>CM065921.1:2375532-3575532 GCA_033439105.1 Magallana nippona
CATGCACATGTCAATAAAGACACTTCTAAAATGTAATTGCAGGACTGGGTCAGAGACTATGGGAAAATTCAATTGACACGTCGGACAGTTGAGCTATAGTTCTGTTCAAGCAAAAAAGCAGTGGGGTCCAATTTTTGGCTTAATTTTGCAGTAATCCCCTCAAACGCAAAAAATTTCAATCCAAAAAACAAATGTACCTATTTTGGGGCCTATTTACAGAAAATTTTTCACCTGCAGAAAAAAGAGTCAAACCATCATATTGATTGTGCATAAAAACCAAATTCTAGTCTGTGACTAATGTTTATCCTTATTTTACAACCATTTGAAATACTTGATATCAATTTAAGCTTAGAAATTCAATCTTTTAAATGCAATAATCAACCTCAAAATGTGAAGAAGAGAGAGACTATAGTGTCATCCTATTGGTTATCCCAACAGATCTACAGCTATATATTATATAGCTACTCTTTAAACTTTAATGATAAATGATATACATTCTGACAGCTTTGGAGGAACACCCTCTGACTGATTGTGGAAAGACAGAAATCTATCCTCATCAAATCGTTTGTTTGAGGGCAAACAGTTCAGCAATATTTTTTAGAGATATATGGTGGGGGGTATGTGCCCATTTTTATTACATGTAAAAATTAATAGAAATCCTTAAATACTGAAGTCTGTTGAAATGAGATTCCAGCAAATAAGACATAAGTAATTTTTAAGATTTTGCATTCATTTTGGAGTTTATAAAATATGTAGAACAGTCTAGTTTAAGGTAATCCTACCTGAATCAGCAGACCTGGTCAGTATGACTGTACTTAATCCTTCGTTAAGCTAATTGTCTATCAGCTCCTATAATGTAGAACCACTTAGTCTACACTAATCTGCAGAGTCCTTTTCGTTTGCACCACTACCGTTCAATGTTTGTAGAGGGGTCTCCGGTTTTAGATGGAAATCAATTTTTCTCTTAATTATGATTGATCAATTTTTCCCGTAATTATTCATGGTTCATTGGCTTTCGGATTATGTACCTCCATCAGAAATCAATTAACATGTAATAAAAAACAACACCGGATACTCGTTTGATTTATTTCGAAGCTGCACTAGGAAAGGGCAGAGAACTCAATGTAGAAGCATATTGTAAGGTAATCAACATGATCGATAAGAGAAATGGGATTTTTATTCCTACACCCTATAAACATGTAATTAAATGTTACAAGAATAGTTCATGTTTATAATATCCAGATTATTACTTGTAACAGCTTAATAGTTATACAAGGAGTATAAGGGGTTCTAGTGCAAAACATGTAAATGCATTGTGGTACTGGCTGAAGAACTTGCTTTGGTAAAGAACTGACAGACAGACAAACATTGAGCTGACATTTTATAATGGCTCCATTATGTTAACTTTCAATCAAACACTCAATAAGTATTTCTTCTAAATACATGTACTTGTGTTTTGTTTAATGACACCCTTCAATATTTTTCCTTATCGATCATTTTGAAATGACTTTAAATGCCTGAGGTTTAGCTGGGTTTCATTACAGGTTTTTTTTTTTTTATAATTTTTCATCTCAGTTTTTTCTACCAATATGAGAAAAATTGCCACTGGAAGAAAAAGTGTCCGAGTGTTGTCTCAAAATTCTACAATTTGACTTGGCTTGAACATGAATTGTCTTAATGACACTACTAGGATACAGATAGTTTACACGAAATCATCTCCTCTATTTAAAAGAAAATGATACTGTTAAATACCTAGCATTCATAGCAAAGACTACCGGGTACTGGTATATGGCCATAATTTTGGGGTACCACAAAAATGATTAAATATTACATGGAAATACATATTTATTACATCAGTATGATTATCGTAATAAGTTTATGACATGCATGCATGAAAATGGAATACCTGGTACATGATTACAGTAAATTACTGTAAACTAAAATTGATATTGTTACGGTACACACAGAAGAAATATCAATTTTTTACACTGCAACGAAACTCAATGTTAAGCTTACTTAGAAACTAATGCATCAAATAGCAGAAATAGTTTCGAGACGAAAAAATTAAAATAGAAGTATGATGTTAGTACAATGTATTAAAACATGAGAAAGTGTACAATTTAATTTTTAATGAACAACTTGAGGTGGGATCACAAAGAAGTTAAGACTCTGTCTCCATTTAGCAGTCACTGAAGGTGTTTCCTTGATCATTACCTGCCGACTCCAATGTTTATTCAACTCATAAAAACAAGTCGCCTTAAATTAGATCTACAACAATCAATATTGATTTTTGCGAGGAAGTTCAGTCTCAAGCGCCCTTCTGATAACAAAGGGACGACGAGATTCTCCTGCGGTACAGTACACGCATGAAATTTATTCCCAAATGCTTTAATGTGAGAGTTTCTGCTAAATGCCTCTTTACCATTAATCACGGAAAGCTGTTAGCCTATCAAAAGAGGAGAGAGGCTATAGGGGATAAAATGAACACGACAGTTCAAACAAATCATATAGGCCAAAGTGTAAGGTCCCCCACACCCAGCGCGGAGCACTTAAATCACACGCTAAAGGCCTAGATAGGATTCATTCAGGTGTGTGATAATTATCATAAACTTGATTAGAGAACGCTCACGACATCTTACCTCTTCAGTGAACTCTTTAAATGGTTAACTGTATGTATCGTCAATAGGTGAAACATAATTGAGAATCAATCATTGAATTTCTTTCAAAATTTGGTACAAAAAACAGGTATATAAAGTTCAGCTATGAGGAAAATCTTTAAATATTTATTAAGCTTGTGATAATTAAATAAATACTAATTACACTTGCTTACAAGTATATAAATGGGTTAATATCACGCATACTTCAAATATTTCATGTGAAAATTCTTAATAAAGTTCTATGCAGAAGTTTTATTATATTTTTAGTCCATTGCAAGCAGATATTTGTAAAACTAGGAACAGGCTGTTTATAGCTACTCTGGGGTCCATACATCATTACATCAAGTTTGAAGTTAAAATCATAATTATCATAAACAAAACATCTACGTTAATTTCACATCATTCTCACAACATACATGAGAAATAATGAAGAAAAAGTTAACAAATTGTGTAGACTTCAAAGTTCAAACAGATCCTTAGTTTTTACAGTGTAATCTTTAGGCCATTAATGAATAATGACAAAACATTAAACCAGACCACTAGGTTTGAATTTTGATTTGAGATCATTAAGAGAAGAGCTATTGATCTGGTAGCCTCTCCAAGAAACAGGGAAATGGATTTTTTCTTTGGGCTACAATTTAAATAGCAGTGAGCAGTAAAACTTTGTACATACATATATACAATGCTACCAGTGAAAAATCTATACTATTAAACTTGTATATCCAGGATGTATTAAGCCTTCAATACCTACCGATATAATGACTTTTTCTGTCTCATCAAAATGGCATACCATACTCTCTCTCTCTCTGATATCACAATTTACTATATGTAACATATTTCATTGAATCCACAAATATCTTATTTCTGCTAAAAATTAAATAAATCAAATTGGATTTAGATTTACATTTCTTTTTGGTAGATCAAAATGAATGTACATGTACCTGGCAGTAACATATATGTACAAAATGTAATGTGCATATCTGATGAACAGCAGATATATCTACTGTTGCTCCTGGAGATCCGTGGCCGAGCCTTTCTGAGTGAGAACAGGTCTGATATTAGGCTTCATTCCCAACCTCAAATATGCATTTTTTTTTTAATTCAACAGATTCTCAATTAAAACATCAAAAAGATTCTGAAATTTTTGTCCTGTACATAACACAAATCACAATGGCATTTACAGTGGAATTCATGTTTCCTAAATGAGAATTGAAACCTACTTTTCCAAATGACCATGATTTCAAATTAATTTCTGAATCATAGCTTCTTAGGACAATCCCCAGAATAAAAAGAAAAAGACATGTGAAGGCAATCTTCCCAATAATACAACAGATCATGTCACTGACAGTTAATAAACAAGATTGCTCCAATATATACTAGTAAACCCTTAAACACAGAGACTAACGATCATGTACACACAATTTATCATCAGCAGTTCTTTAATCAGTAAAAGTCAGATACCGGTAGTATTAATATATATGACACCCCTTAAGTTTTCTGACTGAATCTGTTTTGAAAGCATTACCTAAGTTCACTTGACATACATTTTGAACTATAGAGTATAATCACTGAAACTTTAATCCAACTTAAATACAATAAAGTCTTACTTAAGGTTATTTTCATGTAGCTGCTATTTAAGGCTGAAACCAGCTTATACTGCTTGTCAGATCGGGTGGTTCTACAGACCTATATATAAATTCTTTTGGTTCAACAGCTCTACATATTACTTCTAGTTTTTGTACCGATGAACAACTTGTTGTCAGTGGTTGTTTGTACAACCCATAGCTTGTTATTCAACAGACTCACAACTTGTACAATGCAAGGACATCAGGGTTAAAATTTATGATTTTTTTCTAAGTGGCTTGGCTTTCAGCTAGAATTTTTCACAGTCAGTGGAGAATTTTAACTGTCCTTTAGACCAATATTTATGGAACAGGCTTACAATAACTGGCTACAGGGCAAGTCCTAGCCACTGTCTACTCATTAGACCAAATCCCAAACTAACAAATTATCTGCATCAGGTCTCTGACCATCTGACCATCAGTAGGTCAAGCCCTGAGATTTATAGCAATTGTTGTACAGAGGAAATACTTACAGATAAATTGTTGTACAGTCATACAAAACTTGTTGCACAGACCAATAACTTGCTAATTAAACATGTAACTTCATGTTAAACAGGCATTATCACATGTAACAGTCTTACTATACAGACATGTGACTTGTTGAAAAGATATGTAACTTTTTGTATAGACATCACTTGTACAGACTTATAACTTGTGCAAATTTGTAACTTGATGTACAAAATTGTAACTTGGTGTACAGAACTTGTAGTACATCTGTAAATAGTCATGCTGTACATGATCAATTACAAGTTGTACAGAAAAGTAACTTGTAATGATATTCTACTTGTACAATATACAGGCCCACAAAAATTTGACTTTTTAGTTTTATCAGTATTCTTTAACTTGACATTAGGTAGAAACTTTAAAAATTTCAAAGGAGAAATCTAGGGGATTTTTTCATTCTAGTATTAAGTATTGGTATAACCCTGGAAAATATTCTTATGTCAGTTTCAAATGTTTTATATATATCTGGATAAAATAATTCCATATCATAGACAAATTGAGACAATAATAAAATTAAAAGGTATGTATTACCACTGATTACTACACAGGTGTTTAATATATTTCAGTTGTAAAAATGGTGACTTACCTAATACTTCTGGTTTCAACAATAAGATATCCTATCAATTATAGCTGATTCCAAAGGGTGTAAACATAAATTTTAGCATTCCGCCATATATCGCCCCCTTGATATCTCGATCCTCGGTAAAAGTTGAACTTCAGTAACATTTCCAATCCATGTTTTTGTGAAAATCAAATATTGTTGGTTTTATTCAAAGTTAAATTCTTTTTCAATTCATTCAGTTCAACTCCCTGTACTATCCTTTGAAGCTGTCCTCGGTTCAAATTATCAGACCCTATCCAAATTTTATGACAGAAAGTTCATTGGAAGCTTCCATTTAAATGACCTTGCGTTCCAGTAAAGGAATGACTTATTCATTTTTTGTTGACACTTCAAAGACGTCACATATTGAGCGATTGATCAAAACTCCCCGAATCGCCTGTCGCTACCTAGCAAGAACCAAACATGTTTACATCATATTCAGATAAACGTTTAAACAGGATAACATTTAAAGTTTAAATTACAAGTTTTTTAATGACGACGATCAGGTCTAAATTAAATGAAAATACTGCTTGATCGAATTTTAAAGATACGGAATAAACTGATGAGAGGGCCAAGAGTCTGCGTACACCAAGTTCAGATTAAGACGACATTATAACAGGCACGTAGAATCAAGGGGGGGGGGGGGGGGGGTCCCCCCCCCCCCCACTTTTTGTCTCAGCAAAGATTTACAAATAACAAGGAGTTGCCCCCCCCCCCCCCCCCACTTTTTGGGGGTGAAAAATTGAAGTAAATATAAAGAAATAGTGATTATATTAAATGTTATGCTACGCTACCCCCCCCCCCCCCCCCACCAGGAGTACTTCTTTTCTTTTCTTTTTTTAGGATTTTCATGACTTTAGGAAGTTGTTTTTTTCACGATTTTCATGATTTTGGGAAGTTGCCTTTTTTGGGGATGAATCTGGCCTCCCCACTTTCAACGACGATGTTGCGTGCCTGAATAAGTTTGGTGGGACATCTACAATTAGAGTTTTCCTGTGAAACTTCAATGTTTAATGCGACCAGGACAATGTTTCGACCCGTTAATTTACATAATTATATCTATTCCCAGTGCCCAGTACCAAGACACCCACCACCCCCCCCCCCCCTTTCTGCATGACACCCTTTCTTTATGCAGTTATAAAACGCCGACAACAATATATCCTTAATCGATCTTTTTTTATTTCGCTTATATATACATTTTTGAAATGTTATCAAATTTTTGGGAAACTCTTTCAGGCCTAAAGTAAAGAATGTTTTTATCGATGATTTAAAAGTACAATTATGCAAACACGATTAAAAATTTTCTGAATTTAGAAGAATATAAATTGATTACTGAAAACTGAACAACAAAACTTTGAAGAGTATTGAATTTTATGAATTCAGAAACAGAGTTTACCTATGAATACTTTTTTCAGTTAAACATCCCTCAAGTAAGCCGCCAAAAACTACGTTATAATTTATCTCGAAATATTAGAAATTGCTATGTATGTCATTTCCATATGCTTAATCCAGAACGATTTGAATATGAATATTTATGAATTTGTTTCATTAATCCAATGATTACCGTTTACAAACTATTTGATTTATAAATTATGCTAAATCAGGAAAATAAATCTCCATAAGTGAACATGTTTAAAATTGCATTTTTAGAAATGTCGTTTTTCGTTGTCCATAAGACATAATTAAGAGAACATGCATGCAGAAATTTAACAATTTATATAAAATGACTTTAAGGTCCAAGGGGCTGGATTGAATTATTAGTTTCACATATATTGTATTCTGACTGTTATATGCACAATATCACTACAATAAACAATTACTTACTTACTTATCGCGATAAAGTTGTGCTATACTTCTTATACTGAAATTCCGAGAAAATATCTCGAGACAAATTATATCTCGTAATTACGACAAAATCATCTCGGTATAGTCAACTAATGTTTCGTTTATAATATAGATACATTTGAAATCATGTTTGAAGAATACCTCTATGATTAAAGCGCTCTCTCTCTCTCTCTCTCTCTCTCTCTCTCTCTCTCTCTCTCTCTCTCTCTCTCTTATGTTTAGAATACTTTATTTGAGTATTTATAATGGCCAGCTAAAATTCAGATGTCATTTGTCGAGTTTTATGCAACAAAGAGAACGAGTTCAACTCTTTATTATATAAACAAGGTTCGCGCTCTGGTTTTTTTGTTTTGTTTTGTTTTGTTTACATTTATTAGTTTCCAATGTTTGTCACATTTACGTTTGTTTGTAACCTTGTATTTTCTATTCAGCATTCAATATGCAAATATAAACATGACCTGCGCTTTATTTACATTTTTTATTAACAAATTAAAGAGTTGCATAAGTCAATTACGTCTCTCGCTTTTACCTCGATCGACGACAGACACTCTTGTTTGGGTTGACCATTAGGTTAAGTTCTTTATTTCCGTAAAACAATCGTGGCTTGTTGTAAATTTTGAATTTACTGGGAGGGTGTAAAAGTTGTCATGTTGTAAATTTTGTATTTATACCCACCCAGTAACAAAATTTATAACATGACAACTGTCTCATAGACTTGCATATTAATAACATAACATAGAAACATGATAAGTACATACATCATAGACTGTCAAAAGATATAGTATATTAATTATAATAGGTACATATTAGAAATACCTTATTTAAGCATTTCCTGCACCAAGAATGTAAAACTAAAAGTTGAAAATTCTTTGTGGGGTTATTTCTTCTAACGCACTGATGCACATTAACAATAATTTAGTTACTTTCACTTATACTTAATAATGTAATGTGGCAAACTTCTTGTAATATATACGTATATATATAAATTGTTGTATTATTTAATAATAACAAATATTATGTTTGTTGATATAAACAAAGGTCGAGTCTTGTTATTGTTTACAAATGTGTTGTATTATTATAAGTTTCAATCAACTGTTGCTTTCTTTTGTTAATATTATTTATGAACATATTAAATCAGTTTATCTTGTTTGCCACGAGTAATTTTGTCAAAGAAATGGTATATTCTTTACATTTTACTATATAAGACTCGAGCTGTGTCAGTTAAATAACAATGATTTATTACGACTGTATCTCGCTTGTAACTTGACTTCTAACATTCAAATTTTAGTAAATCATTCAAAATGCACTATTTTTTAAAACGTAAAAAATAAAAAATGAAATCTTGATCTCAAATCGTGTATAGGTCCCTTTAAAATATAAATGATTGGGCAAATTTGATACATCTGTATAACACTTTCTATAATATACCGCCCAGGAGAAGCGCGGTGAATTGTGTGGACTTTACTTTTAATAGTTTGAATTTTTCAGGGGAGGATTCGGACCTCCTCACCCCTTGACCCGGACATGTGTTCAGTATGACAGAATATGACCCTGAGCTTAACAGATCGAGGGGACAAAATTGAGCAGAAACAGGAATGGCCGCGTCTTGAATTCAGAAATTCATTGAAGGCATTTTGGGGGTTTAAAAAAAATTGGAAGCATTTTTACATGAAGGAGTTTCAAGTTGGTTCTGCATGCAAAGCATTGCCCCAATTTAGAGGTTATAGTTAAAGGAAGGGGTAAGAATAGGATTTCAGAACGTCAGCACTATAAGAAATGTATCGAAAACATTTACTGGAGAAACATGGCTGCATACACGATCATATATGGATGCATTTCAAAGACTTTAAACAATATTGACCATATTGAAAAATATTCTTGATGATATATTCTTGATGTTAAAACCGTATCAATAACCCAGAGTTAAAGTTCATGTGGAGCAAATCTAATTTAAGTTAAAAATTAATCCTCGCTGTATTTAATTTCACATGAATTTACCTTTATTCACTTGAACATGCATTAGAAAATGGAAAATCATAGGTTTGATCTAAATATTGACAATTCAAGGTTCACAAAATTTAGCCTTTTTCTGGCCAGAAGAGTGTTTCTCACGGGGACCCTAGCGGTTAAGGAACGGTAACTCTGTTAGGCGTTCCTCTGTTACACTGCACTGTTATAGGCAATGTTTTACCTATGTGTCCACTATAAATAAATAAATATATAGATATATATATATTTGTTGATAGAGACAGACCGTGTTTCAATATTTTTTATGTCATGAATATTCATGATGCATCAAAAGAATCTGCAAAATAGTGGAACGTTTATAATCAGCTTTATCTATCTATATTCTACTTACATTAGTGTTCAATATTTACTTTTGGGAATGAATGTTTTCACTGTAAATATTTTAGTGTTTTTGCAATTGCTGAATAAGGTTAAGCTATTAAAAGACTTTTTATATGTTTACCTTTTCCTGTTAATATTTTAAAGTTTATCAATTTCCTACTATTAATTCTTGGTAAAACAATAAAATGTGGTACATCATTTTCAAAGAAAAAAAATCATGATATCCCAATTTATTTCTTTTTGCTGATTGTTTCATTTTTAAAAAACTATTTTGTGCCATTCTAATTGCTCTGCGCATATCATTGTTAATAAATGAAAACATTTCCTTTATTTTTCTTCGTTATGTTATTTACACCTCATTTTTTAGGGAGAAAAATCATTGAATATTTCACTGATGAATGTTGACATTTCGTAAATGGTATGTTAGATTTTTACATATTTTCATTGTTTAATTCGATAGGAAGTATGTCACAATATGGAAGTGTCCCATACCAGCCTAAGACTAAGTTCAAATTATATAATTCTGGTTAAAGCTGCATTGATTAGAATAAAAGAAGGTTAGATTCGTATAACTTGTTTTGCATATGCTTTAATAGCAATATAATGCCAAAAATAATTCAGTAAATGAAAACAAAATCCCGAGCGGGATTCGAAATCGGGCGGTTCACAAGTCCAATACCTTAACCACTCTGTTATGGAGTTTGTTGAATGATGTAGTCGATATAATCATTTTAACAAAATTAAATGGCTTTTCGAATGGAAGTCAGGCATCTAGATGTCTTCGTAGATTTCCCCATTAAAAGGTACATTTGTACACTGAATTACATTTCACCTCCTGTTGCAAACAATTAAATCTATTTATAAGAATTTAACTCAATTTCTACATAAGTCAGTGTAACTTGTGTTGAAGCAGTTTACCCTACCTATGTTTTGTTAAAAAAAAATGTATGAAATTATGCCTGATTTTATTGTATCTGCAGAATATATCTCACAGTTCACGCCACCGTCTATCAGTACTATCAGTACTTTGATTAACGATTTTGTCGTATGAAAAGTTGGAGGGGGGGTGGCGTTGTTAACAATGAAAAGGGTGGGTGTGTGTGTGTGTGTGTGTGTAGGGGGGGGGGGGGGGGCTGGGCTACATGGACACATACGTACTTGGTTATGGATTATCATTTGTACCAAAAAAATGAAGTAGGTAACAGTTAGGCCTTTATACGTCAGTTACTTGTTATTCTTCACGTGTGAGTAATGAAGTCCACAGACAGGATAAACCTGACTTTTTTCAACGGATTACTGCGTAATATTTTGACTATTGGTCACTTGATTAAAAGGTGGTTTAATCGGAATCAATCCGGATTCGGTATGCCTATTACATTAGGTCGTGTGCAAAAGTGCCGTGTGCAAATCAGCAAAATTGAGCGCCAAGAGGAAACGTGGTTATCAGGGTTGAGGAGGAGTGGAGTGGAGAGGAGAGAATTTTGGTAATACACTCCGAATTATTTTACTTTTATAATGATTGAAGCGTGTAATTATTGATCCTTTATCTGTTATTTCTGATTTTTATGTCTCCTATTTTGTCTTAAAAATAGAGTTTTTCTTGCATTTGGTTCGCAATGGCGTCGAAGCACGTGGTCTCAAATAGAATGTGCAATTTACACAGATTGTGAATTAAAGAACCACAGTAAACATGATGAATATTACTGTCGTAAAATTGTCAATTTTAGAATCCTTACCAAGAATTTTTCCACAATACACTTGTACAAAAGATTAAATGTATTTTACCCTAGGACCTGCTTAGGCTTTATAGAAGTAATTGAATAGATTTTTAACCCTTGCACTCTATCATGTATACTACAGATAGTAATTACGATTTTTTTTTTAAATAGTTAAGATTAGAAAAAAAAATCTTATATGAATCATGCCATGTCTTCTAAATCAAACTCATACAGTGGATCCCATGGATTGTGTGTGTATCAAAGAAGTGTTCTGATAAATTCTGTATTTAAAGTGTCCACAAAAGTTAGGTACCAAAGATAAAATGAGAAAATATTAAAAAGGTCATCAAAATTGCATGTTTGCGTATTTTGCAGAGAGGCGAGGAGCAAAGTGGTGTGGTTTTTATATTAACATCAATTTGCAATAAGTTGACAACAGTACATCAAGAGAACAATGAGCGACAGTAGCTGCTACAAGTGTGGAAAGCCAGGCCACTTTGCCCGGGAGTGTAGAAGTGGAGGGGGCGGCGGTGGACGTGGAGGATTCAGAGGGGGTCGCGGCGGGGGAGGAGCTGGTGGTGAGTTCATTTAATTTTTAAATACAGAATATTAAAAATAGTATTTTGCGAAATATTCTTATTCCCTTTATCTATAATCTCTAATTTTCGTTGTTTTAAAACTGATATTGATATCCTACTCTCCGTTAGCTTTGTGCGTCATCAAGAGGCAGATGACGTCATAGTAAGCTGTGCAGCGAGGTCGGCCTCTCGCTTCTACAGTATGTACTGTAGGCTTTTTTTTTTAAATGATGACGGCGTTGTAAATAATGTAATATGTTAGTAGTGATTATTAAAATAGAGATAGCTTGAATTGGCAATTGATGCGATCAGTATTTCAAAGGATAGCAGATTATTTTGACGTCATAATGTACAATTCCCTGACTCTTTTGTCAAGTAACGAAATTCTTGACAGCAATAACTGTGCTGTGAGTGATTATATAATATAACTAATATGGACTTCATTGCACGGTCAATATGTGGTTATATGGACCCATGTCAAGTGATATCGACCTCAGACACATAAAGTGATATCGACCTCGCAAGCTCGGTCGATATCACTTCCTGTGTCTTCGGTCGATATCACTTGACATGGGTCCATATAACCACATATCGACCTACAATGAAGTCCATAATTGTATAAGAGTTTGTCAAAAGAAAAAATATGTGATTTTTGGGATAAATCTAATCGGGCATTGCAAACAGATTTACTTTACCAACTACTGCATATAAGACTATTTGAAATTTCTGCAGTTTTTACTGTTTAGAAATTGATTGGAGGAGAAAAAAATTAAAGATAGAGGCTTTCATGTGTAACCATATGAATATAAATTCGAAAGAAAAGAATTAAAATGACTGATGTTTCTACTTTAACAGGTACCAAGTGTTATAACTGTGGAAAAACTGGACATTTTGCCAGAGACTGCACCAACGAGGCCCAAGAGCGCAGAGAGAGAAGCAGCGCATGCTATCATTGCGAAGAAGAAGGCCATCTGGCCAGAGATTGCCCCAACCGTGACTCCAAGGGGGGCAGCGGTGGTGGTGGAGACAAGGGATCATGCTACAACTGTAACCGACCAGGACACATTGCTCGGGACTGCCCAGAGGGACGTAGAGGAGGCGGAGGTGGTGGACGGGAACAGACTTGTTACAAGTAGGTCACTGATGTCAAGCCATCATCTAGTTGGTTATTGGAAACTTCAAAGATTTGATATTTGATAAGAAAGATTCCCTTACTCTATAGTAAGTAATTTCTGATTGGTTGTTTAAAGGTATTGACTTTTGACAAGAAGGATTTCTTTAATTTTCTCAAGTGTCAGACTCCTGATTCAACTTCAGATAAATATAGGACATTTCCGTTACGTGTATAAAATAAAAAAAAAAAAAAATTTATACAATAGAAGAATGAGTTACTGTTATTGCCATTAGTTGGGTTAACTCTCCTTACCTGTGATGACTCTAATCAAGTTTCTGTTTGTCTTTCAGCTGTGGGGAGTCCGGCCACATCGCGCGGGAATGCTCCAACAGTAGCAGCAGTAAGAACGTTAAGTGTTACAACTGTAACGAGATGGGCCACTTCGCTCGCGACTGTCCCTCCGAGGACTAGACTTCTCTTCAGAGTTTAATGTTTAGAAAAGAACTTTTAAGTATCTTTGAGAGGAAAAAAAATTCTTGTATTGTATTTGATTCTTGTGTAATGGCGCATCAATTTTTGTTTGGTAGTGGATAATCCTTTAGTCCTTCAATATGATTTACTTTGTCGCTTAAATTTGCCAAACTCAAAAAAAAAAAAAAGGAAAAATGAATCGGAGGCATAAAAATATACTGGGGTTCAGTGTTTGGAAGAAGTTTATGATGACATTGTAAATCATTTTAAGGCTGTTTGTGATAAAGATGGTGTATCATTTTGTAATGTTCATCCGTATCTGATCGTGAGAAATGGAGAAATATTGTCAACATAATTTGCATTCCTTGTCTCACATCAGAACCAAGAGCAGATAAATCAGGCTTATTACTTCAGATTAAATATAATAAATTGATTATAACATAACATTTTGATCATTACTTTTATAATTTGATTAAAAGAACTTAAAATGATTCAGAGTTGTAAACCAAATATATATGAAAATTTAAATGAGAAAGAAAGCATTTAATGCTTACTGGTAACGGTAAATTTGAATGAATTATCTGCTCTTGTGTAGCTCTCCAAGTCCTAAGACATTACAGGAATGGCAGTAAGAGAATGGCTTTAAGTCTCTGTCACATTTGAGGCTTGGAGGGCTTATGGACTCTGTACATAATGGGTTTCTTTGTTAATTGTAACTCCAGAGGTCGTGTGATGTCAAAGGTTAGAGGTCAAGGAGACATCCATTCCAATCTCGAGGTTTTCCACCTGTGTTTATGTCTGGTGTAGTTGGAAGGGGTGGACCCATCTATGTAATGGTTGTAAAGCAGATTTCAAAAATGTGATTGTATTGCATTTATGTACAAGAGGTTATATCGGATCGGTCCACATGCACTTTTGTGAAATAACTTTTTAGAGGAAGATGCATTATGCCGATAGTGTTCAGGTGTTATGAAGGAATAGTGATAACTGTTGGTCAAGATATTTTTATGTGGGGCAGCATTTGGCAATGAATTCTGAAGTTCAAAGGTTAGGGTAGTCATCAGAGGTTAATAGTGAGATTGGGAATTCTGAGTTTTTTCCCACATGGTTTTAGTTGAAGTTAATTTATTATCTCATTTGAAGGAAAAGATGTGCTAAAAGAAAGTAACTGGCACACCCCTGAAAAAAAAAAAACAGAAAAATGTGCAATTTTCATTTATATATTCCAATCATTTTCAAGGGAAAAATGTTAGTACAAGTGAACATGTTTTCCTTGAAAATAGTGTATTTTGCTCAATTAGCATCTGACGGTTTAAACTTGTTTCTTTGTGAAGCCAAATTGAATGGGTATTTTTTCCATTAGATATTTTTTATTTCACTGGTTGATAATTGAGCAAAGTACTGAAGTAGGAGGTGGTGAAGCGTGACGGGAGATAATGTGGTCTCCGGGTGGGCGGTCGGGCGTGACCATTAGTTGCGCCCGAGCGCCTGCCACGATGTAGAGGAGGAGTCGAGGAAACACACTCTCAAAGGCAGCTGATTCAGTGACCCACGTGGAAGGAGTTTTGTATATTGATAATGTACTCTTTTTATTTTAGGTAGCCTAAAGTTGGCTTATGAATTAATTTTTAAATCAACTTTGTTTGCTGAACTTTTACAGTTTTTGGAAGTTATAAACAATTATGTGAAAAATTCTATCTTAGCCTTTAAGGCAGTTGCCGTTTTGAGGTAAAGAGACGATCCATTTTTAGAATCGATGCTCAAAGCATTGTACAGCATTCAAGGTTGATTTAAGCTCCATGCTGCATACAGTTTTTGTAATATGATGATGTATATATGCAGCAGTTATTTAGTTGATTGAAAGTGAAGATGTGATGGAAAATAAAACATATTAACAAGGATTACTTTTGACTCTTCTTTCTCAGGAGGTTAGATTTTGAACACGTTGAATGGAGAGTTCATGTATTTTGAGGAATGATCTTCTCGTTCTAGCTTAAATTTTATGTTTTAATTTTTATTTTTTTTTTAAATCTTATGAATTTTTTTGAAAATGAGCAAAGCTGCTCTTCTATGTCAGGAAGATGAGATTTTGATACATGTAGGAAGGGTAAACAGAAGATGGCTCCATTAATCGGTGAATGACCAGAATTTTTTTTATAAAGAGCAAAGCTGCTCTTTTATGTCAAGAAGATGAGATTTTGATACATGTAGGAAGGGTAAACAGAAGATGGCTCCATTAATCGGTGAATGACCAGAATTTAGTACTTAAGGGGGGAATTTTTTTGCATTGCATTTGAATGAAAATTTATGGATTTGTCTAAAAGGCTGCACAAAGACGAACCTTCTTTTCCTGCAGAGTTTCAAAGTGACAACTTTATTCCAATTGAGTACTAGTAAAATGACTGATAAAAGGCCTCAGACCCCCCCTGGAAGACCAAGTTATTCCTAGGAACCCATTGAAAAATGTTCTGGATCTGCACATAAAATTTATTGGAGACTAAAGTATGCTTCATACTTGCACCAGTTATCCATGCTCCTTCATCATGGCAAGGAATAAGACTCCACTCTAGAAATAGTGGACTACATTCCTCGGCGGAAATGAATGTTCCATATTGCCCAGAACAAGCAGAAATTCAATTTTATTACTGGTAAATTGACTTGGTAAAGTTAGGGAAGACTGATCTTGGACCCACCCCCCTAGACAACCAAAAGTATCCCTCGGACCCCAGTAAAATAATTCTGGATCAAACATACGCTCTGATATTTCAAAACAAACTTATTCTGGATCCGCATATGTGCTCCAATATTAAAACAAACTTCATACTAAAATTGAGTAACATTTAATAAATAATTCATATAGCATAATACAAAAGTTTAAATGAGGTCGTAAAGTTCTACACAATTAATACTATTCAATCCAAGTTAGAACATAACATTCAGTTTGGTCATGAACCCTCTCTAAGCAGAAAAACACGACAGCAACACAACTTTGTCAGTCTATCCAGTACAACGTGTACTTATTAACCAGGTCTCGTGCGCATATTCCAGCTGCTTTGGTTAAAGCTGTAAATGCACAAAAATTAATTTATGGCCCAAAATTTTTTCAAATTTTCTATCTTCAATTAATCAAAAACTGTCCATTTTGAATTCAAACCATGCTTATTATTATAAGTACACGTATTGCAATGGAGGAAACTGGGATAAAAAAGAATACAATAAATTTATGCTTTCAAGTTTAGTCTGCATTTATAATGTAAGGATAGCACCAACTGATGTGATATGTATTCAGTTTCTATCAATTAAGTAATTACCAAAAGTAAAATTTTGAACCGAGGGGTTTGTTCATTGTCACTAGTTTTCTAAGAGTTGAAAAAATGATCAAGAAATAATAAAATGTTAAATATGTACTTTTAATGAGTTCAGACACAATTTCATGAATAGTGTTGAACCAAATTTAGTCTTATTGTGACCCTAAAATAATCTCTGTCTTGCTTATTTATAAAATGAAAAAAGGTGCAATGTTCACTTTGGATCTAAACTTTGAACCAAGGCTTTGAATGAACACTGCATACAGCAGTTCTACTTGAACGGACTGTAATCAGTGGCTAAACAAAGGAAAAAGAAAGATTTCTTGTATCAGACACTGACAGTATTTCATGCATGCATATTTTTACCAGGGGCAAGGGTTTAAAAAGAGGAGTAAATGCTACCGAGATTGGTGTACCTAGAAAGTATTTGAAGTTCGGGGGTGGAGGGTGTCAATGTTTAATGATGAACACAATGGCTCTGATTATAAACCCTCCTCCCCATCCAAAAATCAGTTTCTATCATTTATTCTGGTTTTGATTGACTTCTAGCTTGGAGGGTAGATAATTTGGTTATGGTGAATAAAGTTACTACTTTATGTTGTGTAATGGAAGACGTGTCAATTGTAGAATATATGCACTGTACATTAATATGACTATAGTATAATTACTTTGTAAGCTTTTAAATTCTAGAGATCATTTTACTGAGATTTTCGTTATCCCAACACTTACGTCTGTTTTCAAAAATAGTTTGGGTCAATTTTTTTCACCATAAAAATGTTGCTGTTCTAATTTATTGAAAGATTAAGTACATGTATTTATAACTGACTGTAAATTGTTACATTACCTGTACAAGTGTTTATTTAAATCAAAACAATTGTGCTTATCATATAATATATCATATTCTTATATGCCTCAGTATACATTCATTCAATCTAACAACATGAAGAGGGAACCAGCTAAAATGAACTACCTGGTATATTCCCCTGTATCAAAAAGAAAACTGAAGAAAAATTCCACATTTAACATAAACTTAAAACAATGTGCAGGATTACAGCAGTGTCATATGCTGCAGGTGAGATTTATTGAATGTCTGTAAAGTTTTGATTGAAATTGCAAAAATTCTAACAAAAAACAGAGAAAAGATCAATATGGTGTGTTTTACTTTAAATGAGTACAACACAAAACAAGAAAAATTACAGACATAAATTCTAGCTAATAGCACTGTTAAATTATATAAAGAAGCAAACATTGGGATTTAGATCTGTAATGCCTCGTTTCAATATATTAAATACACAGCCAAATGATGAAAACGATGTCATGTATGCATCAATACACAATCTTCTCTTTAATACACATATACCAATATGCTAACAGAGAGCTAATAATGCATCTTTACGTCAATACACAAGCAAATGTTGAATACACTTCATAGACAGATCAAGGAAAGCGTGCTCACATTACAACGTCTTGTGTCGTATAAATCTTGTGTTTTATGCACTTCTGACAAATGAGCATTCACTCCATGGACTAGCCCATAAAAGGTGAAATTATCGCTCACACCAGTCACGTTGATAAATAAAACTGCTGACATTTTATTGATTACTTGAAAATCCCTAGAATCCTCCAGAAAAATTCCCAGGAATTCATAAAAAATCACAAAGATCGTCAATAAATCCCATGGGATCTCGGAAAATCTTGGGATCCTCAGGGCTAGGGCTATGTTAAGATTGTATGGTGAGGTAACACCGAGAACCAAAATACAAATCTAAGACCCACATATATGACCAGGAGACAAAAGGCAAGTTCTATCATTAGAATATAATACTATTTTCCTGTGAAAAAAAATTCCATCTTACACAAGTACCAGTGCTGATTCCACATTTCATTTTCAGTTTCCCAAAAATAGTCAAATACCCTAATAGCTATGTCCACCAAGTGTTAAGTTTGATTCACCTGGACATCATTGAACAATGTCGCATAATAATCAATAAAAAATATATTTATATATCTGTATAAAAAGAAATGTTGACATCGTATTCTCTCAGTTGATGGATGAAGATGAGGGTGACCTGGATTTCTGCTAGACCTTCTTGTTCCCGGCTGTGCCGTTGACGGACTTGCTGAGGATTTTGGATTGTATTCGTGAGAGTTCAGACTCTTTCTCCGTCTTTTCTTTGATTGGTTTCATGGAATCTTCTTGCTGAAATTACAAAGAGAAACTAGTTTCTCACGTCCATCATTTCTCTTTTATTCTAGTAACATCAATGGTAATTTTCTGGTAATCTAAGACAACTTGTATTAACTATTTGCCTCTAAGTCAAGTCATGATTGACAGGAAAAAGACATCTCAATGATTGATACGATATTGACTTATATCCCCTCTTTATTGCCGATTTCTGTTGATGGTTCATGGAGGGGTTAACATGAGCCGGGCCAGACATATGAAGTTCCAAATAAGGAAGACTTCACCATGCTCTCTACTGTTATTCCGATCACTGGGTTAGAATATGTTACATGATAATATTGATTTAAATCAGTTCTAAAAATTCGCAATGGCACACAATGCCAGCAATCAATTGAGAAACCCTACTGCTTAGTTTAAACTAGGAATAAATGAAAAGATTATTTAAAAATCAATTGTTACTGAATTGAAAATGATTTTTTTCTCTAAGGGAATTTTTGCTTAATCACGCCACATAACCACTTTTCCTCCATGAATCTTGGCCTCTAAGTGACTAGCTAACACCATATTAGTCCCGATTTGTCGCATTGGAAACCAGGACAGTCATAATATTACATAATTCACTGCGCAACAATCGATTGGATTCTGCATTCCTCTGCTGTGAGACAATTGAACTGTTTTACAGACCAGCATGTCAATTAGTCACTAAGGTCCCCCTGTCCTTTGTTTGTTAGATTATTCTGCCTCTACAGCTAGTGTGAACTTTAGCCAGGCTCCCATTAGACATTCAGATCCATGGATTATCTGTCTGTTTTACTTGTTATTCATCAAGAATGTTGTTTTAGAACTATTACTCAGTTATATGCATAATACAAGGTTCTGATGTAAACTTTCTGTGAATCATAGTGTTTTAGTACTGAAATAGTGCCACTTGATAAGTGATCGAGGTGCCAAGTTTTTCCTTGATAGACCTAGCTAGATAGACCTTTGACTAAGTACTACCCCAGTAAAACTCTTTGTTATTGGTATTAACATTTTAAATTCAAATGTGAAGTCTTGGATTTTACCAATTCTAATTGTCTATGGTTTCCACAGCTATCAGTAATTCTATTAGACTTATAACCACAAATTATAAATATATACTGATACATATACAAACTTTTAAACTTTTCATGTGAAATCTGTTGGTTAAATTTGTATCCTTCACTGTGAATTCATTGGCTAAACTATTCAGACTGAAATGATCTCAATCTCTGATTACCTCTTTGAGCCGTGAAGCCTGGTGCTCCAGTTTCACCTCTAAACTGGTTCGCTTATTTGGTTTCTTTTGGGACTCCCACTCTTGAACTCGATGTTTTTCTTTCACTTTTTCGAACACTTTGTTAAGCTCTGGTTTTTCCAGGACATTTTTACCACTGAAACAGAACAATTCATTAAAGAATATATAGTGAAGTCACCCACAGAAATATCCATTTATAAATGTGACAACTGTAAAGAATAAAAAAAATTTAATGTTAATGTTTAATGTCTTATTTTTCTAAGAGTATGAAAATAAATACATTATCAAAACAGATCAACATTCTTTTCTAAATGAATAAATTTTTAGAATCAGAAACTGGCCTCTATTAATTTTGACAGATTAACGCTGATTACAGAACATAGGGTTCTTGTACTACTAAACCTACATTTTATAATTCAGAAGCAGCTCCTTATGTACTGCCATCCTAGCAGGCGATGCTAAACACGGATTAGCCAGCTTCTTGGGTTTTATGAGTAACTCATCATTCCCGGGATCAGAAAGTCTTTTGTCTAGGTCTGAATTGGAGGATTTTCTTTCACGTAAAATCACTTTTTCTTGCAGAGAATGGGACAACATATCGATGGTGTTTTCTTTTTCCGTTGGCGCGTCGATCACGTCGTCATCCTGATAGTCCGGTTCCGGTTCAGGGAGATCGTAGCTGTCTTCTGTAATGACAACACATCATCACGTCAATAAAACTGTTCTAACCTGGCACACTATGCTAGGGACACCTTTACCTTACAGAATTACAAAGTACAATTTATGAACACACAGGGTTATAGATTCTGGCCTACAACCCTGGAGACACCTTTATACCTCATTGTAACATGAGGTACTATTAATGAACACGCAGGGTGATAAATTCTCCACAAAAAGTCTAGGTGATAGGTTCATTAGGTCAAGGTTACAGAGGTCAGGCAAACGGGTTAAAGAAGCTAAAGTTTAAATTGTAAAACAACAGCTGTTAGAACATAAATTGAATCATGCATAAATGCTGAAATTTGGTTTTAAAAGATATGTACTAGATACATCACATGCAATATGAGTATGCAGATGAAGTATTTTGGTCATGAATGTAAATTCAAAATTACAGAGTGGTCAAGAAAATTTACAAACCATGACCAACAACTATGTCAATACATGGTGATATGTGTGCATATCAAGGTGAAGAATGAAAGATTAGACTGTAAGAATCTCCATAAAAGACTTATTGGAAAATGTTAGGAACCAAAGGCAGAATGTATAATTGTCACCACAGAAGGTAGAATAAGCCTGTGTTAGAGACAGTTTACTGCAAGCCTGCCATAGAGACAATAAACTGTCTTTAGAAGACCATTTTCCTTGTATTAAGTTACTAGGCCTCTGATCTCTTCTACTTGTAAAATCTTATCCTGGTGGTTTACAGAACAGTCAATATATAGAGACAACCAGAGCTGCCTATGTTGAAAGTATAGGGACTTGTAAACTAACTCCAGAAATTCCAGGAGCAAACTTTGATAAATGATGCACAGAAAAACATGCATGCAGTATTAAGGACCGAATGCTGAATTTTAGAAAACGACAGATATACAGAGAAGAAAAGAACATGGGATTGAGTTAACACAAGACTTTGTGAATGAAGTGTCAAAAAGTCACAGAGAAAATGATTCCTTAGCAGATCCAGAAAAAACAAGGGAGGGTTATACAGCACTCAAGAAAGTAGATATGTGGCTTAGTCTAACAAAGGCGGCCTTGTTTAGAATTGCACACACAGAATTTTATGTAGTTGCTATCGGGGAATCTGATCTTTTGTGGAACTGAACGATCTGATAACAATATGCATGTCACTATACACATGTGTCGTTCTCACTTCTTGATCCAACACTCAGCTCGGATGAAAATCTGAACTCACTTCAATAAAAACAGCTAAACTTTCAATCTCCCTGTATATAAATCGCCCCAGTTCCAGTCCACCCAAACTTGACAGACAACAATTCTATTTTTACCCTAAATCATTTTAACATGATAGTAGAAATTGTTATTAATAAAATCTTGAAGAGAAAAATAGGGATTAAAAATGGTGCAAGAAATTCCAAAACAATTTTTAAATGTTCAAGTTTTTTAAATACCTTCATGACCCCAAATTAATAGCCTTTATAAAAATGTAATCAACAAGTTGAGTACACAATCTGTGTTGGGGAAAGTAAAACAAACAAATGCACATGCAGAAAGCACTTATGCCAAATTGTTGCATTAGCTGCATTACTAGGTAAATAGATGCACAGCTGAATCTACCTGATTAAACAGTGTTTATACCTGTTTGTCAGTTGGTGTTTAGTAGTGTCAGGAAATGTTATTATAGTGCCCATAAATGTTTATCTGTACAAGAAAGAAGAATTCTGAATGTATACTTGCAGGTACAAATGTTTACAAATGTTATTTCGGTACACCTGTTCTGGTCTACTGGTACACTTTAAGTAAGTGGAGTTACCAGTTTCACTAGCCACAGCAAGTTTCTGGTGACAGTTAGTAGTTGTGACACTAATGTTACAAGAGACAGGTACTTAATTAAGAAGACACTATCACACCACACACTAGTGTTACATTTATAGACAAGACCCTATCACACCATACACTAGTGTTACATTTATAGACAAGACCCTATCACACCATACACTAGAGTTACAAAGTTACAAGACCCTATCACACCACACAGTAGTGTTATAAGAGACAGGTGCTTGCTAGTGCTTGATTTAGAAGACACTATCACACCACACACTAGTGTTACAAGAGACAAGACACTTTCACACCAAATACTAGTGTTATAAGAGACAGGTGCTTGCTAGTGCTTGATTCAGAAAACACTATCACACCATACACTAGAGTTACAAGTAATAGGTGCTAGCTAGTGTTTGATTTAGAAGACACTATCACACCATACACTAGAGTTACAAGTAATAGGTGCTAGCTAGTGTTTGATTTAGAAGACACTATCACACCAAACACTAGTGTTACAAGAGACAACTTGAAGACACTATCACACCACACACTAGAGACAGATGCTAGCTAGTGTTTGATTAAGAGAAATACTATCACACACACACGTGTTACAAGAGATAAGACACTATCACATCACATTCTAGAGTTACAAGAGACAGCTACTATGAGTAAACACTATCACACCTACACACACACTAGAGTTACAAGAGACAGGTGCTTGCTAGTGCTTGATTCAGATGACACTACCACACCACACACTTAAGTGTCACAAGAGACAAAACACTATAACGCCACATACTAGTGTTATAAGAGACAGGTACTTGCTAGTGTTTGATTTAGAAGACACTATCACACCACACACTAGAGTTACAAGAGACAGGTGCTAGCTATTGTAGCTAAGTGCTTTAATCAGAAGACACTATCACACCACACACTGCACGCGATAGGCGGCTACCTATTGAAACAATGCTGCTGATGATGTTGCTGAATTGTCGGAAGAATCGGGATTGCTGTGGGCGGAGCTTCACTTCTTCCAAGTCGTCCTCGTAGTCCGGAATCGGAGTGTCCGGGGTCACGGGATCTTACAACAATCCAAGAAAAGACCATCATGCAAAAGACAGGCCAACATCACATGCAAAAACACATGCACAATACACAGACCCAGAGGTATAACAGACAGAGTATCATTGTCATGCATTTGTTTATCTAACCACCACTTCATTAACTTTTTGATTCATAAAACAATACATTTACTGTTATGTTTCAACAGAAATTTCAACAGCTATATATATTTGTAGCTTGTATAAGTGTTATGAATTTTTAAGTGCAATGAATTTCAACAGAACTTTTTTGCAACTATGACTGACCTTCAACTTTATCAGTGACCTTGACCCTTACCTGAAGGTTGAAAACCCCTCTAATACAAATATCTAAATTTGGAGCTTTAAACAGCTTCCCAAATCATTTGATATACAATGTATATATTTTTTCTTACCTGGGGGTGCCGGTCCACCCCTGTGGACTATACACATTATATGCATGTTATCTGGAAGTGCCATCTCCCTGGGGACCATACACATAATATATGTAACCTTGAGGTGCCCCCATCCCCAGGGACTATAGACTTTATGTTACCTGGAGATGCCCCTACCCCATGGGACTATTATTAGAATTGTACTTATACATGTGTTACCTGGAGGTTTAGAATTCTACTTATATATGTGTTACCTGGAGGTTTAGAATTCTACTTATATATGTGTTACCTGGAGGTTTAGAATTGTACTTATATATGTGTTACCTGGAGGTTTAGAATTGTACTTATACATGTGTTACCTGGAGGTTTAGAATTGTACTTATATATGTGTTACCTGGAGGTTTAGAATTGTACTTATATATGTGTTACCTGGAGGTTTAGAATTCTACTTATACATGTGTTACCTGGAGGTTTAGAATTCTACTTATACATGTGTTACCTGGAGGTTTAGAATTCTACTTATATATGTGTTACCTGGAGGTTTAGAATTCTACTTATATATGTGTTACCTGGAGGTTTAGAATTGTACTTATATATGTGTTACCTGGAGGTTTAGAATTGTACTTATATATGTGTTACCTGGAGGTTTAGAATTGTACTTATATATGTGTTACCTGGAGGTTTAGAATTGTACTTATATATGTGTTACCTGGAGGTTTAGAATTGTACTTATATATGTGTTACCTGGAGGTTTAGAATTGTACTTATATATGTGTTACCTGGAGGTTTAGAATTGTACTTATATATGTGTTACCTGGAGGTTTAGAATTCTACTTATATATGTGTTACCTGGAGGTTTAGAATTGTACTTATACATGTGTTACCTGGAGGTTTAGAATTCTACTTATACATGTGTTACCTGGAGGTTTAGAATTCTACTTATATATGTGTTACCTGGAGGTTTAGAATTCTACTTATACATGTGTTACCTGGAGGTTTAGAATTCTACTTATATATGTGTTACCTGGAGGTTTAGAATTCTACTTATATATGTGTTACCTGGAGGTTTAGAATTCTACTTATACATGTGTTACCTGGAGGTTTAGAATTCTACTTATATATGTGTTACCTGGAGGTTTAGAATTCTACTTATATATGTGTTACCTGGAGGTTTAGAATTCTACTTATACATGTGTTACCTGGAGGTTTAGAATTCTACTTATATATGTGTTACCTGGAGGTTTAGAATTGTACTTATATATGTGTTACCTGGAGGTTTAGAATTGTACTTATATATGTGTTACCTGGAGGTTTAGAATTGTACTTATATATGTGTTACCTGGAGGTTTAGAATTGTACTTATATATGTGTTACCTGGAGGTTTAGAATTGTACTTATATATGTGTTACCTGGAGGTTTAGAATTGTACTTATATATGTGTTACCTGGAGGTTTAGAATTGTACTTATATATGTGTTACCTGGAGGTTTAGAATTGTACTTATATATGTGTTACCTGGAGGTTTAGAATTGTACTTATATATGTGTTACCTGGAGGTTTAGAATTCTACTTATATATGTGTTACCTGGAGGTTTAGAATTCTACTTATATATGTGTTACCTGGAGGTTTAGAATTGTACTTATACATGTGTTACCTGGAGGTTTAGAATTCTACTTATATATGTGTTACCTGGAGGTTTAGAATTGTACTTATATATGTGTTACCTGGAGGTTTAGAATTGTACTTATATATGTGTTACCTGGAGGTTTAGAATTCTACTTATACATGTGTTACCTGGAGGTTTAGAATTCTACTTATATATGTGTTACCTGGAGGTTTAGAATTGTACTTATATATGTGTTACCTGGAGGTTTAGAATTCTACTTATACATGTGTTACCTGGAGGTTTAGAATTCTACTTATACATGTGTTACCTGGAGGTTTAGAATTGTACTTATATATGTGTTACCTGGAGGTTTAGAATTGTACTTATATATGTGTTACCTGGAGGTTTAGAATTGTACTTATACATGTGTTACCTGGAGGTTTAGAATTCTACTTATATATGTGTTACCTGGGGGTTTCATGCTCCCACTCCTCTGCATGTCTGTGGCCTCTGTCTGGGGCACAGCACTGGTGCTCTAAAAAACAACAAAATAAACACCATTTATAATATTTTATTTGAAGGTGAATAACAAACATATCTTAATTGGTGGGAATGAGAGCACAGACAGGGAGTTGTTGACCCAAGGTAATCAGTGAATCCAGCCATGTAAGTTCCAGTGCATTCTGATATCCTATACCATTCATGA
Source organism: Magallana nippona (assembly GCA_033439105.1). Lineage (NCBI taxonomy): Eukaryota > Metazoa > Mollusca > Bivalvia > Ostreida > Ostreidae > Magallana > Magallana nippona. Next base: position 2,402,046 of record CM065921.1, read on the forward strand.
ATACACTGCTTGCAGAAATTTACAAATACTTTTCTCAAAGATCTCTAAAGTTCAGCTATATGTAACTGATACATGAGAATCAAAACTTGTATTCCAAAACATTAAACTTCATTCAAGTCCCAGGCATGATACAGTCAGTCCCCAGAACTGTAACAAATACTGTAAAAATGGTTGGTTCACGGGACCAAGTGCATGGTGCAATCCAGCTGCAGCATATAACACAGTGAATATAGCATTGTAAGGACAAAGGTCCTCGGGACATTATACTTGATGAAAGAGTAAGCTATTTAAGTGATAAGGGTATGATATCTTGCTCATTAAATTAATTGGATGGTCCCTTATCAAAAAGTGGAATCACATGTACATATAGATGGGGAGTCAGATCGTGTAGAGGCCAAGAGAGGCTGCCTTATATACCGGTATACATTATACAGATGCTGCTTTAACATATACTGCTGCTTACATTTAGTGCAAGTTTTATTACTAACTTCAACTGGGAAAATACAGAGCCTGGGGCTAACCATTGTAAATTACATTCTGTTTGAAATAATGGTCTATGAATTACACATCATTCAACATTCATGTGAAATGTATTGTGTGAATTACAAGCGTATATATGCACGTAAAGGTTTATAAAGGGTAGAAATCTTCTGTTTCACTTTCACCCAGTGCATAGAGAGTGAAGTATTATGGAAGATAATCCAGGTGCACAACTTTAAGGTCACAGTAAAATCAGAACCTCTCTTGTTCTTCCAATACCGACATATCTAATAATATGAATTGTACACCTATGTAGACAGGCTCTTCATTGGACCATAGTACCTACGGGAGTTTGGGTCCAATGGTGGGACACAGCACCAGGAAATTCCCTGAATAAATGGCCAATTAACTGCAATAACAAGCAAGCTAGTCACTTGTGATTGCATCCATTACTGAGTTTTGACATCAACAATTAAGGACCTGAATCATCGTTGCAGCCCCTGCTAATCCCACTGTATCGACTGCATATAGCTGCAGTTCAATACCTCTGCTGAGTTTACAAACACTGAATAAAGACTAATAAACACTAAATGTAGACCGTAAATGTAGACGAAATGTACACTGCATGATAAACCACTTAATATGATGTACACTGATAAACACAAAATGTAGACTTAACAAACACTTCAAAATATAAATGATGTATAAACAAACTCTGAAAGCATAGACTGGTCTTCTGGTTACTTTTCTGCCATGCCTGTCACCAAGCTTGGAGGTGAATTAAAGAGATGTAGAAATAATAAAATTAGTCTCATAGTGCACTGCAGTTTCTGAAAAAAGAAAAACCTGAGTGCTTGCCCAATAAAGAATCCCAAAGAGTCCCCCGATGGCAATGAACATTCAATGAATGCCATGACAATATTTTATCTATCCCATGCATCCATTTAAACTTTCATTTCTAAATATCCATAAATAAACCTCTTGAGGCAATTGTTCTAAGTGGTTTTAAAAAATAATAATTAGGAAGTCTTTTAAGAGCTCTCAGTACATATGAGATAATATTTCCTTGGGTTTAATTCATTTGCTTCAAAAATGGAGAGAAAATTAAAATTATACCAAATAATTCTGAGATTCAACAACAGAAACTCACATTTTCACATTCCATCATTTTCTTTAATAATCAATACGATAACTTAATGTTGTTTTATTCCCTTCAAGACTCATTTCAATAACATCATGGCAGGTGAGGGCTTCAACCTTCATCTCTGACCCTTAACATGCTTAAAACCTTAATCATTATAAGGTCTGTAACAGATCCATAACTTGTTAATTACTTTGTTTAAGCTTACTAAAAAGGTTTCCTTCAAACAAGATTTGAACCCAAGCACAAACATTCTGCACAATGAATACAAAACATTAGCACCAAAAACAAAATAAATAGCTCTACAGAGAGTGGGGACCTCAGGGGTGTCTTAACTCCAGTGTCAAGCACAAGTTGCAGTTCAGAGACCTCCATTTTAAGGTCTCTCTGAAAGACCTGGAAGATATTTATTCTATCAATTTAGAGAAAGAAAGCAGGAAGGGGAAGGTCTACTATGCAATTATGTGTCTTTTAACAAGAGGTAAATCTAACATATCATTTACTGGTATCTGGTAGATATGCTCACACAAACTATACCGTACATTTGTTGGATGGAGTTACCCCGTCAACATGATCTAAGATAATATCCCCTGATCACATTCACTGCTTGTTGTTGTATCAAATATCACCTTAATCATACAACACACAGTTCAGGTGCACACTGTATTATATAATGATGACTGGGTACAGCATATTGATTATCTCATACTCTTGATCTCATGTGGCATAAACAGTGAAAAAGCAAACCCGGGGCCATATTTAAAAACAACATGATTATCCCTTGGACTTTCCTGCATCAGCTCTGATAACCTTTGGGACAAGAATGCAACAAAACTTTGTACCTGGGCATAACAAAACAACTAGAGACTGGGTGTAGGAGTCATAAAATAATCAACAAAACTCCCCCCTGACCCTGCCTCCATGCCTCTTACCCCAGAGTCACGGTCCCTGCTAACAGCTATATCCCACAGGCTGAGAATCGTATCTATTCGTTTGAGTTAACAAACAGGAAGTAGTTCTCTAGGGCCACTTTAGCGTGGCACCAGACAGTGAAACACTATCAAGCTTCCACGAGAATCCTACACCAACAAAACACAAGATGGAGACACAAATTCAGGTCCAGGTAGAGGTGAAAAACTTCATGGCAGGTGAAATTCATCAGGTGTACGCAGATTAATTCAGAGTCATTCACCTGTGACTGGTATTTATCAATGAGCTTTACTATACAACAACATTCATTACCTGGTTAGAAATTTAAACCATGCACACAAACACTGGTCAATAACAGACCGCTGGATCCTGGGCCTGGAGCTTGAGTGTGCTCTCTGCTGCTAGCTACCGAAGGCCTGCTTTCTCAAGCTCATTATGTCACATACCACATGTAAATTAGTTTTGGTATCTGTGTTTTTTTCACTGTTAAATAACACCTACTTAAAGGTCCAAGGTAACTGTACACAGGTGTGATAGATTGTGTGTAATTAGGTCAATACCTGTGATCAATACACAATGACAGAGACCACAACCGTGTCAAATATCAAGTCAACCTTACAGCCAGTTTCAAAGAAATTAAAAAGAGTAACGACAGTTGAATTGTAATTACAAAACTTTACATAGGTAATTCAATGCCCTATATTCCTTACAACTGTGGTGGGTTATGGCCCTTGAATCATACACAGATTGGCTTCTTACAACAGAGGGCAAATGCCTTACATAATTGATTCATTGTGACGCTACATCCCTAGTGTATGACAAACTATGTTCTTAAGCGGTTTATAATCTATTCTTGAAATTAAATGCTGATTATAAACAATATACCACATCTAAAAATATCTTTACACATTTATAAGTACAGTTTGTACATGAAATGAAAGGTATGCAGTCCATCAGTCAATACACATTTAATTACAACAATGAAGGTTCTTCATTATAATTATAAAGTTGTTGATGACAAAAAGTACATAGTTTGTTCCACAGTCAAAATTATCCCCCTGAAGTCAAGCTAAAATGTCAAGGCCTGATTCAGCACTCATGATCAACAGATAAATTTGGACAAAAACAGGCCCATTAGGATGTTTGTCCTGTTTTTCACAACTCCTCTTTAACTTTGAAAGAAAGATCATTTGAAAAGACATTAGCGACATTAATTAAGAATACTAAACTGGTCAGTGAGTCGTACCAACCTTGAACTGTTGAAGCTGGAGGGTATAAGTCTTGCTGGGTGTGAGGGTACAACCACTCCACTGTAACTACAGGGGACAGTTCTGATATAACTAGATGGGGCCGCTAGCTCCACTAACTACTGAAGTCACAGTCACTAAATAACATGACTCTATCACAAGCCTCCTCTAAGTGCTTCCTTCCTAAATCTTACATTTTCAATCAGTCACAACAAATTCAAACAGAGATCTGATACAGCTCTAATCATACTTTGCTGAAGCAATACCGGTATATAAAATGGGTTTTAAAATTGAACTTAGAAAGCCTTTTAAGTATAAGTCTCCAGGATGCAGTGTAAGATGTCACATGTGTTGCCCCAAGAGATGAACTGCACCTGAATTTGTTTTGATACAAGTTAACTAATAGCATCAGTACATGTAATTTATCAGGTACATCTATCAGTAAAATTCACAGATTAAAAACAGAAATCTCCTACGGATTTCTTTATCAATGACTGTTGGTACATGTAATAATAATAAAGCTCTAAAGAGAGGAGTCATCTCATTGGTGGGGAGATTGATCATGCAGTGATGATGTTGATAATACACCCGAGTCAAATCTACAAAATTTGATCACTTCCTCTCAATAAGTTCATTTTCACCATCATGATAATGACCTACAGATAACAAATCACTAAGTAATTCTATTACAGTATCTACATCTGTGTACGTCTATGATACTATGAATTCCTTGTTGTTAAAATTATAACAATTTACTCGTGTTGAAATCACATTAACAATCAAATAAACCACAAATCACTCTGAGCACCTGACAGCCAAACAGACAGCTCCCTAGTGGGAGAGTCAGGTTTATCCATCCCTCTGTCCGTCTGTTGTGTAATATATTTCCTTCCTGCTGACCGGTGACAGGGGCTGACCATTCATTCATCATTTCCCCCTCCCCCACATCTAAGTCTATGTAATACAGGTGTACACACATTCATCAATGATTCCTCATTACATCTAAGTCTAAGTGTTGGTTGACCATTACTAAGCCATTCATCAATATCTTTCCTTATGTATGTATAATCATGTACATGACTTGTACCGGTATATAATGCATGTACATGATTATATATGGGGCTCATTTTCATTCATCATTTCTATCCCTCTCTTATGCAATACAGGCTCAAATTATACAGAGTATGACAATTTTTCCTTGTTTTACGCCACAGCTGACTCAACCACTATCAGTCAAAAGGTTGAAAGTGGCCTAGCGCAATGTAAAAATGTAAATGAATACACAGATATATCATAGAATGTAATTGTAAAATGATGTTGGATTTGTTGAATAATAAAAATCTCATGAAAGTTGCATGACTTCAAGGCATTGTAGATTCCTCAGTGTCACAGCATCACTGTAAACACCTTACTACAGTAAATAGAATCAGATGAAGTCTGCAATTAGAAATCCGCTCAAGGCTCAATGGAAGTTGCAGACACCAATTGTCAATACCCCCCCCGAAGATGGACCTGATGATTGTGTACCTACAGTTTGAAGTGACCAGTACCAATTTCTGAATAAGCAACTACATGTATCATATATAATTACTTAAGTATTAAGACTTTTTAAGCAGCTAAACTGTGGACCCACATATAGGTATACAGTCGTCAGCCTGTAATGGATACAAATAGTTCCTAATCCACAAATTTAGCCCTAATCCCCCTATAATCCTCCCATCATCAACACTGGGATTACTGACCACTCAGTCTGATCTCTGGAAACATCAGCTGTGACTGACTCTCTGTCTCCCATCCTTCATGCAGCCTGCCACAGTCTGTGTCATGGTCTGTTTGGACAGGGATGATGAGGGTAACAAGCATCACGATATAAACATACTAGACCAGAAACTGGAACACCATCTGATATAGTGACCACCTGTTGTTTCATTGCATGCATGGTGTCAGGTCAATGATGAATTAATAAACCTCAAATAAACAAGTTTTGTATTTCCAAGACAGGTGTGCTCTGATATGAATGCATATTGAACTGTCACCCTTTCATTCTCACTTGTAAAATGCATAGGCTATAGGATAACAGATCAATCTTGAAAGTGAAAGTTTTAAATACACAAAACTGCCTCATTAATAATGACTACTATTGCTCAACTGTAACTGAACAATACTGTACATGTAGTATATGTACTAATGTTATAACCCCCCCCCCCCCCCCCCCCCCCCCCCCCAAACTCCATTCTAAAAATTTTAACTGGACGAACTTCTGAGAGGCAGTACACAGTAGTAAAAATGTAACCCCCCCTTCCCAAGTCACTACTGTAGAGAAGAGATAGGTGAGTGATGGCACACTGCTATCATCTAACGTTGCTGTTGCACAGTTCTAATTGAAGAGATAATGGCCAAATGATTCAAGGATTTTTACTGATAACACTGCTGTGTTCCTACTAGAGGAGAGAATTGGCCACTTAACCACGGGGCCTATCAGGGTCTATCATTAACAAGGGCCAATCAGAGGTCTACCGTGTCTATACACAGGGAGGAAGAAGTCAGAGGATGTTATCTAAAACAAGCTCCACATCACTAAGATCTGTCAGATAGAGGTGGTATCAACAGCGCAATCAAACTGCGATTAATCACGGGATAAAGGCTGCTACAGGTGACAGAGGTATTGTCTTATCCACTGACTGTGGGAACATTCCTAAAGAGCTTACCAGTGGAAATTCAAGGGAGACCACTCTAGACAACTCCAGATTTAGGGGTTCAGATGGAATTTTTTTTTTGGGGGGGGGGGGGGGGGGGGGTGGGGGGGGGGGGTTAGGTGTGGAAGATGTATATTACTCTCCACATGCACTGAAAGTAATTTAAATTTGATATGTTCATGACTGTATTACTGGTAAAAGATGGCGTACTAATTATTTCTATTCATTTCCAGTGCCCTAATTGTACAACTGCATCATTTCAAAGCACAGAGTGGGTGTCGATGATCCTGATACTATTACAATAGTGTTGTTGCTTTTTTTACTTGAAGCAGCCTTGTCAGTGGCTGACCACACTGTTACAATATATTACAGGACGTGGGAGAAATAGCACAGGAAGGTGTAAATGAATGAGCTTTGAAATATTTCAAATCCTAACTGCTCAAACATATTCATTCATATGAAATACATGTGGAATGGATTACCTTAAAAAAACCTGTACAGAATATAAGAGCAAACTTAGTCATGACACTTTATTGTTTCCCATGAATCATTTGGCATACATTATTTATCATGATAGATAATTTTGATGAATAAGTGCTATAGGTACACAGTAAGAGACAGGTAAACCCTGGGAAGATCAGTGGTGATTGAAATAGACAGAGACAGACCAAGCATCTGTAATCTGAGCTTCATGTTAGACATCTGCCCCCCCCCCCCCCCCCCCCCCCCCCCCCCCCCCCCAATCAGGGACATGATAGACAGGTAAATCCTGGGGATATAAGTGGAATAGACAGCCTACCAAGCACCTGCTATCTTGGCTTCATGCTAAACCCCCTCCCCCTTCCTACAATTAGGGTTAGGGGCAGGTACCTGGAAAATCCAGAGAAGATCAAGAGACTGCCTACCAAACACCAAACAGCTTCATGCTAGACCCCCACCACCACAAGCCAGCTGTTTGCCCTGAGATTTTGTAAACAAGGATCCAGGCTTCCTTTTACACCGGCAGGTTTTGTGTCAATCTGTACTTTATATCGATTCCACTGACAGGAGAAAAAAATCAGTGAGCTCTCCATATACCACAAGGCTCTTGTGACGGGTGAAATCAATAAACTGTTCCTTTAGTTCTACACAATAAACTGTTACAACGTTTAATCGTTTAATCGGGGGAGGGGGAAATGTGGTATAAAGGAATATAGATGTACTGGTGTTGTAGGAATTCTAATCAATCTAGACTCACATAGAGACGACTCGGATCACACAGGAAGAAAGCTATTACTGACACACATGTGTTGACCTTGAATTATGTTACAATGTATAATTAATTTGTTCTGATAATTAAAATAAAGAAAGGAAGTTGTATTATTATAATTGAATGTTCCTGTAAACTTGTTAATGAATGATACTGTATGACATTTTAAGTACATGAAGGCACACAACATGGCACATTAAGGTCTGAAAAGGATTTTCCGCATTCAAATTCTGTTATAGAAATGTCTGCTAAAATCCAAAAGATATTAAGAATACAATACAGGATACAAAAAGCTAACCAAATTCCAAAGACATATACCTTTATATTCAGAGAGGTAACAAAATACAAAGAACATCTTATACACTTTATATAAACTGTGAACAAAATGTTAATACTTTGTGCAGAAAAATGAAGACATTCAAATGTCATCAAATTCTATATCCTTATCTTAAATCTTCCTAGGTGTACTGTCTTCATTGTATTGTGATCAACTCTGACCTTGACTTTAACCTTGACCCCTACTCTGACCTTGACTCTAAACTTGACCCCTAGTCAAACCAACTTTGTCTGAATTTCAGACAGAAGCTTGTAAAAGTTCATTATTGGGGTAAATTCCTTACAGTAATTGAGTTAGCTGAGCCATGCATAAGTAATGGTTTGTTAGGCATTGCTGCCCCGGGGTTCCCCATAATAGGAAAAGGGAAGGGAATTTCATTCTTGGAAAAAAACCTTCAATTTAAGTCCACTCTATGAAAACCAGCCAAGCAGTGCCAGAAAATTGTTACCAGCTTAATGGTAGCCTCAGTCATAATTGATTAGATATTTATCAGTGCCGTGTGCCCAGTTGCCCAAATGCTCTTTCATGAACAATACAATGTAAGTAAAAGATGTATAGTACCTGAGATCGGCCACGAATGACCTTGCCCTTGACACGACCTCCACCGATTGACACAATGTTAAGGTTCCCAGCTTGAATCATGGTTACTGAGGGTTACTGTTCACTCACGTAATAAAACAATAACTCCTTCAATGTTCACAGTATTCTGTTCTCCTTACATGTCTTCAACGAGATCCAAATAAGTAACGAGATCCAAACAAGCCGTCCAGCTCGGACAAACAGTAATTGATTGTGTCCTTTTTGAAATGTTCAGAAATTAATATGTCAACAGGCTGTCAGTGGGTTTACATAGTCAATTTACTGCTTGTTTTCCTTCGGCGAAGTATATATACCCCTCATGCCAGTCTATATCGCGAGAGGTAAAATGGTTATCTGCCCAACCTGAGGACTACTACATACACTGCTAGCAAATTCATATACCTGTTCTTATCTTTGTCAACCTGCAGGTACTAGAACATTTAACGAGATAGAATTAAATTTCCAAAGATAAAGAATTAAACATCCGAGACGCGTACTGTAGGGTTAAAACAAGGCCAGCATTAATGTTTATGTTAAATATTAGCAGAAAAAACATAATCACGCATGCTGCTCACAATTTGTTTGATTTCACACCACTTTGAGTTTGGAATGCTATTCCGTTTAATCTCTGTGACTTATTGTGTCTCCACTTTATTCAGAATAAATAGTACAAATACCGATACTTCTTTTCACAATTGTCGGCATCTAAAAAATTGATATACAGTACATTATAGATGCTTGAGTTCACGTCAAGTATTTGGGATATTCAAAAACAAGCTTTAATTTGATATGGTACCTGCGTTTTAAAATTCCTCCTTTAAATGTAGAATGTACATGTAAACATCAACATCCATTCATCAAGCTATCTAATTAATCCACACGCACAAAAAAATCCACGTCAAATTAGTTACAATCATGAAGACAAGCGCTTCAGTCTGTCACAGTTCTATCAGTTCTATCGTCTTAATACAGGGGGAAAAAAATCAATTTAAACATTTCAGTCCCTCAACAACAAATATCCACATGTGTATCCTTCATCTAAAGAAACAGAACGATTCAACTTTTTTTCCTCCATATTAAGCCACCTAAAACCACAGGCATCTCACAACCACATTGTGTAGCCTCTACGATTGTCAAAATTAAACTTCACCCCCAAAAAAGGATATATTTTCTGACAAAAGATTCCTCATGTGCACACTGGAGAAAAAAATTTTCCGCGGCCACACGCCTTTAATCATCATGCCCTCCAGGTATAAAAAAAAATCTGGTGACATCTGCTAAATATTATAATGTGATTTCAGGTAAAACTTGAAGGTCAGGGGAAGTCACTCTTCAGATAATGACTTAACAAATAACAGCAAATGTGTATGTAAATTATGCAAGGAGTGGACTGTTACCAGAAAACAAATGTCAACACATAATAACTATATCATTGATATTTCTACCTTAAATAATTAATGAATAAGTTTCTTTTATTAAATTATTGATACTGTTGTCAATAGTTATTCTAATATTCTTTTTATTGAATTTCTTCATACATGTGAACGATTCATGGAGGATTCTTGGAGAGAGAGCAGGAGTATCCATTGGCAAGCTTTGTCGTGATGGCAACACTTTAATAGATACACCATATTTGATTGTATGTGTATTCAAAACCAAAGGATGAGGAGCATTAAGTCTGACAATTAAAAAGTTTCAAAGGATAATATATTCAGGTATTCTGTGCCCTGACCTTCAGACATTTACACAAAGCAGGGTTATAATTGATGACCTTAGTAGCCATCAAGTTGTGTTTTAAAGTTTCAAGGGCATTCATTCTACAGAAAATTCTCAGAACATTTGAAATTTTTAATGAAATAAGCATAGGGTAAATGCAAAATCATAATGTTTCATTTTTTACCTATTTCTACCTATTTTTATCTATTTCTATTTGTAATCAACTCCCAAGTGTTTATACAGACGATAAGTCGCTAAAATACCGTAACCAAACTTTGAGAGTTCAAGTTTAAAAAAAAAAAAATCAGGTAATCCAGATCACTCTTATATCAATTACAAAACCCATCTCCATGACAACAAAACAAGAAGTATCAGCCAACCAAAGCAAAAGAAACAAACCCATGGCAGACATAGAATTAGAAAGGTATATAGAGGGTAATGGGGGTCAAGTTAAAGATCTTAACTCAATTATCTCCTTAACATGCGTTAAAAATTAAACCTCAGATATTCTTACTCCCCCCTCTCTGAAACAGTTAGTACTCTCTCTCCACCTGAAAGGCCCTTAGTAAATTTGGACTATGACTCTCTCTCTCTCCAACTTTCTCTCTCTTTCACACTCTCTACCAAATGGTACTTTTTGAATTGCAATAAAAACCAGGATAATTAAGACCCCTTGTGTGCTTCACCTCTGTCAAGGCTTCTCTACATGTTTGTGCTGAGTTCCTCTTCTGTAAACTTTGCCTCCTCTGAGTTTACCTCTGTTCTATCCCATCTGGCTGCTTATGATGAAGAAGCCCCGCAGAAAATTTCATAAAAAATATAAACTATCACTTCCTCCCAGATGAACCCTTTCATAAGACAAGACAAGGGTTGAAGTGAAACCGCCTGCCGAGGCAATTAAAAAAAGAAAGTTTTATGCATGCTTCATGTTAACAGGAAAACTCAACTGCTTTTGTAGAAATGGGGAAAACCCTATTTAATACATAAGAAAAGGAGCAGAATTATATCTCTTCAATAGTCTCCTCTACATGACATGCTACTTATTTTGAAACCACTTACCAACATGTCATGTTATATTACTTTTACCTGACTTGATGATTTGGTGCATTATACTTCATTTGTGAAAAAAAGAGGCTAACATTTCAGTTCTCTCTCAAATTAAACAGTTTTACTGAAGACATCACAAGCCTAAATCCTTTGTCCAGCAACTCTCAACTCAAATATTCTTATACCTGGTACATCAACATTCCATGTATCAAGGTCATTATAATTACATATTAATGTGTTTTATCTCCCCTTGCAGCAGACTTGAACATTTTTTCTGTCTCCCCAAACTCCTGAACCATTTGAAGTAACAACTTTAATTTGACTTTGTACACAATACCTGACAAGATCTGTTGACACAGATATTAACCTTATCCAAACTCTCTGCTGAAGAGTCCCTAAGACAAACACTATCTACATTTCATGGTATCTCAAACTTCCTTGGCAGTTGGTTGGGTAAATATGATCTAACCTAAACACCCAGCCACCAAAACATCCTGCAAGACTGACCTAAATTTTGCACCTTTTCCATCCAATTACATCACATCTATTGAAAGTTCAAGGTAATAGATAGCATTAAAATGGTGACCATGATATTAGTAAAGTAGTAGGATTGTGATTTGACCTTAACCTTTGAATTAGAAACTAGTTCAAGGTCACTCACACAGTTTACTCATGGGCCTTCTTTGGTTGTAGTACCGGTAATAATCATATTAGAAAAAGGAGAGGAAACGTTCACAACGAGGATTTTACATGGATATGACCCTGACCTAGATAATTGGTTCAAGGTCACTGAACTGTAATCAGCAAAGTATGAACCACATTGGGCAAAGGTTAGGGAAATGCTAAGGCAAGAATTTTACATTTTTTTTAAACTTTGACTTTCAATCAAGAAAATTGGTAGGGGGTGACTGCATATCTTTTTTTATGGCAAGTACTTCCAAAAAGTTGTTAGAACTTGTGTTTGAAACCATTTATATTTCATTTCACAATAAAATATGTTCAAAACACCCTTTCCTCAGTAAAGACACTCGAGGATTAAAGTTTGAGTAGTGCAAGTTTATTGATAAACATTAGGAATCAGGTTTAAATCCTCTAAATCCTTAAAAAAATTTTTTTTTACTGAATTAAACAGATAATTTTAAAAAAATGAAAATCACAACACCAGGGTAACCTGCTGTATACACTGTAGTTTAAATAAAGACTTCAAGATAAGAAGAGAAACTATTAGGTCCTAGCTATCATAGAGACCCACTCGGAGACGAAGACTTTTCCTTGCACTTCAAATCATCTTGATATAAATACTGTTTCTGAGATGTCAAAAACAACATAGAGACTGTCCAATACCACAACATTTTCTACCAGGTCTCAATATCTTCTACTATGGGGGGTTAGGATTATACAACAGAATTTATCTAAATATACTCACAACATGATGGTTAGTCTCCCAGTGCCCTATCACCCTTTCCTCATACTACAAAATGAAAAATATTATCATTGCTTTATCTTGTTATCTTTGTTAGAAATACATGATTTCTGTATTTTCCAATTTTCTATGACCCCCCCCACCCTTCCTCTTTTTAACTGACTGCGAGACTGTTGTATGTATACAGTAATTTGTGGATATTCTCAATGGTGTTGTATAACATGTTGTAAAAAAGTAAAACACCATAACAATTGAGCGGTAAACACTGGGGAATGCATGTTTATCACAAGTTCAGAACAATTCAGTCTAGCTTCATTGACATGTGATAAATCCTTCAACGCGACAGCCCTTAGAATTTCTCAAGTCTGCACTCTTTACACTCACAGACTTCCCTATACATTAGTACAATTTAAGAGAAAAATATAAAGAGAAAAATAAAATATGGATGCAAAGTATAGGTTTCCCTAAATGTTTGACGTATGGTTACAAAATACAGGAGGCTGTGACGATATCATGAAACTATGTAGTCATCAAAAAAAGAGGGTGACACATGAAGTCAGATATCAAACATCTTCATCATGTTCATGTACTGTACAATTGGAACTGGGACTTGTGGTTGTATGAATAACAGTCTATTGTTCTCATGTGCTTAATAAACAGTGTGTGTGGTCAATTTAAAAGGTAATTTTAAATGTTATAAGTACCGGTAATGGTGTGAAATGCAAACGCTTGAAGCATTTGTGTAACATACAGTGGTACGTACATGTGACAAAATTAAATTGAGTACTAATATTTGTCATACGATCGACCTTTCACTTCAGTGTTTTTCTTTCAGCTTTTTGATTATATCACATGACCATCAGTACTGCAAAGGATAAGTAAAACTTCATTAATGAGATTTACATTCTCCGACTCAAAAAGAGGATATTTAATAGGAAAACAAATCGACCTCAGCCACAGTAATGGGCGTTACAAGATTATTATTACTAGATATCTTCGTCTCAATACCAGTATAATATATAAATTATTATCATTAAAAATTTTGTCAAACACTTCGAATTTAAACTACAACATGTACAAGGGGTTATTTAAAGTGTCCTATAAATTGTTCACTGATATTAATCTCATATCCTATCCAAACACATTGCTATTCAGTGAATTTTGCCAAGCAGAAAATTATCAATGTACTTCTAAAAAAATTTTTGTGAGGTGTGCGGCAAGTTCATCTGAAGACAAAGAATTATCATGAAGAAATGGGGACATTTTTTTGAAATGAGGACTCTGGTGACCTCAGATTACTGAAATTTGTTGAATTTCAAATTTCAAAATTATCTCTCTCAGTCTTTGTCAAAAAAAAAAAATTCAGTTTCCTACAATGTTTTTTTTCTCATTGAACATTCTTTTATATGTAACTAATAAGTCATGAAATGAAATGGCATTGCACACTTTAAGGATAAAACTAAATAAATATATAAAGTGGTGTCTTGGGTCTTCAGTTTGACCCCAACACATACATTATAGACCAAACACTATAAACAATGAATTCATATCTGAAAAGAAGGAAATTGAAAATAATCTGAGCCCCAAAAAACCAAAAGAACTTTCAAGGAAATTACCCCCCATATCTTATTCTTAAGGGGAAACTAAATGTTGAAAATATTTGACAAATTAACTGTACAGGAATATGGAGATTAAATATTATATCCCTATGCATAAAAATATATCCTGCGGATATTGTGTTTTGTTTAGAGAGAAGCTGAATGAATGTTGGTGTATATATATATCTGTGTGTCCCAGGCCCTGCGGTGCTTAATAATTTCCTGTTCACACTAATCCCCTCTCCATGAGGATGTAAAAACATGGGGATTTGGAATTCCCTCCTCGCTGTTTCAACAAAAGCGAGAACAAAGCATCAAACTAAAGTTGAAGTAATATTGGAAACACATATACAACTCATAAAACAACTTTTATATGTGCTTTTACAGCCTAGTGTATGACCCTCAAACTCGTGACCCCCCACCCCCCCCCCCCCAAAAAAAAATACAAGCTTCCAACCTTATTCAACCACATGTATGTCCCCCTCTCCCCCCCCCCCCCCCCCCCCCCCCCCCCCAAGTTATTTTTCTTTGGAGTATAAGTTTCAACTGTGTTCATATCGCATACAAAAAATATAGGTGTTTAAGGTCTTTACTTGACAGTTTGACTATTTTTAGTGTCTGGTTTGTCACCAGTGGTCACTGTGTAGTGTGTAGGCTAACTTGGTGGTATCAAGGTGTATCAATTACCTGCATCGTGCAATAAATACCATTGACTGCCAGGCTACTGTCAGTCAGGTGATAAAATTCTCAAGAGAATTATCTACTCATGCAGTTTGGACATGGAATAGTATGCACAGAGAGAGAGAGAGAGAGAGAGAGAGAGAGAGAGAGAGAGAGAGAGAGAGAGAGAGAGAGAGGGGGGTGTTAGTTTTTTTAAATTAAATTAAGACAAACCTTCATATACTTTGAGGGGACATATCCCACACAGCTATCTTTCAGAGACCTCGCTCCCCACCACTCGGAGTTATTTCTATGACAGTCATAAATTTCAAATTTATCACCTTTATCAAAACTCAGAATGTTTTCCGAGCCTTCCCCTTGGGGGGCTTCAAATGCAGACACTGCAAAATAAACCTCCATTCAAACCGCTCTACACGGCATAGCGTTCACATGTTGAATGAACAATTTCCTTGTGCCGACTCTGTTTATAATAACAACGTGGATCACGGAGTTATTCCCCTTGTCGATACCATAAGCCGCGCTGCATTCTTGTCGAAACATTATTGCCATGCAAATGTTTAACTTCATGTAGAATTGCAGACATCTACGATCCTATAAGTACTTTATGTTAAATATTCATTACTCCGTTACGGAGATCAGCTTCTACAATCGTGGAGCATGGCTGCGCGGCTGGTGGTACTTTCACACCTCCTGGTACTGTACTTTCAAATTGATCAATAAGGGAAAACGCAATGAAAGGGCGATAATCCAATCACTTTCTAATGATCTTTTTTTGTTCGATATGCATTTTTATGTGAAAAAAGTTGAATGATTCTCAGGCAGAGGCAAAAAAAATGTGGAAAGGAGAGCTGTTTTAGGCATATAAATCTCTCTTGGTAAATGTTTACAAAAGACAGTGCCTTAATTTGTATATATATACACACACAAACATGCATATACAATTTTTTTGGGTCTGTCTCCTTCCAATCCGACAACTCTTTCCCTCTTTTATAATATCTATTGTGTCCAAGTAGCGAAGTGGACAATACACTCGATTCTAACCGCTGCGACCCGTGTTCGATCCCGTGATCAGCAGTGGTTGAGTATGGTGGTCGCCCGCTTGGACACGTGGGTTTTCTCCGGGCACTAGCTTCCTCCCACATCAATGAACACCTCGCGCTAACATCCGTGCCAACGAAAGATATTAATATAAGTTGTAGAACTTATTTATCAATCGGTGTAAAATAAATAAAGTTCAGTTTCAGTTTAATGTTTATTGTGCATAGTGCCCGTTTATTTATATCATTCGCGTTGTGCAATCATCATGTTGTCCCTTGAGGGCTCCCAATCAAAATATTATCATTGAATTTGATTTTGTCAGATTTTACAATATTTTACGATCAAATTGATTTAATAAATTCTGAAAAAGGTAAAAATTGTAAAATCTTCTGAGGTTTTCGATAAAATGAAACAGCTGTCCTCTCTACCTTTTTTGATTGCCTGTACACGCGAGTTATTCCATGAACGTTTTTTTTTTTATTACCTTTTCGCAATTAAAGTTTTTGGGCAATTTTTGTGGGGGGTGGGGGGTGGGGGGGGGGGGGGTTCCCGAATCACTTGAAAATGTTTTCTTAAAATATGTAACTTCCTTTTACATAAGACCTATACCAGGTACTTCAGTATACTTTGCGTTATACAAAATAGATGTCGGTTCCTTAGATATCTCGTCCTACCAGGAAGTACTAAAAGATAGTAAAATATCTTAATAGAAAATTTATTATAACTGCTGTTTCAATGATATTTTATGAGCGATTAGTTTTCCATTGCCCGCCATGGTCATTCATTTCCACTTTATGCATGGTCTCTAAGTAACTACATGTAGAATAGAAAGCTCTCTCCATGTGCGGGAGATTATGGGTTCGAGCCGCGGCTGTTACAAATTTGTTAGACCCAGGCAGCACATACAGTGTACTCTCATAGGCGCTCGATCCCCATCTAACTTTGTAAATGACGAATGATAAGTCTACACATGTATACACGTTTACCATCTATACTATAAAATCAAGTATATTTTATAGTATAGAGGGTAGACATATATATAGACTTATCATTCATTATTAACAAAATTAGATGGGGAGCGCCTATATAGGATGTGTACTCTTCGCAAAATACCCTACATTGTATATATAAAGTATGGCTAGGAGAGTCTTGTAGTGAAGCCTGACCAGAAAACTAATGATTATGTACAATCAAATTCACTGTATGCAAAGTCTTCAAGTGCATGTACTTTGGAAAACTAATGTCTAAATGATTTGACTCAAACCGTATACATGTATATACATGTAGACAGTGTCCTCTAGTGTAATGTCATATTGAAATTTTGCATAAATTTACTGACACTCGGTTAATTCACAACATGACAGTGATCTGACTAGGATATTATAATGTATAATCATATTTATACGCTGTAACCGTAATCTTTGTACTGTTACTATCATCTTCACTAGCCAAGGGTGACGATCAACATACTTTATGGGTATTTTCTGTTAAAACATGAGAATGGATAGATATGAAAATACCCCCCCCCCCCCCCCCGAAAACTGGTTGCGAACTCGGTTTTTTTTTTTTTGGGGGGGGGGGGGGGCTCTGATCCTCCCCCTTTGGGAAACTCTGCTACGTACTTGAAAATTCAGGGAACATTAAAATATACCGTATTTTTTTAGTACAAGAACAAAACATATGAACAGAACGGTTAGAGCCTATGCCATTTCAAATGCGAATCCAGAAATCTTTTCGCAGGAGGGGGCGTTTATCGTATCCGAAGCTTCAAATTTTTCTGGGAGGGGAGGATGTCCAGACCCCCTACTGATCCGCCATGTATTATATAAGTTAACCGACCACAAAACTAGAGTACAGATCAGATCAGATCTGATCATTTATTACTAATTCAGAGTCCACAACAGACAAGTACATGACATATTATTATAATTACAAGAGAAAGACATGCCAATGAATAGTATAAAAAATTATTAAAGTATAACAATTATAGCAAATGACAATGTTAATTCCAACAATATTTCACTTAAAAGGAGTACTATAGCATGTTATCATTTATAAATTTGCCCACAAGATTAGGAATTTCCTTGTCTTCAATATTAAGTAACCAAAGAAGTTTTTGTTCATTATCTAAATCTGAAAATTTTGGAAATTTGCTTTTAATTAACTGAAATATTTCTTTTCTTTGGTGATCATATTTTTCACATGTAATCAAAAAATGAGTTTCATCATCTATACTGTTAGAATTGCATCTATTACATTATCGATCTTCTCTAGGGATGTTGGTAAATCTACCTACTTCAATTTGCAACCTGTGACAGGAAATTCTTAATTTACATAGAGATTTCCTGTGATCAAAATTTTTAACTATTGATAAATAATTTTCATAACCCCAATTTTGTTTGAGTTTTACATATGTCCTTAATTTACCATCAGTATAGACCTGTTGACTTGTATACCAATTTTTTACATAATAATCTAATAATGTTTTATGACAGACTGACTTAAATTACTTCATCTTTAATATTCAAAATTGTTCTTTATTTTTGTATAAAAGCATATCATGAGTTTTTGCCAGTTACAAAAAGATTTTTACTACACTCATACGCATCCTTAAGTAAAGGAAATTCTGTGGACAAATTTTCAAATCTATACCAACTTTTGATTAACAATATTACAATATCTTAATGCAAGGGAAACCTTCCCAATTCAGACAACACTGCAAAATTTGTACTTTTCCTGTGGACACCAAGAATATATTTACAGAATTTGACATGTATTCTTTCACAGGGTAAATTTCTAAAACAGTCTCCAATTTCTAACTTCTCGCATTTTAGGAATCTTTTAGTAAATATATTGCTTACACCCCATACATCTGCATTATATAAAAGAATTGGTTTAATAATGGAGCCAAATACATGTATACTGGTTTTAATTCCAGGATTTAAATCACTAAAATCATTTCTCAATTTGTAATATGCTTTTAACGCTTTTTTATAGAGCTCGGATCTTGCTTCATGAAAACTTCCAGATACAGTTAGGTGGACTCCAAGATATTTGTAGCTAAATACACAGTCTATCATGTTATTTTGAAACATTATTTTTTGCGTAATATTACGACCAGCTTTATTAAAGATCATTACTTTAGTTTTCTGAATGTTTACCTTTAGACACCAATTAGAACAGTACTTTTCAAGTTTAGAAAGTCTTGCTTGAATACCTTTAGCTGAGGATGATAAAATAACAATGTCATCTGCATACAATAAACATACATTAACAGTTTGGGTCCGAAGTGATACTTCATCAATACATGAATCTAAATATGCTGGAAAATGTACATGGTAGACATGCATTAATTAACAGTGCTGGTTTCTTGATGTCATCACAATTAACTACCACTGCATAACTGCACCTATTTCAAGGTCTCTGTGAGGGAATCATCACATTGTCTTATGTTAACAAGTACATGTATATATACATACATACAGGTCATAAAACAACAGACTGTCAAATACACCAGCTATTGAAATTATTAATCATCGTTCAATCTCTTTCAAAGTCCAGAAATCACGACGAATCACAGATGATTGTACAAGAATATCATGCAGATTTACACTCCAGGTCATATTGTCGAAGGGTAGAAAACTGCCTTCAAACATTAGCATAAAAAAGTGGTGTGGTAGTTTGTATTGGCTGTGGATACCTTCCTATATCTGAAGTGGTATACAGCACCGTGGCCCAGCCACATATTCACATTTAGACAAACCCCAGGTACTATATTTCAAATTTGAAGGCAAAGATAATTCAAAAGGTGAAAAACATTATAGTTAACATGCGTGGATCCAGAAAATTTTCCCGGAGGGCGATGTGTGTTTGTGTCAGATGGATGGCCTATTCTTGGTTAATCAGCTAATTCACGAGTTTGAATTTCAAGAGGGGCTCTGGATACCCCCCCCCTCTTCCTGGTTAGTTTGGTCTTGATCACATACATGTCCTATAGCTTTGTTGGTCTAGTACCTAGAGTACTACTGATTTCTGGCAAGGGAATGCTGATTGAAATCCTGGCCCAACCTTCATGTTTCACAAGAAACGACACACTTTTTTCACTTCCAATATAAACTTTGATATTAAAATACTCTTTTCAAGAAGAAAAATTGTACACAATAAAGCACATTATTTTATTAATAATACATACAACTTGCAAACAATATTAATTGTAAGTTGTAAAACTAAATTTTCTAAACATAAAAGAGAACAAAAGTTTGATTTAATTTATTTTAAAATTTCCTTACTAAAACGAAACAATCTTGCACATTTTCAAACACATGATATGTTTAAACTAAATGAAATTGATGAGAAGAGAGTCAAAATGATGAGCACTGTTGAAAAAAAATGTCCTCCATAATACAATTGTCCAGAATTATTGCTTGGGAATTTGTCATAAATCATTGTGAAAACAAAATAAATACTGCAATTTAATCTTTCTCAAACATTGTATAAAATGCTGAAAATGGTGCATACGATCAAAATAAATGCCTTCCAACACACGTTGTAGTCCCTGAGTGGAATTAATTTGTAGATAATAAAAAAAATTCCCTGCTCGATACAGAGTTAGGCAAAAAGTGTTACACCCGGTAATGAACAACTTCTGAAAACCGGTACAACACTTGTATAGTTCAGAAAATGTGGGCAATGATACAAATGAACAGGACTCGATACAGATGATAAATATGATAAAATGAGATTTTGTTGTCTATAATGATAAAAATATGAAAATATATACAACCAGAATGCACCAACCTTACTTCTTTGATATCTATCAAAACAAAAGATTTTTTCAAGACCATTTTAAACCCAAGAAAATTAAAAATCACCAAAAAACTCTCAATTTTAAATAAATTAGTGTGGCATCAAGTACCTTAGGTAAACTCAAGATTTCAATTTCATCAGACATCCTTTATGTTTCGTTTAATCTATCAAGCTACCCTACTTCCCAATGTTCACCCCTATAGAGAGAGCACAGGCTGGTCTCAGCAGTGGACGAGTTGAGATCACTCCTTTTTAGGTGCGTTTAATACAGATCTTTTTATTTGTGACATAAGTAATGGACTGGCTTTGGGTGGGAGACTTCCCCTCACTGGGACTCTTCATTCATCATCATCATCATCATCTTCCTCCTCTTCTTCATCATCTTCGTCTTCATCGCCGTTCTCCTCCTGTTTGGCTTTCTTTGATGGGGATGCACCACCACCTCCCTACAAAGATAGAAACAGACGAGGTACATTACTACTCTACCAACAAAGACACAAATATTCAAATAATTCATGGGAGAATCGCTGCAATGCGGTTTTAAGTTTGAGGGACATTATTTGGAGTCTTTATTTATCTTGTTTGCCAAGACATCTGAGCAATGTTCGTAATTGTTCATATTTTTAATTGGAAAACAAAATAACTTTCCACATGCCTTGTGTTGAAAAATATCTAATTATTCCTTGGTGAAATTTTTAGCATTTACACTGAATTTCCACAAGTTAGGCTCCCAATAAGAATGAGCATCATAACATTAACTGGAAAATTGTAAACATTGTCAGGAGACAAATCTCCCTACATATGCTCACTTTTTCCCTACTCGGCTGGTATCCTTACCTTCCTCCAGTCACTGAGAGCTTGTTCATATTTCTCTTGTTCTTTCTGGGCCAGCTTTTCAAATGGCTTCTTCTCATTGTCGTCCAGATTTCTCCAGGCTTCACCAGCTGAATGAATACAAAACAGTGGTTTGAGTACTGACGCATTATATAGGCGAACAACAGCTCCTATTAATGTGAATCTCTTTGTAATGCAAGGCACAAAATATTTCAGTTTTCTTCAGCTTCATAGAAAGATCAGTTAAAAAATACATCAAGTTCAATAGATAAATTTTGAATAACAATGAATCAAATTTTATTTAAGTCTCATAAATGCTGGATTGATATTTCTCCAGTACAGATTTATCACACAAGAATATTCAAGGTTTTGTTTCTCCCTTATCTTACCCATTTTGATGATTTCTTTGTGGTCAATATTCTTTCCTTTCATCTTTCCCCTGAAATCAGCCAAAAAGCAGAAATACGCAGACTGTGGTCTCTTGGGCTTGCCGGCATCATTGGGGTCTTTTCCCTTGTAGATGGCCATTTCAGCATCGTACCTACTCTTGTCTACAGCAGCTTTCTTGGCGAATGGCTCCTTATCTTTCTCATTCATTTTGGCCCATTTTGCTGAACAATCTTTTGTGAATTCAGCAATCTGTAAAAATCAAAAGTTGAAAATAATATTTCATCTTTTCAAGAGAAAAATAATGTCAATACACAAAAACAGTTCTAAATTCCTGCTACGTCTCAAAAGTCTAATAACATTTTGGCTGCCTACATATCATCTTCCAATAATTTTACAGACTTAGAGTAAGAGATGCTTTTTAAAATTCATCAATGAGATCAGAAACCTTTCTATACATATTTAATTCATTAGTAGGATTAAAATGTTTAATTATTAGACAATTGCTTACTTTTGTGATGGGTTTTCCTGCTTTTTTAGAATCTTCCCTCATTTTAGAAAGAAAGAAGAAATAGGCAGATGTGGCCCTCTTTGGTCTGTTAGGGTCCTTAGCTTTCCTCTTTCTGCTGCCTTCTGCTTTAGGACGACCTGTTAAAAGATTCACCAAACAAAATAAATATCTGGATCCCCCCTTTTTCCGTGTTTTAAATAATATTCAAAACTATCTTTCATTAATGAATATGTATGTGTAAAAAAAAAAAAAACAATTGTCAAACTAAAATTTTAACATCATGAATATTTATTCATTGTTTGCATGCATTAATATCAACTTTTTCTCAATTAAAATTTTAAGTCCAAAATTTTAAAATCTATCCACATGACATTTGTAGCCACTAAAACACTTTTAATGGATTGTATAATAAAAAAAAATTTCAACCAAAAACCAATATTCATCAAAAATATTCATATCTAACATTCAACATTTCAACAACATATAGCAACTAAATTTTGACTTGATTTTTTTTTTCAAGCTATCCTTTGTTGAGGCCCTAGATCTAGGTAAATAGGTCACATAAACAACGCATTTCTGTCTCAAACACAGACTTTTCCACCTAAAAATATTATTCAAAACTAATTACGATCATTTCTATATGTAGATCTCAATATAGCAATGTTCCGTTTTCAACTCTTTATAAACCATTATGAAATCTTCAAAAAATTCTTCCCGCCCGACTTATTTACCATTCTTTGCCCAAACAAAGGAATTCTAGACATTTTTCTTCATTTCCGATCAATATCAACTCAAAAACACCTATTTAAAACCATTTCGTTTGACTTTGTTATTACTACTATATAACCCTTTATACATTCTATCATACTACTACATAGCGTATAGAAGGAAACTTACCCATAGTGTAGTATTATGAACGCTGTACAATTCTTTGTGAAGGAAATATAGAAGCAGTGCGGCCGGTAAGACGCTAACTAATGTGGTACACGTGACTTTATTCCGCCAATGGGCGCGATTGTTTTTCCCGCCGCGGTCATAAACAGCTCAAAGGGAAGTCACTCTAATTGTATTAATTAAACAGTGAGGTCTTGGGGGTAAAAACTGGACAGATGAGTATGGGTGTCACCTGAGGTAGCGTTAGTGACACTCTGGAAAAACTGCTCAAATAAATTACATAATTGTAAAATAGTATCATTAAAGGATATACCTGGTGTTGAATAAATGGAGCACAATTATTTTTATTTACACACAGATTTGACACAGGATTATCAACTGGTATAACATCGACTAGTCTATATGTAATTTAATTATACGATCCTATTTTAATCTATACTTTATAAAAATAAATCTATTGTAAAAGAATAATATTTTTAGATAAAAATGAGATTTTGTCGGTTTGATTTCACATAGTGTAATATTATACCAGGTGTTTAATAAATGCCTTATGGAGCATAATTGTATTTTTACTGACAATTAAGATATCAAATTTGACACAGGATTATCAAAAACAATAATAAAAAAAAAAAACTTACTTTAGTCAACGTGCAATATAATTATACAAACTGTTTTTAATTTATAAGTTTCTTTTATTCTATGATATTATTGTATAAGTATATTTAATTTTAGATAAATGTGATTCTGTCATTTTGATTTCTCATAACTATGAATAAAAAAATTCAATTTTTATATAAATTTGATACATGTCCGAACGACAATTCTATGATATTCATGATGACCAAAATCCTGATTTTCCTGTGTATGTATTAGCACAAAAAGATCAACAATACTTGGAATCCCAATGTGTTAATATACTTAATAGCTTTGATCTAAAATACAGATGCAATCCATGTATAAAAATGACCAACGGGAACAAGAACAATGAAAATCCTCAAATTTCCGAGACAACCGTTCTCTTAATCAGAATACAATGAATAACATAAAATTACAAAGAAAATGACCGCCCCAACCCCCAAACAACAAAAACTTGCATTAAATCTACAGTACAAAGGGGACTAAATAAATACAACTACTAAAATGGTTGTATGTTATAGGATATGGCGGTGGCCGCTTGGGCACGTGGGTTTCCTCCGGGTACTCTGGCTTCCTCCCACAATAATGACCCCTTCGCGGTAACATCCGTGCCAACGAAAGATAATAATATATAGTTGTAGAACTTGTTTATCGGTCGTTGTAAAATAAACAATGTTAAGTTTCAGTAACTACTACATATCTACGGGTTTGGGTATATGGTAACCGATAAAATCTTATTTTGGTCTGGGTATTGGACTTGCCTCGTATCTTAAAAATTACTTGATCCTCTTACGAACTTTCACGATATGTTTTTTTTTCCACATTGTACGAAGAAGAAATTGAGGGATCAAACCGTTAAAAAAGAGTTACTGTACATTATTTTTTAATATATGTGATTAAATATGAAAAAGGTAGAATAATAGGAGTAAAGTATGAATAAAGTGGAGCGGGGGAAGCCGCCTTCCCCTGTACCGTCGCTATGTACCATAATCAAACACAAATACCTAGGTACGTATTGTGTATCGATGCTGAATACAGGGCGGTGCATGTGATATACTCTGGTATGTATGCGCAGATCTAGAAGGGTCAAAAGGGTCCAGACCCCCTGGAAAATTTAAACTTATTAAATTCACATAGCAAAGTTACTGAAAATAGGCCCCTGACCCCATCCCTCCCTCGAACCACTTGAAGAAAATCCTGGATCCGCGCATGATTATGTTTTACATGTAAACGTTTGAATGATTTAAGGCTTTTTCTATTACTGGTGTATGATGATGGGGTAGGGGGTATAATGGGGAAAAAAGCTGCAGCATGCCTTCATTCTCACTAAAAATGTATATCTAATCCACACATCCTGGAGATGGGGAACGGTTAAGGCCCCTTCCCCTTCCTTCCTATTATAACTCATATAAACATGATATTTAATACCCAAATTTAATACAAAATAGGGTCAATATGGAGTCAACTCAATAGTGCAAGTCTGACAAATGAAAAAATGAAAAAATTCTGCAATTAAAATGACAGAAACTGTAGATAAGCTTATTTAAATAAAGATGATGATACAGTATGCTGGCAAAGGGAGATCACATTTTAGAAAGTGAAAGTAAAACTAAACTGTTTTGTATACCTGTGTCTCATAATATTGCGCTACTTCATGTATTATACTTACCTATATTGGTCAACATCATAATGATAATCCAATTAGCACAATACGAATTCCTTTAGCTGATCACCACAAAAAAACCGTTTATTCATGTTAATTAATCCTATTCTGCATATCAAGAAAACATAATATGTTTTATTATGCATGTACACCACGTGAAACCCATCTAACCAAAGAGCTGGGTAAAACTAGTATCCGATGCAACCTGTACACCTGTGTTGTGTACGTAACTTCAGACAAAGATCATTTAATTGTAACATATTGCATGTGGCCTTCTTTTTGACTAAAACTAGTACAAGAGAGTGTTATTTAGAGTGTTCATTTTAATGTCCATTTTTTAAGCGGCTGGGTCCTTTGAGAGGGACACCATTTAAATGATGTCAAATAAATGGCAGTATAACTCAGATTGTTTTTGCGAAAAGGGCCTAAAATGTCTAAGTAGAGAGTCAATGTCATAGCATACAACTTAATACACTGTAGTCTGGACCGTGTGTTCTCTCTCATGGCAAAAATCTAGATCATACTTCACACAAACAAGCTTATGAGTTTATAAATTAAAGGTCAAGATCACAGTAGACATCAGTGAAACAGATGTTTATTCTATGTTGTCTCCTTTTTGTCTCTCTCCTTCCTTCAACAGAATAAGTAACGGGTGTGCTGTGACCTTGAACTATTTTTTTTAGTGAATAGTTACGCAAAGTGCTTTTCATTGTCTGGCTATTTAGAATTTCAAGATCCCAATGATGTATAGTTGTTAAATACAAATAACAGAAAATCATAACTTGGATCTAAAATCTTTTGATGGTCAATCTCTTTGCGGCAAAAAAATGTATTATTATAAATATGGCATTTGCTGTTTAGCAATCGTTGATAAATTCGATCTTGATACTTGTATTTCGCACACATTTTCAACCATTAATACGCTGTCAAATGTACTAAAAAGAGAATCTACGTGTTTTTCCGTGACCGAATTATTACTGGATTGGAATTGGTGTCATCTTCAATAAGAGGCTGATGCATGCCATCCATTTACTCATTTATAAGTACTAGTATATAACTATTATGACTATTATCATATTGACAATCTTTTTCGACACGAAGCTGCAACGGAAGACCTCCTCGTTGCTTTGCAACGAGCTCGGCACTAGTTATTACACTGTTCCAAGAAGTATAGGGGCCAGTTTCCTTCATAAATTGGTTTTTTTTTTTCAATATGTAAAGATAACAAAATTGACAAAACAATGTCAGTTGACAAAAGTGGGTAGGTGTGTGTGTGTGTGGGGGGGGGGGGGGGGGGGTGTCTAACACCTCGAATTAACCAAAATGGTTATAACTGTTTGTATTATCCTTTGATTAAAGAATGAACATCCTTCAATCTTTACAGAACCTTTTTACTCACACAAAGAAAAAACAGCCATCACTTACTTAAATATTTACATTTTTCAATTTGCCGATTTGTGTCATGGTAAAACGTAAAATTTCAAAATTCTCAAACATTTACCTCGTCATAATGTACCATTATTAACCATGGATAGAACACAAACCACGAATGATTGAAAGATTTAGTTTGGGAAACTTGAAATATACTGTGTGATTAATACAATCATGTAAATCCCTCCAGTTTTGAAATTTATACGTTACTGATAATTGTAGTAAGTTGTTGAAGATATATGTTAAGATATGTTTACTAGTTTCAGTACTTTTCACAATGATTTATATGCTCATACATTGTAATTTTCTCCGATAGTTGATCATAACTTACAACTTGTTATATATCATCATAGCTAGAGAACATATATTCTTTATTTCTTTAATGCCGAACCTATCTAATTAATACCCTAGCTGTTAATTGTCAGCACACGTCAGAAACAGGTATATATTCCCCACTTTTGCTTGTGTAAACAATTGAGTTCACACTTCGCCGCTCCATTAAACGCAGATCACCGTTATTATCGCCGCTCCAATGAACACAGATTGCCGTTAAAAAAATTCATTTTTTAATTTTAAAAAGAAATCATTTTTTGGCAAAATTATTTGGGCGGCGACCGCCGCCCTGGTTCCGACGCCCTTGAGATTTCAATTCTCACGGGAAATATCCTTATGCAAGTTTGCAAGCACGCGTTCATGGGAATTTTGAAGTGACAATTAACTATAATTTACAATTAGTTAAGGAAGATGATTTTTGAGTATGTAATGCATGTAGTATTTGAAGTAAGATCTGGGAATCATGGTAAAAGTCATAGCTATTAATATCGCAAAAAGCATACAGACTTGTCCGCAGAAGGAATTAAGGCGGGAGACTAGTATTACATGTAATTTTATTACCTACAGAAGTTTTTATCACAGACACACCTTTCATTAGTGGGGAAGTTCTTGCAATAATATGACTAAATATATGGTAATGAATTTTTTTTTTATATCTTTCCTCCACATGTGGTGGATGTTTACGTGTAGTTCAACTGATTAATTGTACATGTAAGTGTAAGTTCAAACCGTGAGATGACTTGAAAGATTTACCACCTCATTTGCGAAAACGGTGAAATTCACTCGAGAAAATGAATAAGTGGCTGCTGGCGACTAAGACTCTTAAACGGGAAAACAAATAATAAAGTTAGACAAAATCTACGAACATTTAATCAAATCGTGCATAATTATAAAAATTAAAAAAAAGTTTAGTTAGCAATACATCAAAATAATGTGTAAAAGACTTGAAAACTTTTATATTGAGATTTCAAGAAAATTCCTTTATCATTAGTGCGAGAATACTCTAACTACAATTATCACAAACTAATTAACAAAATCATAAAAAAAATATTAAAAACATCAGATCACAAACCATAAAAAACGATATTAAAAACATCAGATCACAAACCATTAACAACGATAAAATAAACATGCAAGAAACATACAAACAAAAACAAAAAATCTTAGATCACTTTTTAAAAGTCATTTTGATAAGTACCCTGCGGAGAGAAAATGAAGAAATGCATGCATGTCTACTCTTCGGCCAGAACTTCGTGTATTTAGCCCCTTAGGCTGTTTGGAGAGAATCTTCAGTATGTCCAGTCGCTCCGTATTCCCGCCGATTTTCAGCGTCATTTTCAGGATTTTGCATTCTGTGATATGGGCGTCTTGACCTCTGATGTCTTCTATACATGACCGTAACCATGGCTACGGTTGCTAAGACAACCAATGTGATCACTATGGCGATAGCTGCAGTGGAGCCGGAAGAGAGTCCGTCTTCGTTCCCCCGAGAGTCGCCCCCGCGTTCTGCTTCTTCTGCGGAATTGGGCTGGTTCGTCAAATCGGTCCAAGTCTGTCCGCCCGTACTGATCATGTATTCCTCGGAAATTCCCGAATCCACATAGGCGTCTCCCGGAAGATCCATAAATGGTGGGCGTCTGACGGGCGGAAGTCCTTTGTCGGAGAAGGCGTTAGCTTTTACACAGTAGTTGATTTCACAGGAGTTTTCTATCGTCGCTAAGTGCATGCTGTACCCGGTCGGGCAACCCCGCGGCCAGTTATTCGATGCTTTAAGGTAAGAGGAGAGAGAGTGCAACATATCTGGATTTTTAATCGACGTATCCTGATGAACGGCGAGTGGATTTCCGGTCATACAGCTAAACAAACCGGCGAAAGGTACGGAGTAGCGAAACCCTAGCTCATAGTCATCACTGACACAGACCTGCATACCTAGACCTAGTTTCAGGGGGAAGAAATAGAGGGGACACCCGCGGGACTGGGTCAGCGGGTTATCGATCTTGTTTGTATATATCCCGCCAAACTGGAATCCAGATTGCTGATCCACGTGACCTTGCGCGACGCACCAAAATGACTGATATTTAGCGCTCCCGTAGACATTGTAATTGTTACAACAGGTAGACAGCCCCAAAAATCCACAATCATGGCAGCTTCTCCGGCTTTCGGTGGCGGATCTAGTGCCCTCGTTTAGTAGAACACTCTCATAGCCGCTGGGGCACGACTGAGCTCCAGTGAGAGGGTTTTTCTGGACAAGTCCATTGCAGAGATTCTGACTGAGTTGCCCCGACTGTTTGCATTGCTGATAAACTCCCCCGAACGTGTAGTTGGTTTCCGGACTTTCACACGTACCGTCGTCTACATTCGCAATAAAACTAAAGTTCGGAGAGTCCAGATTGGTACAGCCTCTGTAGATATTGAATTTATAGTACTCCTCCACCGCGCTTTTCACGGTTCGAACCAACGGGAACAGGATAGAAGGTGGGAGTTCCGGAAGTGTCTGGGCGGAAATCAGCTCATAGATAGGATATCCGGACTTATCTACAGCTACTAGGTCGCCGCTCAGCCCAGCGGCCCACTGATTCAGTGTGAAGTTGTTCGGTTGGAAAACTGGTCCACCGATCGCGTTAATTACCGAGTGTGTTCGATTTCCTAAATACTGGTCGATGACTTCAGTAGACGTGCTGTGTTTGTACTCGGCACCGACGCTAAACACGCTCATGAACGAGGCACTGGCCGCGGCCACGACCTGTCGGCGATCCATGCTGTAACTGTTACTGAACGTTGTCTTAACCTGGTCAAGCTGAGAGATGATGGCTCCTGCCTTCACATCGGAAATGACGTGAGTTCCGTAGTCCCGCACTAATAGTTGACTCTGGTATCGAGCCATGTTAGTTTTATTGGTTTGTATGTAGTAAGCGATGTTTCGGAGTCGGTCTCTGAACGCCGGGTTGAGGGGGGTGTCGGGCTGTAGGAGGGCGGAGTAGCGAGCGTACCGCGCCTGTACACGTGTCGTCACAGATCTGTCCATGACTTGATGTTTACGCACGCTCTCCGACTCGTGGGAATATTTACCACTGATTCCGAAGGATCCAAGGTGTAGTCCGGCCTCCACATTGACAGAAGTGGAAGTAGTAGATGTGAAGTTATTCCAGTGCTGGAACAGTTCTCCGAATACCTCTAACTGACTGGATTTGAGGGGGACCGTGAAGACTCCATCAGGGATCAGGTACCGTCCGTCGTCCGTCGTCCGACACTCCGAGTAGTTGTACTGGACCAGCATCCCTGCATCCTTGTTCTGGAGATTGTCCCAGCCGAGGCCAGGAAGCACCTCAAAACGGGCCACTTTCCCGCCCATTTTAAACGCGCACCACTTTGAGTCCCCGGGGGTGAAAGGATTCACGGGGTGAGGGGGTTTTGGTTTTCCATCCACTTCGGTTCCGCTCGTTAGTCCTATGGTCACCAAAACTAAGAACAGTAAACGGCCGCCCAACATGATTGCGACTTTCGGTATGGTGTAAGTTAATAAAATAAGCCGGAAGAATTGCTGATCTGTGTCACGGGGAAACCCTCTTGTACTAGTGCGCGTGATTCACATTTTTTTTGGATGGTTGAAAAACCAGGGGTCACGAGACGTCGATAAACAGGAAATATATCTTCTTTTACAGTGCCTATATCATTGAAATTCTTCTATGTCATTATTCTTTATTTGTTAAAATCCTAAATAATTCAAGGGTTCACTAAAATAATTGAATAAAGTTATGATTTAGATGGCATTTAAGGGTTTAATATAAGTGAAACTATTTTTAGATCTGCATACATTATTTTGTCAATTTTCAAAAAATCCACCCAAAACGAAAGTTCACTTGGTCTTTTTGATTTTTTTTTCAATTTTAAAGGGTAACTTTCTAAAATCATCAAAAAGATACACAAGCTTACTAGCATTTTCTTTCTACTAATTCTACAAAATTATTAAGAAATGTCGTTACTTTTACCTGTTATTAATTGAAAAGTACCCTGAAAGGGAGATCGAGGTCTCAAAATAAAAACCACATTTGATTTATGACCATCCTCTTGTACTGTAAAGCAAGCAAAAACTGTAAAATATCGGTATCTCGAACTAAATGTACAGTATCTGCCCCCCCCCCGCCCCCCATATTTAAAATTATTTCTTACATGTATATAAGCCACAACACTGGGGGGGGGGGGTCCCCCTCCCCTCTCTCTCTCTCTCTCTCTCTCTCTCTCTCTCTCTCTCTCTCTCTCTCTCTCTCTCGTAAAACATAACGACAAAAATGTCTGGAATATAAAGATATGCTTGCTCAAACAAACTTTTTGCAAAATGTTTGCTGTAATCGAGTGAAAAAAAAAATCTGTTAGAGGTCGGTCGCCTTTAGAAATTTATTAACTCCAACAAATAAATTACGGAAATAACGGATTAAAATTTCACAGGTAATTTCCTCGCAAGAATTGATTAATGTGTGGAAGTGAATATTTAAAAATATACCATTATCTTGCCTACTCCTGTGTTAAAACGGGAAATACCTTTTTTCTAAAAATAGAAACCGGCATACCGATTTTATAATGGTGTCTCATTTTGCAAGTTAGTAGGTGACAATGCACATTGAATGCACTAGTTTTCCCCAGTTGACTTTCTCATAAAAAAAATCCTAAAGATATTAAAAGCGCGTTTACTTTTTATTTTTATTAATATATGCTACATGTATAAGAAACTTTACGATATTGTATAATTGAAAAATTAATATTGCATCTATTTTGATATATCTGGCCTTCATTATGCATCCAAAATCTATTCTATAACTTGTGCTCACTCCCATTGTAAAAAAAATAAAAAAAATGTTCGAACCATACGTGTACATCTATGCATCTATGTGTAAAGTATTGGACACCTTTCAATGTGTTCATAATTGTTATAAAACAGAGGAATCACGCGGGTGTTAAAAAACAATCTTAAATAATTTTATAAACTTTCTTTTCTCACCATGCTTTTAATCATGCTTTTAATAAAAGGAACAAATATTTATTCACAACTTTGGGGAATTGATTCAACGACTTTAAAATCAGAAACACGGAAATGTTGCGTTACCCCAACAACAGGTACACCTGTAAAGTTACCTCAACAACAGGTACACCTGTAAACTGCAACACAAAATCAGAACAAAACGAAATCTAACGAAACCAAACCAGGCGAATTATCTACAGCAGCTGTACATGCTGTTTGAAATTGTAACTTTACAAAGATTGTTCTCTGAATTCCATGGTTCCTCGTCGCAAACTACTGCCAGAATATATCCTCTCCAATCGTATTAAAGTATCAGTCACATTACCCAGCGATGGGGTAAACGATGCGCTACCGATGCGTTTTTAGATGAAAATGGCGTGGATGCCGGCCGGACACCCATAGTAATCGGACGGTGACTGAGGTCATCGGGCACATCGGTGGAAGTCATCGGAAGAAAGTTAAAAATCAGCGATGTCTCCACCGATTCCCACATCGCTTCTCATCGGCAATACATCATTAACACATCATTTAAGAATCGGTCGATGTATGGCCTATCATTGTCCGGTGCCTTTTGAGTCTGAGGTGAGATCGATTACCGATTATCGACATTATATTTGCCCATAGCCGGCCAATGCTGTTGATATACGAACGGTGTTCACCAATGCACGATGCCTGTTTCTGTGACAGATGTGTTACTTGGCCGATGAGGACCGATGTTGGGGCATCGCTCACATTACCGATTACCACCGATTAGCACCGGTCTAGGCGACCGGCCGAGTAATGTGACTAAGGTATAAGAGAGACTGGGAGATATGTATGCGGACTCCGCGCCGTGCCTGCAGACGATACCCGTGGACAGTCTTCCAATATATAGGCATGACTGACGATGTTTCAACTGTATATAACCCAAATCAAGTCGTATATTTTACAAATCATGAATGTTTTGACCACTCGATTACCGTGAATTTGAAATCTGCTAAATAGTTTCGAAATGTTTGAGACTACTAGACGCATAGAGAACTCTGGCCAATGACCATCACAAAGTTTGACTATCGCTGTCTTCCGTGCGGTATATATATTTTGGAAATACATGTTATAAATACCTACAAAAGGCGTGACCTAAATTCCTCCCGTCTCCGAAGCGAAGAAAATCGACTCCCCCATACTCTTTGTCGACTCCCCCGCGTTAGGGGTTGTATACGGTGGAAACTCTTTACTTTTTAATCATACGTAATTTACACCAACTCTAGTATATTTGCGAAGTTTCAAGAAAATCTACCATTTGATTTTTTTAGGGGCCATCTCAAAGTACAGGTACATTTACTTTGTCATTTTCTGCACTTCGAAGCAGATTAAAAATACTGCAATAGCGATTTTTCTCAAATTGTAATATGTGATTAGTAAATATCATTTTCTACCTTATAAGTAAAAAATACTAAATTCTACTGTCTGGTTTTAGGTGGGGGTCATCTCAAATATCAAAATGCACCACATATTTTTTTATATTTGGGGTATTACAAATATAGATAGGTATAAATGGATTCATTAAAAAATGAAGAAAAATAACCCCGTGGATAGCATTATTCTGTGTGTAAAATTTCAAAGGCATACACTAGTTACTTTCATGTTATATCTTATAACGTATTCCTACAAAGCTTCGTTTTAACATGATGTCATAAAAGCACAATGGCAACGCTCACCTAACGAACAACGGAAAATCGTTTAAAAAATAAAATTTTCTTTGAAAAATCTAAATATTTTTATCTGTATTTTGTTTATTGTGTTTAATTTAATAAATGGTATCGAAACAATTTCATAAAAGGTATAAAATAATACACTGTATTTTATTAGAATGCACAAAAACATGCGCAATATAAATGTTGCGTCCAAGAATAAGGAATAATTCTTTGAGTATTATGAGGTGATAATTTTGGTCGGGGCGAAGGGCTTTATGATAGACTTTATCACGCCTGACTGTATATGATCACCTCATAATATTCAAAGAATGATTCTTTATTACTTATATTTATATAATTTTCAGCAATTGTACGATTAAATATAGAATATTGACATATTTATGTGATTTTCATTTCTTTTGTCACAATCGCAATTTAGATGTTATATTTGTTGTTAAGGAATAATGTAACAACTCAGCTGTTGGTTTCTTGGACTGAATATATTTTTCAAATTATACAGAATCATGGTGATAATAACAGTAATTTAATATCACTATTATAAAATAGACGATATATTTGGAGATGGAGATGAACTCTTCCTTTCTCTCGGCTGTCTGGGGGTGAAGTGTATAAGTTATGGGAATTTGGCGCCAAGCATGCGCACTTAGTCTAAAACTAGTAAAACCACTCATTCGCTACTATTTCCAAAATAACAACCAATCGTACAACTCTTACATGACCCAAACACCTTTGACCTTTCACACTCCAAACTCAACCAATGAACATAAAACACCATGAATATGAATGAAATACCGGTATATGGAAACGTAGTAAATTCCAGTGATCCGTAATTCACTATGTCTTGTAGATGATGATGATGAAAATGATGATGATATATGAATTAGTACATTAAATATCAATATATTATAATAAATATTCTATGAAGAAATCACCCTGTGACACTTTAATGATGCAAACTCCGCTTGTGCCCCAACAAAACGTCATTTGAATTTATTGGAACGTACATTACAAAATCGATTGGTAGTGTTATCACAGACAAAGACACTGAAAAATGTAAGTATTGCACAATATCGTACAGTGAGAACCTTCCAAAAGTTCATCTTCACAACGTCAAGGCTTTGTGATTACGGAACTCCACACAAACCCTTGACGTAAGTCGCTATTTAAAAGTCGGGCTCACTCTCAACAATACGTAATAGTTCTAAAAATAAAATGTCCAATGAAATAACTCCTTTTGAAACGTAGTTTGGGTTGAGCACAAGAATGGCAGATCTCGAACAAAAAATTGCGAAAAATTCAATATTAATTGTCTCACTGAAAATCAAAAGCTCACGATATCAAGTTTAATAGATAATCAGGATGTTTTATAATTAGAACTAAGCACATTTGACGTACGTATGGTGACTTTCTATCGTTTTCCAAAGGTATGCAACGTATTTATAACTTCAGAGAGCTGTTCTAACACAGTGAAAGATCTAAAGAAAAATTAATAAGCGATATTTGTTTAGGTTATTATCCATACAAATGCGACAAGAAGATCGAGAACTTGCTATTTTCTAGGATCAACATGTGCGCAGCGGCGTTTGTTTAAATCGTTTCTGATATGAATGAGAACCGCATTCTGATTGGCTCCAAATTGAGACTTGAAACCAAAGAAATACGACGGCCTGAGCCCGACTTTCAAATAGCGACTTATGTTAAGGGTTTGTGTGGAGTTCCGTAATCACAAAGCCTTGACGTTGTGAAGATGCCAAAGGTTATGCTGCATATTAACAGGTTTATTCCTAAAGAATATGTTTAGGTTATTTTGATGACGGTCAAAACAGTTTGGACTGTTTTAAAACATCTTAAAAAGTATCATAAAAAGAATTTCTGAATGGCGGTGGCAATAAACAAATGTTTTTCGTAGCTTCGAGAGATTTGTTATGTTTAAATAGAGAAGCAGTTGTAACTACATTGTATAACATATGATAATGACAGAAATATGGGTCTGATTTTATTCTGAAAATATGTACAAACTTGCATAAAAATTAAGACAATCATACAATCATAGAGATGTTGTCGGGGGCAAACAAATTCAAAAGTTTCTAGTTAATATCTACAATGCTTCAGTAAGGGATTTCTAATAGTCAACCAAAATTTGAGTGTCAATCGTCGAGTTTTAAGCGAGATACAGAGCTCATTATTCTTTGTTAAATAAACAAAGCTCAGGGCATGTTTTTGTTTGCATTTTGAAAATTCCAGGTTTAGACCTGAAATGAATGTGACAAACGCTAGGAACTGTTTTTTATGTTCAATACGAATAAGCATATAGAAAAATCAGGTTAAAATAGAAATTTACCGATATATTGAACAAATGTAGACAAAAACATGGCACGAGCCTTTTTTTACATAACAAAGAATTGTGAGCTCTGTATTTTGCATGTACTATAACTATTCGAACTACACTCAAATTTTGGTTGATCATTAGAAATGCATTGATACAGCATTTTTAACAATAAAAACAGAAAAATAAAATTTGACCAAAATCGCGACCATGTCTAACATTTAAAGAAAGGAAATATCAATGGTATTAATGTTTTAGTTTAGTAGAAACAAAATTTCAGCAACAAACTTTTCTAAAACAACATGGTGACTCTAGGTATTTTGAAGCGAGAGCCAAGCCCACTTAATCAACCGATATGTCTGAAGATAACCTACAAATTGTAAAAACAACCTACCAATCGTACGTAATACACGTTCCTATACAATATATGATGCCGTGGTTGATTGTACAGAAGATAACCATTGATTGTACACATTCATGGTTCAGATATGTAAAATCCATGATTATAATATAATCTGGAATAGTTAATGTTTAGTTCTGCAACAGTGAGATATGTAATACTAGAAATATACTTTTTATGAAGCTTGAACGATTCAGAGCTCATTCGAATGATTTAGTTCGATTACGATTCAAATTGGCTCAGATTGACTAAAGTAAGTGTATGTATCCAAAAAAAAACAAAAAAAAAAACCACAGCTTTATTTATTTTTATGAAAGCTGTTATCATTTTTTTTTTCAGACAAAACATTTCTCATAAAAAATTATAAGGTACTTTAACAAATATATAGCTCCAAAACTTGGATGTATCAAATATATAGTTATGGCAGTTTAGGTAGACTGACATAATTGCTAGGGTATCAATTTTTTCATAAAGGTTTATTTTTTAATAGCATTTACACTGAAAATTTGATTGATATGTATGATTCAAACTACATGTTCATTAAGATGCATTGTTTACTAGTACTTAACACAAACTTCAAAAAGTGT
Source organism: Magallana nippona (assembly GCA_033439105.1). NCBI lineage: Eukaryota > Metazoa > Mollusca > Bivalvia > Ostreida > Ostreidae > Magallana > Magallana nippona. The sequence continues at coordinate 2,439,730 of CM065921.1, forward strand.
GAATGAGAGGATGAAATAATGTTTAATCTACATGTGTCTTTAAAAAACTCCGATGCATTGCAAACCCTTTTTGGATATTGTTGGATTATAAACTAATCTACAAAAACGTTCCAAATCTTTAACAAATACTAGTTTATGGGGGATGTCCGACCATCTTGTCCATTTGAGGTCCAAAATGTAAACTGGCTTGTTTCTGCCCAAAACTGACCAAAACTGTTGTCAAAAGATAAAAAAGCAATAATATGAGATTTTACATGTTGTTTTGTATGCAAATTGGGCACACAAATGCAGTAAAATACCTTTTTAATCACTTAGAAAAGCTGCAGAAGTGCACAGGTGCAGATTTATCTTGAAGATTTAAATGTCTGAAAAAATGTGAAAGGGGTTCATTGGTGTCCACTCTAAAACCATTTGATGAGAAAAATGTTGAATCTTGCACATGTTGTAGCTTTGTCTCAGATTACGGTACCCTAATTTTTTTCAGTCGGCATGGAATCTTTTTTTAGAAGAAGAAAAAATCCAGTCTATACTTAGAACTCCTGTGTCTATTGAGGCACATTGACGTTATATTTTAATAGAAAAAATATATTTCAATTCAAATCAATCTGTGTTGAATGTACAGACATTTCCATACCAGCCCCAAGGGTTTTTTCAGTTCTATATGAATAAATTAAAGTATTTTTTTTAGAAGTGGAGTAGGGGTCCAAAAAATATATTTGTCTATGACAATATAACTTCAATGTATCGTCATATACATAGACAAATATATCTTGTGCCGACTGATAGTTTCTGAGACCCATTTTAAGGATAGGGTACCATATTTTGAGACAAAGCTATGTACAACTTAAATGGGCAAGCTTTGACCCTTTTTCTCAGCAAATGGTTATAGAGCGGACACTAATAACCTACTTTCATATTTTTTAAAACTTCAATTTAAGACTGTAGCTGCATATTTCTAAGTGCTTAAAAAAGGCATTGTTCTGTTCTTAATTAACAACATGTAAAACAACAGTTTTGGTTAGTTTTATTTTTGAATAAATCAGTTATAGAAATGTTTACATTTTGGTCCACATGTGTACAAGATGGCCGGACACCCCCTTACGGTGTTGAGATCAAGGAGAATATCTAGGGTGGGGGAGTGGTGGTAAAACATTCCAGATATCTCTTGGTCTACTTTTTCGGGATTTTTACCATTCAATACAGTACTGAGTATATAGTTTTACAGCGTCTTTTGGTTGGCAAAATAATTAATGTACATATACAAATTGAATACAGAATATTTTATCATTTTTGAAGGAATGTAACTTTTCAGTCGACATTCTATTTTTTCCGAAACTGATAATTTTTAATACCTGGCATGTTATTTAAATCCCCCAAATACTATAGTAACGAGCGCAGTTCGCGTGGACAAGCAAAGCGAGCTCTAAGAACCAGTGCACGGGAAAAAGAACGAGCATTCGTTCAAGCTCTCGTAGTGCTATACCAAAGCGAATGCTATACTCAAAACGAGTCGACAAACCTCACGAAACCGTAAGGTCAGTCATTTTTGGCATAGCACTTCGGGAACTACTAATCATGCGGGGATGCTGCCAACAATTTTTTTACGAATCTGTAGGTATGGCTAGTTCTTTTTTCCCGCGCACTGGTTCTTAGAGCTTGCTATTACACGCCTTAATTCCTTCTTATTCTGTCGAGAAACGTAAAAAAAAAAAGCAAAAGACAGTTTATGTGTGACCTCATAGTGAACTCGCTCGATTTCCCGCGATAAATGTAGAGTTTAAATCAAGCATCTGTTCTTACTATTACGTGTAATGAGTACATGTACTCGATATTTCAGTGTAAACTGCGATCCCTTGGCTGATTAGTTTTTGTTTTTATGCGTTTATGGCCTAGATGAGGGGATGATATACACGCTAATTCCATGCTTTACTGTCATATTGATCAAATAGTGGGAAATTTAAAAACAAGAGATAAGCTGTCAATATGACAGCAAACCTCTGCCTCTGTGTGAAGAGTATCCATAATCCATTTGTCAATCCTGAATTGATAAACACTACCTATACAGAACAATGGGGTACTCTATATGCAATATTTTGCCCAAAAAAATAAAGTTCAACAGGTGTTATTTTTTCATAGATTATCATTCATTCATTCATTCTTTATTTCCCTTCTAAGAGGATCATGAAGTAATATAAATAGTCAAAAGCTCACAGGAATGGTGCAGTGTACAGGTCAATGTAAACAATAAAGAGGATACAGGAAGAGCTGAACAAATGTACATAAAATGAAGAAAGGAACAAATAATTGAATGAATGAATAAATATTAAATATATAAATAAATTGTTACGTAATAGTCACAATGTTTTTTATTTAAATAAGAAGTGTCGCTCTGTTGTAAAGAGCTGTGGTATTGTTCACTAGTCTGAAGTTGAGTATGCGAAAGGAAACATATTCGGAGCGACAAAGTTGGGTGAGTGTTTGTTGATCAAGAAGAACCAAGAACAGATCGTCGTTTAGAAGAACGCATAATTCTGCTGACAACCGAATGTCGAAGAGATTCACAATGTCGTTCCACCATAGATCTCGTATGTTGGCCGTGGCCAGGCAAGCACAAGAGGCATGAGCAAATATATTGGTAAAGAGTCTTTGACACAAAAAACTTGGTTTTCGTTGAAATCTCGGATATTTGAGGTAAGTTTGCACCTGAATTTACACAAATTGATTTCATAACAATTTCTGGGTAATTTCCAAATTGACGATGGTTCTGTATTGCCGAATATAGTACGAAAAGAGGAGAAGTCAGGGTGGCAAAATAAACGGTCCTGATGCTGTAATTTGTGCTGCGATGATACAGAGGTCTGACGAATTTCCTCTAGGCCGGTTTGTCGGGGAATGATCCGTCCTGTAACCAAGTTTGCAAGTAGTTCACGAGTCCGTACAAATCTAGAATTTGCAGAATTTCGGGAATGAAATCAAACTTGGTCTGAGCTTAAAACTGAAGAAAGGAGTATAGGCGTGTCAGAACGCGGGGTGTTAAGGAAGCATGTGGAATCCGAGTTACATGTTATTTCGTGAAATCACACATCTTAGTTATTATGTACATATTCAAATATTTTAGCAACGAAACGTAGACCGAAAACAAATCTAAAATACTGGAGACAATTTTTATCACAATTTATATTGTATTACGTAGATTTACACATTGATGACTTCATGACTGAAAGTTAAATGTCGTGTATATTTAATCGGAAAGCATTGTAAACAGATTCAAAATATAAGTAATCTAAGAATTTTAATAAAGTATTTTGGTGTGATTTATTGAGAATGGAACAAAAGAATACTGGGAGAGATGTTAGTTTTATCAATTATTCGCTAAAATGTATGTAAATTTGCTTTTATTTCTCGGCCAGGCTTTCCTCTGTCGTTGTTTATGATATAAAAGATCCAACTAGAACAACACTAACCCGTATATATTGAACTTCAAATTTTACATGTATCGACAGCTTGATCAATGCTTAAATTGAAAAGTGCTAGAATTTTGTGTTATGTGTTGTTTTGATGCAACATACTGTTATCCGTGCAAACTGAGTAAAAGTTGGGAAGGTTTTTTGAGAACCGGATAAATAATTATTTAATTGAGGAGAATATAGGATTCTACTAGCAGCGGTTTTGATGATACTGAGATGTTTCGCCTTCGCTTGATATGTTTATTGTTTTGTGGAAACCGCAGGGTAGTGTTGTTCTATTTCATTTTATGTTAAGGAATAGACATAAGCTATTTATAGCTGTCACGTGATAATGCACCGATGTGGCACTGATGTACTACCCGATTTTATTGCATTGACATCTATTTCAAAGAATAATACTAAGTTTTTGATCTGATTCAAAAAAGTTATTTAATCTCACGATTTTGAATATAACAGTCTAAATAAGACGCTAAATTGCATAAATGCTTCCTTAACACCCCTGCGAAATATTTTCTTTGTAAGGGCGTTTGAACTCAATCGACAAAGTCTTCAAAAGAATAACAGTTTCCTTGCGTCAATTTCTGCATATACAATGTATTGGTAAAACATAAAAAAAGATGTCAGATCTACATAATTTTGGGAGATTCAATGCATTCTTACAGACGAAGTGTTGGAAGGTATTAAGTTTCTAGGAAGTGTTGAGAAACTGTGATCGAAGATTGGAAAGTGCATAGTACGATTTACGGCCCTTGTTGCATGCTTCTGTAATCCTTGTAGAAAGTCTACAATAACACCTTAACTAGATGCTGTCATTAGACAGTAATACCCGCACCAAGTGTTAGCCTCTAAATAACACTCTCTTGTACCAGTTTTAGTCAAAAAGAAGGCCACATGCAATTTCCGGTACTTTTTAAAAATTATAATTTTCATAAATGATGAGTTCACATCCAATAATACACATATTGCCTTTATGTACAATTTGAACTGTTTGCATCTGTTTGTGATCTTCATATTATTTCCATTAAAAACCCGTTTTTAAAAATAAATTTATTTTAATCAAAGGGTTTCCCAGAACATATGATCTCGTACCAACCAAGCTCATATCCCGGTGAACCTTTTAACATGGCTGTTTATCACATGTACTTATATTTACGTTTGAGAAAGGCAAAGCGTTCAAATTAATTAATATAACCGTGTGTTTATGGTTACAAGACAAGGATGTTGAACGTTTTTCCTAATCTATAGTTTCATATAAGAAAATATATGTTTGACAATGTAAATATACAAAAATGAACGTTTTTGGTAGTTCAAGGAAACATTTTTGCAAATGTAAATATTGCTGTTTATCTTTTCATTGTTTTTTTTTTAAAATATGGTTTCGTTTTTGTTTACGGTTTAATTTATACCTGTTTAACTTTCAACAAAACATTGTTTCACATCGGATTTTAGTACGTAAGCTCATTGAGGCCAGTTCAGTAGAAAAATTAATTTATATCGCGATTAATCACAATAGTTATTGTGTTTTAACGCAATCTTTTGTGTTTATTCGCAATGTGTTGTGTGTTTAAACGCAAAAGATTGCGATAAAACGCAATAACTATTGCGATTAAACGCAAAGTAAATTGCGATTAAACGCAAAACATATTTTAAAAAAAAACAATAAAAAGTTAAACAGCAACGTTTACATTTGCAAAAATGTTTCCTTGAACTTGCATATACAATACCAAAAACGTTCATTTTTGTATGGCGTTTAAACGCAAAACCATTTTTGCGATTAAACGCAATGTGTTTTGCTGTGTGATAAAGACTGTTTTTTTTTTAAAGCATTACGTGTTTTATATATATATATATATATATATATATATATATATATATATATATATATATATATATTGTAATGACAAATGGATTATGGATACTCTTCACACAGAGGTTTGCTGTCATATTGACAGCTTACAGTTTCAAATGGATTTAAATGAAAATTCTTCGAATACTTCATTGACGAAAGGGATATGTTTCAAAGAGGCTGAGTGGCCAACAAACTACCCATTACATCTGCCTTATTTTTGAAGTTTATGTCTAAAAATACATCATCTATCATTTATTAAAGAAAAAATCAGCATATTTTAACTTTAAAATTTGATTAGTTACAGTTATTGAACAATTATTTTGGGTATCACAAGATATTCTGATGGGTGGTGACGAGTTCGCGCCAGCGAACGAGTTCACACCCCTCAGAATATCACGTGATACCCAAAATATGATTGTTCAATAAGAACTTGTATCATGTCAATCATTGGTCACTTGACCTATTGTTTTAGCTCCACCAAAATTAGCACGGACTGATTTCGCGCCACTTTCATTTTAGTTGCGCGATGCATGGCGAAATGGACGTTGGCGATTTTTCTGCGTTCGATGTTTTCCAGGCGGACATCGATGACATTACTTTGTCTCAAGTCTGCGAAGAAATGGAAAAAGAAAACGCCATTTTTGAAGGATTTGATAAATTGAATATGTCACAGACAATGCATGCATACTGATTTAGCCCCCATGCTGATTCGCTGGACCACATGGATTTTAGTTCCTATGAACACAACTTAACATGGCTGGTGTCGATGAACAGGAAATCATGGCGAGAACTGGGCACAGGTCTGAGAAAAGCGTGCGTAAATACAAGCAGCCATCGACAAAGATCCAACAAAAAGCAGCATCTGTCCTAGATCCGCCTCCCACAATTTGATCACTGAAGCGTGATCGAGCCTTTGATGTAGAAAACTGCGTTGGAACATGCGAGTCCAAGAAAATGAAAGTTGAAATATCTGATGAATTGCCGAAAATTATATGAGTGTTTTAAGAGAAATATCCCAAAACCGTCCAATTTTTAGCAATTGCAACATTTCGTTCAACTGCTGAAATTTGGGAGTTGCTGTGTGCAATGGTTTTTGTGTTTGTTAGATATTTTGTGTCAATTAAACCGACCAATTTTCAGCAATTGCAGCTGAATCTTACGACTTGAGCACTTTGTGCAACGTTTTTTGTTTTTTGTTTTGGTTTATATTTTGTTGTTGTGTTTTTAATCTATGGCAATGACCATTAATTAGTTTATATGAGCGATGAATAAAACACATGGATACATGCTTGTTGAATGATTTCGTGCAAGTTTACAAGGTTACTGTCAGTTTTGGAAAAAAATTTAATAATATGGTTGTGGTATCGTGAATATTTTGGAAGTTATTGTACATGCAATAACTTCCTAAAATTGCACGATACCGCATGCCTTAAGCTCCGCCTCTGTTAGGGTATTAAGATTTAATGAACAGAAGTTTTTAAAGGTAAAACACCGCAATCGTGATAAAACTCTCCTATATCTTTACACAGAGCTCTTGTTCTCAAGGAGATCAATTAAGTATAGAAATGGTCACGATCATCCAGCCCCTATTAGAAATAACTTTAAGCGTTAAGTAAGTGAAATCTTGTATTATTAAATAATCTTTAAATAAATAATATTAAATATCAAACATAAGGCATTGACCATCTTTCAGGTAGAAAAAAACCCCGTACATTCACAAGATTAAATTTTGATTGCTTACTACCTCAATTTTACATAATTGGACAATGAGCAAGAAAATATCTCCACAATATCTCCTTAAATGCAGTTTATCCAATTGAAAGGTAAACACATAACAAAGAAAAGGTTATAGGTCATTGTAATAAGCAATAAATTGGTAGACGTTATGCGATTGGCTTTTAGGTATGCAATTGATTCTCAATTTGAATTTAAACTAACACTAGGAATAATTTTATGGAAAAAATAAAATAACCAGAGAAAGATGTAATAGTGGGGTTGGTTTTTTTTTTAATGTAGAGTGTCTCTGTGGATCGCTTTTAGCTGTAAACACCTGTCGATCGCTGTTAGTTGTAATCAACTGTAAAGAAGACCATGATCCCATGGGACCTTATGGTCCTGTCATTTTCTGAAAGGGTCTGGAATAAAATAAGATTTTGCCGATTTTGTCACAGTAAAGTACTAAGAGTACACAAGGTCTGTATAGAGTTCTATGGGAAATATGCCACCATATGAATGTTATGCTAGATTTAATATGTAACACACTTCTTTAACAAAAAAATAAAACAATGGAATTAAAGATAATATACTTTTATTTGTTGTAGAGATACACCGTTATATCCATTTTCATTTACTTTTAGCCCCGCCCCCTCTTTTGAAGATCTTATTTTAAATACACAAGCGCAAGCTATAAGATATATACACAATATAAATACGTATATACAAGTGTACATGTATATGCATATACTAAAACAAGAAATGATCAACGGTACAAACAAAGCGTTTTATCAAATCAAATTGATCGGGCGACAAAAACAAAAGTTAAACAGGATAAATAGTGGGTATAACGAGTAAAAATGTCGCCCGCCTTATTACTGGAATAAAGGACAATCCACTTAAAAAAATCAAAGTACTGAAGTACTGATGGGAGTTGATTTTATCGATTATTATTTATTTTAAAATCAACGATATGTTATTTTGCATGACAAGTAGTTTCATATATATGTATTTGAATTACGCACATTTTTATAATATGAATTCTCGGAATTTTTTTCGAAAAGAATTTCGAGAGAACTACATATGAATCATGTTGTGTAATATTTAAAAATAGAATTAATTCCATCGAACTATGTATCAGTAATCGAAATATTTCTAAACATTGTATGGATCCAAGCAATATTGAACTCTAGCCTCATTCAACCAGACGCTGGACTGTCTCCGTAAATCTCCGACAAGCAAAGGACACTCTCTGCTTGTCGGATATTTACGGAGACAGCAGAGCGTCTGGTTGAACGAGACTATATTGAACTTTGGCGTAGGAATAAATACGACTACAAAAAATATGTAAATTGTTCATACTGTTTAAAATCTTACTTGTTTCAAGGTTTTAATAAATACGTTTCTTTGAAATTTGAAAAACAATGCTTCAGCATACATTACATCGAATTTATCGATTATTTTCAAGAACTAAGTCGTGTCAGCGGTGATGATTTGTGCTAAGGTCCAAACACTGTTTCACTTCCGGTTTGCCAAAGTAACTGCATAGGAGAGTTGATTAAAATCAACTCCCAAATCAACTCCCAAAAATTGGACATGATAAAATTTGAATGTTGTGTTATGATTGTCAACTGTGCAACTGAAGAGACAGAAGAAAGACGGATGACACAATTATACATCTGTAATATATATTATAATTACGTAGATATCCTGAAACATACACACTTCGTTTAATTCACTGTTGGTTTGTTTACTTGTAATACTGGATTTTTTTCACGATACCTGTGTTGTACTCGGCTACAAAAATGTTGTCTTTGGAGTCCACACACAAACCCCATGGAGTCTGTAACCGGCAGTTGTCAATGAAGCGGAGGAATTGTCCGTCCTGATCCAGTATGTGGATATTGCTGTTGTTATGTTCTGTTGCTAGGATCCGACTCTGGCTGTCTGTTGTGATGCCAATTGGATGAAATGTTTTATTTGTGGCAGAGGTTGGAACAGGGTATTTAAACCTGAGTTTTCCAGCCTTAGTAAGCACAACTACTGCATTGGCTCCACTATCGGAAACACAGATATCTAAGTTCCTGTTCTCTGTGATGTATTTACTTGAAATATTCGATGAAAAGAGAGGTTGACCCCTGTCATCAAACTGGATACTTTGTTTCTCGTTGGAGCCAGAGAAACGCACAATCTTTGATTCATTATCACTGACCATGACTACCAAGAATTCACCAGAGCAGGTACTGCACACATTGCGGGGTTTCCAGTTCTTTATACTCCCTATTATTTGATTCTGAGTGTCTTTGATTATGTTCACGGTGCCTTCTCTGTAATCAGCATAGACCAGGTCCCCGCTCTTTGTCACTGTTATGTCTACCGGGGCGACCTCTGACTTGGTATCCTTTGACTCTATCAGGTCTCCTCGAAGGTTGAAGAGTTTCATGGTTTTATTTAAACCACTGGTCCAGATTTTCTCATCATCAACACAGACCACACTGTGTAGGTCTTTATATCCGGTTTTTATCTCTATCATGTGTGGTTCACCAAGCAGTGGTCTTTTCGTGGGAGAGGGTTCAGCTCCTGTAGTCTTTCTTGTGGTCACTTGTTTTTCTCTCGTAAAAGATGACGCAGACGGAGAGACATTTTGCTGATCAATCTTAATGTCTCCATTAACCTTTTGAGAAGAAAATTTGTCTAGAGGCAATTTCCTCAATTCATCATTCCTGGATTTGTACGCAGAGACAATTCGAATATCATTGGAGTCCATTAAGGCCTTAAGATAGGCAATGCTCCGAGTGATTTCTGGAATGGTAGAAGCAATCTCTTGATACGCAGGATAAATATGTGTCTCTAGTTCTTGTAAATCTCTTTGTAAGACTTCTCTTTTGTTTTGGAGAGCTGTCTTCATGTCAACCATATTGTGACCTTTGTGTACTGTAGAGGAAACACAGCTCTCACAGACAGGGATGTCACAATCTGAACAGTGGCGTTTACAATCTAGGTGGGAATGTGTCTGGCATTTAGGATAATCTGGGGTTGATCCTCTTGGCTTGAGAAGACTCATTATATGAGAATCTTTGTTTGAAACAGTTGAGAAATGATTGCCAATACAACCTTTACATAGTTTCACCTGACAATTCTCACAGATTACTTGAGCTGCAGAAGTTGTGCACGCGTTGCAGAGTATAACATCTTGGGCAGTGTTCATGGTGAAGACCTGTGTCGACTATGGCAAAAATTATCAATCTGAAATAATAATACATTCTCTTTTAATTTACAGACATTCTCTGACATAAAATATATAAATGAGAGCGAAATATTATAGAATAACATGGAAAAATCATGCCATGTAACAAACTTTATACAATATATTGTCTATAATTGATTTTAGTTCTGATTGTAACGCATGTAAACTGTCCCAAACAAGCTAAATATACGCGTATAAATTATGTAATTATTGTACCCATTCCTTAGCCTTTTAAATTATCTTCCGTTTATTTACAGTACCATAATGTGAATACCTTTAAGAATAAAAACTTAACTAATATTCTTACAGTGTAATTCTGAATAAATTCAAGGTATCTTTTTTCACAGAATAAACGAAGTCTGGATTATTGATGGATTAACAATCTTTCCAGTAATTAATTAAGCTTAACTAAACCCTCCCATCGAACGTAGTCGCCACTCCAGCGTTATACTCGTCCCTCACGACTCTTGAGACGCCATTCAAACCTAGTGCCAGTAATTACAAACGCCTGTACCTGGCCATGTTATTATGGAATTCATCTTTCTCTAAGTCTGTGTATCAGAATAAACTTAATGTTTCTGTTAATTAACTGACATTTTATATTTACAAACCTCTTCCGCCCAAAATGGCGGTTTCTGTGCCTTCTTCCTGGTTTTCCTCCGTGTGTAAGATTTGTAATGTGAACGATTTAAATGTCCCGTATGTGTAACCCATCCTGGTGTAAATGTGCTTTTAAAAGTTGTAAAGCTTTTGTTGACATTAATATCAGTTGCATATTTGCCTAATTTTCGTACAGATATCTAAGTCGCGAGTTCAGACTTAGCACTGAGGTTAACTGTATTCTGAAAATGGAGACAGATTTTTACATCTTTACCATCATTTAAATTATGAAACGACCAATAAGCATCAATTACACTACAAGACTTGCATAGTGTAATAAATTCCTTTTTCAAGGGAAACAACTTCATGTCACTTGGCTGAAAGAACTCAAGAAAACTTTCATGCTGAAGAAAGTCTGGGCGAAATTTCAAATCCCAGCACGTGTCTCTTATTATTCTACGTTGCGACATGCACACAATTGTACATAATATGCACATGTCACTATAATAAATAAATTACTATTACATACAACTCTCCAGTCAAATTAGGCACCCCAGCCCGTGTACAACAAATAATGCACTGCTGGAAAGGTAAACGATTTGAACAGAATAATAATAGAAGGGAGTGTTCTAAATGTTTACCTTGTGTGATAAAAAATTGCCGTGATAACACTGAACAAACTGTAAACCCAGAATAATTGTAAAAATAATTTATTGAACTATCCAGAAAGCTAGCTTGAAAACACTACTGATGATGTAATTCGTATGTTTACGAAATCGACTTTGATTAAATGACTATTTTGTCAGATATCATTTAGCGTTGCATTTTACAAGATCTATTGACATAATTTTGTTTTCAACATTAAATTGCATAATGTAGATTATATTGACAAAAGAGTTTTTGAGTTTTTAAAGTTCCAAAGGATGTGATTAAGTTAGCTTTCCCAGCTTTTTGTATTTAAACAAAAGTTAGAAAAATGGCTAAATCTAGGGAAGGTGCAGAATAACGAGCGATATCAAATTCGATTTCTAAAAGGCGATTTACAGACATTCATTCATTTACAACGATAGTGTTAACTATATTTTGACAATTGTAAGGCTTTAAAGCACCCGTCCCTCCCTTAATTCCACTTCGGTCGAATATCAGGTCCTGGTGAAACAGTACTGCGACCTCTGGGAGACAGGTAAGAGTTCATAAGAAAGTCGTAATAATGGTACGCAACACCTGCTAAGTGATGCGATCTTGCGTTCTGTCAAAAACCGTCTTTGTTGTACTTGAGGAATAAGGAATCAGAAATCTCAATGATTGAGTATTACATCTGAGAGAAATCTCAGATAGAGTATCAAAGAGAAATCCCAATGATGAGTATTACCTCCGAGAGAAATCCCAGTGATAAAGTATTACCTCTGAGAGCAAACAACACTTCTAGGAAAAGCACTTTATTCAAGAAAGATTCAACATTTTGAAAAAAATCTGATTAAAATATAAAAAGATATATATTACTGAAATACTAAATGTTACTGCTTGATCAAAACATAATCATTTTTTTTTTGTTGGTGTACAATAATATCAAAACTGTGTTTTCTGTGCTGATTGTACTACTGAATTTTGCTAAGCATTGACAGCTATTCGTTGACATTGACGGTAATGGTTTTTCCCTTAGGATCGTCAAATCTGTCCTGGGTAGTGATGGAGGCAAGCATGGAGAATCCAAACAGCAGGATGAGGACGAAAGCCAGCGTAGCTATCAGCCCCATCCAGATCACCTCCGAAAAGAAAGGGATGCAATCCCAGCCATCCGAGAACTTGAAGCCCATCACATCAAACGGCTGCAGCTGCAGGAAGGAAAGATCTCTTATAAATTTAAAATCAAGACATGACAAAATAACGGAGCTCATCCGTTTCTATAAATATATGTCAAGTAAATCACAGTTACTTCTTCCTGACATCATTTACTGAGCCAAAAGAATGCATGATAAATCCATAAAAAAATCTATACTTTCAATGCTATTCAAGTGCTCAGTGAACAGGTTCAGGTATGAGGTCACTCAATTAAAAACAAACTACCCTACACTGTATATTAACTCAAAATGATTTGTTGGAATAAGTTACTGTTGATTTACTCCAACCTACTGAGCTTAACAGGTATTGACATCATTCAATGTAATGGACTTTTGAAAAGTTGAAGAATATGAAAGTTATACAGCTTATAACAAATGACACTGAAGAATTCTATCACAATAAGTTCATATCCAAACAATAAATGCCTTATTTCAGATAACTGTGGGTTGCAGACATTTCCCACATTAGGATGTACACATTTCCTGGAAAAGCATTATAAGCAATAATTAGCTGGACACATGGTTTCTCTAAAGACAAATGTTGGGATCTGAGCTAACCTGAAATCCTTCGAAGGAGATGGTGAGGTTGTTATCAGTAGTGGTTAGTTTTTCTAGGGAGGAGCAGTGGTAGGAGAATCCCCGGGGTGCCGATACTTTACTCATGACAATCTGGTGATCTTCTTTATCCCAGGTCACATTGGCTTCTTCGATGCTCCAGTATCCAGACACGTTGTTCACAGCCATGGTCAAACTGAGAGAGATATTACATGTACATTTAATGTCATCACAAATACTGTGTAACTTGCTACATTGACTTCTGAGTTGTTTTTTGTAATTCTCATGGGATAAAACATTAACTGCCCACCTCCTACTGGAAACTATTACCCACATGTTTCTATCATTTGTTGTAATTAAGGACACATGACACGATCCTCAATTTTATATATAATTTTTCTTGATACTTTATTCCTTATTTATCAACATTTAGACCTGTTAATTCCCAAAAATTCAGGGTACATTACCAGGCTATTTTTGGAGCTAGATTATTTAGAATTTTCCTTAAAATAGCATGCAAAATGCATTTGAATGCTTATAAATAAAGTCATATATTTTCAATTGAACACTTTATATCTAAATAAAAGAAGTATCATATAACATGAAAATATCATTATGGAATTACTTAGTGGAAATCTTTACATTGTGGAGATTGTAAAAAATAGAAAATAATGGAAGATAAGTCTTGTCTGACCTTAAATTAAAAAATGTCTAAACACAGGCATTATAATAAAGATTCATTGAAACAAGGCAGAGATACATACCTCATATCCATTACCTCCGAATTGTTCACGTATGTAAACTCCAGGCTATAAAACAAAATTGTCATCTATTGCAATGATTAATTCTTGATAAAATAGTATGTCAGTATTGTAGTATGAGTCTGAGAAATAGGTTTAAAAGTTTATAATAAAAAAATCACTTTTAGAAAAAAACATTTTGTGGCATATTCTAAATAACACTGTGCCAACTGATCCATTTTTTCTCAGTTTCATGAATGTTCAAGGTGACGGGTAAAAATGAAACTTTCCTAACTGTTGCATTGTCACAGGTAAAATGAATTCATACCTAACCATGTCATTGTCATAGGTAAAATGATTTTTTACTTAATCGGGTATTTTAAAAAGAATTCTTACTTGTGCCATTGACACAGTAAGAAAGAATGTTTGACCATAGCTAGTTGAGTCATTGTCACAGGTAGAATGAATTTTTTTTTTTATCTCATTGGAGTTTTACCTACCTATGTCATTATTAAAGGTAAAATGAATACCTAACTGTGACATTGTCAAAGTTAGAATGAATTTCTATTTAGCTTTTCATTATCAAATGTAGGATGAGTTTTACCCATTTCAAATTTTACCTGTAATGTTCAAAGTCAAAGTAGGATCAATTCTTACATGGCAGTTTTATTATCACATTTGTAATCCTTCAAAGTGAAATTATCCTTCAGTTGAGTTGAGTTCCCTATGTTGATTGATCTCACATACATGAGGATGCAGGATGAGTTGAACAGAGTGCCATTAGCATATTCTATAAATGAACCATCATTATTTGCCCCAACACTGAGAAGTCCCCTCTTGCTTCGGACTCTGTAACTCTCTGCCTGAAAAATCAAAATCAATCATACATCATCCACAGTGGGAACAACATAATTCTCTTGAACTATATTCAAAACTACAGTGATTGCTAAATTGATACGACAATCTGACAAGAATGATTTTATCACCTTGGTACATAAAGCCTGCTATCTAGTGGTTCTAACAGATTGATGTTAAACTCACACCACCTATACATAAATATATCACATGTACATGTACAGAGACAAATGTTGCCTGAACTTGCCTCTGCTGGGGTTTGAACCTGGGTCCTCTGGCATGCAAATCCAGCACTCTACTGATCGAGCTAAAGGGTTAACCCACCAGCCAGATATCTGAGTCTACCACATACGTAACATGTATGACAGTACATAAAAGTCATACTTGTTTACAATAGTCAAATCTTAATGAAACAGTACCAACAGTATTTAAAGTCTCATATGTACATACATAGAACTGTCGTCCTCTTTGTATAGTCTGATATAGCATGGTGAACACTTACCACTTTTGAACCTGTAGCAGTGTAGAGGGCGCTGTACTTCACTCCCCGCTTAGTGAGCTGTTTAACCACTCGACCAATCGCCTCGTCTACAAAATTCCAGACATATTTAATGCAGCTGCTATCATGTGAGAAAAGGTAAGCAGTTGTATCAAAAATTAATGAGCAATAATTCTAAATCTGTAACAAATATCTATCAATTAAAATATTAATTAAATATTCTACACTAAATTTCAAACAATACAGAAACACATCAGATATAGACATCATGCATCAGAGTGCAATCAGCTAAAAAGACAAGAAAACTAAAAACAAAAATTCTGACATTACAGCAAGGCCCTATAGAGACTTCATAATGTTTATTTAATGATACATGTATGTTATCAACAATCATATGTGCCATGAGATCATTTGGCATATCAAAGAATATAAATCAGATACTGAAGATCATGTTTTATTACCATTCTTTCTGAATCCCTCCTCTTCACTAGGACTGTCTGATATCGATGTCAATTTCACAATAATAAGATTAGGCAATTTGGAGTCAAGGTCAATTTTGCTGGCATCTTGATCTTTGACATGGTGAACTTTTCCCTCAAATGTTTTCATGATATCATCAATGGCAAGGCCTGGAAGGTGAACAGATGGAAGACTCAGCGAAGACAGCTCATCCATGAATCCCTGCGATTAGACAAGTCAAAATAAAACATTAAATACAACCACATCCTATTTCTGACAACATGTGAAAGTGAAGAGAAACAGACTGACAGGGTGAACATTGTGAGGTCAGTTCAAGGTCAATATGTTTCCATTATATCAGCATGTCCTAAAGTTGTGCAAAATAAAAAGGCATAATAACAAGAGGCCCATGGGCCACATCGCTCACCTGGAGTCATTATACAAAATATCTGGACACTGTGGTATAATGCATGTAAATCCTGTATTAATAAAAATCCATTTCCCCCTGGATATTCTTATGTTTAAAATCAAGTCCCTTTTCTAACAGAATGATTTTATAGTCATATCACATGTTGAGCATTGTAGTTCTAAAAAGATCCTAAACAATTGTTTATATATGGGATATAAACCTACATCAAACTCTGAACCTCTTGTGTGGCCCAAGAATCGTCCAGGGGCCCCAAGTCTAAACAATTTTAAAGAATCAGCAATATGTCAAAATGCTTGCATATAAGTAAAACAATATATGATAACATTTCAGTTTTTGTGAATAATTAAAATGTTTTCCTTTGTAAAATTGGATCCCCAATGTGGCCCCACTGTAATCCTCAAGATTTTGATTTTAACGCAAGTATAAGTTTCAGCTTTTCTGGCTGATTGGTTTCTGAGAAGAAGATTTTTAAAGATTTACTCTATATATTCCTATGTAAAAATTCGACCCCCCATTGTGGCCCCACCATACCCCCAGGGGTCATGATTTTCACAACTTTGAATCTACACTACCTGAGGATGCTTCCACATAAGTTTCAGCTTTTCTGGCTAAATGGTTCTTGAGAAGAAGATTTTTGAAAATTTCTCAAAAAATTTCAATAATTCCTAATCATCTCCTCTTGTAAAAGGGCGTGGTCCTTAATTTTCACAACTTTGAATCCCCTTTGCCTAAGGAGGCTTTGTGCCAAGTTTGGTTGAAATTGGCCCAGTATTCTGGAGAGGATGTTAAAAATGTGAAAAAGTTGACAGACGGACGACAGACAAAATGTGATCAGAAAAGCTCACTTGAGCTTTCAGCTCAGGTGAGCTAAAAAAGGCAGATGCCAGATAGTTGATCATATATAAAATAACTGCAATCATTATGATCATCTCAAAAAAGGAAACACCAAAACTGTTGAAGATGTTGATGTACTGGGTTTTCAATTGTAAGTTTGGATTCATCATGTTCATCATACCTTGACATTCTTGAAAACTCCTCCATCACTTTCTGGGTTATAAACATCGGCATGCTGGGTAAAATCCTGCAGACTTAGCTGTCAAACAAAATTAAAGGATACAATATTTTACTTCTGTTTAAATATAATTAAATACTTTCAATATGAGTAGCCAATAAAGACAATAATATCAAATAAATAAAGTAAGCATTTCATCACTGATGCACAACAATTTGAGCTTAACAGTTCTAATACCTTATCCTGTACAAAGACAACAAGGTTTCCTTTGTTTCCTGTAGTTAGCGGTTTCAGGTACTGTTTACTGAAGTCTGACGAGACCAATGTTTGACCCGCATTGCTCTGAGGAAGGTCAGCAAAGGATCTGTAGATTATTGATCAAAGAAACATCAGATCAGATTATTAAATCTAGATATGAATCAATAGTTAAGAGTCCAAGGAATGAGGCCATGTCATATTTTAAATAAAAATGGATGTCTTAACTTTTGTACACAGAACCTATTGATTATTTGCAACATCCTGGATGCAATTGATTTTACCCTTTTTTTAAAAATGGAACACCAAAACTTAATGAATAAAATTTGTTTATTTGTGAAGTGCATGTCTCAGAGTACTGTAGATGTTTGGAGTAATGGGTGGGTTCACCCCGATTACGTGTTCGCAATGAGAGGTTTCGCGCCGAGTGGTTTCAACCCGTTTCAATGCAGGTATAGGGCAGTTGCATGGATTACATATAATTATCGCACTGGAAAAGCCAAAATTGGCCAATAACGTTGTATTTTGTTGAATAACTAGTTAAATTGTGTTTGTCGGGGGGGGGGGGGGCATATTTGCGACAATTTTACTAATTTTCATTCACGTTTGGCCACCAAATGCGAATCAAACAACCAAGAGTTGGATTGTGTCCAACCATGAATAAATCAATACAATTTATCAGACTTTTTTTCTTTTAATTAAAGGTGCATCTAGAAAATCATACGGTGTACAACTAAAAAAGATCGGAATATAAATTAAAACGTGTAAATTTTAATGAGAATGCATTAAATTTTTGCGTTTCTAAGCAGGCCTACAGGCTACACATTATTAAAACTGGAGTCCGAGTACGGTATAAAATAAGATTAACAACTTTAAAAAATAACTTTAGAGCTGAGAATTTCTTAGTTAAAATTACCTAGAAGAAGACCACAACAAAACCGGCACTTTAGTGGATAAGGCTAGGCAGAAACAGGAAAGAATAGCGATACTTCTTAATACGCCCTCCATGTTGCATGTCAGTCACGTGATCCTGTAATCATATGACTATTTTTCACTTACATTAAAACAAGCAAAGTAAATTTTTAATTTTGAATATATGAAATATATACTTAATATATACTTTTTGGTTCATGATGGATTTTCAAATAAATTTTTAATTAAAATTCAACCTGCACTTCTCGCGAAAAATCGCGAGATCTTCCTTTTTCACGAATCGCCATTATGGGTATGTTGTGCTTCTCACGTGGTTCTCGTTTTATGAAGATTTATTGAAGAGTGTGCACATTATTACCTTCTAGCAAGATGATATAATCAACAATATATGTCATTTAACTGAATCCTTTGATTTTTTTCGTCATCCTGTAATAAAAAATAAAATATTCTTTACAAATTACATTTTCAATACACTGAAGCCCTATGTCTTTCTATCAATAAACCGTTAAATGTGTGACAAAGGTGACATTCATACCTTCTCTATATATATGAATACACTTTAATGTGTATTTTTATATAGAGGGTGTATATTTATCACCTTTGCTACACTTTTAACGGCTTATTGATAGAAATGTGTCCTGTTCAATACTCAGTAGGCCAACAGTCTCTTCAGTTTCCTTTCCTGTGAGTATTTTAAAATCTAGGGTACTTCAGCACAGCCATAAGTACCATTAGGCAGTTTTTCATGCATATTGAAGATTTGAAATGCTACTTTTGAAGAACATTAGAATTGTATATCCTGGGGAAAATTAAAATGCTCCTCTCCAAGCAGAATAATACAGTTAACATATGTGTAACAGAAATGTAAGCTCTCCCATTTGTTCCAATCTTAGACTCATCAAGCAGAATTTCGAATCATTTTGCAATGTAAAGAATGATGTAAATTTCTCCTGATACTAAAATTGTTAACTGTGACCTTTTGCTGTAACTTAAGAAATCATCCATTGCTGCAATCTAATTCAAATTAGACTTGTAAATCCGCTCCTCTACAATATGTTGTGCAAGATCCATTAACATATCTTAATGGTCATTTCCGTTGAATTAATAAATGAAATTGCAGCAGCCGAACTCCTGTGTAGTAGTTTGGACAGAAAAATTGGCTTGTAGTTTGGGCATGCATTTCTTTTTCACAGACAAATCCTTACCCCTGAGGTCTGTTGTAGTAAAATTCAAGGCAAAGTGCTTTCCAGTAAGAAACCTGTTTATTTTAGTCTTACTGTGAATGGGTAGCTGATTGAATAAATTTCTTTCACAATATTTGCAAATTTGAAATGGACTTCTGAGTATCAAACTTTTAAGAAGTGATAACTGTGGAACATTTTAAAAAAGATTTTTTATGAAAAGATCACTCTGAGGTGACCCTGAAAAGGATCTTTTTACATTGTGTATAGGGTATGCAGAAGAGCAAACTTCCAAGTCTAATTCCATTAGCATTTCCCTGATACCAAAATGAGTATTTTCTGAATTCTAAAGGTGAAACGTTAATGATTACTTGCAGGAAAAATGCCTACCCAAGTAGGGTTGGATACCGGTACACGGTACCAATACCGTACCGAATAGTTACTTTAAAAATACCGGTAAAATACCGTTTCATTTAATACCGGTACCAATAACGGTATTTCTGTATCTTTGAAACCTTTCTATAAATTTAAATGATTCAAAAAGCAATTTCAGAATCGCTAAAATCGTATTCTCCGCGTATTGAAAGGATAGGCTAAATAACGAAATGTATGCTTTATCATTCTTAGTACGATACCTGATTCGACTGCCGATATTTTAATTAATAAATCAATAAATAATTTAAAAAATAATAAAATACATTTACAATAATAGAGTTTAAATTTTATTCTGAGAGTAAATATAAATTTTAAAAAAATAGAGAAAAAAAAATATGTTCTTCATTTCTGATGTTTCGTCAATTAGCGCGACCAAACAATGGCTGGCAACCGAGCAAAACGCTCGGCTGTCTGGTCTCATTTTACTAGGAAGGCAGATGGCGGTATCTGCAACCACTGCCAATTGTTTTGCCAGGGAAAGGGGGGGAACACAAGTAATTTAATATTAAAAGATTAAAACATAAACATAGTTTATAAACTCACATTTTATGTAAATTTTATGTAACACTATAACACTGAAAGATCAAAAATGTATTCACTTAAATCGAACCATCATTCTCATAAATTAAGGTCTAGTACCGTATCGTTAAAAGTACCGTATCGTTTCAAAAATACCGGTATGGTATCGTACCGTTTCATCCTTAACGGTATCCAACCCTATACCCAAGTGATCCTATTAAGATGTAGATGGTTTAAGAATTAAAAACGCACTGATATAATAACTGCTCAATATTGTTTGTAACGTTAAATTAGTTGCCATGCCTCTGAATTTTATGCTGTTTGCCCTGTATTTCAACAGGTAAACCCAGGGGTTTGAAGACCGCTAGAAAGTGTGTCAACCACAGACGGGACCAGAAATGGCACGATAACGACTACAAGAAAGCCCATTTACCCTCGAGATGGGTCAAGCCCTTCCAGGGGTCTTCCCATGCCAAGGGAATTGTCTTGGAAAAAGTGTGAGTATATGTTGTACAGAATTTTATGATCAACAATGATCAAGGTTGTGTAAAAGTTTGTAAAATTAAGTAAAACCTGGAATGAAAAACAGTGAAGTAGAGTCCACTACAAGTATTTTGAAAAGTAAAACTTGATAATAATTGTTTTGAAGTATTTGTTTGAGAAATCCTTACAATTATTTAGCAGTGTGTTCGGTCTTGACAACACCTTTAAATGTTGCATTGTTTTTTTTCCCTCTCTACCAACATACAGCTAAACAAGTATTGGGCTCAAAAATGCAAGTTAAAACCTTATATTTGCAACCTAAATTCAAATATTGCTAGTTAATCACAGAAGAAAGTATGATTAAACTATTTTCACCTCTGTAAGCTCCTGTTGTTTTGATTCCACAGAACATTTTGATTATTAGACAAAGTATTTTATGAATTTTTCTTGTATTTCCAGAGGAGTTGAGGCTAAGCAGCCAAACTCTGCCATCAGAAAGTGTGTCAGAGTACAGCTCATCAAGAACGGAAAGAAGATCACAGCTTTCGTCCCTAACGACGGTTGTCTGAACTACGTAGAGGTGAGTCTAGGCACAATACTGCATCTAAACCAACTATTTGCTGCAGTCGTATCTTTTTTTGAGAATAAATACCCCTTCTCTTATTAAAAAAAATGGGGTTCATGAATAGACTGGGTTTTACTTTTTACCAATACCATATTTGAATTCAGTGCATATCTTACCAGCACTTATAATTGGGCAACTGACATCATTTGAACTAAGTCCAATAGTTGAATACATATAATGACTAAAGAAAATCCGAGATTTTACTACTTGTATGTGGGGTTGAATTAAGGTTACTGTATCACATCTTGAGTATTGTACTGTTCCCGATAGGGGGGAGGGGATTCAAAATAAAATGACAAAATATTGTTATTTGGGGAATTAATATAGTATAACAGAGTCTTAATTGAAAAACTCTGGCTGCACATTGTGCTTTTATTCGTTTTTGAGCATAGTTATTTTTGCAATTTTAAGTAAAAACATGCCATTGGTTTTTCAGGAAAATGACGAGGTTTTGGTGGCTGGATTCGGTAGAAAAGGTCACGCCGTCGGAGATATTCCCGGTGTCCGTTTCAAGATCGTCAAAGTGGCCAATGTATCACTCCTCGCTCTGTTCAAGGGAAAGAAAGAACGACCTAGGTCATAAATGTATATAATGCTAATAAAGAGTTTTTGAGGGAACCTTTGTTTTGTTTGTCTTATACTCATGTAGGTAAATCAAGATTTGTTTCTCTATGTTGATATTCTGCTTCGTTGAGTTTGAAGTCACTTAAGAGAATATTTAAGAGGTTGTGCTGTACAAATAAAAAATTTATCAGAAATTTCCATATTGCAATATATGTTCAGTACCAATTTTGCTGAAAGGTTCAGTGTTCTTAAACTTCAGAATTGCATTAAAAAAAGTTCTAAATGTTAATGATTGAAAAGCAATACAAAGTAGCCTGGACACTGATTATATTAGATGTAATCTTGGTTGATCTTGTCTGGATTCAAGTGAAGCCATTAGTTGCATGAATTACCTTTTCTCCCCACATTTAACCTGTACCTGTTTACTTTGCGGCTTCAGTCAAGAAGAATACTATGAGATACCTTTATGATGAACTGAATTAATTGTTAAATACATTGAATATAAAAGCCTTATAGGGATTAGCAGTGAGGTTGAACTAAGTTTCAAGACTTGGCCAAAAGTCTTGGCCATAGCTAACGTGTGAGAAATCCTTTCCATAGGGTGCTATATTCTTTCTCCTTGGCCCTATCTGGCTGATACTTACAGAAAGAGTGTTTGTTGGTAAAGGGTATGATTGACCTATAGTTAAAGTCAGAGCAGATCTTAGTGAAAAACAGTTTCTACAATTCTCTCCTTTGACCAATTTTTATCAGACATTTAACTAAATACCTGCCAGTATGTAAGGGCTCTGCAGTGACCTTGAATCAAGTTACTATGTCAAGGCCATGTCAGGCGTCTGGATCTTCATGTCTGCGCTATACTTCAACCATAGGGCTTGATCAAGATAACAGGATCATTAGAGATGGATGTACCATATCAACGATTAGTTGAATTTAGGTGCCAAGTGTGTTCGAAACGGGCAAGTGAAAAACAGCGATTTCAAAATGGGCATATAAAAATGCTAAAACATTTTATTACAGTTTTCAGAAAAAATGTCAACTTTAGTTTGTATGGTTTATTCTACGGACAAGGACAAAGAAATACAAAAATATAATGTTTCAAAGCGCTTGAAAGACAATTTGACGTGTTATGGCAGAGACAAATGGTTAGTAAATTATATGTCTTTATTGATATCGTCTATTTATCCATTGTTTTTAAAAATCATACTCCTGACACTGCAACAATTTCTTTATAAGGTGCCGCGAATTTCATAATTTTAATTGGGGCGCAAAGAAAAATTTTAACGCTTGTCACAGTTAATCGTGGAGAACCTACCTTCAGGTTACATTAAGCGAAAAAAAAAAAAAACAACCAAAAAACTTGATCGATTGCATATTTACCAACATCCCTAGAGAAGATCGATTATGTAATAGATGTAATTCTAACAGTATAGATGATGAAAATCATTTTTTGATTACACGTGAAAAATATGATCACCAAAGAAAAGAAATATTTCAGTTAATTAAAAGCAAATTTCCAAAATTTTCAGATTTTAAGTGAAATATTGTTGGAATTAATTTAACATTGTCATTTGCTATAATTGTTATACTTTAATAATTTTTTTATACTATTCATTGGCATGTCTTTCTCTTGTAATTATAATAATATGTCATGTTCTTGTCTGTTCTGGACTCTGAATTAGAAATAAATGATCTGTATCTATATAATGCACCTGTCCAAAAATCACTGACTTTTACAGTTGATTAACTTTGACTTTCATAACTTGGATTATGTCCTTACATACGCACGGTGGGGTATTTTTATTTCATTTGCATCCAATCATCATAGAGTAAATTTAAAAAAATGACAAACGAACTTACTTTATATTGAATTTTTTTCAAGAAAAACCGCAACTTATTTTACATGATCACACCATCTTTAAGTCTTGTGATGTAAACATATTTTTGAAAGAAAATGAGCACCCTTTTTTCATAGTGTAAAATTAAGGATTCTTGTAAATTCTATACACATAAAATTAGCATGCAACCAGTAGATAAAAATCCGGATTTACTACGGCCTGGTTTTGTAATATAGAGTGCGGGTATAGTTTCCGATTTGAATTTTAAAAGAAAAACAATGAACCATCGATTGTAAGTTTGTGTTTTGATAAGTTATGATGTCCAGTACATGTTTTAAATTTTATCATTATATGCTTATGATATAGTATCTTACGCATCTAAATATTGAAATAGTTTTTGTTGTTTTGATCGAACATGCTCTTTTTAAGCAAAAGTATTTTTTTATTTATTTGATCGTCTGCTTAGATGTGCAATTTTCAGTTCAGACTTGAACAATATCGAAGTATTTGATATAGATTTACGAATCTTCTTTTCATGGAGAAAATGATATGAAAATAATATGAAAATATTAAGAGAAACCTGATCTTTTAAATTGGAAGGCATACTCTGATAAGTTTGTTAAAAACTACACTGACTTTTTATAGTTTTGTCATTTATAATAAACAAGTTTTCCACATCGTACATTGGGAGGGAAAAAGATTTTTGAAATTTTTCTAGTGATGGATTCAAGGTGAAGGACAATGATGAAGGAATCAGTGTCACATGTGATAAGTATGGGAACAAGTTCCAAAAAGAGTTTCATCGTATGTGGAAAGAACAAATCCTATGTGATGCTACTATAATGGCAAGTAATCTTCATGATAGATAATAAAATTATTCTTAATTACTATGTTGATTTAAGTACTAAGTCAAACAAATATTAAATGATTTTAAAAAGTTTATTATTAATTGATTATTTAAAGATGAAATGTGGATTTTCAGTCATAAAATATTGGCCCAGTCAAATGGCTCAGTTGGTAGTACTTCTTATTAGGGAACATTCATATGTCCTGGGTTCGGTTTTCTCCTATCCTACTACTATTTATAGAATGTCATTCTCCTTTTCACTATAGATCTCAGTCATTAGAGCTCCTAACTCAGGCAAAAAATTCACAGGGGTCAAATCCCTGTCTGGTACTGCATCAATTTTCTCCCATCATGTTAAACTATAGTAGAATGTCAGTCTATTTCTGCTTATAGACAGAGACAGGGGAGGCAATCCCTGTACACAAGGTTGTCCTCTCCATGCACAGTGACTTCTTCAAGGCCATGTTTACGTCAGGGCTCCAGGAAGCACAAATCTTGAACCCTTCAATCAAACTCACTGAACACCCGGCAGACATCGTGAAGGGCATCTTAAAGTTCATGTACACGGGCTGTTTACCAGGTATACTAGAGTTAAAAACTTTGTAGACCTTTAGTTCAGTAATTATAGAATCAATACAGCTTTCCATTATCTTAAATAAAATTCCAAAATATTGGATTGAATTATGTGAACAATTGCATTGATGTCACTCAAATTAGAAAATGAAATATATATGTAATCTGCTTATCAGATAAATGCTGCTTGTTTAGACAATAAAATACTTTCTTTGGTGATTCGTGTGGGTATGAAGGTAGTGACATTGCAGAAGAAATACATAACCCACATGAGTGGGTTATATTAATTTTTTCTGCAATGATCGCTACCTTTATAGCCTGCATGAATCATCAAAGAAAGTATTTTATTGCTTATATTTACGTCTTTCTTTTAAAAAAATTGTTGAATTAATCACAAAGTTAGGTAAACGTAACTAAATTTCTGTTAACGTATTACATTTGGCTGTGTATTCTTTTGAGTGCTTTTGGCGGAAAGCCACTTTTGCTAAATCAAGTACATCGCTTTGATAATGCCATTCATATACGTATAGAATTAGGCATGTTCAAAAACACGCTAATTCAAATCAACGCTTACTTGTTGAAAAATTGCTCTCCGCCAAATATTGTAGACGCTAAATATAATACATTTACAGTATTTTTAATGAATATCAGTACGTTAGATAGAACACAATTGAGAAATAGAGGAGAAAATACTTTGTGGATGTAAATATATTGAGATCTAGCTTACATTATATTTCATGAATTAACTAGATTTGAACAGGGAGACTGTTCAGGACTATATCATGCTGATGGACCAGCTACAGATGGTGTCTCTGAAGAATGCCTGCTGCCCTTACATGGAGGACAACATTGATACTAACAATTGTCTGGGTAACTATTTGAATTAAGTCTATAAACTCTTTACAATGTGTGAGTTCTTTTTTTATGATTTTAAAAGTTTTATATGGTTCCCAATAACCATAATTTTTGTGTGTTTTATTTTATGCTAGATATACCGTAATGTGGTTATTCTTATACATGTATATGCACAATAAAAATGAAGAACACAAGTGAAAAAATTATTTATTATTTATTAATTATCGAGTATCTGCTTGAGGATTATTTTCACTTGTCACTCCTTTTATCACATTAAGGTCTGTTCAGTACACTTATTTGATTTACCATTCTTTTTTCTAGATGTTTGGATATTTGCCCAAAGGTTTTCCTGTGAAGAAATGCAGAGAAAGTCTTTGTCTCACATTAAGCATCAGTTCGGATTTGTTTCTTGCCAAGAAAACTTTCAGCACCTGGAGAGTGAAGCCCTCATATTTCTGCTGAGTTTGGGCGAATTGAATATAAGTATGTACATATAATCACTCATACATTGGTTCACAGAGGTTTGAAATAGAGTACTTTGACTATCTAGTTATAACTTTCACAAGGACTAATTCTCATTAATCCTTTATGATATTAATATTGTCAAGTTAAACATTACATAACATTAGGAAAATTTGCTGAGGTTTGATGAACTGTAATGCTGTCATAAAAGTAATTGGAAAAGACACAAATTCATCAAGATAAACGAAGCATGGAATCAATTTTGAAAAATTGTTTATTTCAATACATGTAATTTTTGTTTCAGATAAAAAAAAAATAAAAAATAAAAAGTTTGATTTTATTCAAAACTTGATAAAGTGTTATGGAGTCCAAGTAACTTTATTCCTTGTCTGTGTCTGGTTTACAGGTGGTGAGAGTGTGATATTGGACTGTGTGTGTGGATGGGTGGAGAACCACCGGGGAGCAAGCACTGAAACCATCTGGGACATACTTAAGTGTGTCCGCTACAACCAACTCACAGAAAAGGAAATCATCGAGTTTTCTGATCGAGTCTTCCAAGGAATGCCAGACCAACTCAAAGGTAAGAGCTTGTATTCTAATCCCAGAAATCTTGACTGTAGTGTAAATCAATGTAATAAAGTTTATCATTTTTCGTATTTCATTCAGAATTTCAGAACTACATCAAGCAATACAAGACTGATGTACAAGACAAACCTCGAAATGAAAGAAAACACATCTATGTGATTGGAGGGTACTTCCAGTCAAGAACTGGGTCAGTATAGGGATACCTGTTGTTATTGTGAATCACTGGAATTCCTGATGGCTCAATTTTGGTAGATTTAGTGGGTACCCCTAACCTAACCCTCTTCAATGAATTATCGGAACAGTCAAAATTGTGAAATTATTTAAATTTAGTACACACTATAAATCATAATCCTCAAAAGAATATTACTACAATATTCATAAACCATATGGAAATAAAACAAATTATGTTGTAATTGCCTTAACCAAAACATTCTGTTATCTAGTACACTTTTTTACAGCCCCTGCTCACCACGCCTTCAAACTGTGGAACAATATGATGTCATAGAGGACACCTGGAGAAGTACGACCCAGTTCCCTGTGCTGGCCTCCTCCCTGTACGCTGTAGAAATGTTCGGGAAACTTGTGTGCTTTACTTCCTACTCAACTGGCTTCATTGCAGCCTTTGAATTTGACCCTATCCAGCTCAAATGGAGGAACTGTTCTACTGAATTTCCGGAGAGTGTTTTGAAGAACATCCAAGAATGTTTCAAGGAGACCGGTGCCATGTGTTACTGTGAGGAGTCCAGCACGTTGTATGTGTTATGTAACAATAACACCTATGCCTACAGAATCACCTGTGATAACGGGGACTTCAGTGTGAGTGCCACTCAGTGCTGGAGGTACCCCATGAACCCGTCTCTGGCATCGTTTGCAACGGTAACTCTGGATAAAGATCTGTATGTCATCGGCGGGGAAGAGAGGCTGTCTGTAAGGGACGTAACTCAGGTGAATGACGTCATGAGATGTAACGTCCAATGTCACGAGTGGACTCAAGTCACGCCTATGTTGGAACCCAGAGCCAGCTTTGATGCTGTTAACTTTGGTAGTATATCTTGTCTTTTTATGTTGTTCAAATACCAAAGCGTGTCCCAGTTTCCAAAGGTCCTAGTTTTCAGTAATTAATAATTTGTCTTTAAAGCTTGACTTGAAGAATGGCTTTAAATGATGAAGTTAAAGTACCTATAAACTTCTTTATGACTTATTTTGTTAATTTATCGAAGACTATTTTCAAATTGTACAAAACAGTATGGAGAAAAGACAACTGATTTTTTGAGATTGGTAAAAAATATTATTGGAAATATTTCTTATTGCTACAATTTGAATGATATACAATAGTAATCAATAAAAGTAATAATTATACAAGTATCTTAAGTACTCAAGCACTTTAGGATTTAATAAATCAGGAATATTTTTATTGGTTAATTAAAGACAATGATGGTAATATTTTGTGTACACAATTATCTGATATCGCAAGGAAAAACTAAAGGGAACTAGACTAGTGACACTGCCCAATGACCAGGATATCTAATTACTGTATACAGAGAAATATTTGCCCCTGTTTTATTTTTGCCCCTTTTGCCCTTATTGTCAGCGAGTGAATTTAAGACTGGGCAAATTCCAATGTCTCAAATTATCTCTCTTTAAACACAACTGTGTCTGGGTGAATTTAAAATGGGGCAATTCTGTTTGCAAGTGTAGAAGTGCGAAGATTACACTGGGCAAAAATAACCCTGTATATAGTAACTAGATTTGTTTTAACTTGATTAGCTTTGATTTGTTCCTGAATTAACATATAAACTATTTGCATTAATTGAGATTGCAAATTATTTGTATTAAACATCAGGGAAAACATTATGAACCCAATTTTTAAAATGAATATTAAATTTTGTCAACTAACTTCATTTGCAAATAGCTTTGCATGTGTTTTATATAATAAATCTCCTGCTTAATGGCAATTTATGCTTGCATTGTAAAGTTGTGTCTTTGGAGTGTACATGTAATTATGTTCTATGTTAACATTGTTCACAATTCACTTTATACACATTTATTAGCTTATGAAGATGTCAATTGCAACATTGTACAGATGTTGGTATCTTTTCAAAGGTGTTATCTTTGTACAGATGTCACTTGTTTGTTTGTATCTTTGTACAAATGGCATCTTTGGACAATTAATATATATTGGTAACTTTGTACACGTTGTTACCTTTGTACAGATATTTTGATACCTTTGTACATCTTCTGCTATCTTTGTACAGATATTTTTCTGTCTTTGTATAGATATTGTTATCTTTGTACATCTGTTGCTATCTTTGTACAGATATTGCTATCATTTTACTGATATTGATATCTTTGTACAGATATATTGATATCTTTGTACAGATGGCAGGATCTACGTGGTGGGTGGGTTTAACTCGCGGAGACTACGCACCGCTGAGATGTACTCCCCAGTGACCAGTCAGTGGACATCAGTGTGCTGTATGAACAAAGAGAGGAGCCATCTCAAGGCAGCCGTGCTGTCAAACAAGCTGTATGTCATTGGAGGTATGCCAGACTTTGTCTGTTTCTATGTCATTGGAGGAATGCCAGACCTTGTCTGTTTCTATGTCATTGGAGGTATGTCAGACTTTGAAATTCAATGTTTATCTGTCATTGGAGGTATGTCAGACTACATCAGTTTCTATGTCATTGGAGGTATGTTAGACTTTGTATGTTTCTATGTCATTGGAGGTATGTCAGACTTTGAAATTCAATGTTTATCTGTCATTGGAGGTATGTCAGACTACATCAGTTTCTATGTCATTGGAGGTATGTCAGACTTTGTATGTTTCTATGTCTTTGGAGGTATGCCAGACTATGTTTGTTTATCTGTCATTGGAGGTATGTCAGACTTTGTCTGTTTCTGTGTCTTTGGAGGTATGTCAGACTTTGTCTGTTTCTGTGTCATTGGAGGTATGTCAGACTTTGTATGTTTCTATGTCATTGGAGGTATGTCAGACTATGTATGTTTCTGTGTCTTTGGAGGTATGTCAGACTTTGTCTGTTTCTGTGTCATTGGAGGTATGTCAGACTTTGTATGTTTCTATGTCATTGGAGGTATGTCAGACTATGTATGTTTCTGTGTCTTTGGAGGTATGTCAGACTTTGTTTGTTTCTGTGTCATTGGAGGTATGTCAGACTTTGTATGTTTCTATGTCATTGGAGGTATGTCAGACTATGTATGTTTATCTGTCATTGGAGGTATGTCAGACTATATATGTTTCTATTTCATTGGAGGTATGTCAGACTTTGTCTGTTTCTGTGTCATTGGAGGTATGTCAGACTTTGTCTGTTTCTATGTCATTGGAGGTATGTCAGACTTTGTATGTTTCTGTGTCTTTGGAGGTATGTCAGACTTTGTATGTTTCTGTGTCTTTGGAGGTATGTCAGACTTTGTCTGTTTCTGTGTCTTTGGAGGTATGTCAAAATATCTTTTAATGATACGTCAATCCATAAAGTCTAGAATGGCTTCACAGACATACTAATTTGCAAAAAACTACATCAGCTGTGCTTTGATGCTTTTGTATTTAATTGATGATGTCATGATCTGAAAAGGTTTTGACAAAAGAATAATACATGAATAATAAACAACCTTTCCTATAAAAGCATGATGTCATGTACAATGAAAAAACCTGTTTGCAATCTATGTTTGCATTCTAATTAAAGAAAACCGCTTTCACCTTGACAAGAAGTTAATTGGCAACATACACTTGCCATCATTTCTATTTTATTATTGATATAGTATGGAAAAATAGCTACCTATAAAAATATTTTTTCAACATGAAGCCTCTGATATTAGATGAGGAACTGTCTTGAGTTTGGTGCTAGAGACTGTTGTTTACTTTGGCAGCTGTATAGCTTATTTTTTCACAGTAATGGAACCTTCCTTATTTTACAGGTAAATCGTACTCTCGATTTGAAGGCGGGGCCCGCAAGGTGTTGAGTTCGGTGGAGGTGTACGATCCATACACAGACACCTGGTCCTTTGTACAGCCCATGCTACAGAGCAGGTGTATGTTTGGTGCTGTGGTTCATTAGTGAGAGGACATGAGTGAATGACGATTAAAGTAAACCGTTAAAACAACCCGAGCTGGACTCGGGCTGAAGTATATGTACTTGCATGTATATGCATACATATCACAACTGTCCATATGATATAAGTGTTGTAATGTGAATGCTTTTGTTGGCCAATCATGTAACTTTTGATTCAGTCAGGAATTTCTGAGCGTAGTTTGGAAACTAAGTCGCTGACCAAATAAGCCTCGAAATCACGACTTGTTGGAATACCTTTGATTTTTGATGACAGACTGTTCTGTTTGGGTTGGAGAGGTAAAACTAAGGGAAAAAACCCAGCTCTACTACCACTTCTCTTTTATTGAATTTAAATAAGGGTAGGAACTGTACACATCCATCAAAATGAAACAGATGAAGTTGCCCTATTTTAAATCAAATGCATGTTGGCAAATAGGATGAAAACAACCTGGTTCAAAATTAAATATTCGTCATATACACGAACTTTCAATTTGATGACTTATCACAATGAAGCAAATCGACGCTTTGTTAAAGCAATAAACACTTTGAAGTGTGAAATATTTTCCTAAATTGAGGTCAACTATATTCCAAATCCGTGAATATTACACATGGTAATTCAGTAGGTCACGTGTATGCTGTGCTGACCACACAACACGTCCAGCGTGCACACAGTCATCACTTTGAGTAATATAATACGTGGTACGTTTAATTCAGTTAAAGGTCAATTGTGCGCTGTGCTGTCCATACACACACGTCCAGCGTGCACGCCGTCACCACTGACGCTCACATCGTGCACTATCGTGTTAAGAGATCGTGCAGTTGGCCTTGTCCCGTATAGCGGCGTTGTTCTTGCGTTTGTCCACAACGTTTCTCTTGTAGGACTCCAGCAGCGCCAGTATCTCCATGTGATTGTTCTCCTCTGCTATAGTGTATGGGGTCTTTCCGGCCTACAAACAAATCCAGAGAGAATGGAATTTATAAATATAGATAGACGAATCTTTATCAAAAAGTTATAAAGTGGAATTTATGCACACGGTGCTTGTCATTGATTATTAGTTTAAATTTTATTTACATTTCCAAAAACGAAAAAAGACGCAATTGCATTGCTTGTGTCAGGGACGTATATACTAACGGGATAGGCAACTTCTACATGCCATGTTTACTTCCAAACTATCACGCGAGCCTTGACTAGTTTTTAAAACTTAGTATATACGTCCCTGCTTGTGTACAGAAACTGCTAGGTATTCTATCGTTAATGTTGTAAAATTACCATGCCGGTATAACTCCAAATACTAGTATCCGTATAACTCCAATAGAACCTTTTGTATCCAAGAAGCAATATTTTTTTGTTTCACGGTGGCAGAAATATTACTATTGTCTCATGATATCATAACATGATTAATTTATTGTCTGAATAAAAGTTACTGTGTATAAGTGAGCTGTCGTCTTTTTAATTGCTTCTTTTTCCAAAGAAAAAAGAATTTTGTTTTTATTGGTTATTATTTGAAATTGACACAAGTCTGTGAAGCATGACATCATTTGTTGGATTACGCATTTTATTTAAGGTCTTCCGTCTTCAGCGGAAGACCTTACTGTTTTTCTACTGTTTCTCATTCTTCTATATTCTTCTTGGTAGACACCCTTAATTTCTCAGCCATTTCTCCATCGATTTTAATCATTTTTACAGGGATGATGTCTTAGGTGAATGTCTCTTTGCATACAACTTCCTGTTTGAAAATTCATCTCCGCCTTTGAATTATCTCCCTTTTTCATGTATTTTGGGACATGATATTGTCCACGCATCTCCTCAAAAACCGTTATAGTTAAAGACTTGAAATTTATATGCAAGATAGAGTGGTTATGGTAGATTTGCATGCTTGTTTTAGATTTGACTAGAAGTCATTGTCCTGGAAGCTCGCCTGAACCTGAAAAACTTTTTTGACAGTATTTTTGGAAATTTGAGATTTGATCACGAATATCTTTCTTGTCATAAATATTTTGTTAACATATGTAGAACATTAAAAGTTTATATAAACAAGACCTTTCAACTGACACCAAGCAAAAGGGGCTGACCCCTCATATTAGGGGCCCAGAAGGGTCTAAAGTCTTTCATCTATATCTCTTTAATAAGAAACATTTTGTAATGTGTTATAGAAGCAAAAATATTAATCTTCTAGCTCTTTATCTACGCATGTTAAAAGTTTTCGGATATGTTACATAATTAGGGGTTTTAAGGGGCTAGAAGTCCAATATTTTGATCATTTATATCTTAAAAAGGAGAAATATTTTGAAAAGCATTATATAAGAGAAGATGCTTAGAATAGTAATAAAATTTAACCATCAAAGTTTCGTCAAATGGACCCTACAGGGAGATAAAGGGTCGGCCCCTAAAGCAATCTTTCCCAAATATCTCAAGAACGGTAACACATTTCTGAACACTTAATGAACAAAATGTGTTTAAAATAATAAGATCTTTCAGTTGATATCAAGAAAAAGGGGCTGAAAAAAAAAATGAAAAAGGATAAAGAAATAGAAGAAAATTGTCTGTTCAGAATCAAGAGATCTTTTTTTTCTTTTTACAAATCATTTAGCTGGTAAATAGCAAAATAAAGGTCATACATGTATCTTCTAAAATTGGAAGGAAGACCTCCTCGTTGCTCGCAACGAGATCGTGTCTAGTTCTCTTTAATATTTCCAATTTTATTCGTAGCTTGAATTTTTCCATTGACGGAAAGGCGTTACGGTAGCAATGTTCCGATTTGAAAAATTACGTGAAAATAGTGAAATATGAAGATCAAGTTATTCGGAACATTGTAATTTTTTTTCAAAAAAAATTCATGCACTCATGCATTTCACTTTTACTAGAATTGAATGGATATTATACAGGACTTGAAATCCACTGGTTTTGAATAAGAAATATACATACAATGCATGAATATGAAATATACAATGCATGAATACTCGTATGATTTGAACTAGAGAATAGGAAACACCGGAGAAGAACCCCTGATGTATACGAAGAGATACATGTAATAACAGACATTAAAACTCACGAGATTTGGGATGGAGAAGATAGGGCGGTACCCCAGGAGGAGTTTGACCGTCCCCAGCTGTCCCCGGGTGACGGCGAGATGGAGGGGGGTATTCCCACTCTGTAACAACAAGAAATAGTTAATGCCATTCTGATACTTGTACTACAAAATGGTTTAATCCAATGGAAGTATGCTTGTTGTTTGATCTTTACCTAGATCTCATATTCAATTTGAACGTTTAGAAAATAAAATAAAGTTTTATACTTTTTATATAGATTTGCACTTAAAACTGAAGTAAGAATCAACCATTTTCATGGTTAGACATGTGATGATTCTACATAACACATATTTTATGAATGGGGTAATTAATGATGCCGAACGAACATGCCTCCAAAGTAAGGACGTATTAAGTGGGCGAATATTCGCTAAAAATGGTTCTTTGATCGAACACGCATGTCCAATTCTTAGGTGAATCTTAGGACCTCTGATAATTCTACAAATCCATTATCTAATCTCCATTGTTGATTTTTTCACAAATATTTCCAACCATATTCCAATGACATTTATTACCTTGCTGTTTACATATTATTAAGCTCCTAAATGTCAATTTTTACGCAGACCAATTTCTTACCACATCCTACTTACCTTTAGTGCCCTACGGTTTACATCTTATCCTTTTTTGATCAGTTTTTCCACCAACTGGTTTCTAGCTACACCCTCCTTACTTTTAGCGTCCTTCAGTTTACATCTTATCCTTTTTAGATCAGTTTTTCCACCAAATGGTTTCTAGTTACATCCTCCTTACCTTTAGCGTCCTACAGTTTACATCTGCTCCTTTCTCGACCAGTTTTTCTACCAACTGGTTTCTAGCTATCGGATCGTTTCTCATGATGGCTTGGTGTATTGGATACAAACCATTCTACAAAAGACATCGGATTGTAATTAAAACTTATCATGTACATGACTGCACAGAATCTACTTTTCGTGTATAAGTACCGACGTACAGCGTTCCTGATATTAACATTTGCATCCGGGTCTTTCACAAGGTCATCAAGTCCATCATGGTCCTTTCTTCGTTCATCTATGTTGCTTACCTTAAAAGGAAACGATGCAAGTCACTTGTAACACGTGTTTTATAGTGTTAGCATCAAATATATTTTCGAAGAGATGTTTTAATTACATTATAGACATTAGAGCTCGGCGAATTTTCCCATGTACAATGTAATGCAATTCTGACAGCAGAATGAACAGCATCTTAATCTTCGATCTTGTCATCTTTTGTTCAAAGTTTGCTGTTTAAATTTTTATAATTATAAGAATTTTCTAGGGATATTTTAGAGTTATTTTTTTTTTCAACCAAATCCTTTTTAATACATTTGCGTTAATTTTTTGCCATTGTATATCATTCCTAAGTATGGTAATATTCAGCAATTATAGTTCTTTGACGAATATTTTGTTAACGAAAATAAATCCTAAGCAACGGACACTTTTGAACTTTGAACTTTCAAAGCCAAGTATCTCGTACGTCATATAACGTTTCTATTTTTTTTTTCACTGTTTAACTGTTTAAAGAAATATAAATGGCGAAAACATTTCGCCCTGTCTGATATCAACTTCTTTAAAAAAAAACCATGTCCGGTTCAATTTGCTACAAATGCACGTGAACTTTCGATACATACTTGAATTATTTTTATTTTTTTCGATATATATATATATATATATATATATATATATATATATATATATATATATATATATATATTCTCTGCGGTTCCACTGCAAATTTTAATTTTTTTTTTATTAAAAAACATGACAGTGTAAAGAAGTGTCACATTTATAGCATAAACATTTCATGCAATTTCTTCTCAAAAGGCATATTTCAAACAGATTTTTAAAAACAATGATCTTATTAAAAACAGAATACTTGTCCAGTTGTCTTTAAAACATGTGAACATCTTTAATGAATTCATTCTTTAGATATTAAAATACCAACGATGAAATAAATTTCAACACAAACCTCGTCTAGGGACCCCGTCCTTCCTCTGTCTTGAAGTTTTGTTGGTTCCTTTAAAAACCCATTGAATTAATATATACAATAAGATATTCAGCAACACCCCTGTATACTAGTCTAGCATGTTAGCCAAGTAATATATTCAGCAACACTCGCTGTATACCAGTGTATTACATGCAGCTAGGTTACATATTCAGCAACAGTTTCTGTATATCGGTTTGTTTGCTAGGTTACTCACTGAATTAATATATCAATATGATTCAACTTACCGGGTCCCTCGCAGTGAGGGGAGGCTTCCTTACCGGTTTCTAAATGTAAACAGAACGATCAGTTAAGTGAGTTAATCTTTCCGTATCAACGATTTTATGGTAACCGAAAGGACAGTCTGATTAAAACCACCCCCCACCCCCGCTTCTGCTTACACTCGTATGGGTATCTGGCGAGTGTAAGGAGAAAGTGGGGGGGGGGGGGGGGGGGGGGGTTAA
This sequence comes from Magallana nippona, assembly GCA_033439105.1. Classification (NCBI taxonomy): domain Eukaryota; kingdom Metazoa; phylum Mollusca; class Bivalvia; order Ostreida; family Ostreidae; genus Magallana; species Magallana nippona. The sequence continues at coordinate 2,476,748 of CM065921.1, forward strand.
TCAGACCGATAATTAATTAGATTTAAAGAGGACGAATTTTCTAAAAGTAAACATATTTTTAGAATTTTCTTTCTTTTAAGCAATGGACATAAAGACTACAGTGTATTCGTTCTGGATATTCTTCACCTTTGCCATAGATATAGATACTACACACCATACACACCGTGATTTTCTGCGCTGCAAATAAAGGAGAGGAACATGAAGGTAGTGGTAAGTAAAATTTAAAAAATAAATAGAATTTTACTGATATTATAAGTAAAATATTTTCATTTACATATCTGCAATATGTATAATATATGCAAATGATTTAAACCTTTCTCTTCCTTTTTTATATCATTCAGCAATTCCATCATCTTCTCATCTTTATTACTTTCAGCATAAAAGTATGGCGTTTTCCCATCCTTAAAAAATAAGTAAAATGATACATAAATACCTGCAAACCTCTCACTGCACTGTTAATGACAGGAAATATATTTTTTTTAATGTAATGGTTTTAAATATTTTTCCACCATAAAAAAGATGTAATATTAAAAGAAGTAAAGTTTCTTGGCTTACTGTGTTTAAGTGAAATATTTTTTTTATTTAAAAAAGCATGTGATGACAAACTTTGCAGAAACTGATAAAGGCAAAAAGAAATAATTTTATTTCATACACAATTTTCCGAATTTTTTCGAGCTTTGCTGTTCAGTAGAATTTTAGCAATCCCAAGCTGCTTCCGAATGACTGCCATGTGGAGGGGCGTGTTTCCTTCCTGTCCAATTAAAAGCAGAAGTTTCATCAGTACATTGTCACTCTAAACATTCTAATAAATATGCTGGGTGTTGCAATTTAAATAATTTCAATACTTAGCATTGATTAGAAGAAAGCGACACATACCTTAAGTAAGAGTTTTCCCTGCATTCTCTGAAATACACATTTATTTATTTGAAAACTTTGATTCATTATTCAACAAGTATGGGATAACATCCCAAATTTGCATTGCATTCATAATCAAAACAACAGTATTTCATTTCCTGTTAAAATTTCATTTTTTTTTCAGGTACATATACGTCGCATGTCATCAGTATCTTTTGATTAACTTTTCAGAAGCGCAAGCACGAAGCTGAAATTCGGAATAGGCTAATCTATTGATATGATAGCATTTTCTTTGACATTGAATTAAGGAACTCTGTTACCGGAAGTGCTTTAGCGTTGACGTCAGCTCCCCGACTGATGAGTCTCTTGACGTAAGTTTCCCGGATTAGTGGGTCGTTCTCCATTATAGCCAAGTGTAGTGGAAATAACCCGCTCTGCAAAAACGCATCAGTGAAAATTATACCGGCACTTTCATATATCTCTTTTGCTATAGACTATGTACAAGAGACCTCGTGAATAGGCTTTAAATAATTTTATCATAAACTACCCTAACTACCCTATTCCATGTATTAAAGTGTCCTCTTTTATTCGCCAATGGTCGATTGATAACTTATTTGTGACTATTCATTTCCCGAGTAAATTTATACCACTTTTATTCATTTGTCCATGTGCTTCAGAAAGGTTAGCGAGAATTTTAAGACTAAGAAGTATTTTTGTTCATTGTTGTTGATTATACGGTAACTTCATTTATTTTAATTGTTTGCTTTGTTACAGAGAAATCAATAATTTTCGAAAATTTACACCATATAGACTATACTTTTTTGTACTTACTCTAATAATACATGTAAAGAGACATACCGAACTTTGGATATTAACGTTGGCATCCGGGTCCTGAAGCAGACGCTGTAGTTCATCCTTGTTGTCAGGCTAGAAGAGGTATAAGAAAATTAATCTCACCAAAGAGAAATTTCTATCTATTTCTATTGTTTCAATCAATTACTGTAAGGTACTAGTAAGTGTTAATTTTAATGGGTTTCTTTTAATTTTGTATAGTATGCATGTTTGCTTTAAAATATTCATTTGGGCTAATGTTTAAGTTCAGAGTACATGTATTTATTGTATTTCATTGAAGCCTATGTTATTATGTATTCTGAACTAAATGCGTTGTTAGAAAAAAGAAACAAATCCGATTTACCTGGAGAATATACTTAGATCTTTGGCTGAAGACTTATATAAACATTTGCAATATTATTTCCATTTTCAAATAATCAAACTCAGTTCGTAAATGAATTGAATTCGAAATTAATGAGACTTCATTGCATTCCGTTGTCTTGCCCTTCTGAACTGTGATTGGTTTGATGTTAAGGTATACATTGTTTTTGTCCATTTGTCGTTGAATGCTATATTCCGAGATGTTCCCGCATATTCGTGTGTTCTTGGCAGTTTTCCGTTGAATGAAATATGTTTTTCTCCCTCAAATCAAACTAGAACTATAATGTATACCAACCATTCAAAGCTCTGGCTTCTCTACTATGCTCATTCAGGTACAGTCAAACATCGCTGTCTCTAACATCGATATATCGAATACCTTGGATATGTCGAAGTGAGTTGGATATTCCTACCAGTTTCTCAAGTTATTATAACCACGATATTTCGAATAATCTTTTATGTCGATTCGATCGAGAGGTTTTTAATTTAGATATAGATGGACAGTCGAATTAAGATATTTTGTCATATTTATTTATTATTTAATACATAATTATTTTCATGTTTTCTAGTATATTATCTAGATATACTTGTTAAATAAAATCTTTAATTGTACCTAGTTTTGCGTTCGATATCGAGTCAGAATTGACTTGAATAATTAGTAAGGAATCATGTGAGGTTAGGATCAAACTTTTATAGAAAGAAAAAACGCCAATAAGTTTATGTGATTTAAGTTTCCTTCGGAAAAAAAACCAAACTCAGATTGTGAATAAACTCTCACAGCTTCTTTTCATTACAAAAGAGTGCAAATTTAACATCGACGACACGGGAAAAGGAGAGACACATGAAAGGTAAATCACACGTAATATTACCTGACTCGGGTCTTCCTCTATGAAGAAGATAATGACATAATAACAAATGATGATGCAAACAAAACGCATTAGAGAAGTAAATAATTTATTATAAAGTAACGTATATCATAAAACAATATTGTAGAATAAATTATGAAGAAATATCACATATACAATGACTTTTGCTGTGTGTAGTAAGAATAAATAAATAATATGTAACAGTTAAATACACATAGAATGACCTGCGTATTTATTGACAGAAAGACACAAGAAAGCACTGGACTGAAATGCCAACACATTGAGGTCAATGACAGAAACAACCTCATTAACATTTCACGCATGTGCAGAACGCATCCGTATTGAACGACACGCAAAAAGAACACAGATGTGCAGTAAGTTTTCTCTCTGATGACGACACAATAGAACAGACATGCGCATTGCCTGGTCATAAGATGACACAGGTTGAAGATTTATTACTTCTTTCAGCGTTACGTTGCTCCTCCTTCAGTAGTCTCATCATCTCGGAGTTTCCATTTTGTTCCGCATAGTTGTAAGGTGTCAGGCCCTCCTTCAGAGTAAAAGGAAAACAGGTAAGTAACCACAAAAATCAACTTTATTTCATAGTCATTTCTTTTTTTATTGTGTTGCACGCATTTGTAAATTAGAAATTTGATGTATTTAAAAAAAACAAACAAACCAAGAATAAATTTAAAGATCTGCGTACATCTTTTTCTGTTTAACCTACATTTTCATGTATAAATATATATAAATTGGTAATGATTTATGATACGGTAAAGGAAGGAATCTTGTCTGGTTTTTGACTTATCGAAATACCAGAAGAATTTTCGAAATATGTTCCTTTAGGATATTAAAAGGAAATAAAAAGATCATATTTGTCCTTCTTTCTTATAATAGTATAACTTGGCATAGAAATAGTAATCAAAGTTTACAATCTAACAAGGACTATATTTTTGGTGGAAAAATGAAGTAGGAAAATATCACATGATTTTGTTATTTAAAATTACTGTAGATTTATGAATTCTGTTAACACTTCTTAAACAATCATGCATGACTTCAACAAATTTGAATTATTAATAAGGTATTTGGGTTTTAAAATGTTTTTATAAAATATGATTTTCCAAATAAATTACAATTTTGTTAGCTTTTTAAGCATTCAATTTCTAAACAGATTTGTATCAAAAATTCACTAAAATGTGTCAATATATTTGCTTTTCTGTCAATTAATATATATTTTTAAAGTCCTCATAATATGTTAAAATTCTCAAATTTTCAATATTGGAAGCATAGAAAAATAAAGTATTTTCAAAATCTAATTAGAGGAAATGCGGACTAATCCATATAAATTTTAGTTTAAATATCTATTCCAATTCAGTAGTAAAAATTGAAAGACACTGTTTGGTTTTATCATTTCATTGTAGAATATAACCTGATATCTTATAAAAGATTTTTAGTATCCTTTAAGTTAAGGTTAAAAATAATTACCTTTACCTAACCTTGATGTGAAAACAAAGTCATGGTTAAATTTTATTAAACTGATACAATCACTTGGTATTGTTGTCTGTCTGACCGTGATAAAATGTCATGCATTTCTACAAATTAAAAGCATGAAAAAATTTGTCCATAGAGTTACGTACGTTATTGGTGGGAGATATTGCGGGGTCATAGGTCAGAAGTATCCGGACCGTGTCCAGTTGGTCTCTAGCGGCAGACATGTGCAACGGAGTATTTCCACCCTGAAAAAGGTATGAAAAAAGTCGCTGCATATTATACATGTATTTCATATCTATTTCATAAGGTTAAAGAAAAACACCCAATTATTTTAAGATCAAAATTTGAATATTTTTCTATATCTGTATACAGCGTCCATCGTCTAAAAGAGATTAAAATAGCTGAAAAATACCTGGACAACACACCAACTTACAAAATAGTTTATAAATCTGACGTGCAGGAAAAAATATCTATGATAATAAAGTAAACTCATTACGTACAATTTTGCATAAAAACTGTAAAGCCTTGCCAAAAAGAGATTTGGGTTATAAAAAAAATCTAGAATTAAAGCGTGCTATTTACAGAAAAACCATGAGTTGTGCATGTAGGATTTACATTTTTGATGAAAGAACATAAAGGAATTTAAAAAAAAATAATAGCCTAATTCAGTTGACTTAATAATATGTTATAATATTTATACAAATTATAATTTCCGAATCATCTTGAAATTAAAGTATCTTTAATATTTCAAAAGTTATTTCAAAAGTGAAAGTTAACGAATACACCCGGTATAAATACTGAGGTGAACAGAATATGTCTGTTATAAGAACTATCAGGAGTTTTAAAATTAGAGATAGTTTGATATGAAAGTAAGTACTATTGAAGTACTACTATTTGGAGATACTGTTGACACCAACATGAAATATCAGCTGTAAGCGACAGATCAAACATTCTGTATGTACAGGTCGAATATTGTTTACACATACACTTTGTGTTAGTAAGATAACGTGTGTTCTTACTAACAGTAAAATACTGTTTACCCCTAATATATGAAAAAGTAAAATGTGAACATCTTAACTTAGTCTGATATCGTCTACATAATTTTACACTATGGAAAAGCAAGAAACTGTGTACACATACTAGGCTTGGGGCGAATTACATTGTAGAGTAGTACATTACTATTACATTATATTATTGAAAACATGCAATGCATTACCGTTACATTAAGCATTACCCCAAGCTTGACACACACACACAATAAAATATACCGTAGTCTTTAATTTTACATATACACTACCTAGTAACCCGGAAGTGTGCGACACTTTTTATAATAACAATCATAAAACGAACACACTTGAATAATCAGTGTAAATAAGTGAATGATATTTGAAATCACGGAAGCCACTCGGTGTTCGTGCACTAGTGCTATGACATTATGAGAACTGAAACGAATACCTTCAAAATGGATTTGCCAGTTGCTTGCTTGAAAATTTTTGGGTAAGAAAAAAATATGCAATAAGCATAAAAATAATATATAAAGCAAATTTTACAAAAGACTGTGGCTGTAAAGCAGATGTTTTGTTTTACTGTTGAAAGTGCGTCTAACTATTCCTGAAAGCTGCATGCGCAATTGGAAATGAAAGAAATAAAAGAAGGCTAAATCCCGAAGTTCATGTATACCTCATCATGATCCTCATTCTGTTTTAAAGAAAATTTGTTTGCATTTCTTAATACAGGAAAAGGAAACATTTGTCCAATTTAAAGTAAGCAACATTTTTATCGTGATTATCTTAATATACAAGCACAAACTTTGAATCCTATTTATGATCATGATAGGACACGATTGGCAAAAAATGAAATTATAATATCTCCTAGAAAGTTATATATATATATTTTTGAACCCCTAAGATTTCTACTGATATTCAATTATTCTTCTTAAGAGGTTTTCTATTTTTAGACTTCTTTTGTGCCTTTTTAACCCAACCTCCCTCCCTTTGTTTTAGTTAATGGGGGATATCTTGTACAAATGAGGAACAAAAATGTAAACATTTCTTGAACTGACTTGTTGTCAAAAGATAAAAATGCAATAATTATGAGGTTTTACGTGTTGGTTTGAAAATATAACATTATGTTTTTAAGATAAAAAGATAACAGACGGATAGAGAGACAATGATTAAAAGATTATCTAAAATAATTTTAAAATCTAAATCGAACTTAATCTAAGTTTTGCTTTTTGGTATCTTAAACCATGGAATCATTTTTTTCATCATACATTCAATAATGAATCAGGTTCAAAATAAAGCTTACAGAACATTGAACATACCGGGATGGCCTTGACATTGATGTCGGCACCTTTGTTCAGAAGTTGCTGAACCATGTCGTTCCTGCTCACAGGGTTATTCCTCAGTATAGCAACGTGTAACGGAAACAGTCCCATCTGGAAATACATATACAAGTCTTTTACATGTAACCAGATACCCTGAATCCTATTAAAAAAAAACCACAAGTTTGAACAGTGTTTGTTTGCAAACATTAATCTTTTCAACATGAGCAGTTGTTTACACAGACGAACACAAATGTCGTCGTCGTGTGCATCGTTCATCGAGAAATTAAACATATTTTTGTCGAGTTTTGTACTAGCTACCAAACTTTTGTGTTGCTATGTCATAGTGAGCAAAATACCTTTAGAAACGATATTGTTGGCATAGTGATTATGCTCATAATAACAGCGTACATAGTTTTTACAGTTGGTGGGTGATTATTAAAAGGTTCAGTGAGTAATTTAACTGGTACTTTACCGAGTTGGGAACGTTGAGGTTGGCGTTTGGATCGTTTAAGAGATCGTCCAGCTCGTCTGTGTTGTCATCTTCTATTGCTGATGTGATTGACTCCTAAACAAAGAATGAATGCATGATACATTATTGAATTTAATAATCGGAGTAAAGAAAGATTTAAATTGAATTCAACACGACTAACAATAAAATGAAAGCAAAGATGAAATAAAAGTTATTGTGATATCATTCTTTGATTTTAATCATAAAGGAAGCACAATCTACATAACGTTTTTAAATGATTAAATGATAACATAAATGGATGAAAGACGAGAAAAACAGTGGGTATAATACACAACGAATAGTGTACCGAAACCCGGATTAATTATTAGGAATAAGCTGAATAACTGAGAATGAAATATAAGGGATTGAATGAAATAAAGTATGACAAAACCCTTCTCCTTTCTTAATTGAACGTGCGGTTATATCAAGGAAATGAAAATAATAAAGTTAGAGAGCGAGACAACGTTGACCTCACCGCACTAGCTGATGGTGGCCTCGGGGTGGGCGGGGTTGGGTTCGGCTACAAAGAACGGTCAAAGTATATGAAGTTTAAGCCAAAATTATATAATACATAGCTATTGGCTATTTGTTTGGGGACACTGTCCATCCTTAGAACTAAAACACAGTGAATTAATGATAGAATGGTACTTTGCTTCCGAAATCATCTGAAATCAACATTTTAATAGGTCAAGATTATCACAGATATGGGTGATATTAAAATAATCTATACTAACAGAAATTTAAAAATAATTCTTAATAAAAGCATCAACTTAATGACTCATCAATTCTTTTATTAAAAGAGATACTTAGTTATACTATGGGATTAGTATCACGAAACTGACAATACTCAATAAGTATTATTTCTCGGTACAAACACGCAATGCATATTTGATCAATAAAGCAACTGTAACTTAAAGCTACATGTTCTTTAATTGCAAAGCAAATAGGGATTTTAGTACTATCTATAACGTATAACAAAAGAATATTTGGATGTTAAATTAAAAGCCAGTTGGTAAATATGTGGATTCTATCTCTCATGCAAGAAAAACAAACAATAAGAATGGGACACTATTAAACTGGGATAAAAAATTATTATATCGACCACAACATTCCTTCATGCGCGGATCTAGTAGGGGAGAGGTTGGGTGGGGGATGGATTTGTCTAGAGACCCATTACCCCCTGAAAATGATGTATTATAGCCGCCATTTTGCCGTTTATAATAGACGGCACGTGACGATTTTTATCCAATGATATAAAGTAATTCTACATTCTAGTCCGCGGCATATAAAATATGATTAGACAATGTGAAAAATGGAAACATATAAAGGCTGAATGGACACGGTCGACATGCATAATAGTTGCATTGTAAGAAATACTTGTGATGTTGCGATTGTGGTTTTGATCCAAATATGTGAGAAATGAAGGACGTGACATGACAGACTACTGAATTTAGTTTGCTGTGTTGACGGATTATCGTTGTGCATGAAGGTTCTCAATGGCTTTATGTGACTCATACATCCAATTGTGCACTTTATAAGTACTGCAATAAATCACTTTTAAAAACAAAAGCAACTGTTTTGAAAACAATATGCTAATATTCACGTGATTTAAATGCGATAATGAGCTTGAACATCGATCGGTCAGTTTATTTAACTGTTACCATAGAAAAAAAGAGCAACACAGTTTGACAATGCATTCACGCGCGATACCTATGACCTCTTGACCTCGTCTTGATGTTATGCAGAAATAACAACGATTTTCTCAAACATTGACATATAAAATAAATCATTAACAGTGTGTGAATAAATGCAATGCTAACCCTCACTCCCTCTAAGTATTGGAAATTACGCAATTGGGAGACAGACTTAATCTTTCTTCTTTTTTTTTTGGGGGGGGGGGGGTAAGTAAAGGTGGGCCCGCTGGGGAAAATCCTAGATCCGCGCATTTTCCATAGTAATAACAAAATAAACAAAACTTTATATAAACCACACAACAATCAAAATTTTATATATTTGAATCGCACATCAAAAATGCCCAGATGTTGTATGCAGACCTCACGATCGGGTTCGGCATTCTGATTTCTTCTTGGCGTTGGCGGTGGAGTCGGCTGCAGGTTTCTGGTGGGAGACAGGGGCGGTAGGGTGGAGGACTCTGAGGGTGCACGAGGCTGTGTATACATACACCATCAATCAAACAATAATATCATATTGGGAACTAGCCGCGGATCAACGGACTAAATTAAAGGACTATATCCTTTACATTTTACTGTCATGTCTTACAAAATAAGTTTGACTTGAAAGCCTCTGCAGTACACATACGACCATGTTAAAATAACAAATTCCGGTTTAGCATTTGAAGACAGCTTTGCAGTGTAAAGGTTTAATCTTTGATAGTTAGGTGAAAAATAAATATCGTACCCTTGATGTATTTTGTTTATATTTAAATGGAAGATAAAAATTAAACATCAAATAAACCAATTATTATTTATTCATTTTAAATGTTATGTAGTCTTGAAACCAATTCTTTATTGGTTATTCAAAAATAGTGACACATGCGCGGATCTAGGATGGGCGGGAGTTGGTACTCCCTTCCCAATAATTTGAAAATTTATAAATTTGTATAAAGCAAAGAGATCAATTGAAAATATACGCTTCACTGTACACGGATCCTTTTATTTAAAAATGACTATATAAATATATAGGATGCATTAATATATGAATTTACACTCCCAAAGTGTAACCCTTGGTTTTGAAAATGCGTGTATACCTAGATTCAGGGTTATTTTTTTTTATTTTTTTTTATTTTAAGGAGGGATATGCTTTTCGAAAAACAGTAGAGTGTTGAATATTTAAGGCCGTAAAGGGAGGTGAAAGGTTGGGTATGGTAAGGGAAAGAGGTGCTCCTTCACTTTGTAAAACTCCTGTATCCGCGCATGTTCCATGGTTGTTACAAAGCAATAAAAAACATGTAATTCACACATCAGAATTAGAATTGCACAGAGGCAGACCTCACGATCGGGTTCGACATTTTGATTTCTCCTGGCCGTTGGTTGTGGCGTCGGTTGAAGGTTTCTGGTGGGAGAGAGAGGCGGTAAGGTTGAGGACTCTGAGGGTGCGGGGGACTGTGTATATATATAGACCAACAATCAATCAATAATATCATACTTGGAAGAAGACGCGGATCAAAAGGACCGAATGTTAGCCAAGACCATATAATGAAGCATGTTATATCTGCATCGTACATGTATGTTTACTTTTCTTTAAGGGGGATGTGCGGCCATCTTGTACATTTGAGGATAAGAATTTAAACATTTCTTGACTGGCTTGTTTCTGCCCGAAACTGGCCAAAAGTGTTGCCAAAAGATAGAAAAGCAATCAATACGAAGTCCTACATGTCATTTTGTTTGAAAAGTATGCATACAAGATCAGGGCAATGCCTTTTTAATCACTCAGAACAGCTGTCGAACTGCGCAGGTACAGAATTATTTTGAAGATTTAAAAATCTGAAAAAATATGAGTGATTAAAAAGTTATTGTCTTGTTCTTGTATGCATCCTTTTCAAACAAAATGAGATGTAGGACTTCATATTTATTGCTTTTCTATCTTTTGGCAACATTTTTGGTCAGTTTCGGGCAGAAACAAGCCAGTTCAAGAAATGTTTACATTCTTATCCTCAAATGTACAGGATGGCCGCACATCCCCCTTAACAATGCGCTGAACAATGTTGGAAGCTTCGCAGTACACACACGAGTATTAGTAAAAAGTTTAAATGAAAAGTAAATTAACAAAATTAACAAAAAAAAAAGCTTTGTAGTTTAAATGTAGAATATTGAATATTAATCTAACGTTTGAATATCATACCATCGAAGTATATCTATCAATTTTGGATTTAACTAAAGGCTGAAGCATTATATATTTTGTTAGTTATTCTATAATCTAAAACTTTAGTTTTTAACAATGTAAATTCAATTGAGAAACGCATGCGAGGATCCAGTAAGAGGGTTTTTTTCGTTCACATACTAAAGAAATAAAAATTATACTACCCTCCCGAAACAAGTATCCCCTTTATAAAGTGGGTGATATAAATTAAATACATAATTTATATCTAATAAATAATATTGAAAACGAGAGCGTTCGTCCTACAACATTAACACTCACTCCATCCCCCATCCCCCAATGGATAATTTGGTTGTTGTTTTTTGAAAGGCGGAGGTGCCTTTCGAAAACGAATGAAGCGACATGAATATTTTTTTGGAAAGGGGGGGGGTGATAAGGTAAGAGGTTTAGGGGGTCCCTTATTCTGGATCCGCGCATGTTCCATGGTTGTTACAAATAAGGAATCAGAATTAGTTTTTAGTTCTTGAATTGCGCAAACATTTTCAAGCAGACCTCACGATCGGGTTCGGCATTCTGATTTCTCCTGGTCGTTGGCTGTGGCGTTGGTTGCAGATTTCTGGTCGGAGAGAGGGGCGGTAGGGTGGAGGGCTCTGAGGGTGCGCGAGGCTGTATACATAGACCAATGGTTTATTTAACACTGATATAACATCATTTATATATGTACATGTATATCTAATCAGATTGATGTGTATGTTTATTCTTTATTTTTATTTTCTTTACAATATGTGCTGACAGTTTCTGCAGAACACAGACGAGGAGGTCGAAAGGTCAAAGTAATTCAACTTGAATTGAACAATTTACATATCAATGTTTGATATACTTTCCCCTGCCTGGATTGTTTTATTCAAAAAATAATTTAAAATTGTAAGATTCAATTGGTTTTAAAACACAGCGACGATATATTAAATAATTGCGTTGATAACCAAGGGTTGTTATTTCTTCATGGCATAATTTGTAAATAAGTATATATGATATGATAATGATATTTATTGATGTGAATAATAGAATATTTAAAACGAATCTACAATTAATACGTCATGCTGAATTATTAAGAACTATTAAAGGTGAAGCATGCATGCAACATTGGTGATTGTTAACTATAGGTTAAGGACATTACTTGGAACGTTACAAAGTGTGTGGTACATACAAGGGTCTGGGACATTCTGTGGTGACATGGTAACACGGTGCGGGGTTACCGGGTTCAAACCCTGTACCTGTCTGTCAGGAGCAATGAGGGGATCAGACGACCTTATGGCGGGAAGTACCGGCGTGCCCCAGTCCGGGTGGACAGGGCTGGGACTGTGGGTGATGGGTGAACGAGATTCGTACGGGGTGGTCGACTTCTGGGGTTCAACATTACCATAATTATTGAAAAAATTATTTTTTCGGCAGAAAGAATAATTTTCTTCCAGCATCAAATCATTTGAATAATTTGTTTTGTACAGAGTATTTTATATAATTATAATAAAGATCATTGAAATTTTGGTTGCAAACAAAATATCATGAGAAAAAAATTTAATAATACATAGTTACAAAATACCAATGATTTATTGATGAATTGTAAGAGGAGATTGTAGAGAGTACTATACCTGGTATCTCGGGGACGGTACTGGAGTCTCGTGGGGAGGAGGCTGAAAACCAAACACAGACATCTACTACTGGCTAGCCACAACGTCACATACACAGCAATTCAGTCTAATTCTTATATTACGCAAATATAACTTCGAAATCAAAGTTAATGATTTCATTAACTTAACGTCAGGTGATTGAAACTGTCAGTATGTATCATATTCTAGCAAAATCTGGCGAAACTATGATAAAAATGTAGGATTACATACAACAATCAAGGTGGTTTTCTGTTTCTTGAGTAACTTGACAATATCCAGGTACTTCCGGTTCTCAGCTAAGGCAAGGGCGTCATTTCCATCCTATCAAAGACGCACTACATTTGATAAATAACCACAATAGAAACAAAACAACTGACAATACTGTACATACCATGCTACCATGTAACATATAAAACAAGTTGTTTGAAGTAAGGCGTTACTGTTTTCAAGAAGGCTGAATGGTCAACAAATAAACCATCAGATCATCGTATAATTCTAAGATATAAACTTATTATTATTAAAGAAAACTTTTATTAATTTTACATTTTCAATTTTGTTACTTTCCTATATTTTTATATTAAGCTCTTCTTCCAAATCAATTTAGTCTAATAATGGCCACGACTATCGAGCCCTCTTTAATAACCTACCAAGTCTTTGTGAGTTGGATCCGCGCCCCATTGCAATAGTTGATCCACCACTCTGTACATTGTGTTATCTGGTCTGAGACTTGTTTTCTTTATTGCGAGGTTGAGAGCTGTGTCCCCTTCCTGGATAAAGTGATATCAAGTCATTTCAGTGCTATTTATCAAATTCTTCTATTTACTTTTATATTCTCTTAGAGTTAAACGAGAATTATAATGAAGATAAATATCACCCTCCTCATTATTCAACTTCAGTTTTCAAAACTTATTTACATGTATAATGAGTTGTGTACAACAGTCCGAGATGCTCTATACACAGCATGTCATACATTTTTATTATAACAGTTATTTGTCCATATGAAGTGCAAAACAACACACATGTAAGAAAAGATGATATTGACAAGAGAAAAACAAAACAAATTCTACAGGTGTAAAGACCGTTTTAAATACGTTTATACAAGATTAATTGGTTCTTACATAGTCTCTGAGATTGACATCCGCTCCACTGGCCACCATCTTACTCAGCAGATCTAGTGGGGGGTGGAGGTATAGATCTGTGAACACGTAGTGTATAGCCCCGGCCCCGTGCTGCAGCAGATATGTCAGTATATATCACTATAATTTCAGTCTCTGATAAACATTGTGTTTGATTATTAAAGAAAAATACATTTATATCAAAATAGTTTTTGGTTACGAACTTTGTCAAGATGGCAATAGTAATGGTAGTTTCAACGTGTTTTCTGGCAATGGTTTGCTTTTATATTGGTTAATAATCAATGTTACCAATCGACCTTAACCTGGTTACTATGGTGGCTGACCTTGCTGACTTGGTTAGAGTAACTGACCCTGTTGACTTAGCTAGAGTACAGAGACTGATCGACCTTAGTTACTATGGTGACTGACCTTGTTAACTTGGTTACAGTCCGCCCCTTGTTTGACACAGTCCATTGCCTCCTCCTCATTGTCTTTCATCACAGCCTCTATCAGTCGACCCTGTGTCAGCATAGAACCAATAAATCAAACAGATACTGACCAACAAAATAAAAGTAAAATATATTATCAAAATCTTTATAATATCATGTCATGATGGAAAAATTACCACTGTGTGAAGATCTGAACGCCATTGTTATTGATTTTGGTGTTTAGTTTTTTGGGTTTTTTTTTTTTTAAACGAAAGATTAATTACATAGAACAACAAACACAAACTATCTTATTTCAATCAGATGACACAGAGAACTTTTAAACTTTCTGAATCTGAAATAGAGGTGACCCGATGACCCACAAATGTGACATAACTTTGTACACACCCCATATAACTCCCCGATGGACTTTTTGTAGTACTCTCGTGCTTCGTCTGGAGTCATCGAACCATCCAAAACATTGGCTAGTTCAAAATACTCCTGAGCCATTGCTAGGTCATATGGCGTTCGAAGATTCTGAAAGTAAAATTGTTACAAATATAGTTTCAATCACTTTTCAAGAAATCAAGGAAACAAATCTTTTTTTATTACTTATGTGTAAGCTTGTAAATGCAATTTACATATGTTTGAATGCCTTCTTAAAAGAAAGAACTACTAGCTATTGAACTAAGTATGGTTTTTTCGCTGATTGTAGAAAACTCAAAACTCACTCTCATCTAGTGAAAGAGATGTTTGAACGATACACATAATCACTATTCCATAGTATTAAGCGCTAAATATATTTGGGTTTCTTTCCTTAAATTTCTTTACCACATTGCTGCTGGTTAATTTGTTTTAAAATGAACGATGCAAAGCATATAGTACATCCAACAAGGGAATCAGTGTACCCCTACCCGGTTTCTTGATATCGAGGTCTTGTTATACATTGTATACTGTTTTTAAACACTAAGGCTTTACCCTGTTTCTGATATCGAGGTCCGGGTTGTGCTCTAGGATCATCAGACAGGTCTGGAAAGCCAGACGGAGCACTGCGTGTTTGATGACGAGATGTAGAACAGTGTCCTCATCAGCGGTGGTCTTGGCGTTCACGTCACTTCCGGTTTTCAGAAGCGCATCTATGACAGCCTCCATGTCTTCTCTTCCGCTCGTGGCGACAATGTGTAGAGGTCGCTGCCCGTCCTAAGTGTTTAAAAGGGATGTAACTTGTAATACATGTTACCTTTATGTTGAAAATAGGGACGTTTATAATTAGCTGGTTTGAATATACTTCATTGCATTGTTAATAAACTCAAAAATAGGCATGCTATTAGAATGAAAAAGAATGTTGTTTACAGTAATATGTATAATTGTTTGTTTCTTGTAATATTAGATAGAGCTAGAAACTGAGTCTATTGCCTTCTTTTTTATTAGCGAATGATTGCAAGTTGTGATAGATTATATTTATACAATGAGGCATCTGATTTATCAATTGGTGACAGTTTGGATGTTTACAGGTGAAAACTCATGTTACACAGGTGATCTATCCACTGACCTTGACCACCATGTTAGCATCCTCACCCACGAGCCTGACCAGTTCGTCCACTTTACCCTCCAAACAGGCGCGGTAAATGTTCATCTAAACAATAAAAACATGGGAGATTTATTACGAGATTAAACGGTGTAAAATATATGCATGAATATGTCTTTGGTTTGTTGATTCTTCGTTCTAAACAAAAACAAGAAACCAATGGGTTTTTTTAGCAGTCACCTTATCATACTAGTAATATGCAACCAAATTGAAGTTGAATCGTTGGTAAATTAATCGATACACCCTTTGATACAAAACTTATTTTAAACTTTGCCATATACGTGACTGACAAATGGAGATTTTTGTTACAATGTGAGATTCAACAGCATATCACATTTAGAGCTAAATGTAAGTCGTATAATCATACACACTATCTCACAAGATACGCGTCCATTAAAGTATAGCTGAAGTTCTGCAGGGAGAGTATATAAACCCAAGGTTGAACAAATCTTATTATTGAAAAAAAAAATATTGTATTTTAATAAGTCTACATTAAAACAAATGGAGAAGACTAAATCAAACGGAGAGATTTTTATCATACATGTAGACTTATCTTTCCGTTTTTTATCCGGGGAGAATAGCAGGGAAATAAATGCAAATCTGTCATACGGTACACGCGATTTTAAACTTTTAGGCGTGTTCTGTCTTTAATTTTCTTTTTTATGAATAATTAATATCCTACAAAAGAACCCAAACGATTTCTCCATTGTTTTAGTTGATTATCGACCACTGCCTTACATCCAGACTGGCAGTAAAACGATTACACTGCCTTAAAGCACTTCTTCAGATGAGGTCTAAGTTCCGACTTGGAAAATTATCTGACGAAAACCAAACTCTCATTAAAATATTTGTTCAGGTTTTAAGTACCCCGCAAACAGCAAAGTTAAGACAAATAGGTAAGTCTACACACACTGGGGCCGATTTAAATGTCTTAACACCGGGACAAAATGAGGCCAAATTGTATGTTCCTACCACTGTACAAGTATCGTGGTTAGTCTAATAACCCCGATACTGGGGGTAGTATATGACCTTAATTTGATCAACTTTTCAGTTTTTTTCTGATTCACCCCCAATTAAAAGAAGACACGTTTTTTCTTCTTCTTTTAAAATTTGAACTCTGATACACATTTCACTGTATTCTAATGTTATATATTAAAGATAGTTCCACTGTAGTACCAAAAAAGCTTAATAATAACACAGAGAAGGGACTTTAGTTATGTAAGCAATTAAGCTGTTTATTTCGCCTACCTGCATGTAATTATTTTGGGAGTTTCATTATTTTGGGGATTTACCTTATTAAAGGTAAACTCAATCCTACATTTATAAATACCAAATAAAACTCTACAGGGCGCTTCCACGACACCGAGACTCAGAATGAAAGCTTAGACAGAAACAGATAAGGCTGAATTTATAGACACCAGAAAATACAGTAACCTGCATAGGTGTAACCCCCCCCCCCCCCCCCCCCCCCACCTTACTGAACGAGAGCAAAATACATCCCCTTTCAAGTATCTATTCATCTCAGGGTGATGGGCGCTGATGTTTTTAATGTCTCAATTATTCTAGAATAAATTAAGTTTATTTGAAAATTGTGCATATTATGATAATGAGAAATTAAATATTAACATCCAGCGTTTCTGAAAATGATTCGATTACTACATCTTACCTTTCGATCGTCTACTTTCTCCTGTTTATCGTTATACAGCGGCATTTTCTGCGAATTTTATCAAACACAAACAACCTCCTTATTACAAAATCGATTTCTATTCTCCCGTCTCAGGTTTCCAACAAGTTGCCTTTCCTTCATCTCGCCTCTCCGGAGACACCCGGAAATCGTTACGTCATTACACACGCGATCACGCAGACGACTCCTAAACATAGAGACAAGGCATGGTAGTGAAAACAGTCCAAAAGTCGCAGAAAATCACTCAAGAATTCATTAAGAAATAGCCTAAAACAGAATGATAGTATGTATCGAGGGTCAATGAAAGAATGTTTCTTATGACCGAACGAAGGGATTAAGTTTTAGCTGTGATAAACAGGCATTTAAATTCGTGATTTTATCGCGCTGCGTACCTGTTCAATTCGATCAAGTCGGCCATTGATATTGGATACTTACTGCTACATTTAAAACACTGGCATAAGTGGCGCTTCAGAATTTTTAAAGAACATGCACGCTAAGGCATATCTTAAGATAGTAAAAAAAAAACCCGCAAACACTAACAAGAAAACGAGTTACAGTATGAAATGACAAATTGGCAAGAGTAAGCGTTAGTTTGGAAATGTCTTAATAAATACACTTTTGCACAGTTGTCAACAATGCGTCACTATTGAATTCGTTTTCTTTGGAGTACGTAGACTGACATAATTTTGACGGTGAGGGCTGTACCTGACCTTTTCTAAAAGGAATAAAATTACATGTACAGTTTAACTATGTGTCCGATACATTGCACAGTCTGAAGACCAGGAAAGTTTTAACCAAAATAGCCGCTAAAGAACCAGTGTAAATACAATGGTTATATCTTTATGTGAATTTACGAAAAAGGACGTATGTTGTGAGCAAGTTGTAACAGATGTTTTATTTATCAGGAAATTTTCATCATGCAGTTCCATATATTGCTCGTTTTTAGCCTTCTTTTACATAAATATATCATGATATTTTACGTTTCATTTGAAAATAGCTCAAAACATAGGAACATTCAGCTTCCAACCGAAAGTCATTATGATCATAGTTATGTTCTATTTACCAATGGTACTAGGTCACACATCTCCAGCACTTGGAAACCGTTCTGTTTTCTTGCCAAATTTTGTAGCAGAAAATTTTGAAGATGATGCATATTTTGAACATTTGAGAGTTGGTATCAAATTTTGAAATTTCATATCATTTAAAATCATTTTGTAAAAAACCTTGATGCCATAGAAATATGATTAATATTTATCGTATACTTTTAGAAATATGTACGCTAGGTTTAACTTCCTGTCTGACCTTCTGTCTTCTGGCCATCTAATTCGTTTATGAACAATAGAGAGAATTGTCTTTACTCCGTTCATTTCTCAGCGTTAGGTTTGGTACAGTCAGGTACATGTACATGTATAAAATTTCAAAAACTTTTCTGGAGGATTTCTATACATAGCATCCCATCTATTTATGTTTGCATATCCAACTTTTTTTTTATTTTTGATTGGAAGAGAATCCCGTTCAAAGAATTAAAATCAAAACTTTCTAAAAGTTTAACATTAGTAAGAAATGCATAATCATTTTTGTATTACATATCGTGAATATTGAAACTGATATGAATTTTAACAGTTATAAATTCTGAAATGAAAACGTCGAACTAGCTCAACATAAATTCATATTTACATTCATTTTCTTTCCTCCTATTAAATTGCATTGATCGATTTGAGTGATATTTACGCATAACACAGAAGACCCAATCACCAATGAATACAATCTTCCTTCAGTATTTCGCGAAGACTCTCCTTGCGACTGCAAGCCGGATCACGACCTGATATTATACAAACGCTGATAAACATTTCATTGATTTAAATATTTGTGAACAGTTGAATAAATGCAATTTATTAATTTATTATCATACCAAAGGTAATATCCATCGGTTAACAGAATGAAAAAGAAAATTGTTTAATTAGATTTTATAGCGGTGTGCACTATTTTTTTGTCAGCATACTTCGGCTATTCCAATCGCTCTTCCGTTAATGGCGCATTACTCGTAGAATAAGGCAGAGATTTTAAAAAATAAATCATAATTGCGGAAAGGGAAAAAAAAGTAAAAAAAACGTAATTATAAGCATCGAATCATTATTTTTTGAAAGATGTGGTCTCATAACTGCAACGGTGTGTGCAAACAAATTTTCATAACGCACTAGCGCGCGTTATTCAATTTGTATGCACACACCGTTGCAGTTATGAGACCACATCTTTTAAAAGATAATGATTTAATGGTTAAATGACGCTGCGATGACACATATGTAAATATTTTAAATATTGATATCTTTTGATCTTTTTAAAAGAAATTAATCAAGTTTCAAATCTGAATTGAAATTATGATAGTAAAAATTATGAGTAATGTATCACTTATATACATAAATATCATTTAACTAAGATCATAAAGGGATTGCAATTCATAGACAGTCTGTGACATTTTGTCTGCATGGCATACGATCGACTTCCATAAATTGTAAAAATTCGATATATGAATAATTCAATTATAATTGCATGTACCTTTTATTGCTTGTCAATTATTGGAATTTTCTGCATAGCAAACATAAGAAATGAATTATAAATTATGCAAGAATCAATCAATATGAATAACATTATTATTTCAATTTGGAAGAAGTATCATTCAAAGATGAGAGAATACAAACAACCCAAAGATCAATTAGGCCATTGTCCTCAGCTCTATAAAAAGAAGCATAAAAGTAAATGTGAAAAACAGACGAAATCTTCGGCGGCAAGCTTCATATCTCAAACCTGAAAGGTAAAGCAAAATATGTGTCCTAAATCTTTTATCAATGAAGGAATGAAATATTGATTGTATGTTACAACCGACATCAATTGTACAATTTTTTACTTATGCATACAATGTTTTCTTTTAAATTTGCATGTACTTAATGTGCATATTTGAACAATGTTCATTAAATCCATCTTCGCTAGCCAGGTGTCCGATTGGATGATGAATCGGACAATTGTTTAGCGAAAATAATTAAATCTCAAGCTTATCCTTGCTCTATATAACTAACAAATACCGTCAATACTCCATACATGCTGTTCTTAAGGTGTAATGCTACATCAACACTTTATGTTTTAGATCGTTTAAGTATCATTTTTTCAACATGATTTCATTGCTCATAGAACGATTTATGCTTGTAATTACCGGTATTTTATACGGAGTTTTTTTGTATGTTTATTTACAATTTCTATCATTCGAATCGGAATCAGTTTTATTCCAATCGGGCGTGGTTTGATCTTGAAAATTAGCAATATTTCTAAAATTAAAAACGAATTAAATGAAGAACATTTCCTGTCTATAAGACACAAATTGTTTGAAGATTTTGTCTTTATATTGAGGTTTGAAAAATATGAACAAAAGATGCTTTTTATATTCATGAATAATTTTTTTTATTAAAAAACCCCTGAAAATTTGTATGGCATTACTGGACATGTATTATTAGATATTAGTATTACGTACCTATTAACTGCAAATGTTTAACTCGACAGAGTCAAACTTGCAACCAAAATACATGTTTATTCCTAGAAAAATACCAAAAAAAATCTTATTAAATAATTAGAAGTATGTATCTCTCTTTCATAATTTCATACGAAAATCACTACAGTACTATCAGTATGGCAACCGAAGGAAAACACGTGGAGGAACGTGAAGATGAGACACTTTTTACAGAGGAAGGTGAGAGAAAAAGACTAAAAACAAGGACAGAAAAAGGCATGGAACAATTTTTTACATTTCTTAAGAAAAATACTTCTCACGAACAAAAGGCTTGGTCAATGATTGAAGAAATCTTAGTTGATATAGATAAAAATATAGAACAGAAAATGTTTAAAGACTTACTTAAGATTAAAGCAGAGCTTCAACAATTTAAACTTACTTACTTTGAATGTGTAGATTACTTTCTGTCGTTTCTTAAAAGAATAAACACAAGAGAAAGTAATGAATAATTTTCTATCCAAGAACCAAGGTTTCGTACACGTTCTGACATCATAGATCAGCCCATGAACCGTATTGAGGATGCCCTTTTAGAAGCAGCGGATACCATATCACGAGCAAGTGATTCTGAAGAATCTCGATCTCATTCTAAAAGTTCTGTCAGTGAAACGTCAAAATCTCGTATTCAGTTAAGACAGAGGACAGAAGCAGAAAAAATAAATTAGCATTCGTCTGAAAGCAAGTTGACCCTCAAACCAAACCGAGAAGTCAAAAATTGAAGGACAAGTACAAATTCTGAATAAAACATGTTCAGCTGCAATTGCGGATGTAGATGCTATAGTGTTTGAGAAAGCAGAACTTGAAACAAACAGTGTAAGAAGTTCAATCTTGGATAAACTATCCAAAGACAGAGGTCAACGTGTTGCAGATTATGTGGAGAGTGTTCTCGAGAACAAAATTCAAGTGTTAGAGAAAAATGTGAACCCAAAAATTGTTTAACCAATTCCCTTGAGTTATAGCTATGATGTTACTTTTACTCAACCAAAGGAGGATTTGATGGGAGCAGTGCCTAAATGTTTGCTAAGGAAGGAGGTGTTGTTATCCCGATTTTATTACTTTAATGATGGACCAATGGCTTACAACGCATGGAAATTAAACTTTACTTCAACCGTAAAAGACCTGAAGATTTCAGAATTTGGGGAACTTCAGTTACTCGTGATATGGCTAGGACCAGAGTCCTCTAAACATGCAGCGGATATCCAACAAGCAAATGCTGGAAATCCTCGAAAGGGACTACGTCAGATTTGGGCAAGATTAGATGAGAGGTATGGGGCTATCGAACTCATCAATGATTCATTATAATCGAAGGTAGCCGCTTTTCCGCAACTTTCGACAAAAGATCCTAAAGAACTTTACAAACTGTCTGATCCTCTGAAACAAATAGATGGTGTGCAAAAGAACCCTGAATATTCAGCGCATTGCCCTCTTATGACACATCTCTTGGAATTGCACCAATAGTAAGCAAACTTCCTTATCAGTGGAGAGAAAAATGGATAAACAAGGCTTCAGAGTATAAGGAGCATCCAGCTGATATATGAACACGTTCAATTTCTGCAAATGAACTTGCAACATCTTTGTGGTTAACTGGGCCAAAGATTAGTTTGGATCATGACCAACAAGATTATTCAAAATACCCATTATTGGACCCTGATAATGACTGTGAAATAAAAAAGACTTCCACTGTTGTTAAAGCAAATAAACTTCATGGATTGAATTCAAATGTGTTCACAAGATTTTCAACCCAGGACTATTTAATTCGTGAACTATCATTCATGCGTAGTGCTATTCGCCAGAAAATCAACCTTGAAAAGATCAGTCAAACAAAGCTTTACCAAAGTATGGAAAAATTTATCAAAAGTGCACAGGACATAGAAACACTAAAGAAGCACAAAAAAGATGACGGAATAAAAACAACCCCGAAAAACCCAACCCATGCAGAGATCACTATTGTCCTCAGCTCTATAAACAGTGACACAATAGAACCCGAGGAAACATCATCGGCGACAAGCTTCATATATGAAACCTGAAAGGTAGAGCAAAATATTAATCTCATATGTTTTATTAATGTATCTAATGAAAGCGATGTGTGCATGCAGATTTTCATAACGCGCTCAATTTGTATGCACACACCGCTGCAGTTATGAGACTATGTTTCAAAAAATAATGATTCAATGCTATAATAACACACACAGGGTACTCAAAGGTTAAATGACTGTGTTTTATTGTGACATCACAAACCTTGAACGCTGTTAAAGTGCAACGTCACAAGCAAAAATCAAAGATTACTCTTGTGGCTGTAACTGTGGCTCTTCCATTAATTTGATCTTACCAACAGATAATACAGTAATTTTGAGGTATATTTTACATTTGTGACCAAGGCAAGAGGTTAAAAATAAATGTAAATATAAGCATTGAATCCTAATTTTATGAAAGATATAGTCTCAAAACTGCAAAGTTATGTGCAGACAAATTTTCATAACGCGCTTACGCGTGTTACTCAATTTGTAAGCACACACCGTTACAGTTAAGAGACTTTATCTTTAAAAAAAAATAAGGATTCAATGCTTAAATAACAAATATTCAAGAGTGCTGGATGATTGTGGCCAATATCGACTCTATCATTCTCCCTGAAAAGAAGAGCTCTGTTTAAAAGTGTAGAAAATATTCAAATTATTTTTGTTAAGTATTTGGAGTTTTTCTTCACTTGATAATAGTTTAACTATCATAATGGTTTCATTAATTTTATCAACAACTTTAGATCTAATGGGGAATGGGAAACTCTGCCTTTCTAACACAACAGTTCTTAACTTGTGATTCAAACATGCTTTGCTTTTAACAAATCGTTTTTAAGAATTTACATGTTTTTAATGTGTTTTTCTTTACTACTAAAATTAATATTTTAAACCATATGAAAAGAATATATGGGATGGAAAGACCATGGAATCCAGGTAAGGGGATCTATCTTCCATGATCTTTGCGTATAAAGTCTTTTAGATAGAAAAGGTGGTAGAAAAGGCATGGTTATGGCAATACTTTAATTATCTCCCCTTTATAATTTCTTTTTATCTTACCACCCGATCAATCGGTATTCATATATTGCATGTCCTAGATTCTTTAAGACATACAGCCATCAGACATCCTATAATTAAATATATTCTGTTCTTTGAAAGACGTTTGTGATATTTAAAAATTTAATAAATTATCTCATTTGTTTGTCACGTGTTACCTTAAAAGGCTGTATGCCATATGAAAACTAGTTCATATAAAACATTTTTCTTATGTAGTCCTTTGTTCTTTTTTCTTTTTATACAAGATAAAGTACTTCTAAATTTAAAGTAACCAGTAGGTTCTGTTCTTAAAATAATGAATAGAAAAGATCTCCATTCCTAGAAATAATGGACAAAGACAGGTAATTTTTAAACTTACTGGATGCCTACAGGTAAGATGGACACAAGAATATGATGTCACAATTGCGAATAAAAAAAAGAAGATTCATACTTGTATCTAATATTTAACACCTTCAGAATGACACAAATTACACGAAAAGCAATTAAACAATAAAATACATATGTAATAGTAAAAACTTTTTTATCTTCATCCTTTTTCAGAATTAAATTAATTTACTCATATATATTACTTACTTGTGTCCACAAATTACATCAAATATTATCAGAAAATACATTGAGACACCGCACTATAAAAAAAACTAACATTCTTCACTTATCTAAAAATTTTGATTCTTGATCATCCGGAACATATCCTCCCTGGAAAAGTTCGTAACCTTAAACCTTGAACCTAATCGAACATGGTCACGAATTTGGTCAAATTTTAATTTTCTATATCTTTATGCTTTACAATGTTTTAGTAATGCATTTATATTGATCAACTAAAATTTGAGTGTCAGTCGAAGAGTTATAAGATTTACAGAGCCCACAATTTTTTGTGCCATGTTTTTGTTTTGTTACCAGTTTAAGACAAAGGAAGTTAATGTTTTTGGTCGGATATTAGCCTCAAACTCTCAGTCCAGTTCTTTCTTCTCACAGAATGGAAATCTTTCGTCTTAAATGTTTTACTGACGAAAGAAATTGACATTTTATTCTCTTTATGCTAAATGAACAAATGAAAGAGGTTTCAGCTTGAATTTAACGAAATAAGATTTAGTGTATCGTTATTTTCCCTTTTTAAACAAGCAATATATTTCTTCATGAACTGAATCAATGAAAACGCTGCCAGAAATCATTCTATTTAGTCGCTTGAAATCAAAGTCCTTAGAATACAGATGACTCTTGATTTTGGTGCACTTTCTATTTTTGATTTATTTATGCATGTATATTAAATAACACAAGAGTGATCTATTGAATGCGATTAATCTAAGCATTCACTGATATTAGAAAAGACATTATGTATGAACAAGTAAAAGAATTATGTTTATGTATACCCGTTTTATGGATACAAATATAAATTTTATACTATATAACTTTGATTTGATGGTTTAAACAGAAACATTTACTCTGAATGTTATAACGGTGTAACGTGTCTGACAATAGAAGAGAGAGTCTGAAAACATTTGAGTAACACCCTTTTCTCAAGCAAACGAATTATGTGATACAAACTAATAATTTTAGTCATAAACAGTAAATACCACATGAAATTGATTACTAATTAAATAATTAAACGTGTGATCTTCATTTCACTTTATATTGTAGATGACTAGAGTTGTATCATTGACGCTTTATATTGTAGATGACTAGAGTTGTATCATTGACGCTTTATATTGTAGATGACAAGAGTTGTAGCATTGTAGAAGACAAGAGTTGTAGCATTGGCGCTTTATATTGTAGATGACAAGAGTTGTAGCATTGTAGAAGACAAGAGTTGTAGCATTGGCGCTTTATATTGTAGATGACAAGAGTTGTAGCATTGTAGATGACAAGAGTTGTAGCATTGGCGCTTTATATTGTAGATGACAAGAGTTGTAGCATTGTAGAAGACAAGAGTTGTAGCATTGGCGCTTTATATTGTAGATGACAAGAGTTGTAGCATTGTAGATGACAAGAGTTGTAGCATTGACGCTTGTTTTATTTTGCTGGGTGCAGTTATCCTTAGGGTGAGCAGTGATCATGAGGATCATTGCGAGAACAACTGTAGGTTTTGTGGCTCATACTGTCTGCTCCATGGCCACCGGTTCTGGACCTGTTTTGAAAGCCCAATCTGCAAATCGTCGTCACCATACCGATGCGTTTGTTACGAATGATAGAGATAGCAATGTTTTTCACCAAGAAGATCGGCTGTTTATTTAGCAAATCAGTTTAACAACACCTATATAACTGTATTTGAAAGAATGTAATAACCTTTAGTTTATGCCATTTACAGATTGTCAACATTTGTTTGATTATTCAAAAAGTACACTTTCTATGATTGTAAAATGTCATTATTTTTAAATAGCTGTTCGACAAAATAACCAAGAAAAAAATAAATAACACAGTGTTGCTGATCCGTCTATCTGGTTGTCAGTGTCATTCCCTACAAGTCTATTCAGAGAGTTGAGAAATAACGTTTACAGAATAGATACTTTGTATGACAAAACGACGATCATGTTTAAAATAATTGATACTCATTTTACAGTTGAAGCTGCCTGGTCCCATTTGTTAGCCTTTAAGTCACTAAAATAAATTATCAAGAGCAAAACACTCTTGTCGGGTTACACGAAAAAGAAAATGAAATGCACATGCATGAAAATGTACCAACAAATTTATATGGTTCCCAATTTTGTAAGGTTTCTTCCAGCATTTAATTGCATCGTTTTCTTCGAAAAAGTTAAAGTAAAAAATATATTGTACTCTTAGCGAGAAAAAACTGGGCAATCATATGAGCAATCAAGCAATCATTATCAACAATCAACAAAAAAGATTCAAGGAAAAAAAATTAATAATCCATATAAAATCTCGTTTTAAAAGAGTATTTAATTTTAAATTGTAAATCCTCTATGGCGTAAAAAAAAATATACACCTTCTCTGCACGGTTGACGACTTGCACATGATAAACAAGTTTTAATTTTTTTTAAATCGTTACGTAAATATTCTAGAACCTTGCTTTCTGCAAAAACCTTCAGACATTAAATAATTCCCTTTTTTCAGAATACATAATGAATAATAACAATGCATCAAACTGAATAACAAAAGATTCGTAAGGTGCGCCATTCGAAGGTCGATTTTAAAAAACAGGAAAAACCATTCCTCAATTATTTACTTGTATAGCATATTGCATGACCCTATATATACTTGAATAATATTTGTGTAAGATGCAATTGTTTATTAGTCGGAAATCGGAGTTTCTTGTAACGGTAAGTTACTTGAATAATAGTTGTGTTGTATGCAATCGTTTACTAGCATTAGTCGGAAATGGTTCTATCTTTAAACGTTAAGGTAAAACAAATACTATTGTTGTTAGTGATGACGAAGATGACAACCATAATGACTGTGCTCAGGAAAATTACTACAGATTTGACTGACGTCACTATTAAATGATTTCAGTTCTTTATAGCTCAATGATACATCGTGACTTAACGTTTGCATGCTTACTACTCTCTTCCTGTATGTACCTTACAATCCCCAGTTGAGTTCATAACTCTATAATCAGAAAATATCTGGGATACTGTACTTCAAATGATGCAAAAACGATATTTATCTTAATTCTTTAAAAAAAACTAAAAAAGAAAAGTGTAATTCTCTACTTTCTTGACAATGGGAATCTGAATAATGTTGCAATCATCTCTTTACCTTTTGGTTCTCTCTCTCTCTCTTGAATTCGAGTCTTATATATTCTTGAAAATTTCAGTCATTATATCAATGTAAAAATTTACTTTAAAATGTGTCATAGCAAAACCTTATTGACTTGGTATTCATGAAAAAAAATTCAACCGAATCTTAAACCAAACACTTTTGTTCACGGGCCCTGCACTAAACCATTAATAATTCTATAGACAATAAATGTATGATAAAATCCAAAACAACTATAATTCAATGGTTTTGTCAGTTTAAACTCGAATGTGATGCCATTTTGTCACAAATTCAGACAGCCAGTCAATTTTTTAAAATTTTGTACCGAAACTGAGAGGTTCGAAAAATGATGTCATTATGCAGACTGAGCTTAATGAATGATTAGATAGGCGAATTTAACTTTGCACGTTTAAGATGAGTACATAGTAAAAATAAAATGTAAACGACAGTAAAATGTGTGTTAATTGGTCTCGCCCTCCAGACATTCACACCGTTACCATATAACTTATATTCATATTGATGCATTGGACTGTACATTTAAATTGACATCTGATCCTAAATGATCATACATACATTCATTGCATCCACGAAAGTGTCATAGTATACAGTTATATTGTAGATGACACGAGCTGTAACATTGAACCTGGTTTTTCTGCTGGGTGTAGTAATTCTTGGAGCGAGCTGTATTTCCTTTGGCCCATGTAGGACTTCCTGTGACCCTTGTAATAGACTGTGTAAGGAGATTGGCCATCAGTTCGGGGACTGTGAACGTATCTCTACCTGTCCCTCGTCCACACCATACCGCTGTGATTGTTTCGTGCATCCATAGAGAGACCAAAGTCTGTCCTAGCAATGCTGTCCAAGAAATACAGCCATAACTATTGACAGATAATACTGTAAATCGCATATGTATAACTTATACATTACAACATTTAATTTCAAATGTCAAGTTTAAATTTAGTGAGTAATTATTAAAGACTTATTTGGATGATAGGTTTTATTTGTTATAAGCGTTTTAGCTTAGAGATTTGGATAAAATAAATTAAAATCAACAATTAATTAACGACCAAGAAGACTTAACGTTGGTTCACGTTTCAATCTGAAAAAAAAACTGTTTAGAGAAGTATTTAAGATTGTATTATATATTCAAGTTCTTTTTTATTCTAGAAAAAAAAAACAACCCACATCTTTTAACCAACAGGTACATGTAATATTAAAGATTCCATAAAATGAACCAACCCACATCTTTTAACCAACAGGTACATGTAATATTAAAGATTCCATAAAATGAACCAACCCACATCTTTTAACCAACGGGTACATGTTATATTAAAGATTCCATAAAATGAACCCAACAACATGCTGTTTTATCGTGATTGAGCAAAAACCAAAAAATAATTATAAAAAAATTGGATTTTTTGCTAGCATGCCGAATGTATATTTCAGCTCATTTGTTTTTGTCTTTGTTTGTAAGGCACATTATATTAATTGCATTTTCAAAGAACTAGGTTTCGATTCTACACATGGTAATCCTACTTACACCAATAGCAGCCTTTCCAAGCAGGGAATACTTCAAAATCATAAATCGGTTATGGATATCTTTAATATCCCCAATAAACAAAATGAATTTGATTTACCTTATTTGTACTGGATTCCAAAGCTTCACAAAAGTCCTTACAAACAGAGATATATAGCACGTTCTAGTAAATGTTCTACCAAACCTCTCTCTTTACTCCTTACTAAAATTCTTACAGTAGTGAAGGAGAAACTTCAAGAGTACTGTACAACAATATACTCCAGAAGTGGTGTGAATGAGATGTGGATCCTAAACAAATTTAAAGAATTATTAGAAACTTTGAGGCCACAAAATCTTACCAAAATCAATAGCATCAAAACGTACGATTTTTCAACGCTTTATACAACCATTCCCCATGACAAATTAAAATCTAGGCTCTTTGATATCATCGACAGTTGTTTCTTCAATAAAAATGAAAGTCGTAAAAATGCTTACCTTGTCATTGGAAATCTAAAACATTATTTTGTTAAAAACCATTCTGATTGCACACACAAGTACTCTGAAGTTGACATCAAAAAGATGCTTGAGTTTCTGATAGACAACATCTATGTAGTTTTTGGAAATCAAGTCTTCCAACAATATGTTGGAATTCCCATGGGTACCAATTGTGCCCCATTGTTAGCAGACCTATTTTTGTATTCTTATGAAGCAGAATTTATTCAAAAACTTGTTCGTGAACAATATAAATCACTCCCTGTGGCCTTCAACTCAACATTCAGGTATATCGACGACGTATTATCAATTAACAATTATTATTTCCATACTTACGTCGACTCGATATATCCCAGTGAACTTGAAATAAAAGATACCACAGAGTCTACGTCATCTGTTTCATATTTGGATATTTTACTGGAAATGGACATTGATGGTAACCTAATAACAAAACTATTATGATAAACGTGATGACTTCAATTTTTGTATAGTCAACTTTCCTTACGTATGTAGCAATATACCTTCATCACCTGCATATGGTGTTTTTGTCTCTCAGTTAATTCGATACGCAAGAGCATGCTCTTCGTATGAACAGTTTCTAAGGCGAGGCAAGATACTGACAAACAAATTGATAAAACAGGACTATCAACAGGCTCGTTTGAAGTCATCTTTTCGTAAGTTCTATGGTCGATACAACGACCTTGTCAGCAAATACAATCATCCACTGGGTCGCATGCTGACTGACATTTTTCATACTAATTGTTAGACCATGATTTATCACCTTATTGTCTACGGACTTTTCCGTTTTTTCCCGATTACGACAAAGAGCACACGGCGGGTGTGACCGGTCAGCAGAGGATGCTCACTCTTCCTAGGCACCTGATCCTACCTCTATCTTTTTGGAGGTCCGTGTTGCTCTGCTTAGAATTTGTATTTCGTTTTATGGATTTTTGAGATGGCTGACGGTTTGTTGTTGTCATTTTTTCATTATATACCAGTATCATTTGTCTTTGAGTTGGTTACAGTTGCAATCCGTATAGCTTCCATAAACATGACGCCTAAAATGCCAGTTTCATGTTCCTTTGAAAATTGGGCCAAAAAGTAATGAAAAGTAAGTAGGTGTGATAGTGTCATTACCACAGTAGGCAGCTCATTTCATAACAGGCCAATTAACCCTACTTAGATAATATATTTCCCTAAAACAGAGAGACTTAACTGTCAAGAGTCAATTTAAAAAAAAATGTGTGAATGCTTGATTGTTGTTTTTAACATTTACAAGGATTATTAAATGATTTAAGTTTATTGTGCGCTTTAAAATTATTTTAAAAAAATACAAAGCACTGGGTTAAAAAAGCTGGACAGGAACTGGGTAAAAATATGATTCATAATTCAGACATTGAAATGGCTGAACATGTTAGATTGTGTTTTTATGCATATTCTTACTGTCGGTATCTTATTATTCCGTATTGAATAAATCAAACAAATAAAGACTTACAGTTTAAAGAAAATCAGTAGTATTTCCCGGGAAGTGAAATACCGGTATTTGCCACGGTAATTCCAAGCACCGGCATTTCCCGGCCAACCCTGACCATATTTATCCTCTCAACCTCCTTAAATAACATAATTATAGTTTATTTCATCCAACAGAAGTCCCTGCATCTTTTCCAAAATACTAGTTCTGAGTGAAGTTTTTAATTGAATGATTGTATACAAAGAACTATTTGCCCACGTTTTATTTTCGCGTCTTTCGTCCTCGAAGCGAGTCGGTGAATTCAAGACTCGGCAAAATCAAAACATTTTTTAGATAACTGTGGTTATTAAAAAGAACATCTGAAACTTATTTCTGTATCTGGGCAAATTCAAGACGGGGCGAAATTGTTTGCAAGTGTAGAAGGGTGAAAAACATTGAGCGAAAACAAAAAAACTTTATATCGTAAAATACATTATACTTTATATAATGAGATTATTTATTTAGTTTTAAGTATGAGAAGCGGTTTTATGAATTGCGAGCTATAGATTTTGCACACTGCACACTCATGGGAGAAACTATTGTTAGGTCAACTTCATTTTATTATGACAATACTTTATTTACATCTAACTTTATTCCTTTTTTAGTTCTTTTGAGTTAAGTTTGCTAAAAGTAAATAAAGATTGATATGATATGTTTAGAAAGAAAAAAAAATGGACTGTATCTTTGGTTGTCTCTGCTCTGTTTCCATTGACGAATGATCAAACATGGGTATTCGTCAGTGTTTTCAAAGATATACCTCTATAAACACTTAATCATGCCAGTGAGTTGCCACAATGCACCATCTCTGCACGGATGAGGACTTGCGATAAATAAGATCTCTGATGTTTAAGAAATTGTCACGTAAATATTCAGAATACATGATGAATCACACTGATGCATCTCACTGAATAACAGAGGATCCTTTAAGTGTTTTATTCGTAAGTATATTAAAAAGACCAAGGAGAGAACAATCATCAATTAGCGACATGTAAAGCTTATTACATGGCACTATAAATACTTGAATGACACCAATGAATGATCGCTGTTTGCAATCGTTTTCTGCATTTAGATGATCATATCAGTGCATAGGAGAAGTTCAGTAAAATACATCAGTATGGCTTAAACATTTTATTTCTACATTTTAAGTAGCTCATTTGCAAAAAATTTCTCATATGCAGCCTTAACTCGCCCGCGTATGGCATTATGTTTTGTGCAATTTTCATGCTTTGTAATCTTCAGTAAATGACCTGTTTTATTCTTTATGAAAGAGTCGAGATTATCTTGTAATTGTATCAAAATGAGCAAGCAGGCAAGCATAAATGAATTTTAGAACAAAAGAGACAATAGTTAGAAAACAAGAAAAAAAAATGTATAAATGATTCTCATAAAATGTATGTTGGGTATTTCTATTAATATATATGTTGTTTATTTTCCTCTCAGCTGTGACGGTGCACATTTAGAAAGCAATATCCTAGTTTAGAAGAACGTGCTTTAATTCTACAACACTATCTATAAAATTAATGACACAGATGGAAATAAAAGATTTCGGATAAATGGTAATAATAAATCAAAACATACTTAAACTAACTTGATATGCCAACTATCTACATCAACACCCCCACACCTCTTTATCTACATCAACACCCCCACACCTCTTATTCGGTCAAACGGATATTTTTGTGCTCTAAACCATGATATATTTATATACATTGTATTCGAGATATCAGTATTCTAGATATCGAATTGCATTAACTCTCTCTCTCTCTCTCTCTCTCTCTCTCTCTCTCTATATATATATATATATATATATATATATTAGAACTAACTACAATAAACGCCGATCAGTTTGCTTGTTGGCTCCATTGGTCTACTCACTAGCGGCTGATATACACTTTTCAAAGGTAAGAAAATAAATTATTAATGATCTTTTTTACTTTAGGAATAAGAAAGAAAAGTTAATATGTAAGATGGCATTGGTTATTTAAGGGACGGTATTCTAATCCTGACAAAATTAGAACAACTTGTAAGATTGTACGATAATATAAAAACATGTATGCAGG
This sequence comes from Magallana nippona, assembly GCA_033439105.1. Taxonomy (NCBI): domain Eukaryota; kingdom Metazoa; phylum Mollusca; class Bivalvia; order Ostreida; family Ostreidae; genus Magallana; species Magallana nippona. Next base: position 2,510,232 of record CM065921.1, read on the forward strand.
TGGGTTAAATCAGCGTACATAAACTGAACATAAAAGTTGGAAAGACCAGGCTTCAGGATCAAGAATCAATTTCAGACTTAAGTAAAAATTTCAATCAGTCATAAATGATTGTTTATCATAAAATGACGATTCAAATTTGTAATTAACAACATAATATCAAGACATCTTTAATAGCATTTCAATTTTGTTAGTGGTTTCAATCAAGACCCATTTAGACAATGTACAATTTTCGACATAAGTCTAAAATTGCTTCATGATCCTGGGGCCTGGGCTCTTTCATTACAAGGGCAACAAATAACTAAAAATAAATTTTCACACTTTTAAGATTCTAATAAATAACGGATCAATAACTGTTTTCCCAAAGAAGGAAAATCTAAACAATATTAAAAAAAAAACTGGTGCCCAAAACGTCTACTAAATGTTGTCTAAACATTAGCTCTATTAGTTCTATAGCGGAACGATTAATAAAAGTTTTAGACAAACTAATTAACGGGACCAAACATGATTCTTAAAATGTAGATTCATAGGAGAAACTATTAGACTAGTGTATGATTTAATGAACTATACTGAACAAAATCAAATACCTGGATTATTAATGTTAATTGACTTAATTCAATCAAAAATTCTCTACTTTCTTGACACAGGGAATCTGAATGTAAATTATTTTGTTATCATCTCTTAACATTTTGTTTCTCTCTCTTAATTACGAGTCTTTACGGAACTTTGCTATGGATACAGATATTTTGTCCAGATTATATTCTTGAAAATTTCGGTGACCATATCAATGTAAAAATTGACTTAAAAATGGGTCATAGCAAAACCTTACTGACTCTGTATTCATGAAAAATGGTGCTTATTACTGGATCCATTAATCAAACAGTTTAGTTCACGGGTCCTGCGCCAAAACCATTAATAATGCTAATCAATGAATGTATACTGTAATACGAAACAGCAATAATACAATGGTTTTGTCATGCGACTTTTTTCATTAATAAAAGTCTTTAAAAAGTTTACAATTATAATGTTCATTGTTGTCGAATGTTTGCTAAACTTGAAACAAAAATAGATTGATCAAAACTGGAACGTGGTGCTATTTTGTTACAAATTCAGGCATCTAGAGATCCAGTAATTTTCGCGATGATCTAATTTTCGCTTTTATCGCAGTCACTTTTACATCGCAAAATATTCAATACGCAGATATTGTATCCGGTATTGTTTGCTATAAGAAACTTTTGAAATCGAAGAAAATGACTGACGCAAATAAATAAAAGTTGCATATTCCCCATTTTCGCAAATTTTGTGACACGCGAAAACCCCGGATATACGGTATCCCAAATTACTAAAAGTGGAACTAGTCCAAGATTCAGAAGAATCTTTGACTAATATCGCCAACATTTATCACCAGAAAATCGTTTCATATAAATAGCTGAAGATCTGTTACTTGATTAGGATTGACGAACATGTACGACATGCTAAATTGAATTTTTCATCAGAGCAGACTATACAGATCGCTAGATCTCCAGCTACGTTTCATTTATATGAAAATAAATTTGCTTACACGAATCGTTTATGCTTAATGTATGTCACTAATTAAAGCTAAATTACTAAAGTTTAAAACATATGTGTTACGTTTCTGCTATGAATAGGTGAACTGTACAACCACGTAAATTACCCCCCCCCCCCCCCCCCCCCGCACACACACACACACACACACACACACACACACACAATGTATATATCAAAAAGAGCTTAGGGATAGGGATTAAAGAGATATTATGTATTATGAATTCAAGTGGTTTTTAAAAGAAGATAAATAGTTGTGTCATATTTACTCTGATCTACGTTATATGTATATATGCATAATACATGCCCTGATTTTCCATAAAACAGTTTGGTATCCTCTTTTACATGTATATTTCTAAATGATGCAACCCCCCCCCCCCCCCCCCCCCAAACAATTGTTCATGTCTCTAGGAGACCTCCGCTTAGCGGTGCCTTTGTTATCATGGTACTTTTGAACGTGGATTACAGTATAGGTTCATTGTTGTATTATATTGATTAGGTTCATTGTTGTATTATATTGATGATTAGACTTTAATATTGTTATTTTGTTATAACATATTCTACCTCTGTTTGTACAATATGTTTTTACCTTATGTTGTAGATGACGAAAGTTCTGACACTGACCTTGATGTTTTTCCTTGGCATGATGGTTTTGGAGGTGAGCAGTCAGGCCATTGGGGATGAATTCCCTGACGAAGTGAATAGTCAAACCAGGGGCCCAAATGATTTCCCAGTCATAGGGCCTTGTGAGGACTACGACGGCTGCAAACATTGGTGCAATGATACTTGTCTTCGCACCACATTAGGGTCTTATGTTGGAGATTGTTATCAGAGCAGTCTTTGTCCTCCGTCATTTGGATATCGATGTAATGTATGAGTGATCATGCGTGAAACACTGTTTGATTGACGTCAAACGCCATGGCGTCATACAGCTGTATATAAAAATATTTTTACATAATTCAAGACAGATGAACCAATCAGATCTGAATAAATCTTCGTTAATTAACAAATATGACTGGCTTTTTTATTCTTTTGAATTAATGATGAAGAACACCATTTAAAAAACAAAAAGAGATATTACTTTCCCATATAAAATCACAGTAGTATGAAAAAGCTTGGAGCTATAGTTCTATATGTCTACTATAAAATTTATAATGAAAAGAAAACGCCGTACTGGACATTAAATTAATACGCGACAATACAACATATGTAAAATGTTTTGAACATTGATATTATTTGATTTATCTTTATATAACAAACCAGAAAGGTAAAGCAATATGTTGTTTTTAAATCTTTGTTTAATTAAATGAATAAAATCTGAGTGTAATTATAACTTTAAGAGGGGTGGATGGTTGTGGCTATGTTTGACCATATTAATCTCCTGCGAAGAAGAGCTCTGCATTTATTCTAAAAAAATATTCGAATAATAAATAAATATTAATAAATAAATATTTGGATTGTTTCTTCAAATAATAATAGTTTATTTGAAGATAGAACTGTTTGAGTAATTTATTGACAACCCAGCCTTCCTAAATACCATGATATTCTTTACTTATGCATCAAATAAGTTTTGTTTTTAATTAGGTGTTTTAATAATTTACATGTACTTCATGTGTCTATTTGAATGAAGTTCGTTAATTCTCTTTTGCATTTTATACTAGTATTAAATATCCTAGCTCTTTGTACCGTAAAATCATTGGATATCGTCAAGATTGAAGACACATAGTCCTTTAAGAAGATTTAAGATATTAAAAATTCAATAATGAAAACTTTTAATGTCTCGTATTTACTTACAAAAGACATCACTTGCCTAAAATTTGTTTATATATGTATGTAATATTCCATGTGACGAAAGATTTTCGCTTTCTATTCTCTATATACGCTAAATAAACAAATGAAACAGATTTGAACCAGAATTTAACGGAGTAAGTGTATAGGTACGTTCCTTATTAAACGAGTATAATTCAGTTATAAAACTGTATCTACGACATCATTTATTTAGGAAGACATTTATCTCTAACCTTTATTGTGTCTCCTATTAAATTCAGAAATGACAAAATCTTGCAATAGATACAGATATTTTGTCTATTACAGAAACCTCAAATTTCAGTGATCACAAATTACAATGTACTTGTTTTTCGTGGAATATCAATGAACAAAATTGACTATAACATTGTGTATAATAGCAAAAGGGGGGGGGGGGGTGAATCACAAAATCTTATTGACTGGGTTATTTTGAAAAATGCGTATTACCAGACCCTCGATCCAGACAGTTTTGAACTGTACATTTTGAACTATTTTCTTGTTTCCAGCGGCTAAAAGATGTGGCAAGAATGACTTCCAGGTAAACTTTGCATTGGTATTTATAAATATCGTACACTCTTCTTTTTGGATATATTGATATATTGATATTTATATTGTTGCCACGAACAGTACTTTACATGTAACAATAGGTCCTAAATGAGTCGTTAAGAGACATAACTGCAGCCATGAAAACGTCATAGACGCCTTATATTGTAGATGACATGATTTTTTTTCTCCACCCAGGTTTTTCTGCTTTGTCTAGACTAAATGATCGTTCGGGTGAGTAGTGTTTCTGTGGGGTGCTGTAGGGCATTGTTTTAAAATATGTATGGAGTTTGGTCATCACAGGGACAGTGGACAGGTCAAGATACGGTCACAATCCCCAAACCGGTTGTCAGTCTCTATATACATTCTATAACATGGTGGAATATCGCCATAGATGCATGTACCGTCTCTTTTTGGTTTAAACTAAGATGCCTCTCGCCTTACCTAAGTTATTCGAGATAGTTTAAATATGGTGCTACATTTGACCATTTCTGACCAGCAGAAGTCAGGTTTATTTTCGCCGACAAGGGACGCTGTTGCCTCCAGAACACTGATTCCGAATGTAGTTTCTGGTTACTATTTTTATTGTATAAAAATGGATGTTTAAAAACCTAACTTGATACATTTAGAGGGATGAAATAGAACATGACCATGAAAACAAGTACGTGTATTTACATGCTTACTATAATACTTATCATACTTACTGTCTTGCTAATTATCATATTATTACTTTTGAATGTGGATTATTTGTTCATTGTATTGTATTGATGATTGGTTATTAAATCGATAAAATATATGTTTCTAGCTCGGGTATGAATGGTATATGTTTTCTTTACATTGTAGATTTAAAAAAAAAAAATCTTATGCCGACCTTGGTTTTATTCCAAATTGGCAGGATGTTATATTTAGAAAGTTGGTCTTCTTTACATTTTGTGAATAAATATACGATATAATTAAATCAAATTATAACAATCTTTTTGTCAAAGTCTTTGAGTTTAACATTTCTGTTTCTGATTTACAAATTTGGGCGTTAGTAAATGGCAGTTTGTTTCATTTTGTCGATTTCTGTATATACGTAGCCTCCAAGGGTCAGTCTCATACGGTTTATTAATTTGCATTGTCAACATTATATCATAAATATGAAAATTATGTAAGTACGTATACGGAAGATAAGATATTTTTTTATAAATAAAATGACGACAAATGTTTGGTTACTTTTATCCAATCTCTCCTTGATTTATCTGCCGTTTCAGTCCAGTAATCGATAGTACTGCCTGGACGACCTAACCAAGGGGGCACGCGGTTTTTACCTGAGACACATGTACCAGGGTTCTAGTGGCAGAGGTGTGCGGTGGATGCATACGTTGCCTTTATATACAATATGCGTTGACCCATCTATATATTTGGACCATAAATTTATTTCTCTTTTCCTCTGAAGATATACAGCTAGAAATTGGGCGTCTTATCGCAACTGTAAATAAATGTCGATCGGGTGGGTCTGGTCGAGATTCTTCTTATCAGTTCAAAATATATATACCTGGAAACATGTGTTTATTTTTGTGCATGCGTCAGTAAAGGAAGAATTGATAAAAATGTGATTTGTTGTCAAAACAAGAGTTTCCTCACACAATGTCTGAAGAAGGAGCATCTCCTAACAAAGAGGTAAGCTACAGAAGCTGTTCCCAGTTCATTAATTCATCTCACTTGTTGCAACAAATTGACGTTTTGGCTTCACTGATTTAAGTCGATCTTTCGAATATCTTTATTTTCTCTGAGAATAGTAGATTCAAATGCTGTAGTTTTATTTCTTTTTCTCATTTCTAAGTAGTACAAGGATATTCAGCAAGATTTTTACAATTAGTGCATAATTTTTTAACAATCCAAAATCGTATTATACCAAAAGTTTACATGTAAATGTTATTGATTCTATTAGATAGCAAGTGTTTTGATTCCAAGCCCTTATATCAGGTAGACATTTGCGTATTTATACACCAAAACTAGTACTTGTGGTCATTTCGACAAGGCTGGTTTCATTTATTCTTCTCCGTAGTCATTTATACATTAATGAATAATAAAAGCAGAAAAAGTACACAGTCATGTAGACAGCGAACACTTCTGATTGACTCAGCTTGTGTATGTTTACACGTTTAAGTCTCTGCAGGGTACTGTATATAAAATTTACTTGTACATCCAGAGTATATACAATTATAGGTTTCAGAGGAGACTACATACACTGTAGAAAACTAGAGTGCTCTACTTCTCCATGTATTCCGCCATGAGTGAGTTACGTTTCGCAACTTGAACGTCCCATCTATTTTTAGAGCGTGGTGAAGAAGTCGGCGTACTCCCAGAAGAAGACGGTGGCCGAGGGCCTGCTGGACGTAGGGCTGTTGGTGGCCAACTCCTCCCAGCTGAAGGCCCTGCTGGACCGAGGCCCCTCCCACAGCTATTACTACGCCCTCCTGGTGCTGCTGATCCTGTCAATCACTGTTCAGGTGGTCGTGGGGTTCCTACTCCTGTTCCTGGGGACCACGGAGGGGGATCTAGAGAAGGACCGCCGCTCCAACCTCATGAACAATGTGGTGGTGGCGCTCATATTTGGAATCGTGGTTCTAAATATAGTAATAGGGGTGTTCGGAGTGTCTGTGTGATTTCTGGAGGATGTTCTTGTATAGCTAAGCAATTGTGATATACTCTAACTGTATATTATACACAGATTGTCTTGCTTGCACCTCTGCATGTACATTACATGTTTATATCGATGAAAGGTAATCAGGAATGAACTGAAGGTAATATAATGTTGATCATCTTATTTGTAAATATAAACAAAGCACTGTATTTCTAATTCTATGTTTTGTTATAATTTTATGATTATAATAAAAAGAAAAGATGTTATAACTAATTCAAAATGGTAAAAGATTAAAATCTATATATATTTATAACAGAAAATTGTTTTTATCAGATTCAAGTTGCAGCTAGTGATAAATCGAATTTGAAAGTGATAGTTAAAAAAATAGTTAGGTTTATTGTCGGGAAAAATTCCATTCTACAATCTTTATATTAACTAAAATAAATTAAAGCATACAATATATAAATAGCTTCACACAAGAGTCGATTTGAAGAGCAAATGATCGTCATTTCTCTGTGAAATATGCATCATAGTCTGGTTCACTGCACTACCTCAAACCAGAAGATCAGATGATCAAGGTCGGACTGCATCAGTCGTAAGTCAATGTTTGGCACTTATTATCACAAACGTTTTTATGACCCCATTATGGTCAGACTTGAGAGATTCTGTGACGGTGGTTGTGTCTATTTGTATCGCCAATTGTACTGTAACCGACGATTCTCTGGTTATCGTCCTCCACGTCACGTGACTGATGACCTTGTGTAGCTGCCCCATCCCCACAAGGATGCGGGACGATATTGTCATAATCGTCCTTGTCTCTGAAAAAGACTAGATTAGTGGGGAAGTTTTCAAGGACGAAATACTTGTGTGACTCGTCATCGTGATCGTCGAGTCGTGTGCTCAAACTGTCCTCCCACGAGGGGCGGGGCGTGTTTGCTTGGTTCTCTGGTTGTAGGATGAAGTACTGGTTGTCTATTGGTAAGTCGTGGTCAGGATGTTTCGGATCAGGATCTGTTGTGTTGTGATATGGAAATCTGGGTCCAACGAACTGTGCCAGACTTGGTCCACTGATGTAAGATATGTCCTGGAAAAGTTAAATACCATTTAATTATTGGTATCTACAATTTGATAAAATGTTTCAGCAAACAATACTGAAATCTCCGTTTCTTCATTTATTTATTACGTTCTCGTGTTTTCAAAGAAGTTGTTGTACACGTTAACATACAACCCACTGTTCATACCTCAATTTTTTTCCAGGGATAAATGCATCAGAATCGATATATAGTTATACATGTTTTTATACTTTACATTTGTGCAGTTTTCAACGATAAAAGTTCACTTACCTTATCTACAGTCAGTCCTCTGTGATTGCGGGATTCTTTCCTACCGTTAACACACCTACAACATTAAGTATACGTGTTATTATTGAACAAATACTTAAGGAATAAGGAATCATTCTTTGAGTATGATGATGTTATAATTTCGGTCGGGGCGTGATCAAATCTAAAAAAGCCCGAAGGGCTTTATGATAGATGATTCCTGATTACTTATATTTATATAATTTTCAGCAGTTGTAAGATTAAATATTATAATATTAATTATGCAAACCCGCTTGCTCCCCCAACAATACATCTTATGAATTTATTGGGCTGTATAGTACAAAATCGATTCGTAGCGTTATCACAGACAGAGACACTGGAAAATGGAATAAACGAATGCGGTTGATTCCTGCTCATATAACTCAAACTTACCCTTTGACTTTGTTTCTACATTTATATAAGATCAATCCGGCAAGCACTAGCAATAGAAATAAAATTCCAAAAACAGCCCCTAGCAGGAGTTGGTCAGCTTCAAGAAGAGGGAAACTCCCTAAAGGAGTGCTTTCTTCAGATCTGTCCTCTGTGGCATTTTTAACATTGTGGTGTGTGGTCGTTCCCCAAACATCAACACCAATGTCGTCTGCTCCTGCTCGTATCACTCCACTGTTTGAGAAGTATAGATTGTTTTCATGCAGAAAATCGTTTGGCGTTGAGTTCGGACTTGGACTTGTGGCGGAAGGATTCGTAGATGATGAGTGAGGTGGTTTAACAGTTGTGCTCTTTCTTGACCAGGTGTTTGTCTTCTCCGGAATTGTTGAGGTCTCTGAGCTTGGTTTTCCCTGTGTTGTTGTTTCCTGTGACGTAGACACCTTCTCTGTCGCGGCGCCGTCCGACTCTTCAGCACTTGATTGTTGTCGTCTGGGGAAATGTCCCCATGGTTTTTGTCTTGGCGGTTTGGGAATGGTGGGAAAATCATTAGAGTATCGAAGTTTTGTGAATTTTTTGTACGGTAATGCATTGGTCTGTGTGATGTTTCCGTACAAGTTACTTGTAGTGTTCTTGTCGTCAAAAAGGACATTGAGCCATGGGTTGTTTAGTTCACTACTCAAAGTCTTCATGTCACCTACAAAATCAAAAGGAAGTGAATATGTTAATAGTTTTTGCTTTAAAGCGAGGATATTTCTTTTGCATGTTAGCATGATCATTGCCAAGACCGTGCATTGATTATAGCTGTCCAGTATTTAGTTAGACGCGTTTATTGTAAAATTCATAATCAAACAGATAGAAAAAATTAAGCCACTAATTACAACTCCATTTAATATGTTTAATACAAAAGAAAGACATTATCAAACGATATTTCCAAAATACCAATATATTATACATGTATTTATGAATTCTAATATTGTTAATCAAAATATCACCAACATATCGTCTGTTAGCCTATATATCTTGTTTTCTCATAACAAATATGTCTATGATAGATTTACGATACTCCAATTTTCCTACACTACATTGGTATGTGTCTCAAGGAATGAAGAAGTAATAAACCTGTCGCCCCTACAGTCGTTAAATGTAACGGACAGAGTGACCGTGTTTACCTGTTGTGTAGCAGACTTTGAACTGCGCATAGCAGTCGTTGCGCACCCAGATGGCCGCCGGAAGAATGTCATTGGAGTACCCGTATGATCCGGGTACGTTGCACGCGATGACGCGATACAATAACGTCACGTCCAGACAGGAGATGCGCGCGGCGTCCTTGAGGATACAGTACTGCTTGAGGTCGTCCGTCGTCCATTGGGAAACTTCGCCATCGCAGTCCACCAGTCTACATGTGTGATCTATGGATAGAAAAGGATAAAAAATTAACTAGTGAAACTACTTAAGGGAGTTGATATATGTAGTAGTATAATTGATTGACTAGTTTGAATATTGCTAATTCAGTGCAGTTTGTACAGTTTATCTTATGGGGAAGTCTGGGAAAGTGTTATAGGATTTATTCGCATTGTTAGTGTATGTTGCCCTTTAGCAAATAAAAAACGTTAAAAGAAACAAATATAAAAACCCTAAAATAATTGCTGACAGATTTCAATATTGAATTAATAATCTGCCGGAATGAATTGTTGTCAACACAGAAATACTGGCCTAATTTAAGTTATAAGTATAAGGCTTATAACTTATAAGTTAACTTATACTGCCCCCACAAGAGTTCAAAGTCGGAACGTTATTTGGATAATATTGTAAGAGTCGGTATCCAAAGAAAGAATTATGAAGCGTTACTTTGAGTCAATCAACTAGTGTGTGATTTACAGAGTTGACAATTATGTGTGTTGTTTGTGCAATGAACGGCTAAGAGTTTAACCTCAGAAATACTTGTGTATTAATATACCAACCAAGGAAGATTCAATCAAAAGGCCATTGATACTGTCATCATTAACAGGACATCACAAAAAATATTGGACATAAGAATGGAAAATGAGGGGGAAGACCCGAAATAGCCTTATGACATAGTGAGTTGTGGAACCTTGAACAAAAATAACAATCCTATGATACTCTCCACAAAAAATGAAAGGGGGTGCACATGTACAGTCAAGAGTGTAACAGGCAATAGGCTTACATAAATGTATACTTAAGATAACCCCCATGTAGATAAACTATAATATATTTCCAGAGAGAGAGAGAGAGAGAGAGAGAGAGAGAGAGAGAGAGAGAGAGAGAGAGAGAGAGAGAGAGAGAGAGAATGGGTGGACAAATAAATATATAAAGGTGGGTGTATATATAAAGGGGTAAGAAATGCAGAAAATCGAGAGCTTAAGAGACTGAATAATAGACATAAACGAAATATGGGAATATACAGATTAACAGGCAGAATTTAAAAAAACAATCAGAAAGAGAGAGAGAGAGAGAGAGAGAGAGAGAGAGAGAGAGAGAGAGAGAGAGAGAGAGGGGGGGGGAGGGAGGAGATCCAAGACACAAGCAGGCTCACAGAGAAAAAATGGGAAGATTCATACGCGAAAGAGGCGAAATAAATGGGAGAGTGGAGGGCTACATCTACATATTATATTTAATAGCTATATAGTTACGATGTTTATTTTTTACGTTTTTAAGTAATCTGATAGAAACAGTATAGGAAGATCTACGGCAGCTATTATTTTTAACACTGCACTGTAATCTACAATGTATAACAAATTAATAATTCGATCGTACTTTATTATGATGTGTATATTAGGGTAGATGTCGCTTCATCATTGTCTAATTTCAAATATAACATAATGAATTCAATGCTATGACAATACATGTAAAACATGGCTCGTTGTTTAAAACTGTTTCATAGTAACAGAAGTGCATGCGATATAAACTGTTTGTCATTCAATTCATTCACATACCTGAATTGTTTTCAAACTTCGTGCAATTTCCCATTATCCGATCCAAACACACCGAATGGTGAAAACAATAAATAGAAAAATAATGGTCTTAAAGAGAACAGATTACAGCTATCTGGAGGGGATAAAAAACAAGTTGATGGATTTCCTGCAGTGGTCATCCGTCACGCATGATCAGCTGAGCGGGCCCGGGGGTGCGGCTCTGACGCGCACTGCACTATCTCGGTGTCTGTGTGGCGATTATCCAGCCGTGTATTGTTCATTCTGAAAGGAAATAAAGCCATGAATAACCATCTAACCATCTACATTCTAACAAACCGTCTACATGTATATATACGTCATTGTTTCCCCGCCCCCTCCCCGTTCTGCTCGGTTAGGAAAACAATTTGCACCATCGATGATGTACTACTATGATTGCCTGGTTGCTACCTACAAAATAGAGCTCTACAATTGACTTTGGATTGAAAGGGTGTATGATAACCGGAGGGGGGTTTGGGCGTTGGGTAACAACATATCATATTGGATTATATTTTCTAGTATGTCGAGGTTCCCATGGAGTTTCTAAACGCAAAAGCTAGTTAATATTTACTTTTTTAATATTTCATTCCTTTAATAAAATTATACCGATGTAATCGCATTTATGGAATAATGAACGCAACTAAGATAATGATGTTTTTACCTCACGATCTTATCCATTACGAATTCAGGACAATCTTAAGGTTTAAATCATTATGAACAATAGCTTAATCTTAAGTTTCCATCAATTTGATTTTGGAATAATTGAATGCAAAGAAAGGCTTGGATGTACAGTTTTAATAATTCCAAAACTATCATTCCTTTTAATTTTAGAACGTGTTTTTACTAGGGACAATAATTTCACTTACAGCTAAAATGTTGCAATTTTCACAATAATTAAATATTACCGGACAAATGAACAAAAAGGTGATATCCTCAACCTCATCCTGATTAAATACTGAGAAATAGCATTTTCTGCTATATATTTTACATGAATAGGTTTTTAATAACACTCTTAAACAAAAATAGGCTACCTTTAGGTGGCTGTACACACCAATATATTATTTGATGCATCAATAAACTATATCTTAAAAAAGCATGATTTAACATATACGAGAGCAATATCGGTTTTAATTAATTTGTGTGAATTTCGAAAAATCAGAGAAAGTGGAAAAGTCGTATTCGCTGCAAACAGTATATTTGAGGGCTTGAGTATTAGTCTTTATTTATTCATAATACATATAATTATACACCTTATCGAACCATCAAACAAAATTTTTGCGTGTCGAAATTATCATTTATAATTTCATGTCAAGAAAAGAACAACAACAAGCACATATACTTTATCTTAAATCAAAAGTTTCTTACTTGTACAATTGTTTAGATATTGTATGTTGTACATAACGAAGATTGGGCAGCAGACATTTATCTACGTGTATTTACTACTGACTAACTTAGTTAGGCTTTCTCCATATGCAGACGAGGGTTGACTTTCTTTCTTTCAGTTTATTCTCTCAAACCATTAACATTCAATGGTACATGAGGTACACATAACATATTTACGTTAAATAGTAATGTCAAGGGTCTGATAAATTATATATAATATATATTATAATACAACATATTAATACATGTGTCAATAAGTATAAATAAGAGAAAAAATAGTAATAACACAAAAAGTGGTAGAATAAGTGGTTGACAAAACAATCTGTGAGATAAAAATATAAACAGAAAACAGAGGGAGTTTATTGAAACAAATATGAGAGTTTAAAAGCAAAGTATAAGACATCTAAGTTTGAATCCATTTGTAAATGATTTTGGTTATTGTGTACAATTTCATATAAAACAATTATGTTTTTCCAAAATACAAATCACTACTCTATACCAAAATGTTTACCCTTTTCTTTTCCTTTTTGGGCTCATTTCATATACATGTAATGGAAATTGGCGTAAGTTCTTAAAACTGTATATACATGTGTATACTTAATATATAAACACTTTAAATGATAACAGTGTATAAAAATATCGCAAAACCTTTAATGACTTTTAATCAAAAACTTTGTCTGGACGTTATATTTTATACAATCCAAGTAAGAGATGCATTTTTATAATTAGCTAACAACTCGCAGCAATTTCTTTCTGGTCAATAATGGATATGAGGCAAAATTTCCGCATCGTACAATTTATTTTTGAAATATTTGTTTTTGTTTTTATGCTAAGTATATATTTACTGATATATATAATAGTTTTCAATTATATCAATATGGGCAAATGATTGTTTTTTTTCAAGGTTTTTCTCAATCAAACAGAAGGTTAAGAAAAAACGTACATGAAAAAGACTCAAAATACTACAGAGACACTATAAAAGATTTCATTATATTTAAACATATACGTGCATACGAAATGTGTCAATAAAATTAAGGAAATAATCAACAACAAACTGTTTACAATGAATTTATTATATATATATATATATATATATATATATATATATATATATATATATATATATATATATATATATATATATATATATATATTCTACACTGCCTTTTCTTGTTGTGTGTTCAAAAACGTATTTTGACAGCTGTGTTCACGATGATCAGTCAATAGTCACCACTAATTTATTTCTCCAACTCTCTATCTAAATTAGATAATTGTCAATCAATAATTGATCAATCATTAATCAATTAATTTGCCTCCTGTTGCGCGTGGTCTAGTAACAACATTTGGCGCGTGACGTAGACAGATCAGACGGCCCGCCGTGAACTCCTCCCCCCTCCCGCTCTCTCCGCGGGTAATTACACTCATTATCTGGGTAGTGCTCTTCGTCCAAAATTCACTTATTTTTCCTCATCGAATGCAGCGGGAGAGATCAAAGGATCAACAACAAACCTTAATTCATATAAAAAGGGAAGGACAAAATCAATTTATCATTAATTTGATAATCTTTGCTGGTATCAAAAGGTAATGTAAAAGTTTATTTGATAAGTTAAATTATCTATTTAGAAGTTTAAATATTTTGTTCGCAGAGAAACTTGAAGTGATAATACATAAGTTTCATATTATTTTGGAAACAAGAATAATAAAATAGATCGAAACATTCATTTTTATTGGTGATTTAATTTGTAGCAAGTTTGAACAGAAAATAATCATCATGGGAATTTCCGAGCCAAAAAAAGTTCCTACTCGATCCAGGATTAAGTACCGCCAAGATCAGGTAATATCTAAAAACAAAACACATATTGTTACAACTTAATTCGAATTTCAAGCAACGTGGTCGTTTGGGATAATTTAAAATAATTATAATTATGTTATATGAATATAGAAAAAAATAATCGTCAATATATATTTGCATTATTCTAATTTATAGCTGGAGACTTTAGAGGAATCGTTCCGTTCACACCAGTACCCAGACTCTGAAAGTATCGAGAACCTGGCAGAGAAAGTGGGTGTGTCATCAGAGAGGGTGGCGGTAAGTCCAGCTACTTTTACTCCCGCAATAACCCACGTCAGACAAATCTCTCTGTATTTTGGCGCAAAGATGTTACAATAAATCATACTAGTAGTAAACTATGGGAAAGAATTTTAAAGAAAGAAGTAGCTTGAAATCTTGAATTTAAGGCATAAATTCTAAATATGACAGTTTTTGCATTACGCGTAAATGTTTTGATTGATTACCCTTCAAATATAGAATAAAAAGATGATTAAAAAATGCATGCCTTTGGGTACATGTAATATCGTATTGTGGTTTTTTTTCAGATTTGGTTTCAGAACAGACGCGCAAAGTTCAAGCGCGAATCTAAAGACGCTCAGATGAACTGGATGAGGAAACAGTTCTACACAGAGAATCGTGACGTCACTGTGTCGTCAGAGAAAAATTCACATCTCATTTCCTGTAGCCAACCCGAGATGCATGGAGAAAGTCGATTGCAACCCGACCGTCTTCCATCAAAAAAGTAAATAATAATAATCAATTTTATAATCATTTAGATTGAGCTCAGACATTGATCAGCATTACGTCAGCGCCATCATTAACAACATTTACTCCTTTCGATTTTCCTCTCAGCATATCGTTAAAACTGAAACATTACCTATACCATCAACGTAAAGAAGAGTATTGATTTTTATTGTTGTTTTTTTTTGGCATCAGTTTCCACTATTTACCAAACTCTTTGGCGGTCCGTTCGGACGACGGAAACTCATCTTTCTCCTCCGGAGCTTCTTCGTCACCAAGTCCACCAACAGTGATGATGACGTCACCATCACCCTACTCTATACAACAGAGACAAAACATTACAGAATATCCCTCCACCTATCCAGCCTTTTACCCACAATACATCTCGGACTATCAACAGTCGTACTTCCGGCACTACGCTCCTCCCCAACCGTTAATGCCTGTCAATCAAATGCATTTGCCATACTCGTCAGGGTATCAAATGATGACGCTCCAATGACGTCACTAGGAAATGTATTACTCATGACATTGACTAAATATGAATTATAATAAATTTTGTACATACTTGATAGGCCGTTGTAAATGTGCTACTTTGATATAAAGAAATATAATAAAACAATTATTTAATTATATCTTGTTGCGTTATATAGTAATAGTCAATGTGTCCCATAGATAATTTTCTTGTTATTGACCATGTGGTGGTTTCGGTGAGTTGGATGATCAGAGTACTGGAAGAACCGATATGAACAAAGGACGTTCGGGACTATATCATTAACGCATTGCTCAATCTCATAGGAATTTTAAATCTCATTCTATAGAGGTTTGGTTTAGCATCATAGCATCAAAATGGACAAGGAACTATTTTACGCGTAATCTGTATGTAGCCTATATAGGTGGCGCTGAACCGGAAATAGATGCAAACAAAACCATTTTCTTGGAAATTACATATCGCTAAAATACCATGGAACATGAATTTTCTTTCATGATCTGAACAAAATATTTCTTGGTTTCATTAACTTACGGGATGTAGTTAACATAATATTAAATCGCATGGTAAATGAAGCGACATTGGAAATTGTAACCACATTGTGAAATGATACCTGGAAGATTCTAGAAATGATGATAACACAATGATGCAATACATGAAGACAAAGTGAATAAAAAAATGTGTACTAAGAATACTACACACACCAGAATGTACAGAACGAAACACAAACACACACCACGAATCGGCCAAATTTCTTAAGCGTATTTTCATGCAAGTACAAATTATGTAATCCATATTATGAAAGAAGAAACATGGAAGTCCAGCGCCCACGATTTCGTATACCAAAGATCTAGTCTATTACAGCAGGGATTATAAAGAGTCCCACGGTCACCAACTCCGTTATCTCTTACGACCAGTGCGTTTTGTCTGGTTCCCTCTGGGTCAAAGGTTATCTTAGGCACTTAATAATCGGAGCACTCTGAAAGACAGACCGACATCCACTCAAAATGAAGTTTTGTTTAGTGATATACTCTCTTTTAAACCTGTGGAAATTAAGCTTGGAATTTCCAGGTAATTCTTCAATTTTTTCCAACTTCGAATTCCTACAGCGCATCTTGATATCTTATTCAAACACAGCCCCATCTCTTCTAAATGTGACTGAAAAACACGTGGCAGGCATCCAGCTTTGTATGGACTATATGATATAGACCAATATTTTCAAGACACTGCAAACATCGTTTAGGTAAAACAATTTGATGACCACCAGCCTGCTCATTATCATCTATTAAACTTTTATTGTGATCTAACATCAGCAATTGTAGTTGGGACGGTCGGTAAGCTTCGTGTACGGGAGGTCGCGAGTTCAAATCTGGTACCGAGAAGGTCAGCAGTTTAATTTAAACATACATGTATGTTATTGAGGAGGCCGTATTTTCGTTTAGAGAATGTATAGTATATACTTAGCATGTGCATCTTCTGTCAAAAACTTCCCCACAATGTCCATCTAAATCCCTAAAGGTTGGATGAATAGGTGTGGAGGAAACGATTCTCTAGACAATTAATTATAATGGATGATAAAGAAATTTAAAACAAGTTAAACAAACTCCTAATGCAATACCAAACGTTTATGGTGTTTTTGGATAACCACGGTATTGAGGTCGGTTTGAAATGCATTAAAACGGTCTTAACATTTTGTTTTTCTTTTGTTGATTACAGAAAAGCGACAAGCTGGGTTTGTTCCGAATTGTGGAGGTAAAGTTTATGATTTCTTTTTTAACAGGGCCGATTTCTAAAATATGTCGCGACGAAAGCTTATATAACAATGAACATTTCACTTAACACTTTATATTTTGTTATACATGTATTTGTTCCTTTAGCCAAAACAATAATTAAAATCAGGGTATAGAAAAAACGTTAAAACGTTACGGAAAAAATTATGTTCAAATTGTGCGGTTTGAAAAAAAAACCATGAATTTCAAAATTATTCATTTTAAAAATAAAGAAATATTTAAACATCCTTTAGATAATAGATGACTAATCAACACATATACACATGTACTTTGGCATATACATGCTATACATTTGTAAAAATACATGCGTAGTACATGTACCGGTATTCATTACATATCACAGGTATTAACGTTGTATTTAGTACTCATTAGATTAATTCGTAGTAAGTTTTTTTCCCCTTCATCTTTTTTGGCTCTGACAGACACGTGGTCCAACGTGGCTAATCCCTGTCAACATAACCCCGACCAACAGCTGTATTTCCCCCACCCCCATGACGCCGACAAGTTCATCCAGTGTACCAAGGACGGGGAGATGTACATCATCCAGTGCCCCGCGGGCAAGGAGTACAACCCTTCGGTCACCCAATGCGCCCACCCCGTGACTACTACGGTCAGTACCGCATCCAACTATCATTACTCAGGCCGTGAAATTGTCCCGGTCAAAGCGTAATTCCCTCTGCAAGCTACATGACCATGCAATACCCTCTCTTTTCCGACCCCCACCCCCAACATTTTATGCATGTTTCTCCGTTTACCTCATCCTGTGTTCAGGTGTTACCAGTTGTTCTGTCAGGAAATATCACTGTCTGCCTCAGAAATTCCTCCCCTCCTCCCTTTAAAACACCTTTGCCTACAAGCCTTATTCATATAAACAAAATTTTATAATTGTTAATGAAAAGTATTAACTTCTGGTAGGGTTTGTATAGCAAAGTGGTAAATGACCTATTCCTAATTTCAGGCGCCTCTACCAGCCGTGACAAATCCTTGCACACGAGAAGTTGTAGCCGCCAAAAAGATCTTCTTCCCTTACCCCAACGATCCGTCCCGCTTCATGATGTGTGAGGGAGTCATGCAGGTCAACATTATGACCTGCCCCTCCCCCCTGGTGTGGGACCAGGGTCGAGAGTCCTGTGTATACACCGTCCTCACCGGAAGTCAGCCCCCACCCAATGTAGTAACCACCGTGGCTCCAGGTAAATTTGTCCAAAACAGGTGACCTAAGGTAACATAGGTAGTTAGTGTAATATTAGAAATGTTACAGGTAAGTGTAGGAGCTGTATGAGGTGTATATTACATTGTAAGTATACACAGTACAGGTAGTGTAGGTAGGTAACATGTCACTGTTAATTTATACAGGTTACATTTATTGGTTGGAAAGCAATTTCCGATTCAGACATACTGCCACATTGTGATTTGTTTCACTCAGTTCCAATATGGCACTTCAATGTAGATGTACATGTACTTAATAGAAGGTCCTATTGGGTATTTACACGAATTCAATCTGATGCTTTATTTCCAGACTTTTCCCGTCAGAAATGCCCAAATACAACACAGCCAACAGACGAAATCTACTTCCCCCACCCCGACGCTTCCAAGTTCATTCAGTGTGCTCCAGGAGGCACGGCCTACGTGCTGAGCTGCCCCGAAGGTACGATATGGAAAGAGAGCGCCAAGAAGTGCGTGTCTCCGTTCGCCAGTCCAGACCTGCCCCCAACACTGTAGGGGGAGGAGTAATGTAGACGAGGGTTGATCTCAATGTACAAGTATATACTGCCTTAAAGAATAAAGCTTACAGCTCTCTCCAGTGAACTTGTTTTTTATTTAAATAGTAAATAACAACAATAACAATAAAGAAACATCATACAAGGTTAACATAGGATTTATCTCCATGGTAACTTACTGGTGTACCGGTACATGGACTTGTTTTAAACATATTTAAGATTCATTTCATATAAACACAGTACATAACATAAGTGACCTGTCTGAGCTTATTGTCCACATTAGACGTCCCTTGATTAGAACCACCTTGGTCCTCCCCCGAGCCATGAGTTGCCTGACCTTGACCCGCCTTGTAACCTGGATCCTCCTCTCTGTCCATCTTGGAACCCTCCTCCAGGACCTGGAGGGAAATTCTGTCCGGGACCAAATGGGTCAAACCGAGGCCTTAGGTCGGGAAATCTCCCTCCCCGACGCCCAAATAAAGGGTTGGGCACACCTAGAATACACACACAGGTCCACCTTAGTAAATAACAAATCAGCTGACAAATTATGTGGAGATTTTCTACAAATATCTTAAATCTAATTAATATAGTGATAATCATGTTCAAATGTTTTTTCTGCTGCTTCTAATGATTGAATGGAATACATAAAAATGCTGGGCTTCAAATGCACTAATTTATAAGTATGCTTATCATTTGAAGAGGGTGATTTGTTTTCCTTTGAGAGTGCTAATTTATACATGTA
Organism: Magallana nippona; assembly: GCA_033439105.1. Lineage (NCBI taxonomy): Eukaryota > Metazoa > Mollusca > Bivalvia > Ostreida > Ostreidae > Magallana > Magallana nippona. Next base: position 2,530,185 of record CM065921.1, read on the forward strand.
CACAGGTTTAGATTAAAGAACACATGATAAGCTACTTACCATGGAACTGGGGGTATAGATCGTAATCCCCTCCGATCATCCCGGGACTGAACGGGGCCAGGGGAGGAACCCGCTGTGTGTACGGGTCAGCGGGAATAAACGGGGGCACCAGGGAGGTCATCTGACTGAGCCACTTCCTGTGCTGCTTTCTGATTTGATACTCTGCTTTATACAACTGAAAAGAAAAGAATCATTCAATACAAACACGTTTTTTCATAATTTTCACTACATCCTCTAGACCTCTCACAATCTATGAATGGATGTGCCCCAACAAACAGTTCATACATGTATGTACATGTAATTTTCGGTCACTGGCAGTATAGCAATACATGTAAAAGAACATGCATGATTGAATGTTTTACCTCTTTCCAATTCTGGTTCAATATATTCTGAGCTCGATCTGAAATACATTTTAGAAATAAATAAACAATGTTAAAAAGTTCACAGGGGTATGAACTTGGTTGGTCACAAGATCAAATCATGTAAAGCCAGAAAAATTGATCATCATACATGTACCAATCAAGTAATGAAGTTCATATCCCAATAAAGTTTTCAACATTGTTATTCAGTTCTTATACTTACGTTTTAGAAAGTCAAATTATGATAAAATTATAAACATAGCAGTGTTTTTATGTTCATGTTAATGCAACAGTCAAAACATAAGCTTGTAAAGTGATCATTGTGACATCATAAATAAGATTTCTTGACCTCTCATAAAGTTTACACAGAAATGAATGCTTTTGCTCTTCAGTAGGTTCATACAAGACATGGTCCCAAATGTGCAGATAAAGGAAAATGTTTCTAACTCTTAATAGGAAAGATTGGTTAATAAAATACAGCTTATTCATTAAAGAATGTCAAATCAATACTCACTACCGAAGTGGTACAGGAACAGACGTCTCCAAATAAACCTGTCGTTACTGAGTCCATGAAACTCTTTACAGACTTGGGACATTGTTAAGAGACTCAGAACGTCTAAGTGACCAAGAATCTTCAGCTACAAGAAAACGACAGCTGTTTAGCAGCAACTAGTAATTTCTACATTATTAAAGTTGCAAATTGTGGTATAAAATCTTAAGACTTGCCTTCAATTCATTGCTTAGAGCTTGAATTCCATGGAGAGGGACTAAATCCATTGCTGTAAAATAAAAGGGGCGTTTGAATATTTGTAAAGATTATGAAGTAAATACACTTTTTCAGTTTTCCCTCTATACCATTATTAATAAATCATACTTCTACAATTATACTTTTGTCAAGCAATATCACTTTTAGTCTAGTAAATGATTAAATAAGATGTCGTTATGCCGAGGGTTGTCTTATATCCAAAGACCAACTCAAGGTGAGAATCCAACCTACCCTCTCTGTATTTCTGTTGTAGAGATAAGCATATAGCGTCCTTGAATATCCGAGACACTTGGGGTAAATTCTGATAACAAGCACCTGCTTCTATAGAATAACAAAAGAATTCACATTTTAATTACAAAAAGACCATGATATACATGCACAATCAAATCATTGACATCAACTTAAATTTCTCCATTTAATTCACAAACACTTTCAACATTTTCGGACTTTTCTACCCATCATACCTGGGCTTAGTTCCTGTACATAGTCCTTGGTTTTAATCTGACATTTACATTTATCCACATTTTCGTCAATTTTGACAAGTCCTGAAACATCAAACATAAAACTACAAAATCAAAATAAATGGTAAATGCTATGTTTAGAATAGTCTCTTGAAGCATTTGTCATTGTTGATAACTCCTACACTTTCAACATTCCATTTTACTGCAAGACTAAACAGTATTTAAATAAAATCACCAGTTTTGGGGTTTTTTTTAGTATACAGCACAAACTTTGAAATAAACAAGAGAGGGTACAAAAGCTTGCATTACATGCAATAACTACAGATATATGCTGTAAAGAAAGATAACTGTGTTTCACTGTGCATAATCTCAAAATTACCATGCACAACAAGAGAGGCTCCCATGGGGACTGCTGTGACTGTGTATACAGTGGGGCCACTTGAGGGGTGTGTGTATTCCAGACAATAGAAGGCTGGGGCCTGCCGTCTCCAGGAAAGCGTAGGAGAGAAGTCTGACCCCTGACCTCTCTCTGACCCTTGACCTCTCTCTGGTCCACCGCCCATCCCCTCTGTGTCTGTAGAGCTGCTGACCGTGTTCTGAAATAAGACCAAAAAAAAGAAAACAATACTTTGAGGTGATCATATTCATTATATGTATGAGGTCTTAAATGCAAAGGAATTCCCGCTAAATAATAATAAATATTTTAAAAAATGATTTGAGTTCTCAGCCGGAGTTCAGATATATATAATACAACTACACACACAACGGTCACAGCTATCGCTTGAAATTGAACCTCTTTGACAGTTCTGTAAATCCAGCACTTCAACATTTTGAGGATTCACCCAAAGGTCAGATAATTCAGTTAGCCATGTATCTCACACCCTTACACATATACTTAATTATTTACTTATCCTCTCCATGCCCCAGAGGATGCATGAGGCCGTGCAACAAAAGACACTGGCAACAACCACGCCTACTTACACATATGACAGCAGAGATTAATCTAGGGCATATTCATTACCGATATTTTGTTTTTTTCCCCAAGAGAGAATTTCCCCTGAACATCCCATTTCACCCTTTTGATAAATAAATCATTCCCCATACTATGATAAAAAGCTAGCTCAAATATATTTTTTCTCTTTATTGTGCTTATAGCTACATTAAACAAATTTGTGAGCATTTGATTTGTTTGAGCATTTCATGCACTCTAAATGATCATAATATTACCAGTAAATGCTCAAATTCAATTTCATCTAGGGGGCTTTGACCCTCTGGGCCCACCAGCAGGGCTGTGACCCCCAGTAAATTTTCCCATTATTTTTTTCCAAATGGGTAGTTTTCTTAAAAACATAGTTTAATCCCTGGACAGGTCATATTTCCTTCTTAACTAAATATATATAAAAGTACTTACAGGTATACTTGCCTGGTACCCCGGCTTCCAACATCAATACATGGAGAACCAAACAGAGTGCCTCTTCAAAAAACCTACACTGAGCGTCCGAGTACAACTCAGTGAGCAGGGCTGGCAGTCTGCCAGGAGTGGACTCGCAGCACAATCTCGGCTCACTAAGACACTGAGTGACAACAGCCAGGTCCACTGGATGCAAAGCCTCACTTTGGAAATTCATTGCCTCACTTTGGAAATTTTCTGCCTCCATTTCATCAATATGTTTACTTGTGGATGTTTGACCTAATTGTTGACCTTGTATGGATGTGGAAGGTTGCTCATTGGTGCTTGAAGAGCTTGTAGCTAGATCTGGCAACCCCAGGGGTCTGTTGCTTTGTTGCCCAGAGGCTGGTTGCTGAATTTCTATAAAGCATTAAAATGCAATAATGCATATTTCGTAAGTACATTTACATGTTAAATAATATCATGATAAAATGCAAATTTAATCATATATAACTTGAAATTCACAGAAAATACCCAAATAGCCTAAATTTCTGAAAATTTTTAAACCTTAGTACCAGTAATGATATTCTTTTATGCATGTGCTTGACCCCTAGTATACCTGGTCATTGTACAATACATTGTAGTAGTGTTACCTTGGACATTATCTGGGTCACTGTCAGTACTAACTAGGTGTATCAGGTCCCCTGACACCAGACCCAGGGTCTTCAGGGTCTGGTCATCATCACCAAGGCAATCCTTCTTATTCAGACTCAAATAAAATGACCTGTATTAGATAAGAATTGATTATCTATCTGTAATACATGTAGGTAATACTTGAACAAACATTTCATGTACAAATTACCACAATCATGTTGTTAAAAAGTCAAAGTAAACAGATTGGAACAGTCCCTCAAAATTCTGGAAATTCCACCCAAGCTACCATAATGATTGCTTGACAAAGTGAAAGCTAAGTTTCTACTGATTTCTTAGGATCATGCTTACATCAATTTTACAGATTGATCCTATTCTTTTAACTTGTTATTATTTCATACTCATTGCTTGCAATGGCATAGAGTATATTATATGCATGCATTGTCACAAACATTAGATAAAGAATAAAGCAAGCTTATTTTGCATCGCATGCATCGACAATGTAGATGTTTATGTAGACTACATAGGTGATATAGACAAGAAGCACTAGAAAATTAACTCGATAAAAAAGACTGTTACCCTGTCAGTAAATCAGAGAACGCGTTGGAGACGGCGGCCAGTAGATGGGAGAGTATTAGCTCAGATTCATCCCCATCCAACTGGACTGTTCGGCTGGCAGTTCTGTACTTTATACGAAATTTCATCGCAAGTCCAGGGAAGATTGGTGAAAATTATTGAAGTCTTTTCATAACTCCGAAAAAAAAGAGTTCCATCTTTGACAAAGCGGGTAAGAGAGTTGTCTCTCTTTTAACACGTTTATCATGCATTTTACTGATCGGCTGATACAATACATGGATAATGGTGATCACATGATAAAATGATGATCTACCTGTGTTTAATAATAAGATAATATAGAGTTTTGAATCAGGGACACAGCAGACATCAAGGTGGAAACTCCTTTAAAACTCTTTATAAAGAATTTAATACAGGGTTTACGGAAAGATATCGACATTAATGGTGGTCTGTCTTTTGGGGGAACAAAGGAAATATCAAAGAAAAAAAAGAAGAAAAAAAAAACACAATCAATTTCTAATTTGAAGATTAAAATAGGAAGAATAAAAATGTATGTATATTTCATAAAATTAGGAAAATATATTCCCCCCGAAACACTCTTTGACCTGTTCACAGCGACTGCAGTTTCTTATGTTTGAAAAATTGTTCATATATTTCTTGTTGGAAGTTTAATATAGCTTTAATTGATGGAATAATCAAGGAGAAAAGAATTCAAAACAATATACATAACAGAAATAAAATAGAAGTTTAGAAAACACAAAATAAATCAAAAAAAGAAAAGAAGACAAACGTATATCCTCGCTCTCCAGGTTCTAATCTGTCAGGTGCTCTGCAGCGAATAGGTAACCTGATGTCGCCTTTCTATCTATTCCAAGAAATGACAGTCCCCTAATGATAGAGTACACGAGGGGAGTGAATGCACATCCGGGTATCTGCCGGACCCCTCTGCCCCCGTCATGTGTGCTCCGTCAGAGCACCTGTCTGTTACACCCCTTGATTACTAATTAAATTAACAACCAGTTATCTGTTACCTTAATCAACAACTTACACAAATTGAAATGTTATTACGTAAAAAGCAATTTTGTATTATTTAAGCATTGATTAGTTTCAATTATTACTTTCCGGATATTGAATTTTTATTGGAAAAAAATCGCTGACATGCAGCTGTATAGGATAAATATTTATAACGCATTCTACGAAATTTTGCGAGAATTCCACCAAAATGTAGACTGAGTTCTTGTTTATTTGATAATTGAATGTTAAATTATTTGGTATCCTCCACTTTCCCTGCTTACAACCAACATGTCGCATTCAAAAAAATATTCTTGGTTTCCCGGGATATGAAATTCTCGAGAGATTAAACAAATAATGGCGGTGCCGGTTACAGTAAGAGGCGAAAATATTGTCTTTTTAAAATGTCAGTTATCATAAAATGAGTCACTATCAGTAATTTTTCTCTATGAAATATTGATAGATATTGCATACATAAGTATCCTTGGGTAGAAATGTTGCATGTATGTGCGCTTTACATAATTTGATTACAATGTATAATTAAGTCTAGCCTGGTTTGAAAATGTTTGTTTTGAATTAATACTATAGTAGATAAATATAGTTTCCTGCACTTGCTATACATAATGTATGTCAATAGGTCAATGACCCCACTTAAGGTATCCCTGCACTTTCCCGGATCTATCTGTGTCAAGCTGCACGTGCACTTTAGAGCCTGGTCATCTATTCGGATGACAGGGGCCTGCATTCATTGAACCTCTTCGCTCTTCATTTCATGATAATGGGGTCCTATTTCTCGTCATTAACAGTTGTATCTCTTGCGACTGTTCTCCAATAATTCATTTTTATGAATGAAAATCGTCAATTAAGGAGTGTTGATTGCGAGTTTAATTGAATGTTTCTCTCTCTGATTTTTTTTCTGGTCCGACTTTAGAATTTACGGTACAGAACACTGCATTCATTAGCACCATTACACGGGGGTAATTTCCATAGAACTCAGCTATTCTCTTCTGTTCTTCAGAGCACGTGTGCTCTACTCTTGTTATTTTTGAATTTTATTTCCATCTGCCGAGCGAAACCTCATAACTAAAAGTCATTCTTTTAATTAGACCAAGTTTTGCAAACCCTGTTAATGGCGGACCTAGGATGCCTTCCGTTTGACTTCATTTCCCGGCTTTTTATCTGCGAACGAATCTATAGTATGCCCTGTCATCACACGAACTAAACACACCGACCAATTTAACCTACAACTGTATTACATAAAGTGTAAATAAGAGACAATCAACTCAAATTATATCACATAAAAAAGTATTTCAATTACTAAATATTTAAAAATATATTAAATTTTATTTGGTATATATATTTTTTATCTTTATTTTTTATACTATATTTTTAAAAGATTTTACTACAATTTATACATTAATTTATTATATCCCCTCCCTTTATGATATAGTCTCATATTTTTTCTTTAAAAAGTCAACGATGATATAAATAATATGACATATGCTAGAATTAATATATGATAAAAACAGTTGTATGATATGCCATGTATGATAAGTTTCAATAAAAGGCATTATATGCTTTGGTTTGAACATATTTCATTGTGTCTTATTACAATGAGTTCTAGAACTTATATCGCCCTCTTCCTGAAGGCATTCTGTGACATCGGCTGATTTTTGTTGGTTAACATCTACTCGAGAATCTTTATTCTTGTTAGCCTTTTACGTGGGGGTTAATAATCCTGATTTAATTTGGTCACCGAATTGAATTCTTGTATGTTATCCCTGAATTTGATAACACGCACGAACCCCAGTGTGACCAATTCTTTTCTACAAAGTTTGAAAGAAAAGAGTTCAATCAAGTTTAGGTGTCAAGGGCATTTCCTTCCTTAGGCAAGTTTATTGTATGCATCCGAGAGTGAAGGTCACCGAAACCGGACGGGTGGATTTTGCAGACAAGTTATCCCATATTCTTGATTGTTTATTGTTTTCAACGAATAAATTAAGGTTTCTTATCTATATTCTAGTACACAGAATAATACGATATTTCAATAAATCACAAATGCATAAAAAAATAATCAATCTCAATTTTTAAAAGAGATAAATGTCGGTATCTCGTCTTTGAGGGGGACATCTGTTGTTAACTAAATGTAAACTCCTCACACGTGACCTCTGTCTAATGAGACCTTCGTGCAGAGCTAGGTTTTCCTGGTATGAATTACGCGCATTTCAAAATCTAAGTGAATCGAAATTGTTTTGGCTCTATATATTTGAAATGTCATCAATCATGTTGACTGTTTGGTGCCCTGTTTAGTCGACTCTGTCAGTCGATTTAAATGTTTTAAAATAGACTTACCAGTACAGTGTTGTCACTGAAATTAAGTTTTTATGACATCTGCTAATTGCGACCAAACGAACATTGAACATCGAAAAAAAAAAAAACCGACGACAAATTCATACCGGAGTTCTGTTTTAGACTAATTGTGTGGAAGTCTCAACACAAGCTTAAATCGATTGACAATATCTTCAGATCCTAATTTGATTACTTTTTGTATATCTGTTTGATTCGTTTGACAATTTGATCCCCGGTGCTATCTGTATCAGGGGGGCGGTGTCCTCTGACCACCGCTTTCCCGACTTCTGGCCCGGATCATTTACCTGCCGGTTAATTGCTCACGTAAAGACTTCTGTGTAGATTGTTTTCCATTGTCAGCCCCTAATCCCTTACCTATTGCTCGGGCTTAGACACCCGATGTTTATGAGGGTACCTGATCGCTTGTTTGAATGCTGTCACAGGCGTAATGACGATTCAAGAAAGCAGTTGTCAAAGACCCTAGTCAAATTCCTACAACTCGTGGTCGTCCCTGACTAGCACCTATAGCAGGAACCGTCCCAGAAGTCGTAAATCTAACCCACATTGAGTCAAAAGAGTGACTATTTCATACAATTTAAACACGGCCACAAACTTGTGGTATTCTCGGTACTACGTACAATCACGACTTCAGTGTCGACTTAGCCTCAGAGGCTGAATGGCCTCCTCAGGAAACTGGGAAGGACACCTATTCAAGTTTTATTCATAAGCTAAATATCTACCTTAAGTTTGAAAACGCTTAATAAACAAGGGATAGATACGGACCAAAGCAAAACTTTCCGAAAATATTTTTACTTTAAAAAATTAACAAAATAAGAAAGAAAAGAGGAGAAAATAAATGAAAAATAAAAGAAATTATTTTTTTCAACGAAAAAACAAATCTAATAATAATGAAATCGACCACGGTGCACATTAATCAGGTGAGTTGATTCATGCTTGGCTGGCCTCAGGATTCAATAATGCTGTATTCGCAGCATTAACAACGACAGGGGAAGCTGGAAACAAACCTCGAATGACGTTTTTCAATAAAAGTAATAACTTAATTCATGATTTATATTCTTGTTTCGTAATATGCAGGTAATAAACGACTGTATTTTATTGGCGAGGGAACAATGGCGTATTGACTTTTCTACAAATGTAATTCCTGCCTAAGTTTGGCTCGGTTAGTGCCCAGTCACTGTTTACTTAAGGCCCTGAAAAGAAAAAGCGATAAACACATTATTATGCACGTCAGTGTAATACGATGCAATAATGCAAATTCGCACTCAACTCAGCAAAACGCGCTGTTTCTCCGGATTCTTTATTCCGGGTAAAAAACAAACATTCGGTTCAATTATCGCGGCATTTGAATAAGAAAAAAAAAATATTTTAGCTAGATTGGTTAAAACAAGTAAAGACAAATGCTTTACAAGATTCAAAAACCATCAACACATCCTAACACTCTTTCGATATTTTACTTCTGTAATTATACTTTGTAATTTAGATTTCAAATTAATGATAGTTTATCGCAGTTCTGTTGGTTGGTATTCCCTCATCAATTTATTCTTTCACCCTTGGCCTAATTGTGTGGGTACCGCCCGTAGAACACCCATGCAGGTATTGCTTTTGTCTTTAAGACTAAATGTAAACTTTTTGTTTTGTATATTTTTAGTTGCCAAGATCGTTATCAGGAAATTGAATCTTTACTATGTAGACCGCAGTTTTTTACGCACATTAACGCAGTTTTAATTGCATTTTTATGAAATGCATGAAAAGAGTAAAATGCATATAGCTATTTTTTTCTCATTGAATTTTACAATGCTACAAATGATGGTCAGTGAAAATGATATGAAGCAAAAACGCACATAACTACCAATAATTCGGTGTGCCCTTACTGTGACTTGAAATTCGAGAGAACTTCAAACATTTCAAGGTTAATATTCAAAGTGTCCTCTCTCACCAAATGTTCATGTAATTAGTAAACCGGTACATGACTCGAACAATAATCCGAATTACTCATTCACTGCTCGGATCGTTTTACCCCGAACGCGCGTTCTACGTAACACTACCCACCGAGTATCTGTTCGTGGCCCCAAGGCCTACAACTTTTACACGGACGTGTTTTACTTTTTTCTCTCTCTTTTGAAAATTTGCGGGTGGTGGTGAAAATGAAAATACAACGTTTTGTCACGTGATAACAAGATGGGCGTCAACAACCAGCGGGAAGTTCTAATACCCCGGCGAGTTTGGCGACATCTCGTTAATGGCGTAATTGCACGTTATGTCAACGAGATCGCGTTCAGCAGTCAATTTCACAAAGAGGCTGCTTTGTAGGGGGAGGACGGCGTTACTTAATGCTCACTACCTGCGGCGGTAACTGTCTTAGAAGAATGAAATTTGTCATTTCGACCCTAAGATGAACATTCGACAGCAAATTAGACCCAGATAAATGGGGCATTAACATCTTTTTCGAGATTTTAAAAGTCAAGTAATGATAGTAAATGAAGAGTCTAAAAGCGCATTCTTATGAACATGGACACGAATTGTTACAAACAAACCTCTTCATTTTACGCCACTGTGTGACTGCCAGGGAAGGTACTTTACATTCATAGGTTGTTGACAAATAGAACATGTAGAAAAATATAATTATAAAGTGAATGGAATTTGTATTATTGGGCCACTCGCTTTTATTGACATTGCCACTTATTTATAATGTATTTACAAATAGGTAACGGTGTCGCAATCTTTCAAAAGAGGAAGATATGATCGTTATTTACACAAAACATGATATCCCTTTATCAAGTGAATCGCTTTTATTTCGAAATTGTAGGAATCATTGTTCCTTTTCCTTCTAGTCGTCAAGTAAAGTTTTTGATTTAGACGAATATTTTTTAATTAATAGATTATGTTTTTCTTACGCAATTTTTTACCAAATTTCAAATATCAATGAATGCATTTTTCCTTTTTCGTTATATTTTTTAGAGAACCTAGTAATTTTTCTGAAAAAAATGATCGTTTTTATATGATATACATAGACGTATTTTCCCTATAATGCTCGGTCTTACGTAGACAAACTTCCTTCATCTTTTAGACCTCCTTGAGGTTTTCTTTGTAATAACCGATTTGTTGTGTGTACAGATGGCTTAGAAACCTTTCCTTAATCGGTCCCTAATTCCGGATAAATCACCGGGATTTCCTCTGACAATTAGAGCTAGACTTCAGGGAATAAAGGCGACATATTTACAACAGAATAAAATAATTCCAGAATCCCTGCGACTATGGCTGCCCAATCAGTCATAAAATTCATAAGTAGCCGCCTTTTGTGCTGATATGTCCGGTATTGGATGCCCATTTGGAGAAAATTGATTTTCGGTAACTACTGAACAATGTTGGACTCGGCTTCTTCAATGCTTCGTTTAACATCCGATCGCGGAATATTAAATATCCCCCTTAAATAGCAATACATCTTTAACAACGTCTTACAAGGAATTCCATATCATTAGTTAGTTTTCCAAACAAAAACACTTCACTAATTACAAAACCGTTGGATGTTTGGTACATCCAGAGAAGCGGGATTAAGCTTCCTTGATCCCGCGCTGGTTCTCGGACATTATTTTCGCGCTGGAATAATTTAGCATTTGGAATTAAGCCCACCGAGTTACATCATTGCCCGAATGAATACAAATTTTATTCCGTGAATACATTAGATCACATTAAGTTAGGAGATTTATGATTTCTTTACGAGATCGGATCATCTTTCAAACGGCTCTGATTTTTGTGGTGCGGCTCCGTACCTTCTGTATCCTAGATTTACCCGAGCAGGCCCTGCAATTAATCTTGGCAGAGGAACTGTATTAGATTGAGCTTTCTTTCTTTTAATCCAAGGACTACGAAGTCAAGGCGAAGATATGCTGGGGAAAATTAAGTTTCATTATTTTTAAATGTCGAAATATGATATTTATGTTCACAAACTTCAAAAACGCAGAAGGCCTCTCTTAGAGCATGTAAAACAAAAAACATGCGGGGTCTAAATTATGTAACCAGACCAGTTTTATTACAAATATCATATTCAAACAAAATTGAAGTTTAATTTAACTTACTTCGCTATTTATCATTTTGTAAAAGATAGAGAAATTGGTAGGAAGAAAACAATTATATACAAAATACATATGATTTTATTTAGCAGGCTTTGAAATTATTTAAGGAGGCTGGATTCTCAAATATTACCCATCAGATCTTCCTTACAATTATAAATATGATTTTAACCATAAGCTATGTTATTTAGTAAAGAAAAAACTAAAATCGAAACATTTAAATTAAAGCTTTGAAATTTTAGCATTTTAAAAAACAAATTTTTTTTTACAGAGCTCTTTGTTTCAATGAGATTAATTTAGTCTTAAAATGGCCACAACCATCCAGCCCTCTTAAAAAAAGTTCTTTTCTAAAAGTAGAGTAAAGCAAATTCAGAGAGGAATTTCTGAGAAAAAATTATTTAAAATACAATAGATAATGTGTTTTATGGGTTGTCACTAATATATTTTATTTTGATATGTGCAATTAATTTAGAACATTCGAAATTTAAAAAGAAATGCAAAAAACCCCCAAATAATTATAAATTAATAGTATATATTATTATTATATTACTAATAATATTAACTTACTGTTTTATGTACCAAATAATGAAGAAGAATTTTTTCTGTTGTTTTTTATTTCAAAGAAAATACTGAAATCTGAATTTCTTAGCTTTTCCAAATAATGTTAAAAAAAGAAAAAGAAAAGAAACCCATCAGCGATTTTGTAAAATTAAAGAAAAAAAATATGGATTTATTTTTATTTTTTTGCAACCATGCAGCTATGTAATATATTCTATTTATACAGAGTTGCGATATTTAAAACAGCTGTAACTAAACAATAAAAATAGAAACAGAAAAAGAGAAATCGTGATGTTCGCTGATATGATGAGCTGATATCGAGTCAAGGTCATCAAAAAGATCAAACTGTGATAATCTGCCGATTCTGCCTTTGTGTAGCAACACCTTACCGGGGCTTACTTATGGACACGCAGCCTCGGTCTGATTTAGTGACCACGGGACCCGAGGGGTGGTGTCAGGATGATCCAATATTTATCAGATCTGGGTAATGCGGTACGACCACGATGTGATATTTGCGTTTTTTAAAAGAAAATGCAAAATCCAAGTTCCGCGGACGTGTAGCTAAGGTGGAACTCAACCGTCCAAAGTGTCTGGTCGGCCATGAAAGTTTTATGAGTGATCAAGGTAAAAACAGAGGAGAGCGGGGATCACCTTTCCTATTCTGACGATGTAATTACGAGGTTACGAGTTGTCTGTTAATGTCGTCAACATAACACAAGTCACGTGACAGTTTGGAGGTCATTCGAACCTTTTTGGAGACGTCAAGAACGAAGAGTTCATCGAGTCAATGTTTGGGGTATTCGATACAGCGAATATAACTTTATTTCGTAGATAGAGAAAGGAATATAATTATTCTGTATGAGTAATACGTCCCGGAATTTAAATCTTGTCTATTTAAAAAATACATTATCCAAAAAACTACATGCAAACGTATTGAGTATCGTGACATCTTCGATCGGTTGATAACGGAACACAAAGGCTCCAATAAACTGTAGTTTTTAAATAAAATCATCGGCGTGTGATTTGTTGAAATGTGTAAGTCGCTTTATCGTCTTATCTTCGTCAGTATCTAGATGTAAGATTTGATAATACCTCTCACTTTGGGAGGGAATCAAATCTTAGAGAAACACGCATTGTGAGGGATTCCGTGACACCGAGGGAAAACCGTTGTCTCTTCTACCGTTTTCTTGAGGGAAAAAGAAAGCAAAACGTTGATGTGGGTAAATAAATAACAAACCGCATGCACAGTCCGTACTCTCAACTGAAGAAACACAAAGCACTCGTTAGTGAGATCGGGCCCTGTATGTCGCTGACTCAGCCCAGTTATACCCAAGTATGCATGCGGCAGGGTACTCCACCAAAAGGTTGATTGACGGAAAATTAATCAGATTGTGTAAACGATTACAAACTCAAGCGTCACACGGCTATTCAGAACCACATTTATATTTTTTGTACGTTCATTGAAAGTATTAAATTATTTTTACAGATTTGTCCATTGCTGGATTATCTTCGTCAGTGTGAGTGTGAAGAAGATCCTGATAGCCTCGCACCTGATTTTCAAACCTTGATGATGCACACATTGATAACGCGAGCTTGAGCCCGATCAAAAGAGATAATGTAGTAAACTGAGAAAAAGTTGTAAATGTTTTCTTGGACACAACTCGGTTTCCTATATCAAAAAAAAAATTCAAATTATCGAAATTAGGACAAATTGGAAAACCTGTCTTATTACACCGTGAAATGTAAATCCACATTTTTATTTTTCTTAATCAAGAAACAATGCATTGACTTAATTAAATACAAATGTTTGGAAATTTATTGAAAACAGATCCAGTGAATGAAACCAATGAATTTTGCACGTGAGTTCAGCAATAGTGTTTTAGTCCCTAGCCGGTCGTAAACGTCTACTGAAACCACTCAAATAATCAAGCAAACAAACTCCCGGTCCCCAGACCCCGGTAGCCATTGACTTGATAACAAATTACCACATTTTGGAGAGAGAACATAGCCGTGCACATTTCCTAGATGTGATGTTAAATTGAATTACTTCTGCATTTACATGTACGATTCTATCGGAAGCTCACTTCAAAAGAAAACTCAGATCCCTATTGCGACAATCGCAAAGTGGGGTTTCGACGGGTGCCATCTTGATAAGGGCATCATGGTAATAATATTAGTTGGAAATCGAAACATTTAGAGTTTTGAGAGATATATCAATGATAGGAATAGGGACAAATTCCATCACAGGGTTGAGACAATTTGCGTAATGCTATCGAAATGTCATTATGTAACTCTATCTCTACTATCGTTCCTTAATATGGGATAAGCGTGCAGCTTCATCGTACTCATCTAATCGAATCAACGGACACTCAAAATGGCATTTTGGTATTACAAACCAAAGATTAGAGCCGATGGACGATTATTTTTATTTTTATTTCACTTTATCTAAAAGGGATTCAGTAATCATTAGGGATATTGCATTAACGGCGATATTTGATTAAAATAATTTTACCGCTCCGCATCAAATATTGGCATCGCCCGATACAAAGCAATTCCATGTTAAAACACTTGTTTGTTCATATATAGCAATTAGCGACGATGGTGTTATGTAGATTTTGGAGGGACATGCATACTCCATGTTGAAGTGTTTATCTTTCGACAACTTCAGCTTATTCTGAAGTTATCTGAGTGTGTATATCTACAGTCCAGAGTCGCTGAAAAAAAGCTTTCACACTGGCTGTAACGCACGTTAGGATTTAATAAAAATAAAACTTATGATTGTTTCTGTAAAGAATCTGATTAAATGCCGATATCCAACCGATCTTCCTGAAGTATATCATGAAAAAGTACACATAGAACAGACTTATGAAGGAAGAATGTAGTCTACATCGCTATACTTTCCCCCGGGTTTTGATTGTGTAAAGTACATAGTACAATGCTTTAAGTTATAGATAGTCTCAGAGAGAGAGAGAGAGAGAGAGATAGAGAGAGAGAGAGAGAGAGAGAGAGAGAGAGAGAGAGAGAGAGAGAGAGAGAGAGATTGTTTTTTGTTCATTAAGGTAACGGGGTAACAGAAACTGTGTTAATATTCCGATAATCTTGTTAATCCTCTCTAGGACGGTAGTGCAACACAGTAAATGTTCTCAGAATAGATCAATTTCGATCGTCCTCTGTTGCAGCTCCACGCAATCCCATCACATTTAATTCAATCCAAATACGAAAACACAATATGTACCTGTGAAGAAATAATTCGCTTGCTGTAATATGCATTTTTATTTTCTAGTTTCTCTATACTTTACAACTGGGTGACTGTTTGATATCCTGCCTCTAATGAACTAGGCAAAATTGAAAATGATAAAATCTCTTACATGAATACCTAAATAGTTCTACAACACTTTTAATGAAGGTTCACCATGAAGTTTTACCGCAATGTTGCCAAATGCAATGTAACAACGTGCGCCTGAGTATTGTAAAATTGATGTAAAGTGAGTGTTACTCCAATGTATGAAAAAAGAACGAGCATTGAGATTTTTTAGAAGATGTCCATGTAAAAAAAAACAGTTTTCAACACGTTATTTCTCAATAAATTATATGAATGAAATGTTCACGTAAATTTTCACCGGTAAGCCCTGTGCTTATGGACATTTATTGAAGAATACTACATCAAAATATACATGTTGTATGTCAAAACATCTTACTGTAATTTGATGCTTTTAACTCTGTTGTGTGAATCTTTTTCGTCTTCCTCGTAAACCGAAACAGAAATTGTCAATTTGAAAGCTTAGCAGAGTAGAGTACTTTTAGTACTTTGATTTTTATATGCATTATGATAAGGCTTAATATTTGGGATAAATGGGACTTCGAACTTCGTGGTGGTCCCCGTCACCTGTGTACCACTCAGCTGATTTGACAATATTCACTGCAGATATTAACTGTTTCTAGACATTGAATGTATATCACTTGTATATATTTAAATGTTTCTAGACATTGAATGTATATCACTTGCTAATTAATTGAACCACTATCATCAAAACTGCTGAGAAATACTTTATTTTGTCTTCCAAAAAATATTGGTAACTATAAACAATAAAAGGGATAAAAATATTTAACAAAAAAAAAAAACAAGTTAGCAAACAAAATGGATTTAAACTGAAAGGAGGAGTTGTTGTTGCGATTTTAGGACTTTTGCAATTTCCACAAACATTCATTCACAAACGGCGATCTCTCCTGTAGTTCCTACTTATTAAGAGTTAAAGCCCAACTAAAACAAAAGGAACTGAAATAAATATGGGTAATTTATTGCCATTTTTTCACAGTCCCTTCATAGGAATAAGTTTATCTATTCGGTCTAGTCACCTCTGACCCGGGGTTTTGTGTCCGACACCCTTGGAACAAAGACCCGGGGGTGAGATGTCTCCCCGCCGTTCCCCGCCACCTCTCCCCCATACATCGACCTGTAGAGGCCAGCACGATTCTGTCCATATCCACTGACCCCGTAACAAAGTTCCACCGATAAAGTCCCGCGATAATTATCGTCTGAGAATTCATAAATTACTTTGACTGATTTTGATTTCAATAGATGTTTCTAATTTTAAGTTTCTGTTATGAATTTTGGCTGTCTTCTCTGGTTTCAAAGGTTTAAATAGGGAACATACATATGTATATCGGAGATAGGTATTTGTCAATCTTACTTGTGAAAAAAAGACCGAATGAAAGTCAAGGCTTTCTATTCCTTGACACCTTAATTGACAGTAAGAATGTTTTTGGCGGATTATCAAACAAATGAATTAATCGGCCAGAAGAACCTTTCAATGATAGCTATCTAGATATCATCAACTTCGAGTTGTCTGACCTAAAAGTACAATTCAAATCAATTAATCTTAGTAATTTCTAGACATGTGCATACCAGAAGCATTTAAATAAATTCAATTAATCTAGTACAATTGGTATTAAAAGACATACATATAGGAATGGTTATATTATCAATGTTGGTTTTCAAATTTCAATTCCGCTTGGTATATGTATCAAAGTATTAGAATGCAATGATAAATTCCCGTGAGATTCCTGCTAGCCCCGTGGGTAATTAAGCCACAATGCATGTACATATCAAAGGATTAACATCAGCGAAAACGAAGCGAGTGAGCATAAGATCAATGTTTCTCCTCACTTCTCCTCGGGTTATTCCCTCTCGCCGCGGGGTGTCGCTCTACAGCAGGTGCGCTAGATGTACTGATGATAGACATCAAAAACAATCCCAAGTACTGAACATTTATTCAATGGAATCAAAAACAACTTTTAAAGATGAAAATTGCTGACTTAATTAATCTACCTTTGACTTTGTTTAGCGATGGTATTTCAGAATGATAACGCAATAATTTGGTGTAAATAAATCGTGCTTGAATGAGTCTTCCCCACTGGGGGATTTATGAAATTTCAAACGAAGAAAATCAGAAATAAGTTTTAATTTTGGAGAGGAATCTTATTTATTTCTTCTTTCACAATCAAGTGCATGCTCTTTGCACATTCGTCGATTAATGCGATTAGGAAAGCTATCTGAGTGTGGGAAATCAAGAAGTTAAAGTGTTCAGTCAAAGCTACGTCATCTGTAGAAACATACACCGCATCCTTTTAACACAATATATAAATCTGTCTTGTTCTAAGTTGGTAGAAAACGAAAAATAACCATTGTATGTCTGCAAAATACTAGTATTTGTTATGAATTGAACACCCTGTGTTATTACGTATTTTAAAAAAATGAATTTTGACTTTTGGTTAACTTTGGGCCACACGGGAAAAGTATGGCCTAGCAGTGTGGGTATTCTGAAAATCATTTGAGACGGGAGCTACAAAAAACAAACCTACAGGTGACCCAGACCTTCATTGATGTTAGAAACATTTTGACGCTCGTGTCATTTCTCTTTGTTACGTAAGTTTTTTGTCCTTTCATTCCAAAAGTCTGAGACTCATTCGTTCTTTGACTTCCATTGTACATGTATAAGGTCAGTCGTGAAAAGAATCCTTTGAAGGCATATCCTGCATTTAACACAACTGCATTTTGTGTTACCACACCTTTTGTCTCCCTGTATAATCGCATTCATTATTTTAAAATTCTGTGTCGTTACGTGTCATACAACCATAAAAAACTGCGCATACGATGCATACATATGCACACATCTGTGCGAGGTGTTGGGGATTATTCCCGTTGTTTTTGCTCAAACATACAAACAAGCCATGACCTTTGTTCCGACCTTTCTGTTTCTCTAACGATCAAAGGAAGCCGAATAGTTTCTGCAGAGTTCATGCAATGTTCCCGGGACTCATCTAGCATGGCATTTGAACTGTTCCATTATCCAAATATAATGACCACATTTTAGGCGAATTCGGAAAGGTCATTGAAAATGTACAAATTAGAGACAGTTTAATATGCATTTGTATTTTAAAAAGAACTGTTTGATGTTTAATTTCTAACGATATCTATTTCAAAGAGTCTTTGATAATTTTGGTAACAATTATAGGGAATTTACCAGGTGCTTAAACGCATTATGATTCCAGGACCCCTTATGTCACTGTTTGGGATATCATTTCTGGGTGTTGTAAAATCATCTGTATACAAATAAAATGTATTGAATGGGCTAGAACTAGTCTACTTCAGAAAGATATTTATCAACACTGTGGCTATCCACGCAATTATGATAGATGTACTTTAATCAATTTTTTATTTCAGTTATACGGTTGAAATAAAATACTAGGATACGAATCAAAGCAATTGGGAGTCTTTAATTTGACCTTTACTGTTCATGGGTACTTTCAAAAGAGGGATTTTTTAAATAAAATTGTCAAAATTGCATAAGGCAGGCTGTCCAAAAATAAGTTTTATGTGTCGAAAAATATACAATTCATATATGCAGACAGAAAGACAGAATAAGGTTATGTAATTTTTGCAATGAATTATGAGAGTGACAATATTTCATATTATGCAAATGAGATGCACAGTGAAAATAACTTCATCGACACAGCTTTTGTTCGTCATACGGGCAGGGATATATTGTAGTCACACAAACGCCGGGTTCTTCTTTCTTTTGTACGTGCTAGAGTCAAATTCTGACTTACAGCAATGCTAGAGTTGAATTCTTACATATGACTGTGTTGGAGTGAGATTCTTTCAGGCAGCCTCTATGTCAGGGTATAGACTGGCTGTCGCCAAGCAGACATTTTGTGCTCTTTTATATGAAGTCAAATGGTAACATTCTGTCAGTCATTTCTTCCTCAAAATCTCCGGGTGAATCATGTTCTATTTGGGTTTTTGTCCTGATGTCTCAGACACAAAGACTTTAAAATGCTGTCGAAAAGAAATCTACGTCCAAAGTTGATCCATCTCCAGTATGTTTATACCTGTATTATCTTTGTTGAATTACAAAACCGAATTTTATTGATACTAGTATTAATTTTAAGATAAAAAAATTCTTGCTTGCAGCAAGAAAAAAAACTTTAGTAAGAATACTTTTTGTTTCATTTATACTCGTGGTTTACAAGGTAATCGTTTCTTTCCATCAATTTGTTTCTTTCTTTTTTTCCTATTTTCTTTTTTGCATTAAAAAGAAAGACCTATATAAATATGACAAACCTAACAGTGATTATGTAAGAAACACTATCTTAACCAAAAACAAAATGTTCCTTGATTGTTGGGGTTTTTTTAATGAAAATGGCGAACTTATTGTCTCCAGATCAGCAAGGTTAGAAAGAATTACTACTTTTAAAGTTATTTAAATTTTAATGGAAATATGAAACGAGTCGTCAAAGTGCAGAACATCTTCTATTTTTAGATTTAGTGCCCTCTCTTAATTTTGATTTGATTTTGCATGTGATGCTAGTTATACATACATGTATTTAAATATTTCGTTACTTGTTAGCAAATTATCATATATCTAGACACATGTACATATTGGTGATAATGTAAAATTGATAAATACCATTAACATCCGATCTGTTTAATCATTATTTCTTCCGGGCTACTGTATAAAAAATAAGAACACATTTCAATTTGATATTACTTGTAGTTTAGTATAAAAGACTCATGGTTTTATGAATGAAATTTATGTTCTGATTTAGTTTTTAGGAAAATTTTAATAGAAGTTTCTATTAATTGATGTATCTTATGGTTTACCGTTTTTTCTCTGAAATTTTATGATTGAATTTTTTATGTATTTTGAAATATTTTTCATCTTTACATTTTTTTTTAGAAAACATTCGTATTTTTTTTTAAATTGTAAAATCTTTTTAAATGTAAGAATGATGTGTATATTCATGTATTGTCTATTTATTAACATATATATGATTCGCTTGGTTTTAAATTGAACAAATTTAATACATTAAATAATTTTATCAACATGATCGTGATTCATCTTATTCCAAATAAAAGGAAAATTATCGTAGATACATTGTAAAGATTTTGTACACCACCGAAATTTGTGTTAGTGTGATTTAAATCCGCTATGATATATTTTGAAAAAAAATATATAATACATTAGTCAATTGAAATTGAAACTGAAAACAAAAGGTTAGGTAAATTTAGTGTAATGCCTTATGAATAGTTTTCGAATTTAAATGTAATATATGAAGTTATTATTTTAAAATACTGCTGTACTTGGACTATTTTGTTTGAGAGTTCTGTTGTTATTTATTTTTCTTTTGTTGTGTTCTTTCGAAATAAAAAATGAAACAATTATAAATACGACACCCATAGACTAGATTATATCGTCCATTTACTGTACGGTTTAATGGCACTCTGTGGTGATATACGGTTATGTATTTTAGTAGCGTCGAATTTACAAGTTTGACATTGTTAAGGCAACACCTTTCTTCTGTCCTTGTTTTCTTTCTCATGCTGGAGAATTATGTCTACATATATTGACCCATGATTCTTCCAGACTAAACCATAAAACAATATGTACAATATATGCATATGTACCGGTATTTTGCTAAACTGGATCGCACCTTTTGCAAAGTACATTTGCGCGTAACTATGCCAAAGGCGGATTCGTCAGAAACAGAAAAAGATTTACTAATTGAACCAAGAATGGCATTTTTGGGGAGAAATCCAGACAAATAAATTAGCAGTCAAATAGTTAAATCATAATTGCTTCGGCGCCAGTGATAAATTGTGGTTTAATGTTTAATTCCAAGACGGCCCTGGAATGTTACATGTATAAAGGTTCGGGAACCATCATGCATGACAGGATAGTTGGCTGTTTATTCAAGCGTGACGGTACCCGGACTCTCACTGGTACGGTGCCGTAACCCACAAAAACTGTGTCCTCCACCGTACTGAACACAGGGACATCATTGGGTGATCCATACTCAGGCGAATTCCTCCTCCATTATTGACGGGTACTCTGACATTTTTGGGAACATAATCATTGACTTAACACTCCGCTGCTTTAATGTAAATGCGTATTGTGTTGACAAAGTTTATCCTTTTATACGTGTTCTGTGTGTTGCATTTTTTCCCAATTTTCACACAATTTTTCTTAACGGTTATCTGCCTTTTCCATCTAGTTGCATGTAAAACTTTAAACCTTATTGGTGAGAGATGGAGCGAGGCGATGCTGTTATGTAGAATGTGAATTAGAATGGAAGCAAATCTCCTAATCAACCACACACATCTTAAAAGGCAGTGGTTGTGTAAATAAATGAACAAACGATAGTCAGATAAACTCTTTTTATCAACATCACAAGCCTTCAGAATCAAGATCACGGTAAACAGATAGAGAATCCACTAAATACTCGAATTACCGTTGTAAGTCTCGCGAGATTTAGAAGATACCTTGTATTTAGTGGCTGAATAAGTCAAGAAATGGCTTTTCAATGAGCCATGCATCATTGTCAATTGAAATCTTTGTTTGGATGGAAGATAAGTTCATGTAGCAAATAGTTCTGCCGACACGAAACCAACCATTGAATAATCGAATGCTTTGTCTGTCCTTCATTGCAATCCCTAGATATGTCGCTTCCTCTGTAAGCCGATGCTACGCGGGTTTGTTCGAATTAATGCAAATGTTTCTCCCAACGAAGATCTATAGAGTCAGTCCGTCAGAGAATGTCCTTTTACATGCTACAGTCGCATATTTTAATCAGATAATATTCATCACACCCCTCATTGTTTGCCGCCATTCTTGCAACCCGATTTGTAAAGTTTAAAAGTCTTCAAAATTTTGCATAATTCTTATGATATCAAAGAAATAAATGCCGCCCAAACACCGCACAATTAGCGTCGGTGTGATATGATCGAGGTGTTTACCGACTGAACACTCTACCCGGTGATTACTGGGTTATCAGGATAAGATATATCAGAAAAAGGAACATGTAACTGTCTTATCTTAGGAGTTCTAATCCGTAACATACCCGTTAGAGTTTTTTGTTGTTATCAATACTCAGTAAATGTCAAATAAATACATCTCTTTAATCTATCATTTTGAATCTATTTTTCTTTTCGTTTGCTGATTAATAAATTGTAGGAAATTTATAAAAATTAAACGACCAGTTTGATATCAACTGCAGTTCATCATTTAGTAAACAACACAGCATAGTTAGATAAATGATAAAACATATTGACCGTTTCAAATGTCATTAAATAATTAATAGAATTACTCATTGTTTATTCGAAAGGAAAACAACACGCCCAAAAAAGGAAGGTAATATTTATTCTGTTTCATATATAAAAGTTGATCACTATCTATAACTTTGGTTTAGATTTACGATGACGAATTTGAAATTTTTGTGATTTGAAATTACTACTTAACATTGCTTTTGACTCACAATTTTTGATATAAGATATTCATATATATATATATATTTGTTTAACTTTAATAAATAAAAATCAAACAAATTTCTATACGTATAAGTAAAACTTAATTAAGAACTCTTACATTTCATGATAAATATTTTGTTATCATTCTTGGTTTTTCTTTCCTGTTTTTGATCCCATTGGTTTATTCAAAATAATTTAAGCTCATCTCCTTTGTATACATTGCCTTTCAGGGATATCTTCCTTCTGAAAAAGATAAAACAAACCCGTCATTTTATTAATTATCGGTGATTTTCTGGTAATATATAAAATATACAACAGAACAAAGTAATACTGATAGCTAAATTTCTTATGCTTTTTGTTACTTTTAACGATATGATATTTCTAAATAGTAGAATTTTTTAAAATATATACTTTAATAAAGAATACAATGCAGAATTACAGCTTTATAAATGTTTCAATATTCCTCAACGAAATCCTTTGTTATTCTTGATTTATACAATTAATTGACAAACGCACATTTACAAATATTTAAAAAAAATAAAAACAATAGTTGAGTGGATAGAAAAAAGTAAAAGATGCATGTATAATAAAATTATATTCATTGTGCTGATAATTAAGGAATAAGGAATATTATGAGGTGATCAAATACGGTCGAGGTGAAAAAATCCAATAAAGCCCGAAAGGCTTTATGATAGATTTGATTATGCCCAACCGTGTTTGAACACCTCATAATATTCAGAGAATGATTCCTTATCATTTGTATTTATATAATGTTAAGCAATTGTACGATTAAATGTTAAAATAGTCATTGATGAAATGTATTGGACTATACATTACAAAATCAATCCTTAGTATTCTCACAAAGACACTGAAAAATGTACATATTAATAGAAAAATACACCATCTCTCATGACAACTTTCTTTAACATAATTTTTTGATAAGTCTGAACGAAGAATTCCGTTTAAATTACTTATTTAAAGCAGAGACATAAATAACGGGACCAACCTTACTTTGAGAACTACATATTAGTAAATTGATATATTGATCTTAAATCAAAAGTATATTGTTTTTATGAAAATGTGCATAGGATTTAGAAGTTTTTGAAACAATAAATTGAAAAATAAGATTAATATATAGAAAATATATAGGCCAGCTATCATAGTAAAACGTTGGTGAAATCTCGGACGACGGGTAGCCAACTGCCACCCGAAACTCCTCTTTTAATATTGTTTATAAGACACAAACTCATGAAAATATAATATTTAGAATGTTTTGGTAATAAGTTTTAGCTGTTTTTATTTCGATATATTTGTTTATTATTAAGATATACTGATTTAAACTGGGAATACTTTACAATAGGGACCGCGAGATTTCGTGAGATTTCGATCAGTTGCTAATCTTGGTTATATATGTCTCTGTTTAAAGACACTAACTTTTTACAAAATAAAACCTCTTAATATTTATTCTGAATTTAACATAAAATCGACATTTCAGCACAAAAAGAAACTCGGTTCATTGGCATGTTGGACACACAATTTACGAAACCTCAGGATTAAGCTTCTTGAGACATTATTGTGTCTGTATACACATATTTTAATATTATGCGCATAATAACATTAAAAAGCTCTTTACCAAACATTATTCAGCACGGTTTCAGTGATAAACATGGACGAAGAATACTCAATACAAACATGGTTTCAATTTTACAAATACAAGTACCTAAGTTTGGTTGATAAAACAAACCGTACTCTGATTGTACCCCCAGGCAATTAAATCCCGGCACACATTGTTTTCACCCCAGAACTCTGAGCTGTCACAGTTGTTCTACGGAGACATTATAATACCGATTCTCTCGCCTTGTTCTTGTCCGGATTCTTATGTAAAAGTTAGAAGTAAAGAGCAGATAAAAGGGTCTGGAGCTTGTTAATGTCAGGGTGAGGCTGATAACAGAGTAACGTGGAAACGGGGGACCCGGTCCCTATTCCGAGGGGGGGGGGGGGGGGGGGGGGAGGGGGGATGGATTCAGTAGGGTTTAAACGCATGACTAACTTTCTGTGTCACATGTTATTGAGCTCTCTGTTTTGTTTTTAAACATATTATTTATTACTTTATTTATACTTACGTACATACATGCATACAGTTTTGGAAATAGGTTCATACAATTTAACCATCCTCTCCACTATAGACTTAATTATGTATTTTGTATATGAATGTGTCTTTGATATTGTGTATTTATTGTTTTGTGTATATGAAAAAGCTAGTTGTCATTCGCTAAAAATAACTATTCTCGATTTATTTATATGTTTAAAATAAAATGGAACAGACTCATTCAGAGGAGAAAAGTTGACAAAAATATATCTTTTTTTTTTTTAATTCAAAGACTCTCATACGGACATACAATGTTCTGTTTTACCAAACTGACTCTATTTTTTCAATGTACAAACGGATTTAAAACCAAAATGGATAAAAAAAAAAAACCCCAAAAAAATCCCAATGTTTTTTTCTGAATATAAACATCTGTAAATCTCTGATTAGGTATATACCTACATATCCTGTTGTTTATGTTTTCCATTTATTAATGCAAGTAATTTTAGTATTTCATGTATCACTTATGCAATATTTTTAAAATAATGTGTAATGTTTTGTCGTTGTTTTATATGAGAAATTCAGAAAAATAAAGAACTTTTTTATCACGTAATTAATTCTTATAAATTGATTTATTGTCAAAAAAATCTATTCAATTTTAATTTTTTTATTCAAAAATATATTTGAACCATCTTTATTCTACATCACAAAAGCATTTAAAAAAATAATGCATTAATTAAAAAAAGATCAAGAACATAATTTTGGTAAATACTTAAACATAGTTCAACTTGTGTCACTGAAAAGGCGAGGGATATATTTGTGATGATAAGCAAATTGCAAAAGATGTAGTTTATTAATAATACACGTGTGTATGAAACACAGTCTGTATCTGTTTGACACAGTGGAAGGTTGAGCAACATTATAATGTTACAATGTAGAGGGTCTAGATTTTATTATTTTTGCCAAGAACATCATTACTGTATCTATTGATTTGTTTCTTACATAAAACGAAATTGTTGAATATCATTTTTTAGGTAAATTTTGCTTGAAATTTATATGCAACATTTTCTATATCATACGATTTTATTATGTTCACTTACACGAATTTATATTTCTGATTACAGATATTCTTTGCTATATAGCTTACTAGTTTTTATCTTTTAATTTGAGTCAGGATTTAGAAAGTTAAAAATACATGACCTGAAAAATGATAGCAATAAGTTTACAGATAATTCAAAAATACAAATGATATAAAAGGTATACATAATGGTAAAAGTAAATTGGTTTCATCAGAATAGTCCGCACATAAAGACATATTGGACTGGATCGGGGAATACCTGACACCAAAATAGGTGTATTACGACACGGAAGAACAAATATAGCATGGTAAAGAATATTGAAGGTTTTTCCGCATCTCAACATAATCACGTCATAGAAATGTATTGATCAGATAAATTGTAACATCGCTAATAATTATAATTGTAAATCTTATGTTAACCACAGATACTGTATGGATAAACTTGTCAAAATATTGTTTTTGTACCTCTTGCACAATTTACATTGTCTGGGAGAAACGAACAAACAAAACACTTTGAATTTTTGGAAATTTGATAAAAGTACATTTTTAAAACAAAATTTTACTTTGTAAACTTTGCAGCTTAAATTCAAAAAACAATTTTAAATATTATCTAAGAAAGGATTGATGTTGCAAATATCATATCATGATTGCACGTGTACATTAAAAGATGAAATAAATAATTATAGATAAAATAATTGTAGAAATTCAGATGACACTTGACATATTTTCGATAAAGTTTTCACTATCTAGAAAATATACCGGGCTATAATTATCGAAGATAATCTGTTTAAATCAGAAAAGATGAACAATATGAGAGGAAAGTGCGTGTTCTTGAAGATGCGCAGAGATGTATATATTTTCATGGACAATATATTAAAGTGCGCACCTGTTCTCTACTCTAAACATAAAATAATGATACAAGGGGGAGATGACCCGCCCCGGGAGATTACATCGCTCCCAAGTAGCCCTAGCTGTTCGATTAATCAAAATTTGATAATAAAACTTTACGAAGCTATAAAATAGAATTGTTTACAGATGTTCGAGTACGTATGATGAGCTGGTGGCCTTTTGAAGAAACTTCAAGAGGAACTGACTGAAATTTTGTTTGAAAAAAAAAGGCATTAGAAAACTTAAAAAGAAAAGGGTAAATTTGATGAAAACTGTGTAAAAAGACGATAAATTCAGCTGATAATCTACGCACCATTGCTCTCGTATACCACAAACCATTTGATAGAGGGAGAGCGCTGAGAATGTAACCAGGGATAATAATCGGACACTTAAAGATAATCACTTTAGATAATCATACTGATATTATCTTCATCAAAATACAGATCAAAGGATACTGAGCTAGTCAGACAAACTAGTAAACACATAATTCCGATGTCGAAAACGACATGCTTTTCGCGAATTGGTGAGGTTCCGAATAATTACCGTGTGTAGATCAATCCGGTCGGGCTCTGGTGATGACTCGTTACACGACAGATAATGAGGAGGAGCGACGACCGACCGACGGCGTGGCGCTCGTGAGAAAAAGTCGGGATCGTGATTCTGTAAGAACACGAAGATGAAGTTTATTCACTTCATCAAAGACTTTCGATTAGATTTTTCACTCTTTTTTAATTCTCTTTTAATTTTTTTTTTATTAAAATCACTTGTACCTTTCCTTCGTTTTTATTTTGTGCTGAGCAAGTAGAATTTTAACACAATACTGCAATTAGATCGTCCCATGATATAAAATTCATTGCATTCTTCAATATGAACCTTATCTAGGGAGATAATCTCATCTCTCTGATAACGATCAGCGGAAAATTATTTATTGATTTTTCAAAAGCAGCCTCTAGATTAAAAAACGGGAAACATTCCAGTTCATGATGACTTTAATTTCGCCAATTAAATTGCCCACTTTTGAGATGAAATTTACCGAGGTCCGTTATATATAAACGGAAGGAAACAGTAAAATACTGCCAATCGGGGAGTTCTATGCTTGTCAACGATAATTCACGATATGTCCCGAAAGGTATGACACGAGACTGTTTCTTAAAGGTATATTGACAAGGTAACAGAGAGCGGAAAGAAACTAGAGAATTGATAGGTAATTACCTAGTATTGTTCAGTGACAAAAGGCGGAAATATGTAATTCATAACAATTGTTTATGACTTGGGGGTTATATTTGATTTCAATTAACTTATTATTGTGTTCTAGACGACAGCAGTAATTGGAAAAAATGATTGCAAAATTTAAGACTCCAGTGGTAACCTTTATTTATTTATATCTTGTTTTCCAAAAAAAAAAATATTAATGACAATTAGACATGAAAAACAATATATATTTTTTAACATTTGTTGAAAGACATCATCAAAAAAGAGTATTTATTTCTTGCCATCCACATGTATATTTATTTTATTTTATATTCACATCAAACATATAATAATTTGTCTATATAATTTTTTATACATTGGTTAAACGAGTTTATCAACAAAAGTATCAGATATTGTCACATTCACAAATAAATCATTATGAATTATTTATCTCGGATTCCATTTTTATTTTCTTTATTTGTCCGTTGAATATCAAGGTCAACTAATGTATCTTTTCATATGTTCAGTTACATATAAAGTACAGTGGTAGATTTCCTTAAGTATTACAATATAGAACAAAATCAAACAAGAAATATCTATATATACAGTATTCAATTATTCAATGTATACATCTATGTAAATGCATATCTATGTACTTACCATTTTGATCTTAATACACAGACAGTTGTAATTTTGTATACATTTATGTAAATGCATATCTGTGTACTTACCATTTTGATCTTAATACACAGACAGTTGTAATTTTGTATACATTTATGTAAATGCATATCTGTGTACTTACCATTTTGATCTTAATACACAGACAGTTGTAATTTTGTAAGAACCTAGTACTTTGCTCAAACCACAGGTAGGCCTATTTCATTGTACAGTAAAATTTCTTCAAACCATACCATTCTTTTTTCTCATCTATTCATTTGTTTACATACATGGAATTGATAAGTGTGCCACATGTACTATCATTCATTTTGACTGTTTGTTATTTTTCCACGTTAGAATGAATTTATTTCTATTCGCAAGGGTTTATTTTGATGTATGAGTATGAAATCCTAGTGTAAATGATCGCGCTATAAATCTATCAATATGTACCCCGTAAAAGCCCTCTGTACTGCGCAGAAACAGAATAAAGCATGCACCAATTCTACAACAAAAGTTTAAATAAACACCGCAGCGCATTGCTAATCCGAATGATGCTTTAAGAGGGAATTATATATGTTAATTTAGATTAATCAAAAGATTTGCTTAATCCGTTGAAGGTTATTTCTCGCCTAAAAGCATAAACTGTTCAATACAGATCGAACTGCAGATTATATGATAATGATCAGTTTGAGATTCATGAATATGTATGTAAGGAGATAACAGAATAAGCCCAGAGAGAGAGAGAGAGAGAGAGAGAGAGAGAGAGAGAGAGAGAGAGAGAGAGAGAGAATAGTTAAAAAAATTAAACAAACCTCACGTCAAAGACGCATTCTGTATATAAAATATTCTTTTTTTGTTAACGAGACTAATATAAGTAAAATGATATGTACATTGTCCTCAGCACTTTCGAAGCAAAATATAAATCCAAAATAGGACGCAGCTGAGTTTTTTCACATCTTAATAAAATCGTTTTCTCGGCCAAATTTAATTTTTACTCGTAATAAACCCGATATCCACTTCCACAAGATAACTCCGATACATGGAGGTAAAAGTTGTTCGTCTCTTATTTAAGAATGATTTAAATGACTTATTCACCCCTAAAAACTATCGTGACATTCATCTTCAGATACCGCCTTTATAATATTCAATATCTCGGAAGATATTAGTATTTCAAAAAGATCAGATTATTATTTTGATTGATAAAGTGTGTGAATTTCTACCGTCCGACTAAGCGATTCATATGTTAATTTACAAACAGATGATCTTTTTAATGTCCCTTAAACACATTCGATAAAAGTGATCTGATTTTCAATATGAATGAAAGACTTTCATCCTCGTTATAGGGGTTTTGCATTTATATGTACGTCCTTATTTTATTACAAAGTACAAGTTGTTTTTAAGCTGGTTTGGTTTGAACATATTTTATTGTATAAACATATACAAATGGTTCGAACACAAGTTCTAACAACTTACAAGGTTCTTACCAAGTATAACAATTTACAACTGTGTAGTAGTTTAGAATAGAAAGTACATAGAAATGGATATTATTAAATTGGTTAAATTATTGAACAAACGTACATGTATTTATAAACAGTTCTGTTTGAATTGAATTTGGTCTAGGCAGTAAGACTGAAATTACGAGAATCTGCCACAATCTCTGATAAATCTTTGAACAGCTAAAAAAATACGTTGGTTTAAATTGACAGTCAGAGATTCATCTCCCCACAAAAGTAAATGACAATTAATAATGATAATTTGATTCAAATTTAAAAGGTTTGAAAACAGTTCATTTCGTGCATTGGTATATTTCTTGCATCCAAAAAACAAATGATAAGAATCTTCTGGTAATCCACATTGGCAATTAGGGCTTTCAATAATATTTCTTCTGAAAAGGTCGAAGTTTAAGATACAGTTATGTCTAAGTTTTGTGTGTATAATGTTAAGTCTTTAAGTTTAAGTTTAAGCTTGTTTTTAAGCTGATACTATATATGTTTAAAACCTTATTTTATAGGGCGTTTCAGGCATTTCATTGAATAAATTGACTTAATATTGTAACTCTTTGTAAAAATGTAGAAATATAGTACTAAATTGCATAAAAATAAAAAGATCTATATAAATATATTATGTTATTTTACCGCATAAAAAAGAAGGAGCGGTTTATACACATGGTATTAAATTAAATAAAAAGTTTAATGAAACAGTATACCAGTATAATAGTATTGCATAAGCAAAAAATCTAAATTAAAACAAAATGCAGAAAAGGCCTCCTGCTTCTAGCTAATTTATGCACTGATTGGAACACTATAAAAACTGAATCGACCACGGGGCAACACTCGGGGTTCCGCATTAATTTTTCATGAGTAGCAAAAAGCTTATCTTTGGGAGCAGAAAGAGTGATCAAGGTCGCTGATACAAAAAGAAAGCGATAAGAGAGAGAGGAAAAACATACCAAATGCACTGAAATCAAGAAATATTGCAGTTCTTTCATCGCCACTATTAAACCCGGTATGCATACTTGAAATTCTATATTTAGCTTGCACTATCTTTTTGAAAATCCGTAGTTAAATTTTTATGACCATCTTGCTTATTTTATTCAAAAATATATCTTTCTCCCCAACAAAATAAGAAAAATATATATTCAAAAACCGACTTTAAAAACGCATTTGACATTTAGATTTATTTTTGTAGTTTTCTATCAAAAGGAATGTGGTTATTTACTTTGAGAAGAGATGGGACTACAGATAAAACCACAAAATATATCTTAAGAGCTGATAAGAGCATTTTGACTGCGCTGATCTTTATCAAATCTAAACAGACACCGATCACGAATTTTCACTTTTCTCCACCGAACCCTGGAGGAAAACGTTACGGTTGCTAAATTATATTTGTTTCGGTACAAGATAAACTTTTTTTTTATCTCCACCTCGGTAAAGGAGTTGTCGTCCCTTGAAGGCATATAGGGGGCGGGCATGCGCCACTTGTTTGTTTTTCTAAAGGGTGCAATTCTCACACCTAGAAAAACAAAACTCGTGTACAGTTCTTATCGGAATGAAAACAATCAAATTCCTCCGCGTTATTTGTTTTCTTTTCGTTAGATGTCTGATGCCAACATGGACATTATTTACAATCCTCACTCACGCCTTCTTATTACGGCAATCACCAGACAGAGCCAAAATCAATTGATAATGTTAATTTGAAGTATATCTGAAGATCTTTTTTATTCCCCTCTGCTGTTGTAAGGCACCTCCAAAGCATGTAGAGTAAATATTATTTCAATGTTTCATATATCTTGTGCGGTTTAAATGTTGATTTATACAAAGTGGTGCACATGTACATGGAATCTCTAACTGTCACTTTGGGCTATTCGTTATTGCCATTTTACCTTCATATAAATAAATAAAGGTTATATATAACGCATACATATTTTATTTCAAATTATCCAATACATATTTCATAGGTTATTGGCTTTTTCATCAAGAGAGATGCCCATACAAAGATTTTAGGAGAATCAGCTGTTTTATCTAAGGTGTCTGGGAGACAATAACAGCACCATATACTTACATAATGATCTTTACTAAACACAAAGACATCATGGTCTTGCAAAAATCACATAACTTATGTTAGATTTTTCATCTCAATGGTAAAAACTATCCAAACTGTTCTTTGTTTTGGGGGATAAAAGATATATTATATAATTGTCACCTCTCTCATGGTTTAACTAATAGACAAATTAAAAGAAATCACTTAAAAGAATACGATAAAATCAACAGCTTTTTAAAAAATATATTAATCCATTGATAATTAAATAAAGATATCTTTTAGAACATTAATCTCGTAGATGAAAGAGTAATGTGATTATACAATAAAAGATTTATAATTTAAAATAAATATTAGTATTTATCGAAATAGAGAATTTTTCTTCGTTTTGTAACACGAAATCCCCGGGAAGATTCATGGCTGATTTAATACGGTTTCCACAAGGAAAACGGGAGATGTTATCGGGACAAACAGAGGGAAAGGAACGCTAAGGTTTTTGTCTTTAAGCTTGAAAGTCGTCCTTCATCAATTAACTCTAGTTTCCTCTGAATAACAATAGAACAATAATTGATCGTATCTTGCCAAATTCAAGTCAATACGCGACTTTTATGGTGATGTGCCTTGGACGAGGGCCCCCTAGCACACCAACCAAAAGCCATCCCGCTTTTTGATGTACGTCACAGGACTGTGTAGGGTGCGCTCGATTGAACGAAGGCGAGAGCATTCGGGCCGTAAAAATGTATTTCCCCATTGGCAACAATGATGACTTTCGCTGGAATGTCGAAATTAATGCTGACAAAACACCATCAAATAACACAGTGCGACCCCTCATCGCCCCCAGGACTCTCTTGTCCAAAAAGAAAAGAACATCGAAGAAAATGAGGAGAGAAATATGCTTCTAATTGGTCTCCTCCATATCAAAAGAAAAGTTGTGTGATACCCGATACCCATATACATAGACTGGGCCTCTTTCGGGCGCCCCAAAACCACTTTGCTACTATTAGTAGCGACAAGAGACATTTTACATACAAAAGGCACATAAAAGAAAACGCAGAGACGAACCGAAGGGAGTTTGCTAGAAAAACAAGCTTTGGTATTATAGTCCTGTCAGAGTATATTTGTCAAATTAGAAAGGAGAGCAGAGGCGATACGCCATGTATGATAGTCAGACTGCGAGGAATGAAATAAGTCAATGTAATAGCATAATGTGAACCCTAGATCTTACAAGCAAGATCTGGGATGCTTCACGATCGTATCTCGGCGTAGGAATCTGATAATGGAATATTAAACCGTCTGATAAAAAGCAAAAAGTCCCCGCTTCCAGACTATGTAACGGGGCACGCTGTCTCTGCTATTGTTTTTTGGGGAGTTTTCTGGTCGGTCTGGCCTGACCAATTCCTGATTAAATGGTCACTCTGGATTAGAATCAGACCTTCGTAGAAACAAAGATCAAAGAACAAATTAACGTAGTCTACATCAGACGGGAAAAGGAACAAGGCTATGTGTATTGTCACGTATAACATGAAGACCGCCACAATAGCCAATGATGGCCGAAAGTTCTAACAGAGATGGTTTTTTCATAGTGTTTATGTTATAACTGGCCATGGCATAACTTTTATATCTTAATGAATAATCAATACATGAATATGTATAGGGAAATCTATGGTGTCTGAAACAAGGAAAGTCATACAAGATATTATTTAGGGAATTATGATATTATTTAAGATGGTAAGAAAAATAGGGTTGCTAGAGAATGCTAGAATTGTTTCATTGTATATGTAGTTTTTTTCTTCAAACACACATAGCATGGTTAAACAACTTTCCTGGGTTAATTTCCTAATATCAAGTATGTCTGACAGCTACAGTATCAAATAAAGTAGATCAGAAAGGTGAATTCGGAGAACTGTTCTTTAATACAAATGTTAGGAATGTCTTAGTAGTATAATCGCGGTACACCTTGATGGTGTCCTACGGTCCACCTGATTTAAGGATATATCTACACTCTACATAGCAATGTCCTGATTCAACCGATTGTGAAGAAACACATTGCCTTCTGTCGTGACTTAGTAAGAAATTATTATTCAGTTGCAACTTGTGCGTTGTTTAAAAAATCAAAAGACTTTTTATAATTTTTTGAAGAACATTTTACTACATTAGTGAATGACAACGACGTACTTGTTCTACATATCTTGTTTGAGGTGTAAGAAAAACACTAAGACTTATTAATTACACCATGCTTTTATCTTTTTTTTTAATTGTATAGAAGGAATTAACTTTCGGCACACTACAAACGTCTTTACATTGTGAAAATGCATAATCTCCCAATGTTTCTCGTCAACTTTGTGTGTATAACAAGTGTCCTCGTATTTCACGGTGCTGAGGTAATCTCGTGCATTAGTTAATGTAATAAAGGCTGATTAATCCTCATTTATGTTTACTAGTTTCGCACATAATATGATGTAATACGATGCTGAGTTCCCCGCGGAAAGGCCACAGTTTAGCGTCCCCTTTTGGGTCAGTAAAACGTTTGAATTGACACTGATCCGCAACTGTCACACAAGCGCTTTTTTCATTGTGCAAGGGATTATATTTTTCGTATAATATATTCACTTCATACCGAAAATACCAAGTTTAATACGATTCCTGCAATATAAAATGTCTCTAATTTCCCTTAATAAGAGAAAATACACGTGTCAAATCGAACACTCTTTTATATATGCAAATATTATGTAAATAGTCGCGCATTGACTTCAAATTCCAGAAAAAATAAGTCCATTATTTGGTAATTTTACAGAGAAACAATTGTACGAAAGATTATAAACGTCCAGTTATATTGAATAAATAGTATTCGTTTATCAACTTAGCCTCAACAATTAACAGTGAAAAATTACCGGCGTGAGTCGAACCCCCTTGAGCCGACAATTTTACGCCAGTGATAATGTCTTGGCGGACGGGGCTGGAGAATCTATGCTGGCACATCAGATAAAGGCGGGAAACGATTAAACGCCTTATCTGAACTGTCCTTTGTTAAACATTATTTGAAACAAAACATCGAATCGATGTCGAGATATCGTCGCAGGGAATGAGGTTTAATGTTAAACCATTCCATCTAATCGTTGAGACATCGACAGGTCTCGTGATTTTTGCCGTTATCGCGTTATGTAAGAATTAATTTCACGATGGCTGGAGGTCGCTGGATTGTGCTATCGCGCTTCTGAAATTGATGATTGTTTTGTTTATCAGAAATTAAGTTGGTAGATTCATTTCATATAGTCTCCCCAATCCTCTATAAGATTCTTATCTGTGTAAAAGAGCTGCATAGATATTCTATTTACGGTTACAAAATTGGAATATGAGGGGGAACAGGAGGATTTCAATGTCACTTAAAAACCAGCGAGAACGTCGTGATCAGTCTTGACCTAACACCGAGAATAAACAACTTAAATATTTTCAAAATAAGATAGAAAATCATGACAAAATGTTCCGGATTTTCTTGAATGAGTGCATTAAAGAACTTATTCATAAATTTATTTCAAGAGAATGATTAATGGGACTTCTATAAATATCAGGACGAACTGGGAACCCCCACACAACGGAAGATGGTTTTGAGATAATCAGATGCGGGACCTTAACGAGTGATCGTGATATTTTAAGAAGATGGTCGTGTCCTATACTCCAGATCGTTTAGGGCTGAACCAAGATTTGTCTTATAAACTTAACTTTATCATCCACAAACGTAAAACAGGCCCCCGTTATACAGAAGCAACAAGACAGGTCTTTGATGTAAGAATGTTCACTGTTTAAATAATGTTCCACGAATAATGGTCTGTATCGGCGGGGTACAATACCATCACTATTCAGTGTTGCATTCCAATATATAGCATGCATGACTTCGCCCGCCCCTAACACAACAATACTAGTTGGGGGTCAGTCCTCAGTTAATGTGATACCGAGGGTGATCTATTTGATACGAGTCAGCGACAACACATATCGGTAATACAATATACCTCATCTTCATCGCCTGCATGTCTGCAATACATGAATTGACAAAAACTTTTAGCTAAGAATTTTACATTTTTTTTTTCTTCTTTTTTTAAATTTAATTCAAAATCACGTTCTATGAACTTAACATTTTCCTTCCAAAAACACTTTAATTTATCAAATGAAATTAGCATATATTATTTGTTAAAATAAAGTATGAATTAAAAACAATAGACTTTATTTTATCAACTGAAATATGCAATGCGATTATAAAATAGTCATGATGTATATTTTATTTGATAAAATAAAGTATATCAAAAAGGACAGTATGATAGTTTCCTTGAAATCTGTTATGAAATTTTCAATCCAAATTTTTATGAAAAAACATTAGTTACAGATATGGCCATCCTCGTATAAAATTTTAATATTTAATAAGGAGGCCGCTTAAGAACCAACATGGTATTCATAACACGACACACGGGCATGTAATGAACTGCTGTCGGGTTCAGGTTCACTTTTGAAACATGATCAGATTCTAAATTAGATAATGATTAGATATGCACCATTCAACAAGGTGACTTCATTGTGTTTCATTTTCATATTGATTTTTCTCTCCTCCCCCCCCCCCCCCAAAAAAAAAAGAAGAAGCAAACTTACCTTTTTCTAGACAAACTAGCCTTTTCTGTCAGTTATATTTTATTTTACAGTACAATACTACTAGATGTCAACAACCACTCTAGAGAGGTAACACTTTTTCAAAGTTCACTATTTAAAGTTTTAAATGAAATGAAATTATAATTCATCTGGCATTCTTAAATTAATGTGCTTTAAAGTAGTCGAATATTAAATGTTTAATTATAATAAATAATTAAGTGTTACACACATTTTATCTAATGATTCATCATCATTTTATCAAAACTTAAATCATTTTATAAAACGTAAACTCTATAATACTTGATTATTGGACGTAATCCTTTGGATAATATTGAACAACAAAATTATGTATGAGCAGTATGTGGCAGAAGTTTCACTGGAACTCCTTTTGATAACCAATAAGTTGGGGAACGACTCGCATAGGCACCGCCTGGTGTCCAATCCTTTTATGTATTTATTTGCATAATGAAGTATTGGTTAAATTGAATTTAAGATAACCAATCATTTTTCTGCTAGGAAAAAGATCCATGACCATGCAGGGCATATCATGTGACTTCGCCATAATTGATTGAACTGATTTTAGTGAAACACAAATTTTGTTTATAATCTACAGTATTTAATTTTCATTTTCAGCTTTGATATAAGCAAATCAATATACAGAACTCTGTCAAATATTTTGCATGTAAAACTAAATTCTGACTTTGCTATATTAGTGTATAAATTTTTTCACTTACTCGAGCTCATTGGGTTTATGCAGATATATTATATTTTAATATTTAATATTAAATTAATATCCCAAGAATATGAAATATTTTTTTATTAGAGTTTTATTATTACTGGAATCTCTGATGGTTCGAAAAGTTATTAGATATGTTCAACCGATGATGTCTGTTTCTTGTGTTCAGCGGTTAGGATTAAAGGGTAAACTGACAAAACATTTCGTAGAAAATTCAGACCATATCTGCAAAATGGTTTTGTTTTTGTTTTTTGTTTCTTCTGTTGTAAATAATTTTTAACAAAATGTAATAAACATATTATTATCAGACATTGATATTATACATTGTCCATGCAAAGCAAGCTATTTTGCTTTTTTGTTTCCTTTGTATTTCATTTTTGTAGTTTTTTAACATGTGTACAGGTTGTAGCAATTTTGTGGCTGGGGATTACCTTTTGTTCTAATTTGTTTTCTAGTCAAATGTTTGTGGATTCTTCCTGCCACTTTTGTTTATGTTTATAATGTTCTATATTTTTTGCGTCATTTTTAAATAAATGACAATAATTTAACTATCATGAAGTGTTACTGTTTTTATTTATGTTGAAGAGCTAATGGAAACAAACGAGCTGCAATGTTGCCTTGATGGGTTAAAAAGGGGTTTAACATAAATGATGATTACGACTCAATCCTTATATACTAGTATATTATAAACTTAAAGTTATTTGTCAGCTATTGTGAAAGGTCATTATGTCATGTTGTAAATTTTGAATTTACTGGGTGGGTGTAAATACAAAATTTACAACATGACAAGTTGTCATGTTGTAAATTTTGTATTTACACCCACCCAGTAAATTCAAAATTTACAACATGACAATTATATGCAAGGTCTCTCCAATATTATTGATTTTATCAATAAATTTATGTTTTTATATTACGGGTTTTGTTATTAAAATAAATATGTGAGGAAGATGACATGATGTGTTGTTTTATGCAAAACAAATATTACCCGGTAACATTTAAATCGAAATTTGATCTTTTTTCCTGTAATCCTAAATCTCTTTGAATATGATTTAAATTGACATATTGAATACCAGGGTTTTGGGGTTTTTTTGTATATGGTAACATGTTTATTGTTTTATTTTGAATATTTTCATTGG
The DNA here is from genome assembly GCA_033439105.1 of Magallana nippona. Classification (NCBI taxonomy): domain Eukaryota; kingdom Metazoa; phylum Mollusca; class Bivalvia; order Ostreida; family Ostreidae; genus Magallana; species Magallana nippona. The sequence continues at coordinate 2,569,184 of CM065921.1, forward strand.
TACTTTTTAATTCTTTTTATTCGGAGTACAAAATGTTTACTTGAAATTACAAAAAAAAAAAACAAAAACAAAAACAAAAAAACACACAAATATTTTTTTCTGTTCAAAATAAATAAAATGTATGTTGTTATTTGAATTTTTGAAGTAACATAACATTTGAAGCATTTATTTTTTTTCTTCTTATTTATACAATTATCATTGTTTTATAATTTGGAAAAATATTTTTGACTAATAAATTTATCAAATAGTATTTCATTTAATCGAAGAAACAAAGCATCTTTTCACTTTTTAGTATGATTACATAGTTGTTCCAATAAATCTTTAAAACCTTTTTACTTTGATCTTTTAGCTTTTAAAAATTAGCTAAAATTCTATGTAAATAAAAATAAATAGATTCATTAAACAAAACTATATATTTGAATTATTTACGTCAATGAAATGAAAATAACTTTTCAAAATGTCTTCTGTTTTATTACACACATAAATTCGTGCAATTCTAATGTGTATGTTCATTTATACGTATCATTTCCACAAAAGTAGAAATTAGTTTCATCATAAATAATTGCATATCGATGGTAAATCTTTCCACGTCGTTTAAATTATCAAAATAAAATATATCATCGATCATCTCTTAAACAGGTATTGTAAACAGATTAAGAACACAAGCCCACTGACAAAAGCGCGGGTCACCTGGGTTTTTGATATTTACAAGAGATATGATATCGTAGTCCAAAATCTGATAAAAAAAAAAAAAGAAAGAAAGAAAAAGAAAGAGAGAATCAAGAGAGTGTTTATGAGTACCCTCTCTCTGTAATAAGTTTCAATTTCGTCGAGTGGTTGAACACAGAGAGATGAGCCGCCGCGCTGTAACGCTTGCTCTTAGATGATTGAGTTCGGGGCGGACTGCGTTTATTTTCTGATGAATGAGGAGAGTTCTCTGTATTTAACTAACTCATAATTTTATTTATACGGGGACTCTATTGTGTGTAATGTAAACGGCGGCGCCAGCGTCGATTCGAATAAATTATTATGTTGTGTATATTGTAGGAAGTCCATTGGCATAAACCTTTGATCAAAATTTAAAAGGAGAGTATTTTCATTTAAAAGTCTAAAAAGCGTGGATTACTGCGAATTAACATAAAAGTTTAATGATTAGTAATGGTGCATTAGAAAGGCTTTTAAAATTTCAACTTCTTGTCATAAAATAACAAATTAACATTATGTTAATGTGAGGTCTGCGGTCACTGGATGGGTATGTTTTTGTAAACAGGGCCTTATTTAATTGACCAAAGGGGCAGTTAAAAGGGAGAAAAATAGAGTGTCCTCGTCGCGCGGACCTCTTAGAGACCAAGATGAGCTCTTAACTTCTAAACATTTATCGCGATCGATTTATCATCATTAAGCATTTACAAAAGGAATATTTATTGAATCAAGTCATTCCTTTACCATTCCCTAAAGGTGACTTCTGCCAATAGTGCACCATAACTACCCCGATAAGCAAGTAATGAGAGTCAGAGATAACGCGGGCATAATAAGACAATGTTTTTCATTAGGCATCCTTTTGCTCAGGAAAAAGCAGAAACTGATAATATTAATAGCTAATATTCGGTGTAATTATACGGTGATTAATATAATCAAATGATGTTGATACATTTATCATGATAAAGTCACATTGGACCTGACAAGCGCCCCAGAATTGGTTGGGAGTAGATAGTGCGCTACAAACAATCGAGGTGCGATGATTCGCCGTAGTCTCTTCGAGAGGCGATAAACGAGAGGATGCATTGTAAAGAAGAGAGCAGATGGTCGTTTGACGATAGAACAGCGATTCTCCGGATAGAGGTAGCCTATCTTCCGTTGATTGATCGCCGTTAATTGCTCTTAAATCGAATCGACTTCTATTTACACGTCCTGTGAACTTGTCTTTGAATTTGATTAGGTTTTGACCACGAGTATTAATGTTACACTTAATTATGATTTATTCTCCTTTTTATATCTACACAAAAATGACAAGGCTTTGTTCGCCATATTTCACGTCCAGGATCCGAGAATTTACAATTCATCAAATGATTGTCTATAATCACTTCCGAAGATACCCTAAACACCATTGTCATTAATCACAAGTTATTTTTTAGTCATATCAGCAATGTGCTGAGTACAAATAGATATCTTAATTTTTTTTTAAATAACATGAAATGAGTTTTATTTTCCTTGTAAAAGTTCATTAAACCTCATCTACATGTATATCGAAAAATTGTAGATTTTTTTATTTGATTTGAACCTATTTTATTGTGTGTATATATATATATATATATATATATATATATATATATATATATATATATATATATATATATATATATATATATATATAAAACATACATATACAAATGGTTAGGACACAAGTTCTGTAGCTTTTTTTTTTGGTTCAGAAATGCATATTTGGAAAATTTTGAACTTAAAAAGTCAAAGAACTTTAAAAAGAAATCTTGTGAAATTGTTACCTCATATCAACACAAAAATCTTGTTTCGGAGTCACGGATTATTTTTTTCTGCCATGAGAAACTATTTGTGGGCACGCAAAGCAAAAACTTAGTTTAACTGTAAATATTTTAAAAATTTCAGTTCAGAACTTACAAGGATTTCTAACATTCTGTATCAGTAATGGAATAGGTGGTAAATAGCGGTAGATCCGAGTAGAGATGCAGTGGAGTTGTTTTTCAACACTCTGTTATTAAGATGAGGATAAAGATAAGTGGCAGTAAAGCTGGCTTATCAAAGCCATGAAACAAACCAAGATACCAATGTCTTTATCGAAGGGAGAGCAACAGACAACATTTCATGGAAACATCATCACCGTCTTCCAAACAACGTTAATATGTACACCATGTCCCCCGGTAAATAGGAAAATAAATTTTTAATTCTCCGCGATGGAGGTTTTGTTTTGAGTGACAGCTGCACGTGTGTCTGTTTGTGCTCTTATCACAGAGAGAGAGCAATTTTGATTCCTGGAATTTATAGCTTGGCGCCGATCGGCAAAAACTACCCAGTATATAAGATCGTGTGTGAGATATATTCCCTTTACATTTTGTCTTTTTCACGTGACTTGTAGAAAATCACCAACACGTGCGGTTGTGTCCCACCAGTTTTAACTGTGTCTTTTTTCTGGACCGCACACATATATATATTTTTTGTTTAAAATAATATTATTCAAAGTTTTTGAAATGTTGAAAATTTAAAAAGATTTTGTTACATGTAATTATTTAGCTTACTTTAATCTAAATTTTTTGTTTTATATAAAAACAAATCGGTATGTGTTTATTTGGAAAAAATACATTTATTTTCCAAAATTAGAAAAAGGTTAATTTGGGCTGATGAATTTTATTTATTTAATTTACATTACATTACGATAACAAAATATTATAAATAGAAGAGTTAGAGTATTTTTTCATTTTTGTTTCTAACTTTGAAATAATATATAAACAAAATTTTTCCCCTACACTTGACGGTTTTTTTTATGGTTTGTCTGGTAACATTATAGAGTTAATACAATAAAATTAAGTCTATAGAATAATCTGACAATCTGATACAAAATTTTGATGCATGATATATACTAATTATAGATGTTAGACACTGAAAATTGTAAACAGGAATCAATGCTTGCTATCTAGCCGCGGCAAAGTTCGATTCATCGGCTCAGAAAATACAGAGGGGGCACTTCAAAATGATAAGCATAGAGTCAATCTTTTCAGGATATGTTAAAGCATTTACATACTTGTGTATCAACAAAATTTTGAAATTTCTGTTAAAATTTTAAATTGATTTTTATAGAATTTTTTTTTTTAAATTATAAAACACTCTTCTGAAATTTATTAAAATGAATTTCTTATATAAAGAATTTCATTTCTAATACACATATTTCTATCATTTTTAAAGGTTGAATATCTGAATCATTGAGAATTTTTTTTCCTATAAAAGGTATCTTTGTGGCAATATTAATACTAATGGTCATGTTTTTATTTTTTTGTTTAACTGTACACAATATTTATTTGTCTGGCAAGCATTGGGTGGTATGAGTGTTCTCACAATAAACACGATATACACGCAGCCGCTATATAAACTACACAGAATCAATATAGACATCACGCACTAAAAATCTACAGAACAAAAACTCCATAGCTTACCTCTCAAAAAACAAGGGACGCAATCCAATCCTCGACACCTCTCCCGAGAGCCAGACCTGAAATAAATGTACAGATATTATGCACACACAGAAATATAGGGATAAAATACACATGTCTATCGATAAAATATTTCACTTTAACCCACAATGGAATCTGATTTTTCTTGCTTTGATATTTCAGACACTGATAGACAAGATATCATTTACCAGCATTCGTACGGTATCTTCCCGGCGTTTATCACCCCCATCTTTTGCCGTTTCACCATTGGTGTAACAGGAGAGATCAGTTTAAGCCATGAATGCGCTTCCTACCGTCAAAAAGCCATGTTACAAGATGTGTGTTGAACTCCCCTATTGATATGAATAGGCAGAAAATTCATTAAATCACACCTGGGTTGGAGTAAATCTTTTAACTGTCTGTTTACATAAATCTGTAGTAACTCCCAATATTACTTGATTTTCATTTCATTTGAGGGTATAATAAGGCGCTGCTTCATTGAGTACGAACTGTGACTCTCCTAGATGTAATCACGTCTTGATTTACGAGTCCTGGGTTTATATCTGGACATAATTTCCATGACTTTGTATATTACAGCTAATGATGGGATTATGAGTGGTGAATTGTAACATCTGAGTATCGTGAAACTCCGGTGTTATTTTTGTGGACAGAATTAATCGGTGAACATAATCTTATCTCTCCATTCGTTCTCACCTCGTCTGTCTTACTCCTCATTCAACTCAAATAGCTGGGCTCTATTGACTTCGCTATTTGCCTGCAATTTTAAAATTCCAGTAGAAATGACAAGCAGATTTATAAATTTAATTGAAGTTTTCACTGCAATCTGATATAACACCTCAAAGAGCAAGATTGCAGCGTAACAAAACTTAAACGAACATCCACGCAAACGATACAAAAAAGATAGTAAAAAAATCCAGATACCTTCAGCAAAAATTGTGCACATGAACATATAAACATGTGGTGTCTCATTTGTCTATAAACGAAATTTTGAGATTTACCTTACAATAAATTGTATTTATTTTAATGAAATGTCTTAGACAAAAACATATAAACATATACAGGTACAAGATATTTTTTTTAATAATTCATGAAATTATAAAGTACATTTCTCTTACAGAATTTGATTTAAAAGCACAAAAACAACAAATTGAATCATGAGATTCTAAGAAAAAGAATACAACACTGGCATTTCTCATATTCGAAAAAAACGAATACCTTTAGTTTTTTCCTCATGATTTCCTTTTTATTTTGTTCGTAAAAATAACATGTAATAAATTAAAAATATGTAAATAGAGAGATAAGGGTGACACCTATAATCGAGTTTCTGTTTACATATATCAACAATAAATCCAATGATTAATTAAATGCTATCAAAATACATGTAAATTGTGTTTACCAAGCATTAACAAAGCAGATTTTTAATTAACAATTATTAATTTAAAGAATTGGATGGCGCTACCACTGTTTGCCAATAACAGTAATGTATATCACTTGCTTCTCTCCATATTTTATCGCGTCGTTAGATTTTATGGCGAATCATTTGACTGTAAAAAGTCATAGAAATGTCCGTCTTTCCGAAGAAGAATTGCTCCATTACCTAGCGCGAATCCCCCTTTTCTGTTAGTACTCCATTATCCCTAATGCGTTTTGCAATATAAAGAGACTGTTTTCTTGCCTTTAATAATATGAGCGGTATTTGCGGTCATTACCGTTACCATTTCAGGGTGTATGTAATGCTCAGCGTCATTTGTGCGTTTCCTCTTATGGCAGAAATGCTATGAAGATCATGTAATCTATTTCACATAAATGCTTATTTGGAGTTGCAGCAAATTACGCACTCTGTTCGTGTGGTTTGTCCTCAAGACGTTTGAAATTATGACTCTTTCATTAAAACACTTTAATGGTTAACTGTCGTTAATACATTTTGCTCTTGGGTTATTACATTATTTCAATGATCTCATCGCTGTATTACCAAACTGGTGTATTGATAACAGAAAAAAGGGTGTTAGGTACCCAAGTTGTACCTGAATACCTTTTCTCCCACACACAATCGCTGCAAATGAGGGAAATCAAGTGGGCAACTCTGACAGAATATCATATTCCAAATTTGATAATTTTACGCCGGAGTTTGGATGAATCTGATACATAGTTTTAATTCCTCTTCTTCTGTCATAAATCATCCTGTAGCCATATTTCAGCAGGATTCTAAGTTCCAGAACCGGGAACAGGTGACACTTTGATTCCCGTGGTGAGGCAGTGCATCAGTTGTCGTTTTTATTTTGTACACATCTCCACATGGCCTACATCAGTCTTGGCTTTATTTACACTAACTCCTCTGTAAGCGATGATGGCCTGTTATGTATGCTCAAATGCCGAGAGGTGATCCGAGTCTAGCTTTTCCCTGGAGAGAAAAAACATCACTGCTTTCCCACTTCTTAAGTTTTGAAGTCAGATTTGAATGTTTTATGTTCTGTTTTGAGACAGCCTCCAAAGTCTGTGGAGTTCTTTTGAGGTTATCTGAGAATCTGTCTGGCCGATTGGTCAATAACCTACAGTGACAACAATGTTATCGTATACTCGTATATGTTTCATAAATAAAAGGGATTGATACCGCCGGGAAACCAGCCACCATACCGAATCTTTTATAAAATTAAAACATAGCTGATGTAAGGTCGAACAATAAAAATAGTTATCAACAAATTCAAGTGGTTTTATATGAAGGAAATTATAAATATATTTTTGATTAATCAAAACTTAATACACTTTTCGTTAATTAACATATTTTGAATTGTATAAAGAAAACAAAAATGCTATGCCCATTTTATTGGGTGATCAATTGTTTTTGATGGTTTTTTTTTGTTCTATATTTTGAAATGTTATTTTAAGAATGATACATGCCATCCTCTGAAACCATTGCAATATGGCAGGAGTCAGATAACCATGCTTGACCTTCAAATCTACTTGGCTTAAAGTCGACATGTTGTACAGTTTGAATTTACCTGGTTGGGTGTTGATGCAGTTATATGACAAGTTGTCAAATCGAAATCTTTGTATTTACACCCAACATGTAAATGCAAAATATGGCATTAACCATTTTAAAGATGGATAGAAGAATGGAACTCGGGTTTTTTATTTTGTTTTGGGCGTTGGTTTTTTTAATGATATGATTGAACTTCAACTAACGAAAATAAAGATGCAACTTTTGTTTAACGACGAAACAGGTAGCTTTAATTGTCAAAAAGGTTGCTGTGTTTTAATCATTGCAATCAGAAATGAATAATTAATACAAAGTTTGCAATTTTAGAGTTAATAGGAACAGTTCTTACATCCTTTAATCACATTACATGTACTAGGTGGGATGTGATCCAAGAAATGTCGCAACAAATCCCCCTTTTAAGAAAAGCCCGTTTCCTAGATACTTTATGTTTGTTGAATATATGCACAAACTAAGTGTCGCATTTACAATCTGTGAGTAACAGTTGGCCTGACTTTTATACCTGTAAGGTCATACCTGAATTATTTCAGTGTCACCTATAATCGGCGCCTTTCCTAATGGACAGCACAATTCACATTAAGGGTGCAATGTGTCATACAAAAGGGTTTTTGTCTGTACTGAGATTCACTTCTTTACCGTTAAACTACAGAAATTTTATATTAAACATTACTGTTATAATAATGTTGAGACTTACAGCTTATTCGTGTTACATATATGTATGATTTTACAAGAAGAACAATACAGAAATTGTTTGCTATGTTTAGAGAAACGAATGTTGTTTTAATTACAATAATATCCTTTCAATTTTACATTGAAGAATTTGACATATAAATTTTTCATAAAATTGATAAAATCAAGTCTTGAATGTGAAAATTTTCTAATATAATCAGAAGACATATTTGTTTTCAATATTTACTTTAACATGAATCATTTTTAATTCAACTCAAATAAATATCAGTCATTATATGTTTCATGTTTAACATTTCTGCAATTATTTTCAAGATAATTTTAAAGAAAGACACGAGAAATAAATACATTTGAAAATACAAATAAAAATATTAGTTCTATAAATTTTATTTTTAATTTTGAATAGTGCTTTTAGATATATAGAGCATTATTCTTATTAATTCTAGATTTTGACGCAGTTTGTGAATTGTACTGTTTCACAAAAAAAAACCAAAAAAACAAAAAAACAAAAAACAAAACAAAACAAAAAAAAACCAAAGTTCTGAACCAATTCTCATTTCTTTGGATGCAGAGTTAAAGGTTATCCTTTATCATAAATTTTGGTCACAATTAGTTAACAAAATATAAAATTCTACCCATGAAAAGTTTCATCCCTTCATATGATAATTAAGAGACAACACTTCTTTTTATCGTGTTTACCACTCAAATATACTCCATTCCTATTAACATACAAAATGTGTATCGAAAATATCACCAATCTTTCGCAACCATTTTTAAATTTGACAAAAACTTGGACTATATGGATAAGCGATTCTTTCCTCTCCATACACAGTTTTCTGTTTTTGAGATATTAAACTTAAAAATCATATTAAAATTACATCTTTTGTGAAAGACATTATGTAAATGAAGTCTTCCTTTCATAACAATAATTAAAATTATATGGTGTTATTATATACTTAATATGTCTGTCTCTGAAAAAGAAAGGTATTCACACAACGCAGAGTAACCATCCACAGCTAAATCAACTTCGTTCAAAGCAATAAATTTAAAGATATTTAGTGTCAAAAATATAAATATGAGTCATTTTTAACGAGATGGGTGAAAATGCATTATAAACATTGAATAACTTAAGGAAAAATCCCATCACCGACCTTTCTAACGATTGGAGAAAGTATAGCTTGGTACACCATCATCCAGGGAACGTTAATAGAACCGCATTAGATATGTATCGTTGTACTTCATAAAACCAGATTTAGCATAATTTATACTTTCGGAGGAAGCCCTCTAGCTAATTTGTAGAGAGTGTATGAATATTTATGGTCAATGTTGAAGAATAACCCGCGATTCACACCTAAAACTTGGTCGTCTCTCTGTCTGTTCCAAGATTTTCTTCGCCTTTAAAAAACAATGGGTTAAATGGTATGAAATATTAAAAAAGCATCTGCTCTCTCTCTCTCTCTCTCTCTCTCTCTCTCTCTCTCTCTCTCTCTCTCTCTCTCTCTCTCCATTGTATATTGTAGACATTTACCTGGATTGTTATTTATATACTGTATGAAATACATGTCAGCATTCTGATATTCGAGCTTATATGAACATTATTATTCCTATTCGTTCCTCTTTAGATTATTTGCTGTTTTAGTTTTAGAAATTAAATATTCTTAAGTACAAAAAAAATCTTTCAGATTCTAGATAATCGAAACAACACATGCTTAATTCTATTTATAGTGACATAAATGCACATTTGAGCACATTAGGGGTTTTCTATTAGAGTAAAAACTCGTTTTTTGGCAGTGATTATTGTAGTTTAGAATTATTTTTAATTTTTCTGGTTCATATATTATACAAAACACCCGTGTTGCAGCAATTGAATTGAAGGTTCCCCCCTGTGATCATTCACCGTTCACCTAGACAGTTTAAAAGATATTGGCGCATAACACGCAAATCAACAGCCAAATTCCCGTCATGCCTCTCTTCTTCATTTGATGTTGCATATTAAATGCAAAAAACATGTACCCATTACATCTTATACTACGGACTAAGCCTTCTTATCGCACAAAATCGAAAGCATATAAATTTTTCGGATCGCCAAAATTCATTGCCTTTAATCAGATAAAAGAAAAATTACATCTTCTTATATTTTAAACTTTCATTCAAACCAACTGTGCTGCATCTTGAAGGCTTCACGCGACGCTGCGCATGCGTACAACCGCCACGCGCAGCATTTATTGCCTGCTTGCTGCGTATTTGCGATTGATTTGTAATATATGTGTAATTTAGCTAAAGGCAGGGACGTCGTAACCTTTTCATCAAAATTTTCCCCAACATATACTCTTCATCACCCCCTTTAATTTGTTTTTCAGTATGTTCCTGATTTGTCATGCTTGGGGACATAAGTTGTAACAAAGCAATGGCCACGTTAATATCATTAGTGTAACTGTACACCAACTTAATGTCTCAACAAAGGTTTATTTTCTAGACGCCGTTTGCATTTAAAGTAACAGATGCAATTTACACGTAAATGTTTTTGTAAGAAAAACTATCCTTACTGTCGCTAGCTGACAACATCCATACACAATCTAATTATGTAATAGTGTCGAAGCTCGACAGAGGGATCGAATTCTTTCAGCTATTATAGATTTTCCGTGAACTATAGATTTATATTTGCTTTAATTGAGCGTAAGAAAACCCCTTCCTCGGCACCTTTCTGTGAGTTTTCAATTATGTTTGACAGGTAGAAAATGAAGAAGGCAATTTAGAAGGTTTTGTTTCTGATGGAGCATCAATTTCCCCTGACCTCTACTGCATTCGTTAATAATATAATTCCTCTTATCTGTTGTTTCATCGCAACTTAATATCCAAAAGAGAATGGAGAAGTATTGAGTCGCTGATAGATATTGGATTGTACCTTACACAGCAAACATCTTGTAAGTCTCATTCTAACACTAATCACTTTGTACTGCCCACTGACCACTGTGTATTACTTTTTTACAATTCAAGAATCAGTATTAAATTAAACAATTAAAAGTTACATCAGTTGCGTATACAATATGAAACATTGTAATTTGTCTTCAATGGTCGTGCCTTAATGCAAACCAGTGTATGTTAGTCCGAAATATCTGACGTTTTCCTGTCTTTTTTAACGATTTTGATATTTTACTTGCCAAGAATACGTCAGACTGGCTAACTTCCTGGTAAGTGAAATATCAAAATCGTCCAAAAAGCCAGGAAAAAGTTAGATATTTCGTCCTAACTAGTGGTCAATGAAAAAGCTTGCATACGGAAGATTGTCATTGGCAAGGAGAATTTATATTTAATACAGATTTTTAATTTGAAGCAAATTGGAGAAAGCCAATCATATGATATATTTTTAAATAATACAAATGATATTTGTATTTAACCCCTTATAATGAAATTAAATTCACAGATTTATCTTTAGTCACGAAATCAATTTTTTAAAGGTAATGTAACACACTTTCCAAGTTCCTGTTCATTCATGTTTATTTAAAGACATTTAATGTATGGTGCATGGTGTCAATTATATGCAATGCTACAATGTTCATATCAAATATGCCAAAGATTATAAAAATATGCAGCAATATCAATTAGAGAATAAAAAAGAAAATGTTAAGAATGAAAAATCATAATATTCAGGCCAGCTCATATATCTTTGAATTAAACATTCATGATTTGTTTCAGTAACATCACATCAAGCACATTTTGTCGTAAAATGCAAACAATTTGTTCATTTACATTGGTCTTACAGAAAATAAATGTCAATTAAAATATTCCGGGTGTGTGATACTACACTGAAAATATTTCTAGAATATAATGAAATTCATCACTTATATACTCTCAAAAAGGTCTGGTTTATCCAAACTCCACTCCATCCTCTTTATGATGGAATACATCTGCGTTTACATGCTATACTCCGAATCAATTTAAATACGTGATTTCTTGATTTAAGAATACTGAATTTCGTAATAAAAAGAAATTGACCACATGTCACATTTATAAAAAAAAACAATTCTGAGAAAGGAATACATATAGGTTTACAAAATCAATTGATTCAAGATGTCGCTAACTTATTTGTTACCTGAATTCAGTGAACACGTAACCAACCGAGAAAAAGAACCTCGTCAAAAACTTTATACCTGCATACTGACTTACAGTAATCTAAGTAGGCTTTAACCATATTCAAATAAACAAATCAATGTACCTCCTTTTCAGCACTTCGTTACCCTATTGTTGTTTAACGCCGGGTCGAGACTATTTCTCTCAGATTGGAACGTCATTCATTGGTATCAACAGCTTTAGTTTTGACTAGACTTACTGCAAACAATATCATTAAAGAATCAGGGTGGTAGGAATAAAAAACTATAGTAACGTCAAATCTTTATTTATAGTTCTCCTTCTGCTGAATATGTATTTTATTTGAAAAACAAAATTTGAAATTTTAATACAACAAAATCAACTCTATATCTGGCGAATCAGCAAACAGCTGTTTATAAACAATAACGTACCGTCCTTTCAGTCAAGTGTGAAAGGATGATACTCCTCGGACACTTATTTTTGTCAATCTTTTGTTTCAATGTTATGTTTTTCTTCCCTCGTTCTGGCTAAAAGTCATAAATAAGACAAAGGAAATAAAACTATTTCCGTATTTTTTACCTTGTGTTACAATAAAAAACCCTGACGATCAGATAGTGACGGTCGTGATATGGGGCGGGGGTAACACAGACCTCGCCAGCCTCTCCACACAAATGTCTCTAAGACCATAAGGACTCTTTTAGGGCGGGGTAGCCATTAAAAACATATATCATGATGTACAATCACGGGCGGCCATCTTGATATAGCCCCCACAGATGTTCGCGGAGACAGCAATCTGCATAAATGTTTTCATCTCCGCATCTTCTGCAGCATCTATAACACATCCATAAAATATTGTCGATCATTAAAAACCTAAACCTTTTCTTATGAGTCTATAAATTACCTTATTTATGGAAAAATATACATTACTGGGTATTGGCGCTTCATTGTTGTCATATGTTTAATAATGATATGCAAGCAATTTGTGAATAAAATTTTAAGCATATTTTGCACATCTGAGAAATAATAAGCGTAATTTGGAGAACATGTAAGAACAATAAATATCAAGCTTTGACATTGTTGGCATTGTCATCAACAACTTGAAAAACAGTTCTTGAAATGATTGTTCTGTTGCAAATCTGCAAATCTGTAGAAGCATTTTTTACTGATAAAGGACAATTTCGAATTCATTTCGCTATATCTTTATTTGCGACGATAAATTCAAGCGACTGATGATTTACTGTTTAAATGAACATGCAGTGATTTATGATTAGAAATATTCGCGAACAAGAGATATTTGCTTCGCGTAAATAAATGGAACGCAATTAAAAACTATTAATTTACATGATGTCGGACATATCATAAACGATCACGTTTTTGTATGCATTACTAGTATCAGTTTATGCTTTGCTATGTTGATTGTTCAAGTATAACACCTGGAATATTTGATATACTAGTATACCGATAAAATTGTCAGGGGAATGCATAGTGAGTTCTGGTCTGTACAATTAAATGCAATTCGTAACATGTAAGTCATGTGTAAAATGTACTGCAAAGTCAGATCTACATGTAAAAGTATACATGAAGAAGGCACTGTATGTACGTATACAACGAATTATTTTATGTGAAATGTATTGTGATATGCGTATTGCATATGTGTGAATAAAAACAAAGGTATTCCATGTAGAGATATCAAGTGATTACAAGTACAAGATACTACAGACAAAATCCAAAGAATGTGTGATGTATGCTATGTGAAAGTCATAGACGTAGTCGACAAGGGGGAGGTATTTATGGAACATATATTACTGCCGGGGAACGCTGCTAGAATACAATAACTATACTATACAGATTGATGCCAACACGGATTTCAAACCCTGCAAAAAACTAGTTGGGTCCGGCTTTACTAGTAAACAATGAATATTCATTTTAGTTGTCCGAAACGTTTTACATTCGCTGAAATGGTAACGACTTTAGGAAAATTGATTTGAAGACTTGAATATTTTTTAAAGTAAACTCTTTTATAACTGTTCAAACATTTGTTGAAATTATTGGTGTAAATTTTTCGAACAACGTAAGCATATAATAAATAAAATTATAAGCATGTTGATACATGAACCATATATTTACAGTTCATATATTCTAAAACAAATTAAATTTACGATTGCTACATGTAAACAGCGTGAGAAAAATAAGTTGAATTTGAACAAACCGTACGTTAAATTACCAGTTCTTGGATGCGATTTTGAATTCAAATCATACATAATTATAATATTGTGACACATTTATATCAATTTAAAACTTCAGTTTAATTTAGGGTAAATTGTGCTTTCAGACATTTTCTAATCCAGCACTTGAGATTCCAAGTTTGTGGTACAAGATCCACGGGGGAGAGGCCACCGGGTGACGAGATTTGTCCGAGAATTAGCGGCCTCTCTGAGCCTCGTTCTGGAAAAACCTTTTTGTGTGTGGTAACGGGGAAGCGCTTTCGACTTGGTTTTCTCATGAGCTGGTGTGTGAATTTAATTGCCGTGTCTATAATTTTTGACGGTTAAGATAATTAGTTAATCTACGGAGTTCCATAAACTGCCGATTCCACTTTCAAGAATTGCAGAGCTCATTGCTCAGTAATGCGACGATCGGCAGCAATTTGGAACTAGCTCGTTACAAGGTTGGGGGCCCTCCGCAGGCAGGGCTTATTAATTCTACCTCTAACAGCTGATTAAATGAGAGTGAAAGACTTCTCTATGAGAATAAATAATATTTCACATAAGAAATAACTCGGAGAGCAAGAGGTCGACACCACCAAACTCAGGGGTCGTGTTAATAGCAAATTGCTGAGCGCTGGTATACCAAGAGGGGGACGGCTGTTTTGTGTTTACAAATGGAATTGCAGTTCATCCTGAGAAAATTGACTCTCTGGAGTGTTTCCTAAGAGTTTACTTATTGGTTACAAAACGTTGCTAATTTTTTGGAATGGGTGTTAATTGGTTAAGGCGCTTTGCTTTTTGGCAGGTTTTTGCGATTAGATTTGAATGCTAAAGAGATGATAATGTAGATTTTGCAAGTGTTCGGAAACGTGAAAATTTTGATATAATATAATTATCAAATTGTAGTCTTTTTAAATTTAATCCTTAAATATGAAGATTACTTGTTTGTGATTTGAAAAGCCGATTTTATGAAAAGTAAACCAATTACTGTATGAAAAATGATACTCAGGTTAAAGTGGTTTTTCCTAATTTTTTAAACATTTCACAAGTTTATTAAAAAAAAAAATAAAAAGAAGTTTGTAGTCCAGTATAACTGCACGTAAAGAATTATTTCTCACTCGAACACGGGGGTGCATTGAGATTTACAGTATATTTGTGTAAGGGATGTTTGAAGAACCTAGATGGAATACAAGTCAGATAGTAGGCCACTGCACTGGAAGGCCTGCAGGTCTGTTCTGCTTCTGTCAGTCTGCAGCAGAGTTATGTCCCCCATTGCCCTCCATGTTCCACCATAGATTTATCAATGTCTGTCGTATTTTTTTTTTTTATTATATATGTTCTTAAGTTAAATATCTAATGTTGCAGACTTTATTTTAAAGAAAAGTCAGAAAGGACGTCGACTATTTTTATTTTGGTTAAGAAATGATCTAAAATGGATACTTCATACATAACTGAAATGATAAAACAACTATAATGTTTGGATTTGGAATTGTTAAAATTGTTTTTAATTATGCATTGTAACAGTTGTACCAAATAGTCCTTTTTGTAACAGATGACACGAATATGTGTGTATTGTATAAGTGAGACAGTTTTATTCTTTTTAATTATTTTCTCTCTCAATGTTATCAATTAACAAGTTCAAATTCATTTATTGGCTCAAAACCATGTAAATATATGGCGCAAGAGGACATTACGATGTCATGCAATACAAAAATTTCTGGTCAAAGTTACTGAGTTAAATACAAAGAAAAGAAAAAAAGAGATACTGCAACATTTGTTTGATTTTATCAGAAGTTTACAACAATGCAAATTGTTATCATTTTGTAAATAAAAGCGAATAATACATGCATAAAATGTAAGTCATCTGCGAAAAGCAATTAAAAAATTGCTGTATGGCAGCTCAATGAATAAGATCAGATTCAAAAGTTAGAAAAGTGCTCCCTGTTTTGTTAAGGTTACCAGAGTGTCGGTAGAAGTCTGTCGGTGATACTTGTAGACATGTTTAGGTGAACTGTCAACTTTGTCCATGGAACATAAGAAGAAGATATTTCAGCAGTTATACATTTATACATAATCAACTCAATATGCTACAGCAATCACATCGTTCCTTCACCTTTCTATTCAAGCCCGGCTCCGGACCTTCATGTGAAATGAAAACCCACACATTCCAACAGTCAAAATATTTACTACTCGTATAAAATGTAGCTTTGTTCATAATGAAGACATGCTATGTAAACAGAAAAACCTACAACGGTTCAACTCTGGCATTTTCCCACGGAGGAAGGGTCGTGCCCCGCCACTGGTATTCCTCTCGGACCCCCCTCCTGCGAGCCGCAGACTCTCATCGATGGGACACACCAGCAAGCTCTAGTTCTCATGCCAAAGGCTGAAATTTCTGAACCTCTCTCGTAATGATTTTTAATGGTAGTAGTAGAAATAAAATTCCTGACTTCTCTTTTACACAAGTGCATGTTTGTTAGATTCCTCAGAAATCATGGCCGTCTGACTTGAAGGATATTGGTTTTCACGGATTGCGTGCAAGTTTGCCTGGTCTGGGGGTGAAATGGTGTCGGTGAAACCCTTGATTGCTTGGAAACTGACTCTCTGTATATATCGCTTCTGGGAGGGGATCCATGCAGTTCTATTTTATAACAATGTTCGAAAAAAAAAGTCGAATAATAACTTGTATTATACCGCGAGACTTCTGGAAGGTATAGTGGGTGTATACATATATAGACCTGCCTTGAATTGGTGGGTTAAATTTCCAGTGAGAAAATTTATTGCGTTTTGCTGTGTCTCTATTTGAGTGTAAATATTGATTTGATTAAATGTAATCAAAAGAACTATAAAAAAGAATAAAGTCATTTAATTTTTTTTTTTGTCTACGCTTTTTTCCATTCTTCTATTAGTAAGATAAATCTCCAACAATGAAAATGATAGTATCGGCGATAAAGTACCAGTTGACTGTTTTTTCTTTAGAAAATGTCAAGGTGTTACACTATGTTATATCACCCGAAGAACAGATCGAACGCTGTTAATGACAAACGAGGTTATCTCCCTTGCTCTCCCCTTTGATGTTTGGTTTTTGTCCTATCCTTTTCAAACTGTTTCGACGAAACTTAAAAAAAAAAACACAGCGAAGAAAACTCATTACTTTGTTCTATCAAATGTTAAATCATTTGTCTGTATTTTTTTTCCTTACAATTATCATTTATAATACTTTGAAAATTACTGAAAAAAAGTATATTTTATTTTGAAAGATCGTAAACATATTAAAAGCATTTTTTACTTGATAAATTTGCTTTGAAATGATTGTGTATATTGCTTTCTTTGATAAATATAGCTGTATTTATCAGACCCCCCCCCCCCCCCCCCAGATGTAAGGCAGTACATATTGTTTGTTATATAATTAGTACAGTTTAGGAGTTTAGATAAGACTTACATGTATGTACATGTAAAAGATACATAGCCGAGGAAACTGAATTTATTGACAATGTGGGATTGACTTTTTATTGTAAACTCTCAGTTCGAAAAAAGTCAATAAAGGGGTTATAATCAAAATACAGAACAAAAACGATTTATAAGTTTACATGTATATATGCTCGATAGTTGAGATTTCCAAAAAAATCTGTTCACAAGATTATATCAGATTTGCTTACATTTCTATTGATTGAAGAGCTTTCTTTACCCAACAGATAAACATTGCACTAAAGGGCTGCAGTGTTCTTAGTGAGCTGTGTTAAACGTATATTTGTGTATCACAACACAGGGACTGTGGGGTCCATATAAACATGTCACCCTCAAGTGCCTACATCGCTTTGTTTGTAGAAAGGCCCAGGGGTGCCTTTTATAAAGTGATCCTCAAAATTAATAATTTCTGATATCTTTCTCACGGGTGGTCCCTGCGTTTGATGTAACTGAAATGATATAATATTTCCCATCATTCCATTCTCCTGCCCCCCTCACGCATCGAGTCGTTGAAGAAAACATACGTCTAAGTTTCTCAGACAACGTGTCTTGATGCTCTCTGGCAAATAACGAACATGAATCCAACCTTTTTTTCTGAATGCATCAATTCACAATTTGTCACCTTTTAATCTGTCTTCAGTTACATAATATGCAAGATTTACATGTAAACGGGCACTTTATGTGTAGGGGTATACTTGCTACACAAAGAAGTGTAAAATAATCCGCATATTAAAAACATAGCGAGTTCTTTCGTTCTTTAAAAATACATTTGAAAGCATTAAAATGTTTACTTGAATGACATCTTCTATAGTGTTTTACCGCATACACGGCGACAGTGATCTTCATACGGGTCTCTGCCTGGAAACCGGATATTGGCCGATGCGTAGCCTCGAGCGACAAATAGCCTGTATAGAATCAATTTCACTCTCGCGGCATCCGAGATTTGAGCGGTAGGCGCGTAAAAATCACAATGCAAAAACCCATCTATTTTCATTTTAAGTTCTCCTCGATGGGTTTGAGTTGTAAGTGGAGAACATCATTAAATAGACATTAAATTTGGGAAGCAAGGTATCGTTTACATTTTATGACAACCTATTTGAATACAAATCATCGCTTTCTGCGGCCCCTGGATGGACGAAGTGCCTTCGTTAACATTATCGCTCGAGAGATTGGCTGTTATTTAGAATTAACACACCATCGTGATAATCCCATTGTGATGCCATAAATTACCGAAAAAGAAAAAAAAATGAAAAATCATCGAAGCTTAAAATTTATGTCCCCTCTCTCAATGCGTTTTTTCTTGGCTAAAACAAAGAACACAAAGTAATTCTAATATTTTTGTACAAAGTACATTTTGTTTGTGTGGCCAGCAGTCGGCATAGTTGATCTAGAAGTCAAAGCCTTTGATGTTGTCTAATGAAACAATGTTTTCTGAGAAACTGTTGTGTCGTGTTTGCCCCTATCAATACATGTATGTATATGTGTGTAGATCTAGATTATACTGGCCTATAAAGCTCAAACTTCTCATCCTTCCGACTCTTGTGATCTCTCAGTTTAAAAAAACAACAACCAATAAAGGGACGATTATAAAAATTCAGCAGAAAAACACAATTTCAACCATCCGGTATCTTTTTAGCTGAAATGTACATAATACCCATTCATCTACAGGATATTCTTAAATCACTTCACTTTCTCTCTCTCTTTCTCTCTCTCTCTCTTCTTTTTTCGCAGAAACCACTGAATAGCAATGCAGAAACTGCAATATCGAGATACTTTAATGAATTCATAGTAAAACACGTTTTATCTATGATGTTAACAATATGAATATGATACACGTGGTAAAATTTGCGAATCAACCGGGACTGGAACCCAGGACCTCTGACATTTCAAAATTTGGAATTGTTTCACTTTACTTGAATTGTAAAAATTGTACAGGTACATGCTTTAAGGAGGCTGGATGGTCAACAAATTGACCTATTACATGGCCCATGTTGTTTACTTTTTATGTTTTAAAGTATATTTTTAAAAAATACAATATTGAGTGCAACTGGTGGTTGTAGGTTTATTTAGAGTGAAAAGAAAGTAAATTATGGAGGCTTGATGGTCAACAAAATAACCATCAGATCTTGAATCATGTATCTTGAATTTTCAGAAATGATCTTTTAATCTATAAACTTTTATTTGGTAAAGAAAAATTCCAAATATTATAGCTTTAAAACTTGAATATTTTATTATATCTCTATATAGAGCTCTTCTTTTTAAGGAGATCGATGTAGTCTAAATATGACCACGACCATCCAGCCCACTTAAATCTAGCGTCTTCAAATTGTCTTCAGAACCGGGCACATGTATGTTTTGTATGATTTTGTGATTCTTCAAGAGTTGAAGCCATCTTTGACGTGGTATCATTTTAATGTCAGGATAGCATAAAGTTATATTTTTAAAATCTGTAAATAAATAAAACTTTTATTGTTTTCACCGGTTGTTGAAAACAATCCAAATATAGCGTTCTGTTTCTAACGAATAGAAATGACTAAATAGTGCACCATCAGCAAAGATCATTAGTATTATAGATACTTCAAAGGGAAGCAGCGTGGAGATCAAAGACTCGTCGGGCTCAGGATTCATTAGAAAAAAGACGTGGAGTAAAGTTTACCATCTAATTGTTCAACTCCATTAAAAGGTTCTGGCATGAAATTAGAATAGTTGTTCCCTATTGGGACAAAGATAGAATCAAGGAAATAAAATTTCAATTCTTTCAATTCACTTTTTGTTTTATCCATAAACGACTCCAGAACAAATCTGAATTATTGATACACGAATTTATAGATAAGTGATCATTTAGCTACTGGATTGTTTTGTCTTGATGAGAATTTTAAACCACTTTTTATCCCAGATTTCAAATTAGCAAGAAAGCTTAAGATCAGTGTAATAAAAATGCAAGAAAATATCAAACAATAAAACACGACAATTGATGTATAAATATTTTTAATATATTTTAAAATTCCATGCAAACGCTACAAAAACTACAAAAACTACAAAGGCTCTCTCTCTCTCTCTCTCTCTCTCTCTCTCTCTCTCTCTCTCTCTCTCTCTCTCTCTCTCTCTCTCTCTCTCTCTCTCTCTCTCTCTCTCTCCTTATGGTCATTAAATCGCCATTAAGACTGCGCCTAATAATTAACCGGCGTTTTTATTGATTAACATTTTTCCATTGCAGAATTTCCTCCCATTTTCGACTCATATTATATACAATTTCTAAAATCGATTAATAATTATTTTTGTATGCGCCATCTTTAACTATTCCAATTGACTGTCTTAGATTTATTATGTACCTTGTGTTGAGTACAGAACACAAAAGGCGAGGTTCGGTGTAACACTGTACATCGTCACCTCCCCATTGATCCCTGGCATCATCTGACACCCTCATTCATAGCCTCAATAACTTCAGCGTTTGTGATTTGGGAAACATATTGCTGGGTGCTATTTGTTTGTGTTTATAGCCTTGAAATGAATAAAACTCTAAACTGTATAACCGTTTTCCTTATCAACAGCTTGCGACTTCAAACACATACAATTAAAGTTTTATATCAAAAACTTGAAAACTTGTCAAATCACACAAAAAAAAGTCATCTTGCTTTTTGACTCCTTACAAAAATATCAATAAATATCATTCTAGACTCTATATGATTTTTCAATATGATGTTAACTGTTTATCACTAATCTAAGAGACTTTTGATTCGTTTTGTATCCAGTCAGCACACTCGGGACCCCTCGAGGTTTTCTCCAGAAGTTCATGAGAGATTCCATTTTTCTCACATGGCCTCATCATATCACCATAAGATGTCTGTATGTCTTTGAGAGCTCTCATGCACTAGACATATTTAATTCATTTGCAGTAAATTGCTTCTGTCAAAACATTCAAAAGCGCGAGATGTCAATTGCTTAATCATATTCCGTGCGGGGCAGTCGTTACTCTAAAGCGAGGCTCTTTAAAAGCACAAATTACTTACGATAGAAAGAGCGACAGGAGAGAGATCCAGATTTGCAACCTACTCTTTTTCTGCTCGACATTGACAGTCTACATCTTAATAAAAGCAATTCTCGCAGCGATTTCTGAATTTGAAATAGCAGAGACATAGCAACTATGGCTTTTAGCAGAGAATGTAGCTATGGGGTTTAGCATCGTTTGCAGCAATTGCTTTTGTGAAGATTGCAGCTAGGGTTAAGACCCAATGACACATGAATTTAAAATCATGCTCATGAATTTTTTTTAAAACTTAAAGGAAATAATTATGCATAAATACGTTGAAAAGGTTTGTCGATATGTTATCAAATGTTATGCTATCCAAGCAAAGGATGAAAACGAAACATATTCGTGTCAATTCAAAATCTACGATAAGATTTTAAGTATCATCTAGGAGATATCCCATCTCAATCCTAGCAGTTTATCTGACTCCACATCGTTTGTTTGAAATGTAAATTCTATCAGGAAGCCTTTGATGGTGTACATAAATCTAAGCTTTATTTGTAATTGACGCGTGCTATGGATGTCGAGATGTTTGTCATACCAAAAACAACGGAGCTTTGCACCTGTTACTTTCTCCCTATAATCATATCTTATAGACTTCAGCAACGAGAGAAAGATACTTCTGCAGATAAATTGATTTAGATGTGCGGAAGTGAAAATCAAGATTCAATAAATGTTTAGGAAGATCCGTACTGCCATTTTTTCGCATGTCTAATTTTGATAACTACCATTTAACCGGCAAATATTACTGTCCCTAGGTTGCTGTGTACGGGTTTTACCCTGAGTGCGGTATGGAAGGGGGTACTGTAACAGCCCAGACAGTTCAAGATGTATATTATTCCAGTGATAAGCTGCTATGACATTCAAATGGACGATGATATCGAGTGGTAATTTTTATAAACTTGCGTCGCTGCGTGGCGATGAGATCGTTTTTAGTTATTTTGGCCATCATAAAATTCCAAATTAGCATCAGGAACAATTACCGTGGTCCGTCCATTTGCTGGCAGCAGACTTCTAGACGCTGAACAGCCGCCGATGGATTGCAATAAAGCTTTATGTCTTTTTATAGTTCTATAATTTTACGCCAAATCTCATAGAGCTCTTGTTTTCTTTAATGCAACAGAATCCAAAGAAGATACGGTAATTGTTCTCGTTTTCTTATCACGTATAATTCATATATTGATAAAACAATGTCTACGCTTGTACAAACTAATTGTTTATCTACCATAGTATACATTGTGAAAACAAAGTCCTTTGGCATTCAAAAGAATGAGTTTGATGAAGACGTTTGAAAAAAGTTTTGAGGTGTTTTTTTTTTGCTGAAAGTGAAAATTTCTGAGATAACATTTAAATATAATTTAATCTATAAAAAATTATGTCTGTGTAAAAAAAAACTTTACAATTAATTTTGTTTAGGTTGTATAGGGGCGGTTTTATAAGAGGCCTTAAGTTACTTTTGGTAGTGGGGTTATGTTTGGGTTTTTCGGGGTTTCTCTGAAGTGGAGTAGGGTTGTCCACGTTTTTCAAGTTATGCGTTTCCCGGAATTCCTTGGTGTGTTTTGTCGTATTATATAGTGTTCGTTGTTTGTAAAGTTTGATACTTCTTTATTTGAAGTGAGTTGGACTTTGTTTTGCGGGATTAAAAGATGTAGAATTGTTTTAACTTTTTTAGCTGTGTAAAGACCGCAAACTTTTGAGGATTAAACCAAAGACAACTTAGCAGCTGAAGTTAAAACATCAAAGATAGATTTTATGTTGATTGTGACGTCACATTGATCATGCCAGGTGCTTGTACATAAAAGTCTAAGCTCACTCAGTTTCCTCTGGGGATTTTTTTTTCTCGATAAATCAAAAGGAGATTAAAAATTATATGTATATTGCAAACTTAGTCGGATGTCCATTTGAAGAACCCATATCACATTCTTGGAAAATTAGTTAAAGGAATTCGTAAAATGTTTGCTTTAATAATGTTATTAGTACCAAGGGCAATACCGAAAAGTTGTTATCATATAATGTTTCTGTAGTTAAAAAAAATCATTTATTTAATAGTACATTGTATTTCTAAACTACAAGTTTAATTTATTTTTCTTTTCATTTCTTTTATTAGTACTCCTCCCTTCTTGTTTCGATTGTTTAAAAACCTGTATGAATGTTTTTTTTTCTGTGTGGTGTATGCTTTGGTGAATAATATAAAAACTCCATTAATCATTAGATGATACAAAATTAACAATAATTAATTAAACCTGCAATCAATTTAACGTGTAAGATGTACAATACGGCCAAGCCGGTTATTTGGTTACACATGACCAGTCACAATGTTTTTGCTCCTGTGCAGAAAAGAGGAGAAATTATTTTGTTTGTGATATACTAACATTTATTTTACGATCTATTTTTTAATCATGAAATAAGAAATAATGTTCTTAAAATAATACTCATTTTCTACAATAATTCAAATAAAGATTTTTGGGGTGTTACTTTTCTTCTTTTGAATAAAATGCCTTGTAACCAAAAGATATAAATACATCCAACATATGTACGTATATCAAATACATGTACTCGGATACACGTTTAAAGTACCGATGAAAGAAATACAATGTGGCATTGTCAACTTAAACTCCACGGGAAAATTTTGTGAAGAATAATAACCAAATTATTCTCACATTCTGAATTACTACCCCGTAATATACACATTATATTAACACCTTGGAATTTAAGTTACACATAAAGATAAGAAATAAAGTTCCCATATGTTTCAAATATCATCTCTCAATGAATAACAGAACACTTTGTAGAATTTCAATATGCTTTATAGAATAATGATTATGAATCTGATAACTGTGCACTTAAGTTTGTCAGCTTTTTTTCCCTTCGTAATATTGATTTCTAATTTCTAGTTTATATGTCAATATTTTCCTTTAAATTAATTTGTCTTCGACACAAGACATGTGCCCTTATCCTTTATATAACGCGATATAACTTGTCAGAGCTATAATCATTCTTCTTGTTGCTTAACTGTTAGATATGATCAGTTCAGTTTATTCGTGAAAATCCATCTGAACTCAATATTCAAACTTTAACACTGTGCCTTTCTTTCTCCTTCCTTGTAAAAATAATATAAGACAGTTTTATTTGGATTTCAACATTTTATTGAATTCTTGAGTTTTTGTATTTATATGTATACAACGTCGTATTACACAGCATATCCATCCCATGTCAAAAAATTCATACAAGTTAGATGAACCTCAACACATATTTTTGTAATGTGGAATGTGTTTTGAATTGCGCGCCTCTGTGACGTAAGCAATCATGGCGCGCGCAACTCACATTCGACCGAACAATATTTTCTACATATATTTTGGATTTCATGTAGATCCGTTTGACTGCATCGCAGCAACATACATCAGGAAGAGATTAAAATAATTACAATACAATATGCCTAGATACTTGTCTCAATAGCACTCGGCAAGTACTGCAACAGTCAATCTCTTAATTACATTAATATGTACACCTCCTATTGTTCTATTCTAGCACTCGGGATTTAAATAACTCACACAATTTTGATTTTGTTTTCAAACACCCATTCCTGTACAATGAAGACTAGAAACGCAACATTTCTTTGTGTTATGGATAAAAGATTAAGCATGTTATAAACCTCTTCCGGGATGGAAGAACAAATAAATTAAGTATTTACACAAAATAAAATTTCATCTTATCTAAGATCAGAACATAACACTAAATATTGAATCAAATAAAAATAACCATATTGAGCAAACAACAATAAAAAACCATGCTGCGTTTCAAAAAAAAAAATATCAAGAGATTCATAGTCAAAGTTCTTAAGATGGACACCAATGTATTAATAAAAAAGTCAATAAATCATAAAAAGCACACCTTTGGCTAATTAGCATCCCCATGTTAATAAGTCTTGATAATTCTTCTATAAAAAGTCCGAATATATCTAGTCCTAAGGGGACACCCATTGTTAGTAAAGCACCGACTTGGGTTACAACGACGACAGAAGAACGGCCATTTTCTCACCAACTTTGACAATAGGCTGCTTCGGTTTTTATCATTCAAAAGTTCATAAGCTCACATACATAACTGTCGGAGCGGCAGAGCGCGCTCCGCGAGTCTGGCCCCTGCGTTCATACTCGACCTGCAGGTGGGTAGATTTACCCAAAACAGTTCCTCCAAGTCACCGCTTTCTGTCATGTTGCTTCTTGGCTTTCGGTTTTATTTCACACCGATAGTTATCGATGAATAGGCTTGTGAAACTTGAAACTTCAAATGTCCCACTCCAGCGTCGCGGTTGTCCGTGACTTATAAATATATCCCTATTAGGGATAGAGTTTTCGTGACAAACGAGTTTCTTTCTGCAAATGGGACGATCACACGCATCCGTATTACCTCTGCTGTCTGTTTCTTTATTCATGAACGGTTATTGCGCATGCGTAGGTCTGGTTCACTTGTCCGTGTTTCGAGCCAATTCATGAAATACAGCATCAGGAAGCTTCGGCTGCTCGTCTCTAAGGCGCACTGAACCTGTCAGTCTATATTTAGCACACAAAATGCCAAACAGGCAACAAAATTGTCAACATTTTATCCCTTTTCACACGCCACGTCATAGAGTTATCAGTCCTCATTTTTCACAGATTCGCCTCGTATAATCTGATGACTACGGGAAAAATATGGTCAAAATGAGAAAGTTTTTAGGCCATGGCTCCGATCATATTTGAACCGGAAGAAAGATTGAGACCGGAAGGGAATCCTCCTGCCGTTGTTGTTGAGAGGTTAAGACCGGAAGGGAGTCCAGAGTTGTAGTTACTGGATATACTGGAGAACGATGACGGCATTGATGACGGGAAGTTGTTGTAGGCGCTGGAGAATCCGGAATGACCCAGTCCGGTGGAGCCCTGCATATGTGATGATCCGTGGGTGAAATAGCTTCCGCCGATGGAGGATCCGCCTCCCATGTATGTTGGCATTGGTGCATGCATAGCGTTCAGGTTTGGTGGGAATCCTCCAAACGGCTTGTCCAAGCTTGGCTTCAATAGGTCGGACATAACCATTCCTTTCTTGTTTTTCTTGCTTTTAGTGGACATTTTCCTGTTCCGGGTCTGAATTCCATCTTTCTTCATTGTAAGCGGGCGGTTAACCTATAAAGATAAAGAGGTAGAAAAAACATCATTACATGTGGGTCTTTAACACGAGTTAAAAATTGCAACAACAATTAACGCTTTGTGGCATGGTTTGTGTTCTGTGCCAGAGCCAATTGTTAGATCGACTGTGTGTATGAATTATTGGTCTGACATTTTGACAGTTTCTTTTACAATCTTTGGTACGAAACATGGCTTACACTCCTGAGTAACAAACAGAAAACGACATCGAAAACAATCCCAGAAACATTGCGCGATTCCTCGACAACTACATTTAAACCACAGGCATTGTTTTGTTCAGAAATGGCATCTGAATGAATATTTC
The DNA here is from genome assembly GCA_033439105.1 of Magallana nippona. Lineage (NCBI taxonomy): Eukaryota > Metazoa > Mollusca > Bivalvia > Ostreida > Ostreidae > Magallana > Magallana nippona. The sequence goes on from CM065921.1 coordinate 2,596,340, forward strand.
GTGTAAATGATACCTAATCGAACTGAACTAATTCACACTATATTGACAACTCCTGGACATGGATCAATTTCAGTCCAGAGCAAAGTGGAAGTACAGATTTTCACAATTGACTGCCTCCGCCCTAACCTCTTATTTAATTTTCCCATCATTACGTATCTGCCGTTTTATAGGCAACCTAACTGTGTACTGGAGTTTGTAATCGTTGGGGAAAAAATCCTCATTAGAATATCTGTGACATCCAGAGGTGCCACTTTTTCTCGTCTACAGCCGCTGTATGACGACTTGGAGATCATGGTCCTGCAACTTTCAGATACGTATTCTATTGACGGGGTGTAATAGTCTCCGTCAGGCGCATTTGTCGGAGGGACCTCAACCATTGTCCATAGTTATTAGCCCTACCAAGTCACTAATCGCCGCGTAAACCCCGATGCACTCACGCGGAAGGATATTTCTATAGGAGTTACGCGGTTGGCTGTTTCGGGGCTTGTTGTTGAGGCTGGTGAGAGCACGGGCTCCCGTGTTTCCTTCAGTTAAGGGGCTGCTACTCGATAATTAGCTTTGTCGCTCATCACCTATATTTAGCGGTCATAATCACGCGCGGCCTCCCTGAATTAAGCCTGGTCTGCCGCCATTGGCCTTTGTCAGGACACTGGGTCCATGCTGAGAAAATTGTACCGGTAACAAAGGTGTTTATGACAAAATGAACAGCCTCTGTGGAGGTAGCGAGTTAGTCCTAGCCTTTAAAAAAGAGCAATCGAAAGCCTGCGATTTCTTTTAAAAATGAATTTTTACTATAATTCTATGGATTTATGATCTTTTATATTATAGATAAATCAGGGATGTATTACTGATGAGAGATTAATGTCAGTTAAGCCATTAAGACGAGCCTCTTAATTACGATAAAGTGATATACTTCGCTGAAATCAGAAAGGCCCCGCAGACGTCTACTAGAGTCAAAATGTCACATACCCCAAGATATGTATTAGTTCCACGGGATTAACGGAGGACCAAGGGAATGCTTAAACTATATGTATAATTGAAATGGAAAACATCCAATACAACAAAAAGTGCAGGGCTGAAATAAGCAGATCAGTGCCCTGACCGAGGGCTAAAACAATGCCATTAGATGAGCCTGCTAAAATGATTATGAATAGGTTTTCAATCATAGAAAATTACTTAATCTGTAACGACAAGCAATGAACAAATTTCTCAATTGGTTTCCTAAGGCTAAAAAGGAGATTCCCATGATTTGATGTAGTCCCTGATAGAAATGGTTGTATCGATGCATGCAGGGAAGGCAGAAGTGGTTGAACAGAATGAGCAGAAATATTTGTCAAATTTCAAATTGGTTGTGACAATATGAAAACAGAGTCTGAGATTTTCTTTGTCCCATTGCGCCACGTGATATTCCAAAAAGAGGCGCTTCTGATTCAGCGCCAACTGCCACAAAAATCAAAGCGTGTAATTCTGTGTCAAATCGTTTGTCGCCATTTCTTGTCTAATCTAAGAACCACGGCCGGTGGGCTCACTTTATCTCCGGATCCATCTAACTTTTAAATTTCTTTAACCGTAAAAAGCCATGATTTGTTGTTTGTAGAGTTTTCACTTGATGATAAGAAAATCTTGTTGTTAAAACTTATCGACAAAATCAAAATTGTACTTTTATGAACATTGCGTCACGTTATACAAGCCATGTCTACATAGAACCACTGGAGTATGGCTTTTAATTTGAAACTGTTTAAAATTGTAAGAAAAATAAAAGGATCCCTGAACAGGTGCACAGCGACCGATAATCAATCCGATTTTATGCCGATCAGCCAAAAGAACACTCGTTAGATATGCTTTAATTTTACGGTGTTGTGGGTTCATAGAAAAAAACTAATTTCTTTTTTATATTGTACTACGAGGTCAGCAATAGAAAAAAAACTACTCATCAAAATTAATAAACGTTTTAGCAATGAGATTGGGAAAAACTGAAAAGAAATTGATGTTATGTCCAAAAAACCTAAATAATTTATTTTAAATTCTACAAACATTATAATGAAAATGCTTCTAGACGCACAATATCAAGGAAATTCCGTGATTTCTCGTTGTGGTTTTCATGCTTCTAATCAAAGGGCGTGTATAACCGCTCTCAACAAGAAAAGAAGAGAGCATCCGAGTGACAAGCACTCTTCAGTGTGCAGAGTTACAAAAATGACAAAGACGATTAGGAACTCGAGAAGTTGGTAGGAGATGGGGGAGAGGTAATTCAATCAGGCGTGGAAAGATGGCGGCTGTCTCCAAAAAGTCTACTGCTCTGTTTGAGTGACTCCCGTGGAAGTCTTTTGATCTATTTTTGTCTTTCTAAAGGTATATTTCCTTACAAGCGGTGTATATGATGAATTTGAAAAGTCTCCCCGCCGAGCTAGGTGGTTATTTCGTAGTATATGATGCTATTACAAGGGTCGTACCGTGTAATTAAATGTTTTTGTCAGCAGGAACTCAGTTTCAATCATAATTCTAATGAATTAACTGGATATGACAACCCCCGGTTGTCGCTGAAATAACTAGAAGGAAAGGTATACCCTTAGTCTGCGGAATCCGTTAAGGTTTCTGTGAAACTTAATAAATCGCCCAGAAAACTTTCTTGTTTTGTGCCAAAAACAAATAACCAATATTAGGTTACACTAGCGACCCCGAAATGCATTCCAAATGATCGGTTAAAATACCCGCCCAATTAAACCCGAACAGTAACAGAGAACAGGCTGTGCAAGTGTTGTCAGGTTTCTGCAAGTGGGCTATAGTTTGGTATAGATGATTCAGGGTTAAAACAATACGTGGGAAACAATAAGAAACAAGACCGGAATCAGACAGAAAGAAATCCCGACTGGGGATGACGTCTCACTTCCTGTGGTCAGGAATGGCCACTTGTGGTGAGAGGAGTCGTCGAGGGCCACACGAGAGCGGGAAAAATTGACACCACTTCTATCCCGACCAATTTGGTTCAATGCAGTAACAATAGTACAAAATAAAAACCAAAACTGAAGAAACCAATATAAACCCGAATTACAATCTCCGATACCTTATTGATTTGTTTAATTATTTAAACGTACATCATCATCATTGGGCCATGGCGGTAGAAACTCGTAATTTTGGTTTGTCGGATAATGATTATAAAACAGAAGAGAACAGAAGCAGAATTAGACAGACTTGAGCCGTAGTCGAGTCGTAGGAAATCCTGCTCAAACACTACTATAGGAAGAAATAAAATATATACAACTGACTGATTTCTTTAAACAGGGGTGATGTGAATAGCGTTCGATGTTAATTTGCTGGTCCGTGTGTGTCTAAGGTAAATCTGTTTCTTCGTGATTTGTGAAAGTTAATCAATAGAGGTTCTACCGGCGCAGGATGCGGCCGCCCCAATACCGCTTTAATAAACTGCAGTTTATGGAATCAATTATGGGATATAGTTACGTTGTGTTGCTCACAATTAAGACAGCATAATGTTGATTTACATTTTTTAGAGGAAAAAAAAATAAAATGCAGTGTATTGTACTCGGTCAAAACGTGCATGTTTTCTTTTTGTCCGATCCTTCAAGGCTAACTGCTTATGCTACAAATTCGATTTGTATACAAAAATTGTATAGTGTACCAGTTATGACTCCTTATTTTTTTTCTTTAAAAGATTCAATGCACAGCCTGTATAATTGACGTTTTGTTAAAAACCAGTATCATTAAAGTTATGAAACAGTTAAATATCCCAAAATTTGGCCCGGGCTACCATCGCGACACGGCGCTGAAATACGCAGTGAGGGGACCTAAACGTCGATCTATTTTGTCTCCGTTATTAGTTGACAAGAAAATTGGCTAGCAGACCTCTAGGCGAAAAGAGAAGCCTTTTTGTTCATATTTTAATGTTTGGTCCACATAAAAGAATTTATAAAATTTTTACTGAATACGTAAACGAAACTACTCCCCTACGTTACACCAATTTAATCGAAGTAGCAGACGACAAATGGACTTAACGTCTGCTGGGAAAACACGGTACTTGGTACCACGGGGACTGAAGAAAGTGTTCTCCACGCCTCGCTGAATTTCATTTGTATTTACTTTCATCTTAATGATATTGAAAAATACTACTTCTAGATAGTGCATTAGGGGCCAAAAAGTGAGGGGATCGTGAAATTAATTCAATATAAATTTATTGTCGACTTCCTTTGCATTCGCGTCAAAAATCAATAAAAAGAATTTTTATTGCCCTCTCGGGGTTGAACTTAATTTCATTAATTTGTTTAAAAATTGATATATTCCATATGCTGACAAGTCTGATGTGTACAGATTAAGTTTTGATAATGTTTTCAGAATACCCGAGGCGGTCCAGATTTGTACAACACGTGCTCAACAGGTTCGGGTATGTTTCATGTCAAAAATGTATTAAAACATCAAAAATGTGTCTGCCTATTCGCAACCCTACCTCGGGTCCCGAAAATTTACGACACCCCTTTACGACTGCCGTAAATGAAACTAGATTTTGTTTACATCATTTTGAGAGATAGGAATCGCATCCCAAAGGCACTCATATCCACAGGGCCCTCACACGTAAACATTCCAATTGTCTTTTAAAGTTTTCTAAATTCTTGTAAGTCATTTAAACAAATGTTTTCACAAGTTTTTGTTTGCGTTTTGGGACGCCGTTGTTTTTTTTTTTTCACTTTCATAGACATTCCTTATAGACTACAAAGTAAAGGGTATTTCTTTGAAATCAAAAAGAAAAATTAAATAGCACTCGGAGTGTAAGCCATTCTCAATGGATGAAACACTGAAAAGTTTCAATTTCTTTAAAATTTCATATTTTTTAGTAGAAATTATAAAGGAGACTTACATTGTGGAGTTTGTAGTAGAGTCCGCATGCGTTACAGACGGGGTCTCCGTTACCGTTGCGTCGCCACAAGGTTGTGGTGTTTGTGCCACAGTTAGCGCAACTTGTTCCTGCTCTTCTGGCAGCAGACTGTAGAAATAAAACAAAGCAATAGTTAGAATTATACTTCTGGCAGCAGACTGTAGAAATAAAATAAAGCGATTGTTTGAATGATAAAACAATTTTAAATTCATTCATATTATCATATAAAAAAACCCAAAACAAAACAAAAACAATCAGCTATTTTATATAAGAAAAACAAAATGTGTAAATATTTTATAATAATTATTATTATACATTTGGTGGTTTCCTTAATAGTTCAAATAGCAAAGAGAGAGACTGAATTAAAATTTCAAATAGTTTGATTTACTGGGCTGGGGATTAGCTTTGACTTGGGCATGGACAGGAAAGTAAACGGTTCTACCCACGAGTTTGGGAGATGTTATCATGTTTTCGCGTATCAGTTTGCTTTTACTGAAAGCTTGGCGTGGCGATTATCTATCAACAGTTTATTATTACTGATTAACAATAAAAACAATTTATCTCCCGTGTTTACATACAACGATGATTCATGAAAATCGTCAGCATCGATTTATTCACCAGAAAATAACGAGCTGGAAGAATCGAATTACTGACTGTCGGCAAAAACATGGAGACGTAACAGAGATCACCTTCTAACACAAAATGTCTTCCTCCAAGCACATTTTGGTTTTGAAAATTGTCTCAAATTAATAATGTTTAATTCTTAATTATTTTCCCGTGGGTCTTTTTCGCCAAACCACACAAAGAAGAAACCATTGTGTACAAATGTTAAAGCGAAATATAAGGTGATGTTAGTCTATAGTTCAGATGTAGAACTTTTGGTGCCTGATTGGGTTCTAAATACTAGCGTGCCGAAACTTGATCCGATACCTAGCGGGGTAGGGCCGATAATAGAGAGGCTAGAGTAACAAGCAACTCTTTGTTTCAAATAGTAAGGCTTTCGTAAGTTTCAAAGGAGCAAACACTATTCATTTCATTCTAATAACAAATTCCCACAGCGATGGGGAATATGCTCAATGTTGGGTGGGTGACCCTTGCATGTTCATTGTTTCTCTGATTTTTAAAAAGAAATTTACCTCGAATTTATATCCTATTTTTTTTAAATTATCGGGTATAAATTAAGTAATGTAGAATTAGACACATCGTCCGTAAGATATTCGTAAAACAGCCACCGTATAATGGATTATATAAATTACATTAAGTATTTGTTATGATTATACCGCCTTTTTCAATAATGCGAACACTTGTTCGAGTTTAGCTTTAAATATTATTTACGGCTTTAATAATTGAACTTGAAAATGTAGGCTCCTGTTTCGGATATAACAGGATCGCATTCCTTTGACATGTGGTATTTACACCGTAAGCAGCGGATGAAACCCGTATTTGAAATTGGAAAGGAATTTTCTAAAATCACGAAGACATATTATTTAGTTTTTATTCGTTAAAAAAGACTATGTTGTTTAGTGTGTAAAGAACCTCACAAGAAGTTCGTAAGATTGTGACGATTCTCTCCAATCTATATCTTTACCAAACATGGTCTATCTGATTTTCCTTACTAGTGATAGAATTCTATAAATTGTCGACAAGCTTGGTATCAGCCCGGAGTCCCTTCAACAAGAATCTCCCATGCCAGATCCGAGGGAAAGATTCATGGCACCGATAACAATAGCTTTTGTTTCAAGTCTTAATCTACTGTGTTTTTCAAAATCGCCAAAGTGGTCCATGCTAGTTTAATTACAGTTAAACGGATGAATACCTGTTTTGTTCCGGTCTCCCATTAGGGAGCAAAATGCGATAAATAATATCTATTTTATCTAGATTCATCAATTAACCGGTCACATTCATTGGACATTGAATGCTGGAGTTTGCCGTCCGATACCTTTTTTCCAGAAATCTGATTAGCAATATTCGATGACACAATCAAACGATCCGCGCCGATTTCCCGATAATGTGACGTCACGGCACGTGAAAAGTATTGTTTCGAAATGTGTATGTAATTCGGCAGCTAAATGATAGTCCACGAACCACAGAACTCGCTATCTGAAGTTTTTCATCGAAATCGGAATTTAACTGAGATAAAGCGATAATTCAGTAGTACACGAAAAAGCAACCCTTATCTGATCAGTTCCTTTGTTCTAAAGTAAATCAGTGGTTTAACAAGAAGCTATTGAAATGTTTATCGGGCCATCATATACCTTTGTCAGAATTAAATACAGTTATAAATGTGTATAAAATAGCTGCAGTGTCTCTCTTCTGTCAAGTGGCATCCACTAAAATAGGGCTAAGATTCCAACCTATTGTTCTAAGGGGATTTTGTGTGTAATTAGTCAGACCCTTCCAATAAGCCTCCTTAGAGGGCGATCGAGAAGACAGAAGACAATAATATTCGTTTGAACTCTCTCGTGACTCCGGAACATTTACGAATTTTTTCAAAATCATCCTCCATTGTTTTAAATCGGACTTTGTCTCTCCGAGGATCTACGCAGTCAAAACGAATCGAACATGTTATCGATGGTTTTTGTAGATATTTTCAACATACTGTAGAAATTGGCCATGGAATCGTTCCTAACATCTTCTATCGCCCTGTGAATTTCATTTATCATCGAGAGCTATCTTCTAGCGCCCTCTAAACTGTCAACGACATTTTTATCAAATAAAAACTTTTTTTTTTTTAAATTATGCTGTGTATTCCACTATCAAAATTTATGTTTTATCAATTTATACTTTTAGTAAAATTCTGATCTGCATTATTTCAATATTGATGTACCTGATTTATTACAATGGCTTCAATATTTCTAATGCTTTAAATCGTGCTTTTAAAAATTACTAGAATTTTTATCTTTTTCTGCACTAAAATTCGCAGCGAGTTTGTTTATCATTCAAGGATTTCAGTGTTGTTGTAAATAAAAATGAAAATAAATATAATTCTTATAGCGCTGTTCCACCGAATGACTCTGCATAAGAATATTGTACATCATCTCTCTTTATTCGTTCCATTTCTGTTCACAAATATAAAAGATTTCGGATTTCCTGTTTTCTTTCCCACTCTTGCATTAACAAAATTTTAATTAAATGCAATAAAAATCATATTAATATGTCCAGATTTTGTGCTATTAAGGTCCAAGTGTAAACTAAACAGAAGCAATATGTATTTAGTCAAGTCGGCAGGTGCGCGCTATATTTTTATTATTCTCATGTCAGGGCGCTGCTATTTACCCAATATTTATTTAATAGTTCTACTTTTTTGCATCGTGTTGGATACAACTTGAGAAGCTCCATCATATGAATTATAATGCATCTGTGTAAAAAGTGTTAATGTTGGCTATGATAAATCATATTGGCGCGTAAGATTAATTTTCCTGACGTTTCAAGGTGCTACCGACCCTTAAAAATGGTACTTGCTCCCCAAGAAAAATTATTCTTTATGAGTATTATTTCTTCGCTCCCAGATGATGAAATATGTGCCACGGCGAAAGAAGAGTTGCATTCCAGGCTTTGACAACCTGCTAGAAATCTCTACCCAAACACTGACTATTCCCGCTGGGATGGAAATTGTTTCAAAATGTCCAGAAACAGTCGGCGTTGAAAAATTTATCTCCAAGAATTCTTAATTATTTTTTTCTCTCTCCTTATTTTATATTCTTTCTGCTTGATGGATAGCAAACATATATTTTTATGAAATTTATTTTTTATATAAAATTTAGAGACATAGAGTATAGTCTTTCACTCAGGCGTGGTGAGGAGAAAACGGCTTTTGGCGATATTTTGCAAAAACACCATTAATGAAGTTTTTCTTATTGAAATTTTTACCTAAATATATAGCTCTACTTTTTCCGCGTACAATAGGGCTTGGTGATATTCAAACCCTAATACGAATATTGCCACAAACCCGGAGTATAAATCATCTCGTCCGACAGCTTTTAAATGCCTTTTTATTTGTCAAATTCTTGCTCCTCGGCAAAATTACAGTCAATTAATATCATTAAAAATTCTCAACCATGACAGTTGCTCTATTTTGAAATGGTTTTGACTTTTTTTGAATGAATCATATCAATATTTTCTTTTTAAACAGAGGAACATTTAGACGTGCATTATGAGTTTTTGGCCTCGACAAATCGGCTTGTTCAGCTCTCTCCGTTATTTACATGAAAGCAATAGCGGAATAAATCAGAAGGAATAATTCTGATTAAAGAAGAAGCAACATCAGCTGCGTTTAAGCGTTTGTCTGGAACTATCACCAGAGATTATCGCTAGAGGCGGTTTCTAATGCTTTATATATATTCTGCGTATGAATATGAGGGATTTTCACTATCGTTTCTATCTACGATCAGGCTGCGATAAGTCCGCCCTCTGTAGTAACGATTAAAAGGTTATATCAAAAGCCTGAACAGAATATCCCTATCAATACCGCTCAATGCGCATCCGATGAACATAAATTATCCTATAGCAAAGTTTACACTGTGGGCTTTTTCTTGGTTTAAAGTACAGCTATTTTACTGTTTCTTGCACGATAACCTTGTCAGTGGGAGTTATAGGGAGGGGGTTAGGAGATTATATAAATTGTACTCACCAGTCGCCGCTTGGGTTTAATGAGGGGTCGGTTCTGTCCGTTCATTTTGTGGTACAGACCGCAGGCATTGCACAAATAGTGACCGGTCCCATCCCTCCTCCACAGGGGGGTGGAGGTAGCCCCACAGTTGACGCACTCCCGACCCTCTGTCAAATAAAAACAGGTGCGTGAGTAACAGGAAAATCGCACTCACACTCAGACCAACACACAAACAACGAACTCAATTAGAATAAATAATGTACACCGAGCTATATTTATCCCGCATGGTCATGGAGTTGACTATTAGTACACAAGAAGAAAAAAAAAGTATAAATATACTAAGTGGCGAATTAATGTATTAATTTGATTACTATATAAGTAGCTCCAGCCCTCAATTACACTTCTCGACGAAAGCTTTTTTGGCGGTGGCAACGGAAGAAAGGTATTCTTTCGGAGGGTTAGACAAAAATTTTCGTTAGAATATCAGACGAATGTCGCCAGGCATACTTGACTTATAACCTATTATTATTATTTTTTGAAACAAGCTGAGTATCGTTAACAGTTTTATAATCCATATTTCTTTTTACACAGCATTCAGGGAATAAATAGCTGTATACACTTACTTATTTTTATTTCGTTAACTTGCTCTTTGAGAGGGTGAACTCTCTGGGGTCCTCCCCCCATTAGTTCGGCAGGGTACGGCGACACGATTCGCCCCACCCTGGGGCTGACTTAACCACGAGCCTTACAAAATATGATTACATTTTAGTCTCTTAATCCGTAAAAACAATGTATGGAGTAATCCCCAAATCGTCCCTAATTATGGAGTTTTTTATTTACCTATCGGAATAAATAAGATTAGCTTTAGGACGGGGGTGTGTTGTGTAATCGCCATTCAGCTCACCCTCGCTATAATGGCCAGCAAATCCCTGACGCGACCTATCTTTTTAGTGGAGCTTACATACCAGCTTGAATTTTTCTGTAGCCCTACCTGGGAGTAAATCGCTACCTCACTGAGTTAATTGATGTTTCCAAAAATCATTGGGTTGGATTAGTAGATGTAAAAATAAAAACAAATAGAATGACTGTGTTTAATATTTTTGTTGGTTGTAATTGGCGTTCATTCTATTTTCTCTCTCTCTCTTTCTCTGTCTCCATGATTGAAGTTTGAAGTAGTGTTCTAACCTTGAGTATTTTGGCGCACACTGCCGGGGAAAACCATGGATATCAGCTCACTAGCTCGCCCTCCCAGTCCTAAAAATTTCAGATTTCCAAATTTAGATTCAGGTTTTTTTTTCTGAGTCCATTACCCCTCTCACCGCCGCTCCCGATAAAAAACGAGTGATACTTGATCAGTAAAACTAAAGCTTCAACAATCAGTGCAAGGTTCTCTACACCCGTATCCCGTACCAAAAAACCTCTAAATTTTTAAAAGTCTTGTTGTGAGCTCTGTTACAACATACGCACATCAGTTTTTGATTCTGACCAGGGTTAGTGAGACCTATCGTTCATACCGTCAGCCTTTTCTCCCTGTGTTTTGAATGCAAACACTTTATTCAAATTTATTGAGCAAAGGGACTCAAATTACGCTCATACATTATGCTTTTCAATGGTCTGTTCCTCGCGGACTTCAAGCTTATTAGAATAAAAATCTATAAATTTTTCAACGGATTTTTTCATTTCAAAAAGCGTCATATTTCAAAAAAAAATAAAAGTGAACTAGTCTCCAATCCATTATTAACGAGAATGTTCAAAACAGTTCTTTCTCCCTCTTTTTCTCTCTCTCCTTCTCTTTCTATCTCTCTCAAACCACTGGCAAACCACTTGATCTGTAAAGCTGTTCCTCCTTAATTTTATTTTCACGATTTGTTAATCGTTTTATTTATCCAACTGGATGAGAGAGAAATCTGAGAAAACAAATTGTTTTCACACGGCTATTATATAAAGATAGAAAAATCGAAAAAGCTTGAAAAAGGTCTAGTAAGAATTGTAAAACTTTATTTATTTATTTTATAAGATATTTCTGTGTTTAGATTTGGTAATATTACAGATATTTAAAACAAGCTAGATCTGCGTTTTATTTCAGACAATAAAAAGCATTCATTCGGATTTATGGAAATGTAGTTGTCCACTCCAGACAATTAAGAACGTGAGTGAGGGGGGAACAGCCAGCAATAAACCGCGAACCCCTCTCTCTTCTGGGCCCGTTTCCCGACCTGTTTCCGCTATTTGCGGATATAGTAAGTGGGTCAGTCAAAATTTAAACATTTATTTGAAATTTCTACTCATTTGAGGAAGCTTAAAAAGGTTTTTATTTTCTTGAGTATTATTTAGACGGGGAACAATTTTCAAACGTTTTCTTTGTTTTTTGGAATGTTCTTTACTTCATTTTGTAATTTGATTTTTTTCTATTTACAAATTCATAACCAGTAAACAATATGGTATATAATGGAGCGATAATTTTAATACTTACAATTGTTTTATTAAAGTGATCTTTAAGAGAGAAAATTATCATTAAACTGCAAGCATTACGAGCACTTGACAATGCCGGAAAAAGGTTCAACCATAGATTGTGAAGATAAGGACCGAATGACGCGAGGCGGCCCTAAATCCTTAAGTCTCGGGCACCAATAGAAACCATTTACAGAAACGTATCAACTACTGAGTAAGAGCGTCTTAAGTCACAAAGCCCCTGTCCCCTCTCCTAGCGATTTACAGAGTTACGATAGTTGTCATTCGAATTTGACGTTGCTGAAATACTATAGAATTGCAAGGCACGGTCTGGATAACCTCAAGGTTACGGTCCAAGTATTCGACATTTTCGGAAAATTTTTAGGTTTCGTGGAACACAAAGTTAATTGATATATTTCCTGTTGTTTAAATACATCTTGCTTTTCGAGTATTAAAAGAGCTGGACAACTTGTAAACAGTTAGCCTTGTATTTTTCCGTTCATTGTACTTAAAATGTTTACTTTTCACAATATGTTCATCCGGGGCTCTTTCCTGACGTCATTGTATTTCGGTATTCTTAAGTACTGCATTAATTTCCACAAGGATATTATAAACCCTTCAAAACTCTTTTTATTTTCTCTGAGTTAATTTTTGTAAGTATAAGTGCACACACTGCAAATCACACTCAATGAATAAATAAACAAACTTTGAATTACCTGCACTTGACCGGGCCTTTGTCCTGGGTCGTGACAGAGCAGAAGTCGTCTTGAACACGCTGGCTGCCGGGTGGAAACTGTGGTAGTCAGACGTGTATGACGGATACGTGGGAATGGGGTGGGCAGTTGAATGCGAGCTGGAGATGAAGGAAGAGAGACCGTTTTCCTGGGAGTCCGAGGGTTTTGGGGGCTTGCTGTCTGGGGTGTATTCTGTGGAAGATGTTGTCTCAGGAGTAGATCCGTCTTTTGGTGGAGTGGGAGGGAAGTTAAAGGAGCTGGAGGTAGGGGGATGCACAGAGAGGGGAGCTGTGGGACTCTGGTGCTTGGTGTTGTATGGGCTCATACTGGGCCACCCGGAGTGGGCGTGAATGGGCTTCTCTGCTGCGACGAACGGGTGAAGGGCCGCTGGGAAATACGGCCTGCAGTTGCTGCCAGGAACTGTAAAATTGAGAAAGAAAAAACACTGTAGGAAAAATCAGAACTGATCGTTTTTCAGAATATCAATTTCGCCAGTTTTCCCCCATTTAATGTATATGATTATTAATTACCCCCAATGTATATGAACCACTACGACTTGCAGAAATTTCCGTTAGTTAGTAATTAATTGTTCTTGCCGTGTTCTATCGTCCTGCAGAGAGAGAGCGGAGCAAGCGCCCGCCGTGGAAAATTAACTACAATCAATACCTATTGTGTTTAGGGTAGCTTTCAAAGCAACTCCGTGATAATTAATACAACCCTATTTTGGATTATAGATTTCTATAGTTTTTCTATAGGTTTAACAAATTTTTATTATTTAAAAGAGGGATCTACATTACGGGGTAAATCTGCATTAAAATCACAAGAAAACGAGGCGATGAATGCGAAAAGGAAAAGTTGTTTTTTTGAATTTAGATTGCAGATAAATTGAGATGTAGATATCCCACGCTCCCAGCGCTGTATCTGGGATGGCTACAGAGCCGTGTACAGTTCACTGGAACCTAATTTGAAAATGTAGTAGAAAAGCACTTTTAGATTTGGTTTCCTTGTAAAAATTCCATGTTGTAAATTAGAACAAATTGTATTCCGATTAAATTAACAAGCGCGTAATTATTTACAGAAGCGCTCTGGTCCGGGAAAATGTAATTTTATACCGAGACATGGACGCTTTACGTTTTGTGGGTCTTGTAAAGAGGGATCGGGGAGAGGGCTGGAGGGGTGCGACTAATTGACCGGTAGGGGGTCAAATGACAGGAGAGGGACAGGGATTAGGCCTCATCAAGATCTCTGTGGGGAACACTTGCCTACTGCAAGCTCGTTTACAATCCTATAATACTCAAGCCGATCTGGTAAATGTAAAGAAGCTGACATTGAAAACATCTGGAAGTCAGGCTACGGACCTGTTGCATTTGACGGTTTATTTTCAAATAAATATAGCGTTAATGTGGGAAATCGGCATTTAATAGTCATCATCTGAAGGAGTTGAACCTCACGTTTCTAAAACAACTGAAGTAAATATTTTGTCTAGAATTTCATTTTGTCCGGATTGATTACGGGGAGAAACAATTACTTAGTTGACTCTTGCTCGTTTTACTACTGATGGTCTTCAAGACGCCAGTTCTAATATTCCTTGAAATGGCTCTGCATGGGAAAGCAAAACTAACGATAATAAAATTGTTCTAGAGTGTCGAAGATGCTTGAAGTTGAAGGCGTATTCAACACCAGTGTCATTCCCAATTACCACGTACCAATATAGTTAGAGTAGTTTAACACTATGTAATACAGTTTCCTCATCTTTAAAGGGGGAACAGATTCAGTTTTTATCCCGTTGTAATAATACTGAACATATTTCTTCACATAGATTAGCTTGGAATATAATGCTGTTTTTCTTATCAATGTTTTGAAAATCTAACTCTCTGATAATCAGGAGAGATAGAGAATTATCTAGATTATCTACCGGGGTTTTTATTTTCTCACGTCGAGAGGAGGAAGGCTGGAGATATTTTTCAGACCTCTGAATTTTTGCCAACTCAAAACAATTCGACTATGTTCAGATTTTTAATTTAAAAAAAGAAAACTTAACATTTAAAACTCAGAATATCCTAATTAGAAATTGTATGAATAGACGTGGGAATTTGATATCTGTGTAAAATAACAGTTTTCACTTTGCGGTGGGGATACATATATATTCCAATTTATCTGAGTAATAACACATTATGCAGGATAGAGGAGGATATTATAGATTTAAATTTCATATTACAGCCTAGATGGACGACTCAATGTCGCCTGGCCACAAATTCGGGAAATACCTCCCAATCGTCAGAAAGTGCGATGTCAGAACTCGGCTAGAAAAAGTGAAAATAACGCCAAGTACTTGTGAAAATTTGAAAGCTGTGTCGATTTAATTTTAAAATTCCGCATGTCCTTAACCGGCTCCAATCCAGGCTGTTTATTGTTTTAAAAGTGATGTATAAAATAAGTTGGGGCTTCTGTATGGATAAGTATGGGACAATTTCCGACCGATAAAGTGCCCAGAAAAATAAGAAAACTGACACACTTAGGGACCGACACATGTTGGAGGGGTGAGGAGCTGTATCGAATATATATAATCCACTTAATAAAGTCAAAATGAAAACTGAGTTAAATTGGACCCACATGTTATTTATCATCAAACAGAGGGAAATTGACACGGCTGTTCATTACATGTTTATTTCCACATCGATATGGGTTAGAAATTTAATCTTATTACCGGGATAAAAATAAAGAGGCTAAATTAGTCGTCTTGGCTTAGTACATTCCTAATAGTTCGGGGTATTAGCGAAAAGTGAAGACACAAAATCTATTTCATTAGACAAGAAAAATAAATGTTTGTATATAGAGGAATTTGTTCAGAGGAGCATGGCTAATTTCCATTCAGTGGGACGTCAACCAGACCAGACTTACTAACGTGAATTTAAAACTAGAGTACCCCGACAATCCGGCCGAAATCTGGCAGAGCATAAACCTAATATTATTGTTATATATTTGTTGTGAACACCGAGTCTTTCTAAACAGCTGGCAATTAGTTTACTTGTCCTTAGTCATCTTTGGATTTCAAGATATTTATTTTTCCAAATACATTTAAACATTTGCAAATTCTTTTTAAATATTTATTTAAATAAACTATCTTAACAATAATGTACTAAAATAAATATTTTTTTCTTTAAATCAAAAAATGGAATTTTTTATATATATTTTTTGACCGTAGAATTAGGGTACTTACCATGACTAGATCTGTAGTTGTGCATTGCGCGTGCAGCTTGATTGTAATATCCATTCATCCCTGCGTTGGACTCCAGGAAATGCGGGGGGAACATGTCCCCTACGTCCTCAGAGGGTAGCATCCCCACGGACTCATATGCGTTCCTGGGGGCCTCGGTCCTGAGCCAGGCGTGCTGTTGTTCTGTCTCCATTTTATTTTAGGTCCAGAAGAAAGAAATCAAGTTTTTTTTCTTTTTTATTCTTAAAAAGTCCTAATTCCTTTCTTTGTTAAATCCAATATAGGAGGACCAAACTTTGGTTATATGGTTTTTTTAAAGTTTGTTATAAGGCTGTAAAATATTTCACAAAATTCTGAATTTTCACACTTGCTGTTTTGTCTGAAAAAAAAAATGAAATAAAGAAAATAAATAAACAGAATAAGAGCACAATCAAATGCACAAAAATTAAGAAAAATGTATTGTGAATTATCATACAGAATTCTGTTTTAAATTTGTATCTTCAAAATTAATAAAGTTAAAATCAGATATTGAAATTGACAGTTACTGTTAAGGAGTTAAATACTGCTTCGCTTTAACAGTATCTGATTAAATATTTAACTGATGAAGATAAGACTCAATGTCCAAGAGATGAAGTCTCCTTATCTCAAACAATCCGCTTACAAATCACGTGCGTTACAAACTTGTTTCACTAAACCCTCAAATTGAGAGTAGACCAAATTCACGGCGCTCAAGCACCCAGCACATAAAACTAAACTTACTATCCAAAAGCTTCCCAAATGCATGCTGCAGAATCGCACAGGTTTACCACACACACAAAATGTTGGTAGTTTTCTAATCTTATGTTTTTATCCGACCAGTTAGAGAGAATACTTCGATATGCTGATAGGCTTGCTTGCTTGTTTCATGTATACGAATTCACTAAGTTTTTCCATTTTTTGTCGGCGCCTTATGGTTACATATTCATTGTGCGCTGGCGAGACGAGGCTTAGAGAGCCAATCAGATTTGTTGAGTAATTAAACCCCGCCCCCTGAAGCCATTCTATTTACAAATTATATCAATCAGTTTATCCATCCGTAACACAATGAGGGTGTGAATAACCGCGAGGGGCGTGGCTTGATATTCAGTATTCCGCCTCCAGAAACAATTCACCAATGAGATGATTGAATATTTGCCGCAGAGAAAAATTGAGCGTGTGTGATATAATTTGAGGATAATCAAATACTTTGAGCGTAATTTTGGTAAATTTGAAACACACGTTTTAATCTTTTGAATACAAAAATACACCAATTTGTAGATGAAATTTATCTCAAGATGAACAAGATATTATTGAAAAATTAAATATGGGTTTATATTCCTTGTAAAAAATTAACAGACAATAGTTGGACAAAACTTTAAAAATAAATAAACGCATATCTGAAAATAGAGAGATTTAAAAGAACAATAAATGTATGAAAGTAGCTGTTTTAAATTCAATAAACTCACGAGAAAAAAGAGATTTTTGTTTCAGTTTTCTTCGGAGTTTCTATCCATGAGATAAGTATTATATCTTGGTTTACATGGTAAATAGGTGAAAATGGGAATCAGATAAAAGCATTCGCATACAACCAATTACCACGAGAGGTACACACCATTCTTTTATCAACCGATTCCAAAGAGCGAGATCTGTGATAGAACTGCTTTCTTATTTACCGAGCTTGATATGATCGGCCAACATTATTCCGGGAAAATGCTGATTCTTTCCGATTAACCTGTGGGTCCGATCGGACGAGAAATAAGGCTGATATCGGTGGATTTTTTGTCGATATCTATTAGAAGGGCATTAACTACAAGTAGATATTGTGAGATATTTGGAAAATATCAACTCATAATCAAGACCTGTTAGCGGTGACTCGTGCCAGCGCTTATTAGTGAGAAAAGCCGGTATTTACGAATGCAAATAAATAAAATCTCCGCGGATTGTTTCATGCGCATTAGAGGGTGTTGTTTTCTGGATATTTCTCTGAGAAGCATCTTAACATTTAAACAAGCCTAGGGAATACTTAAAAAGAAAAATCCATCAGTTGTGTGCAACATATTGTAAATTCTGAAATGTTTTTCTTAATAATATTATTATGCATTTATCGAGAAAATGGAGATAAAACGGATATATAGAAAATACACTTACATTTTCATCACTAATAATTGTTAAGGATAATATTCCATCAAACCAATGTAAATAGAAAGTATATTGAACGGAACACTCTCGATTTTGAATTGTAATAATCAACCAGAAATATTTATAAATTTTAATTTGTAACTTTTGTAGTGTCACATTTTTTGTGGGTCAACAGCAAAACTATAATTTACAACATAACATCAGTATTAAATCTGCTATGTTATTGTAACATCAACAGCATTATGCATGAAAAGATAATTATTATGAAAAATTTAATTCATGTAGATAATATATATTAAGAAAAATTGCTCATATATTTTGTAAATGATATTGTTACTTAAAAAAAACTTTTCAAATTAAGGAACAGAAAAAAAAGAAAAGAAAAAAAAATGAAAGGAAAATGGAGCGTGTACTCTGTTTGAAATAACTCCCAGACCATTCAATTTTTTCCTCGTTTACAGAGAAGCGTTATTTTGCGGTCTAGCTGATTTCTGCCAAACGACTCAAAAAATGACAGGTCATGCCTGGACCCTGGTTCTGCGAGTTTGGAGACACGAGGCTGATGGCTCCATCGTGAACGTGACATTGACATAACAAGTTCTAGCCCCCGAGAACCTGCCGTTCTGTGATGACGTGCTTCTCGAGGGCTCTGAAGTGTTAGAAGAGTTTTTCAATTTTCTCGGACACCTGTTTCTGAGAGCGGGACAAGATCCCCGTGCTTGATAAGTCGATCTTGATCTCTTCATGTTTTTATATGTTTGTATCTGATTTTTTAAACACTTCTGTAGGTTGTACTTTTCATGTCATTTTATAGAAATGTCAAAAATATAGCAACATTCCGGACCTTTAAACAAAGCAACATTTTTGTATATATATATCGGCATCTTTTTATGTCATTTATATATATATGGTTTATCATATGGTATATATAAAATATGGAAACACTTTATAACTTTAAAACAAAGTACCTACATTGTTTATTAACAATATTTTTAAATGTCAATTTTCAATGTTATTATACTACTATTAAAAATTTCAAATGCATGTTTAAAAAATGAAATGAAAATAAATGATATTTAAAATGTCAAAAATCATATATTTATCTATTGATAGAATTTGAATATCACATTTCTACATATGATTTAATCCATTGATTTCATAGTTTTATGAATAAATAATATAAAACAGCCATCGTACGAGAGGCTGGAAAGATTATTTCTCAAATTACTATTAAAAAAGTGCAGCTGTAAGAAACATATTAGTGTACTAGTATTTGTGTGAGACATAT
Source organism: Magallana nippona (assembly GCA_033439105.1). NCBI lineage: Eukaryota > Metazoa > Mollusca > Bivalvia > Ostreida > Ostreidae > Magallana > Magallana nippona. Next base: position 2,615,681 of record CM065921.1, read on the forward strand.
CAAGACTCCATAATTTTTTTTTCTTCTTTCAAAAAAGTTTCTTTTACTAACTTTAATTTTGTTCTCTATCATAAATCAAATACGCGAGGCATTTTTAATTAGCATCAAACTTTCCTCTGGTATTTTTAACACTTTTTTGTTCTTCAACTCTTTAATTTTTTGGAATTAAAAGTCTTATCAAAAAAGAAGAACACTTTTATGACCACTAGGTTGGTCAGTTTTTCCTTTGAAATGAGGGCAGTATCATGCGGTTTAAATATTTCTCAAGCTGGGCCCGGGCTCGGGGCGTTAAATAAAGACATAAGGAAGCGAGATGAAAATTGTCTAATCTCACTGACTTTATTAAAACACGTGTAAAATGCATGTTGTACAATGGCCCGACCTGTCCAACATTTTAATCAACCTTAATCAAGATATCGCCAGTCTTTGATCGCAAGCAGCTAAAGATGGCCCCTAGTCGTTGTACAAAGGAGTTGTCACCGAAAACTATTTGAACAATTCAAATTTTGATGGAATCATCAAGATAACTCTGGACACAAAGTCATGTTTTCAAGTAATATGAAATAACCGTAGCATAACCCCCACTACGCAGAAAGTTCTTTGAACTGGGGAAATGGGGGGGGGGGGGGGGGGTCTGCGGACTTCAGCCATTGGTCGACAGGGCCGCTTCGTCATTAAGAAGATCCGTCCGTGAAATATTTCCCTGTGAATCTTTTTTTCCAATTATCACAAATTTGGTGAAAAAATTGTCTACACTGTTCGTGTGAAGTGTGCCGGGGTGTGGTGAATTGTGGTGGGGCCGTAATTATTGCATGATTATCTTATCACCTACAATAATTAGGCGCGAAAACGACATGCCCCCTGTCCTACAATTGCAAAGGATGATGCATGTTTTTCCTTTTGAATGATTATTTTTATTTTTCAAAGAACTATTACGGACACAGTTGATATTTACTGAATTTATATTTTGCACAATAATCATAATACATTTCTGAATATTGTGAAAGGGTAAAAAAAAAAAATACAGAAAAATGTTACTAACACAGATCTCTTCATCGTGTTCGTTTGTAATATTCAATGAGGTAAAGTAGTAGATTATACAAACTGACAAAAGATGTACATGTGACGATACATCCTAGTGCATTTTTATTTCTTTTTTAATGAAAATAACTTTAACAGCGAAAAAGGGGCGTTTAAACATTGGCAGTGGTGTGACAATTGTTAAAAAGATATTATTTAATGAAGAATTTAAATATATAATCACAAATTGTATAAGGTAAAAATTTTGAAAATATTTTCTTACGGTCTCTGTTGAGTTTGGTACCCCCCCCCCCCCCTGCACCTACCATCCCTGTGTGAGCTGGGTGATCCCTATCCCCCTCACAACATTAGTGTCGGCGCGATAATTAGCGTGGTAGCTAAGTGGTCCACCAATCCCTCTACTACACGTGGTTTTGGTGTCAAACTAGAGCGCGACCGAGGTTTTTATCCCAATCCAAATGTATACAGGAAAATACAATTACGTTCTAATGAAAGGAAGATGCAGGCACATATATATATATATATATATATATATATATATATATATATATATATATATATATATATATATATATATATATATATATGTGTCATTAGAAGTCATCTATAGCAACACAAAAATCAAGATTTTGGGTGATACGATTTGAATATTGAAAAATAGAAATATTAACACTAATATATGAGAATGATGGAGATAGAGAATGTATATCTTTTTATGAAAGAAAATAGATATATATGGAGTTGTTTTATATCTTGCAAGGCCACTGCCTATTGTATATGAATAATACATATATTACGAAATATCATCATAACAAGATACATGCTATACATGTAAAAATTGTATTTGCCTTATTATTCAAAATAGGAAAGTTCTCGAGGAATATAGAATAAGGCACATTATTTTAAGACGAGACGTTGTGAAGTATGTCATTTTTGACTGCAAATCATATGTAATGCAATGTAGACTAAGGTAAAAAAAAAAAAAAAAAAGGAATAAAGATGGCACGATAAAGTTCTGTTCCTATTAGAGGAAAAGGATAAAAGTTAAGAAGTAGTTACATAGAATATATAGAAATAATATTTATGAAATTATTATGAACAAACGGGAAAAAATGGATATAGTATTGCGCAGTTATAAATGATATAAAATAATTACGAAAAGAAATTAGGAGAAATCAATAGAAAATCTTGTAAACATTTTCGCAAATCCAAAATGGAACTCTCTTATCGGTTAAACGTCTAAGAATTTTCTCTGTTGCAGGAACATTTTTAATTTAGTTTTTCATTTGATAATATGAGATGTATTTCTCCTATCTGATTCATTATTGTGATATTTCCTTTCATGTTCTTCTATCTTTAAGATGTATCATGTTGGATTTGTTAAAATATATTTGTCATTTGGCGTATTTTTAGATAAAATAACATGAATTATTGATAGATATGAAATAGAAATGAATTATTCAGTTTGTTAATACATATATTTTTTATCGTTAAAACACGCACTTTTCCCTTGTTTTTATCAAAGTATCATAAAAGAGTTCTAACATTAACCTTTCTTGTATCTGTCCTGAAAAACAAGGTTTCGAAACTTTCTCACCAAATATTTTATACAAATACTGAAGTAGCTTCAAGCTCCCGTGGATTTTTGTTTAAACATGCACTACTTGTCATGTATTTGTTAGCCGCACGTCTGTTTATATGTTAGCCAATCTCTTGTAATGGGATTAATGTAATAAGCTGGATTCTGAGCCTGACATTTCACTCTACGGTCAGAATCTCCCACAAAAGCAAATAAATATAACGTCATGAGCTCAAGCGTTGAAACGACGCAGATTAGTGTCGCTGCAGGCGCTTCGATGGTGGCAGATCGCCGAACTGTTTCGTTTTTTGCTTTTTACTTTCTCTTTATTTCCATTCGAGTTCTTGATTTTCATTCGAATTTCTGGTTTTCTTATCATATGATTTTATGAATCTTAAATGCAATTTAATGTCTGTGTTAACCATTAACTGAAATGTAAATAATATTTAAAGGATTGTTTGTTACGTATTTACGTGAATAAAAACCCAGTATATCAACAGAATGGCATAAATATAGGTTGAGTACTAAACAGTGTATCAATCGTCTAAATTTCAATCATATTTTTATGATGGCAACAATCGCCCCTTCCTTGAACGAAACAAGAAACAGTTCTCTCTTTTTAATATTTTTGGAAAAATAAATCGACAAAATACTTATTGCCTCCAATTCAAATGACATGTATTTCATGATAACGCACAGGATCGGAACTGCTACTACATAAAATGATAAAAAAACAGGAAAATGGCAGAAAAAGGCCGCCTGGAGCTTCTTTGTGTATTTCCTGTGCATATTGGAGATAAGGTGAAGAGGGAAGACCCAAAAAGATGAGCACCAGACAGATCATATTTCCTTGTGCTTTAAATGTTTTAATTCTCTCAAAAACAATGCCAGCATTTAATGAGTTACGAGCAGACAGGGGTATGTGGAGTTCAGCTCTTCTTTTTTTTCTGTTGAAATATCGTGATCAGTTGGTCAGAGGAAGGATAGGTCGTGTCAAAACCTTGCTTCATATCTATATTACTTGTTTTCTGTATTTCATTAGAGCAGACAATATCTGTTTACCAGTCAAAGTGAAGTTACAATGGAGTGTAAATAAATCAGAATAACTACAATTTCCTTCATTTAACATCATTCACCTAATTATGAGAGAGAGAGAGAGAGAGAGAGAGAGAGAGAGAGAGAGAGAGAGAGAGAGAGAGAGTCTAATTATTTGATTATTTACTTTCTCTTCTTTGTGCACTGTATTTAGAATATCAGACCAATAGTCAGAGTCTGTGGCGGCCGGATGGGGTCAGAGGGGTTATTCCAAACCCACTCGATCTGTGTCCCCTGTCCCGCTAATAAAACTTGACCCTGGACTCCTTCATCATCTGTAACCGATTGGACTGCTCTCACGGCCGCTATAGTGGTCGGGAAGATATCATTTACAAATAATTACAAGTTTGATTAGCGCGTCTCTATGGCACGGTTCTCTTCATGCAGTGACATACTACCCCTGGACCCCCTGGTGTCCATATGGTAAGGGGATGGCGCTCAGAGGGGGTGAATCCGGGCCAGGGATTAGGGAGGATGCACGTGGCGAGGATTCGATAATGACAGTTTTATTGCGATTTCACGACTATTTTCGCACCGCTTTACAGTATTTTCGTGTATGAGCAGTGTCTGAGGTTCAAAGTGAATTATGGATCACCAAGACAATAACTGTTTACTATTATTCTTGAAATTTGAATTGATGAATACGTATAATACTTAAAAACAAAAACAAAAAGGGTTGCTTACAAACATTGAAATACAGACTTACATGTAAAATTCAAAAGCCATGGTCATTTCTCATGAATTTAGTCATTTTTAATATTAATTTACATTTTTTTAAAATGACCACAACTTTTAGAGAGCTTCCGGTGAATTACAGTGATTTAAATGCTGATAAACACTTAAAATTAGACAATATTAAAATACTAGTAAAGAAATCTAACTTACGGTTTATAACGGCAAAGTGTTTCCGGTGATCAGAAAAGTAATGTTTAAATAAAATCCATTAAATTATTTTTCATCTTGATATCAGACATTCAGTGAAATGTAGCGACAAGCACCGGGTTTGTGAATTTGTAAACAAGCTCATCTTTTTTGGCTGAAGCTTTCAGTCAATCCCTACAGGAAATGATAATTTTTTTTTTCTGAAATCTTCTAAAATATGATTATGAAGTTACTCATGAGTCGAGGGCGATTCTTTATCGCATTATTTCTGCAGTCAAGTAAATTTTTTTTTTCTACGGCTTCCCCATATCACTATGTATCGGGGTTCGCATCTCAAACATTTAGAAATATCGTAGATTCCTTTATGCGAATCGTGTAAATTAATATCAATCATTCAAAGTTTCATACCAGAGTAAAAAATATTTTCAGGAAAATCATGTCAAACCGACCAGCTTATCTAAAACGTAAAGACTATAATTTTTTTGTCTTGTTAGGAAAATTCCATATTATACAAAACAGCACCGAAATAAAATAAAAAAGAAAATAATAATCTAACTGAATTGGGAAATCAAGAGCAAATTAATTACAACTATTGTAGCCTTCATTAATTCCCTCCCAACGTGATATAAAATTCTAAATGAGAGTTTGAATTACCGGTCACGTGTTTGACGTGTTATTTCCGCTTACAGCGCTTGCGCGTACGTCGACAGGCCGTCACAGGAAGTGAAGATGTTTGCCAATCGACGGAGCGAAACGAATTATTTCAGTTCCACGTGCAATACACGACGGTACAAAAAGTGTGCATGGATTCTGATTTCGCTCAATTTGAAATTAAAAAGCAATTTCACTCTTCTCTCATTCGACGTTTGTAAAAAATGTTCAGGTAATTTGGCGAAAATGACACTTTTCGTTCGCGACACGTTCCATCTTAATCTGTGACGATATTTTCTGATTCAAGTACAAAAGGAAATACAAAGGTATTCCATTGAACTTTGGCCTCATGGCGTATTGATTAGCGAAGACGCAATATCATTGTGACGGCTTAATGAAATAACATTACACTCTATATGTCATCAATATTAGCTCTGTGTTTTAAATAATTACGTCTACAACAATGATGATTTTATTAATATAATTTTGAAGACAAAAAATACTTTGAAGTTTAATCAACAACTTTGATTCGATGTTAACAGAAGGAATGTTGACATATTTCATGAGATCAAATAAAAAATTCCACGTATAATTGATAAGCATTGTATGATATTCCTTGAACCCGGGCTCGATAAGAAATCTACATTGAGACACGTATTAGTAGATCTAGACCATCATCCCTCGGGAACACTGCGCACTTCTGTTATAACCGGCAGTAAACCTTATCATCAGAAAAGACAAAATCTAATCGGACCGTCAGAAAAGTAATTCCCGGATTATGCAAATGATATCAATATTCAAATCTCCGATAATAAATAGTATCCCTCTACCTAGAGTTGAAGACGAAATCAATAAAGAGTAATGAATCTGACTGTATTCTTCCAGATCTGCCATTGAGCTTTACATACAGCTATATCTACAGATTAAAATCATACAATGCCTATAAATACAATAATCTCTTGTACTTCCAGCATTGAATGGAAATTAATGCTAGTTTTGTCTCTGATGTCGCCATTAGAATTTAAAATGAAACTTCAGACAGAAAACATTTTCCAACAAAACATTTTCAAGTCCTTAAAGCAATGTTTTTGTCAGTAGAAATTTTGTTAGAATTCAGTTTTTCTGTTTTGCAATATTTTGTTCTATTTCCGGTAAAGTTTGAAATGGCGATTTTCAGCATATAAGATATGGATATCAAAAATGAAAGCTGCTTAAATTGAAATGATGTAGTCGGGTACAACTGATCCACGGAAGCTGACGAAAATACCAGTGTTTCCGTCAGAATGACCCTAAGATCGATCGCATCATTTGAGATACGAATCAGGTCGATTTAACATTGCCGCTTTCGATTTTTCATTTTGGACGTGCAAAGCTTCATTTGCATATAAATCAGATACACGCATTTGACGGAGTGAAATTTTTGTATAGAAATCCTGCACAGAAGCCTGTCGTCTGTTTATTTGCAAAATGCCGCCATATCTGATTTTCAGACATCAGTGCTAGATCCCATCAGATAGGCAAATGAAAATGAAATAAAATCACTTTCCAGTGCGGCATTCTCGTCCGAGAAGCCATTTTCCGAGTATTAACCGCTATTCCCGATCCCGACTTAATCTACGTCAATTGCAGGTTTCCATAGAAACCTTCAAAATCTTAGTTGGATCTGTTTTGATGAAATGTCATAACATTCCCCGCCATTCTTGATCCACATCTCGCATGGTGACGGCAATTGTTCTTTATTTTAGTTGTGACAAAATGACCATTGGTCCAAGAAGTATATTAGCCACTTGGGTTAAGTAATTTGGACTACATGTAATATGAGTCAATCTTGGCCCCAATTTATCGACATTTAAGGGGGAAAAAAACCGTTTTTTATGTATAATTTTTTGCAATATATTTTTTCCTAAAAGAATTATCATTTAGTGTTTTTTTTTTTCAATTTGTACAAGTCATATTTTTTTGTACTCACTTACTATATGACGTCAGAAATGACGCTATTTTTGCAATTCAATTAGGGGAGACCTTTTTTTAATATTCTTGACAACTTTTGTTATTTTCTTGACTTTCTTTTCTAAAGGAAATATAGTCGACAGCACTGAACAAGCAAAACACTTTGCTGTTAGATTTTAGTCTGAAGACAAACTGCTTTAAAATCCTAAAATGGCAGGAGAATGTTAACGTCGTGATGTCATATTTATTTCTTAATTGAGCAAAACGAAGTCAAATGTAAAAACCATGTGCAACATATCATAATTAAACATGTACAGTCTGTTTCAAATTCCCGTTTCCATAACATTTTACTAAATTAATTTTTGATATTCGAAAATCAAAACTTTGTACAGAGTGAAGTATGTGAACACATAGAGTAAAATTTAGACGTGCGATTTAATCAGGATGAAATTTTAGGTCTACACTTTTTCAGAGACTGTCTCTGAAAAAGTGCACTGGTTCTTCACATGGACTGTCATACCAAAGACAGTTTAATATTTAACAATATAAAAATTAATAAAAAAAAAAAAAACTCAAACTTTGATATATAACAAAACAAAGGATAAATAAAGAATTCTTAATTTGAATATGAGAAAGCTAATTTCATGATTAAGAAAAGAAATTTGGTACAAATTAAAAAAAAAAAACCCTGTTACTGTGACTGGTATATTGTAAAGTACTGTACTGTACTTTAAATAAATGTTTATCATTGTTAAAGGAAGCTAGATGCTGGATTTTCCTAAAGTAGTAAAAAAGACTGATAAGAGTCGGAAATGACCACTTAGAGACGACATCCGTAGGAAAGCCCGAGGCTGGCCCCCATCAATGTTTTATCGATACAGAGGTGTCCCGACTGGGAACCCCAGCCCTGTAGTCTAATGGCGAGTATCCCCCGGTTAAAATTTTACAGGAAATTCGACCAGATTGTATCAATGCTGTTCCTATTTTGGCATAACTATCTATTTTATCAAATTTCAACAAAATTGATTTAAATCAATTTTTTCGTTATTCCAAACAGAATCCCTGTATCTCAGATTATCTATCAAGAAACCAGGCACTTATACACTTGACAAGTAAGTCTTACAGTCGGGGGATGTACCACTGGGACATTTTCTGCCACCGTTATAACTTGGATTTCACGTATTTTAAGTATCGTGGTTTTCCAAAGAATTAAAACAACAAACCGTTTGAACATCTTTAATTCGGATTGCATTTAAATTCATTTTTTAAGCTAAAAAAAAAAGAGTTACTTAAATTTACTTTTAATTAAATCAGTCTGATTCATCCTGACTATTTATTCATTGATAAAAAAAAAAAAACATACATTGAAAATCATTTATTAAGTTTTCTTTATTTATTGATTGGAAATAAACGATAAATGATATAAATTGATAACGATGATTCGAGCATACTATTCCTTTAATAAAAATTATGTTTAAAAAATACAAATATATCTAATAAATATATTAATTTTCACTATAGAGTATACGTATATGTAGATTTGTATAAATACTCACAATATTTATAAAGTTTAAACAGGTACGTGCAATTAAATTTAAACTATTTTATTAAAATATCAACATTAAGAGAAAGTTGAAACACCTTACACATACTTACATGGAACATGGCGTCGATGATCACTATTATATACCAATGCATTGAAACAAAATAACTAAATGAATGGTTCACTCCAGCCCCCCCCCCCCCCCCCAAAAAAAAAAAAAAAAAAACAAAATCAAAAACAAAAACAGAAAACATAAACAAAAAAATCAAAGCAAAACAAACAAAAAAACAAAAACAAAAACAAAAAAACAACCAAAAAAACAACAAAACAAAACAAAAACAACAAACAACAAAAATGCACAGTGAAATGTTTTTGATGCCATTAGTATTTTTTCAGGTATATTATATTACTTCATGATTGCTATCGCTCTCAGGCACCAACATTTTCACATGTGCGTTTGGTTATTTTTGCTTGTTTATAAGAAATAGTTCTTTAAAAATATATAAGGGAAGACTGACTTTCTGCGTTAGCCATCAACTTCAACAAGTTTTACAACTCTAGTCAAACAAAAATTATTGCAAAATATTTGTTAACTATTTGTTGGAATTGTATTATATATACTTTGGGTGAAAAAACATATTTTTGACAGAATCTTTAGTTTTTCCTACGATGCTTTGTCAAAAAATACAGTTTAAAATTTAAAAAAAAATAACATGGACGAACGACTTTATAAACCACTATTTTGTCATTCTTAATATGTATATTATATTCTTAATTTGTTTTATGTAAGTGAAATAGTCTTGATGAGATTTTACTGCCGAACAATCACATGACCTTATCAAGCTCGATTTAAATTAAAGTATATTAGTATATATATATGTACCGTATACCTGTTTTTTTTCTGCGTTTTTTGTTGTTTGTTTGGTGTTGTTTTTGTTGGGGGTTTTTCCTGGGTTTTTTGGGGGTTATTTTTAGTTTTTTTTTTTTGTGTTTATGTTATTTGATTCAAAATAAATATATTTATTATATCATCATATTCTTGTAATGACCATAAAATCTATTCAAGATTTTAATTTTAATTAAAGTTAACGAAAATTATCATCCCCCCAAAAATCCAGTTATATGGGAAAATATATCATGCCGAATTCATTGTTTGTATGTGTTTACCTTGGTTATACATATGAATATTAAATAAGTTTTTATTTTTGTTTCAATTTCAATGAAATAAAATGATAAATAAAAAAAGTTATAATAGAAATCACAACCCAGAGCCTTATGGAGAGATTGTATTATAGTACGGTTTATTTTTTTCTAATTCAGAAAAAAATAAGTCATTTTAAAAAGTAAGTTGTTTTCTTGATAGTATCAGTCAAGTTCAGTAAAAGAATTTTTTTTTTAGTCAGATAACGATTAATCGTCGTCTTTTGAAGAAGTCGTATTTTGTAATTTGTCTTGATTCGTCCATGCAGCCTTATCTATCCCAGAATTCTGTGCATGTATATTGGTATGCAGGATTCATAGACCTCTTATAAATCAAAACGCGAGGAGTTAAAGCAATATTGTGTAACTTAATAAAAACAGGTGTAGAAATCAAATCATTTGAAGCACTCTTCTATTCTCTTTTGATTTACTAATTTGATTACGTTATGCAAGCATTAATATGAAAAAGATTTCAATCTTGCACACGCTTTCGTACTCTGATCTTCGTCATTAGTGCGTTTAGGAGACTGGAATCTATAATTGTATCTTAACAAGCATAATTTCATATTTGGTTCATCTTTTGAAAGATATTGAGCATCATCTCCAAATAATTGCCTAGAAAACTCCCCGAAGAACTCACATCAAACTCTGATCGAGATTTTGATATTCTAATATACCAAACTTCAAAGCAAAGTTAGAAATGACTGCAGGAAGATATTCCCCCTATGCTCATAATAGTTAGCGATACAATCAGATTATTCTGTTTAGTTACGATTGGGAAGTACCAAGAAAAAGGCTTCTCCGGCGAAACAACTCCTTATCATTGCCATTTTCTTCGTTGTAAACATCCATCATACTGCATTATAAAAGTTGGGAAAAGTGCATTAAATGTATCTGATAGGAATGGAAACCCAAATCCCCTGAAAACTGTATCTCTCCCCTGAACTCCCAATAAGATGGACCATAAATCACCCGGCAACCAGATCCAAACTGCAGTTGCCTGCACGTAGGTGAACACGGAAGTTAGATAACTCTTGTATGTCCCCTAGACACAGAATCCGATAGCGGCCTAACAGCTCATTAGTTCTGATTTCTAGATTACTCGCCGAAATGCATCTCATGCCTTAACATGTAAACAGGACATTTCCCGCAACAGATAACAGAGAAATCTCTTTTATTTCTTCGATGGCTACAGAGAATCTGTCCTCGGTTTATCTACTCTTCATAACATGTATAAGAATATGGACAACATTTCTAAAAAGGGGGGGGGGGGGGAGGAGTATAAAATATTTCCTCCATCTTGATGATTACGTCATAATGTCTTCATCAAGGATGCTGCATTGAAATCAACGCCCTTTAAATGTCAATGAATAGAAAGTTTTCCTCCATTTATTTCCGGCGAAATAGAGTGCCAAAATTTAAAACTCTATTTCGTCGTTGATTGATTATCATTTAATAATTTAATTGAATAAGAACGCAATCTGGTTCTTCATGTTTTGTTGATCTAAGGGCAAACATTCAATACTCTCTCTTACATATGATGAATTCCTGATCTTGTCTCCCGTCGGAATTCATTTGAACGGAACATTATTCCCCGGTAGTAAAAGACAAGTAACAATGATTTAGCCCTTATCTTCCAGAAACAAGATCTATTGGTCGGCGATCGTTAATTCTGGGTATTGGAAAAAACTTATTAAAAAGAGATCGATTAGTCTTTATCAGCGAGCACAGGGCATCTTTATCCGGAAAAATTATGATCTCTACGTGGTCGACTCGAAAACTACGCGGTATCTACTGATAACTTCCGTGCTGCCAATTAAATTCATATTTTACGGTTTATAAAGTTTATTGTTACGATGTTTTTCCTTGACGTTTTACTTGCAATTTATCACGGCTGGATTGAATAGAGGTAATACCGGCCGTCAAACCGTTCTTGTTGTTGTGTTTGACTACTATCTGGCTACACCGTTATTGTTCGTTCCAGCAAATTGAAATCGGGTGATAAGAACAACAAAATTTAATTTACACTTTTGGGGATCACCAAGTGCTGAAAATAAACACAGATACCCAAAAGTGCAATAAAAAACGAGAATACTTGACGGAATTTTCAAGATGGTTAATGAGTAGGCTTCACGTGACTAACACGTGAACTGCTCTGAAAATGACCGCCTTAATGTCAGCCACACGTGACAGAATTGTCTTAATTAAAGAATATGTTAACTCAAAGCTATTACTGAGATTTGTTTGGGAATCAGTTTAAATCAAATTACTCAGCAAATGCGAGCTCTCTGTCCATTTACTTCCTTCCTGTCATATCCAAAGCAATATTTGTCAAAAGCAACAAAATGCTAGAGGACTGCTAAAATTGTATTTTGAATGAAATTTAATGAAAATCTTGATTTGATTTAAGATTATCTTTTGAAACTTAATTTTTGCAATTAAATTGTTGTAGGTAAAGTCATATATAAACATAGTCCATTTATGGTAAAAAAAATTCTTAGATTCAGAATATTATTGTTCTCTTTTTTTTCTATGCCACTATTTTTACTCTTATAAAAAGATTATGAATGCAAAAAATAAAACGAAAGTTAAAGAATACAGACACAAACATAAACAATTATCATAGTTTAAAAAAAAAATGGAAAGCTGATTTATTTATGGGGGTGAGTAGAAACGTTTGGTGTTTGGACGTACTGTTTTTGTCAAAATCTATTTCCAAACTTAACATAAACAAATTGAGTTTATTTACACGCGCATACTTCAAAAACAATTGTGATTACATTGCATTTCCTCTTTAAATGATCATCGTGATAATTCCTTTCCTGATTAAAGCCAAAGATAATATCTGCGCTAAAATGGATGAGAGCGAATTTCATGTAACTATAAGTAATCTATCCAGAGCAATTGTGTGAAATAATTCTGAATTCATAGGCGCTGCCAAAAAGACAAAATTGGAAGTATCAGTGTAAGGACTTTTAAACAAGAGTATCGACAAATCTTTAACAGCATAACATTCACAGTTTCATTTAACTCATCATTTAAATCGTAAGATACGAATCTAAAATGTTTTTTCTCCCAAACTATTATCTGCCGTAAAATGCCTTTGACTCCCTTGAGAAATCCATTTCTTCCGCTGCGTTTCCAAAACACGAATCAAAAAGAAATTTAGTCCCCGTTCGGCTTATGGCGGGGAATTGGAAAGACGTGTTATCTGGGGCGATCTCTCGCAGAACTGTCCGGGACTGTCCGTCAATACCGAGAACTGCGAACTAAGTGCTATAGAAACTCATTGGCTTGTCAGTGCCGACAGAGCGCCACGATAATTAATGATGCTTATCTCGTGTACACATCTGATGGAAGATCAGCTCCTTCTTTATAAGAAAAAATATCAAAAACCGCCAAAACGATGGGACATAGACTTGTCAATCGAGCCCGAACTTAATTGACCATATGTGAGTGTTTTTTAATAATCTCTATTGATCATAGGGTAGAGATGGAGGACTTCAACATAAAAACATAACATACCCGTTCTCTTAAATTTTTACTGAAATTTTAGTATTTCATACGTTATAAAAATGATTTGATTATGATGACAATCAAATACTTTAAGATTATCAACACGGTATGGCTCTTTCTAAGAAAAACAAAAAACAAAAAAACTGCACAAGCTGTAAAACTGTTTCTGTAGCTACACGTTTTGTGTTGAATCACTGAGTGACAAATGTGGCATGTCAGTTAAACGCCCTCACCAGATTGTTTAATTCACAGTTGTCGCAGTGAAGTTCCCTGAACACAGTGACGTGTAATAGAAACTGACTATAAAATAATTGGCTGACTCAAATTGTGTCTCTATAATATAAAATCACGTTTAAACGATACTATTACCAGGACGACAGCATTCATCACCGTTTTACAGACACCACTCACCAAGAAAGAAAAGCTAACGCTTGATGTAAGCAACAACCACAGTAACACAAAACATTGCAACAACCCACAATTCAAACAGCCAACAACCATTGCAACAACATTAGCAATATAAACAAAGCAACGACAACAATAACTCTCACTCACTGACAACCACAACGAAAAGAGCATCCATCAACAACACAGCAATACAACACACAACAAAAACAAGCAACTGTCACTCACCCAAAACACCACAATAACAACAAAATTTAAACAAAGCAACAACCAGCAACCCCCATTCACCAACAACTAACGCGACAACAGCATTAACAACCCAAACTCACAACAATCGCAACAACATCAACACAGAACACACGCAACATCCAACTACTCAAACTAACTAACAACCACCAACAGACAACAGCAACATAAACAAAGCAACAACCAACGACTCAAACTATCCAACAACCATTAACAGACAACAGCAACATAAACAAAGCAACAACCAACGACTCAAACTATCCAACAACCACCAACAGACAACAGCAACATAAACAATGCAACAACCAACGACTCAAACTATCCAACAACCACCAACAGACAACAACAACATAAAGCAATAACTCAACTCAAACTCACACAACCACCAATACAACAACAGACCTAGCAACAACCAACGACTCAAACTATCCAACAACCACCAACAGACAACAACAACATAAACAAAGCAACAAACAACAACTCAAACTAACCAACAACACCCAACAAGACAACAGCAACACCAAGCAATAACTCAAACTCAAACAACCACCAGAACAACAACAGACCTAGCAACAACCAACAACTCAAACTATCCAACAACCACCAACAGACAACAACAACATAAACAAAGCAACAACCAACAACTCAAACTAACCAACAACACCCAAAAAGACAACAGCAACATCAAGCAATAACTCAAACTCAAACAACCACCAATACAACAACAGACCTAGCAACAACTAACGACTCAAACTATCCAACAACCACCAACAGACAACAACAACATAAACAAAGCAACAAACAACAACTCAAACTAACCAACAACACCCAACAAGACAACAGCAACATAAAGCAATAACTCAAACTCAAACAACCACCAATACAACAACAGACAAAGCAACAACCAACGACTTTGACTAACCAACAACCATCACCAAACCAACCACAAGTCATTACTTCAATTGTCATGGTTACACCACTACGTTGACTAAGTTAAAGAATCATCAAATCACACAGACATCCGATTATCACCCACAAAATAGCAATAAAAGCAACAACCATGCAACAAGAAACGCCATTACCAATTCTCAAATCCTACAATAACCAACATTGGTATACTACAGAGTAGTATGTCTTCTTATAGCACCCAGGTCAGCAACAACAACAGCAACACACAACAAGCTCCACCACTATAGTGCTACTATAATTGACACAAATACAATGTATATATACGCTATCACGATTACTGAAAGTGTCTTCGTCAAGATCCTAGAATATAGATACCAATGCTTGAAGCGTGGACTGGGTTGTGTTGTACACTTGTTTTTCTTACAACGTCAAACAATTTGTTTGTTTTCCATCTTAAATACAAAAACGTATTTTTAATGAGCGAACATAAATGAAGAAATCACAAATCATGTTTTGTATACGTTGTCTCCGACATTTTGTAAATAAAACAACACAAACCTCAGTTTTTTATTCCAGTTTCTTTATCGATCTTCGGTATCTAAGATGCTATCGCGAACAATGTATACTGCTCTCCGCCATATTGCATCAGAGCAAGAACAGGACTTGTTTTAATATCCGATGACGGGGCGTTTACCCCATCTCCTTGATGATGGAGACAGAACAGAACCGTTACAAAAAGTCTCCACAAATAAAAATAAAACGTGGATGTGATCCGATCCTCGATCATCTTATCTTATTTACTTATTTGCTGATGGTCTTTTTCATCAGTCGGGGGAGAACGTAAATAATTGACCTCTGCGGCAGACGTCAGAAATAGACTGCATGATTGCCCAACGTGTAAAAGGAGACAAAAAATCGGCTGTACTATCTCTGGTATTATGACATAACTGACATTTTTGAATTAATACAGAGTTGCGCAAGTATGCCGATTTTGACAAGCCGCGTGGGTATTCAGTTTGTTTCGTTGAGTTTACTATACGTGTGAGTTTTTAAGAAAGCAAACAAAGACCTTTGAGATTTCTCGT
The DNA here is from genome assembly GCA_033439105.1 of Magallana nippona. Taxonomy (NCBI): domain Eukaryota; kingdom Metazoa; phylum Mollusca; class Bivalvia; order Ostreida; family Ostreidae; genus Magallana; species Magallana nippona. The sequence continues at coordinate 2,631,783 of CM065921.1, forward strand.
GTTTCTTACATTATGGTGTAACATTGTCTGTCTGTTAGAGTCTTATCTTTTACAGATAGTTAAAGTGTTGTAAATTAGAAAATTTATATCTAAGAAAACTGCCACAAATCCCTCAAATGTTTAAGAAAAATTCTTCATTCAGACATTTTGGCGTCTTTCGTAATAAACAATATCAAATTTTGCTTCACAATTCTTTCTTATCTTTTTGAATTTTCAATGAAATATCATAGCATTATCCATCAATGTTTTACCCATATAAACATTTTCTAAAAACATTAAAACAAATCAACTATAAAAAAAAGTCAGAATTATCAACCGATTTCAGCTTAATTTAACACTTATAGTCTTTGTCACAAAACCTTTAAAGATTGGATCTTGAGTTTCTCTCCGATTTTGGTCGGCGTTCAATAGAGCTTTCATTCTAACTGTGAACCTTTCAGATACTATCAGGTCCTTATGGTTGACGAAACCGACAAGCTATGTCAATCATTTTTTACTCTTGTGGGAAAAACGTCAAATCAAGTGAATGGCAATTCCCGAACTTTTGTAGCATTATGTACGTTTTTATCGGACCACGGTGATTTTGATTCTGTCCACCACAGCATCAATCCGCGATTTGTTACACCGCAACAACCATTGCTTGGTGTTTAGTAATTGACGGGCGCGAGGAAGACATAACAATAGTGTAGATTTCTATATATGACCATTTTCTTTTTCTACTATTCAAATTTTATCCAAATGTCCCTTGGTTGGTAGAGAGAATGCTCGGGTATGACTGTTGGCAAACCAAGCTAAGGAAAAGTGTCAGCTTTCCTCGTCCATTCAAAAAAACCATTTCGAAATTGTAGAAACTTTTTATAGTACAAGTTATTTCTGTGATGTTTGGTATAATTAGAATGTCCTTAATAACATGTCGTTTTGCTAATTGTCTTAACTATGAGCCATGCTGTAGGTATATTACACATAAAGAAGATCCGTTATAAAGCAACTGGTATAGAATTACAAGGAATAAATCCTTTAAATAGTGGGCCTTTGCTCAAGTAAAGAACTATCCATTTCAGAACTGGCATATGATCCAATAGAAAGATGTTTTAAAATTGACAGTGAGTTATATAATAATTGTCTTTTCCCCTATCGATTCAAGGTCGATAACTGGCAATCTGATCAATAATTTGAACACCCTAACACGACGTAATAGATAGGACGATGGATAACATAAAAATATTAATCATTTGTCAACGCCTCCATTGAGGGACGACGTGAAAGTTCATACAATGTCAGGCAGTCAGTTCCTCAGTCAATGGCGGGAGACCCGGGAGCAGACGACAGAACATGAACTCCGAGAAACTGGAGAACTCTCCGTAAGGACAGACAGAAAGATCAAGGAGTACATTAGGGAACTTATTCAGGTAGCCATAGAGTCCACATATATAAATACACTAACTCGCCTCCTCAATTATCAAATTTCTCTGAATATCTTTCACCAGTAATATAATTATTCTATTAAGTTCGTTGAAAAAAATAACTCTTTGATAATATTGTGCGAACAATTCAAATGTAGCAATAATTAGCTTTACAATTGTGGAATTGGCCCCTTCTGCATGTGACAACAAGTCACAATTTTTAAGTTTTAAGTTAATTTTTTGGTATTTTATACTTACTATAGTACGCAGAAAGTTGGAGAATTTTTCGTTGCAATTCACCTTTATAATCACCTTAGAAAACTAGAGAGATATTCTGCAAATTATTGAATTCCTTGAAAATAATCACGTGGCTCTTTTTTATCTTTGAAAATAAACATCGTCTGAGGATATTCCGACCCAGAAAACTGGTGTCTGGTCACGGGGAAAGGGGGACCGGTTTCCTGATCCACCGGAATGCCAGAGGGAGTCTTTGACATCCCAAATCTGTCAAAGATGACACCTATGTTTATTGACCCGAAAGGTTTTTTTAAACAAGTTTTTATTTTCGTTTCGATAACATGGTTTTAAGAGCGGTGCAACATCAAGAGGGGAGAATTAAGTGACACTAATAAATAAACAAGTGCTTCAGAAATTCTTCGCAAAACATTTTCTACATCATGATTTGTCATCTTTTTAAGTAAACTGTTCCGTTGTCTTTATAAGATGAACCAAGTCTAAATTTTGTTTATTTGTGTGTGTATATATATGCATAGTGTTTTCAAATAGATGAAAGGGAATGTCGATTTTGTTTTACTGGATATAATTTTTTGTAGTATCTAAGGATTTTATGCATAGTGATTTGATATAATAACCTTTTATCAAAAACTAGTATCACTATTAATTGAAGGTAGTGATTGTAGAGCTGAAAAATAAGAAATAGTTGCTTTTGCCTTGTACGTGTACAACTATAGAATCCAAGTTAAAAAAAAAAAGTCTCAATCACCGTATTTTTATTGGAAACATAAGCAGATACAACCAGAAAACGTTCCTTTCTAGAGATATTTTTCAATGATCTTGCCCTAAAAAGCATGTTGATTGACAATGCATGATAAGGCATATTGCAGAGATTTTATATAAAAAAAATACAAGGTCACCGACATTGATATTAATATTGTTTTAAAACCAATAAATCAATGGCTGTCAGAATATGTTTTAGTATATAGTAATGATTATAATTATGGTTAGCACTGGTGACCCTAACTCAACAAATGACTACCAGACTTTGACTGACAAGTCTCCATTGGGAAATCTTCCTGCTACCCACCCGTCTTAGAACAAACGGTGCAAGGGAGAGAGCTAGCACACATGGTACGAAACAGTGACAAGTCACGTGACTCGTCAAGCAGACGACAAGGTGAAAAATGAGAATCAAGACTGCTTAATGTGTGTCCATGACTTTATTCTAGTGTACAATGCAGAACAATTCAGAGTCAACTATATGAGTTGGAATAAACGGGTGTTTTTCCCTCTGATTGGTGACATTAATCGTTGCTATTGTCATCGAACGAGTTCTTCACTTATACAGCCATAATAGAAGATCTCTGACTAGAGAATTCAAAGTTCTGAATGTCATAGCCGTCAATGTGATTGGAAGAAGAAAAAAAATGTGACCCTACATTGAAAGTTTTTATGTTTTTGTTCAAATATAGAATTTTTTAAAGATTCACTTGCGTCATACTCATAAACCTAAACGTCTGCTCGCCTAGTTTCAATGGCTTGTCTGAATAAAAGACATCATTCGTCTGTCCGACATCTGTCGTGTTAACTTTAAGATTTGGTGGGGGTATCGTGTAAAACAACTTACACGTACTGACCTCTATCCAATGTCGTAAACAGACAACAACACTATCACTCAATTTCATTGAATTCACATGCATGCAGCGATAAAAAACACAAATCACCCGATGCTTGCTTTATATTGTACAAATTCCTGATTGTCATTCATTATATAGATTAAAAAAACAACTTTTATTCAGTTTACAAGAAATTAAACAACCATTGCTAAAATATTTTGGTAAAAACTAATAACTCCATACATATATTTCTAAATTTGAAGAACGCTCTTTACTCATTTGTGAATAAGGTTACCAGTCTCTGGGAGCAATTCGTACTTGGAGCTGGGATTGTCGAAACACGATGACAATGTGTCATTTTGCTCAATACTGTTTTTCAGGAAAGTTCCAACAACATAAAATATTTATTTCTCCAAAGTTATAAAGTATCATTATGCGCAAACGGCAGTTTTGAATGAAAAATATATAAAATACAAAAATGTTTATAAGTCCTACAGAAGGAGACAGCGAACTGGTCTTGTCAAGGAAAGGACTTGGGTTATAAACTTTCTGAACCATACCTGATTTCTCTGTATTTCATGCATGGTTATATATCTACCATACACGCGCGACATACAAGGAGAGCAGCCTCTTGCAATTAAGATTTCAGTTTAAACAGTTTGTTTTTATTTGTTTTTCATTAAACCACAATAGCATAAGGTTGTTAGCGGCATACGAAATCTTGAATCATCAGATTGATCGAAATCACGCCCCAAATTACTCTCCAAACGTGTGTTTGTTTGCTATCAACACTGCCAGAAATACTGACGACAAATTGTCTAAGAATTGGATGGTCTGATAAGAAAAGTATATCTACCATAAATAAGATCTTTGAAGATGCCCTATATCGTCAAACACGTTCAGTAAAACAGCTGACATTATGAAATAAATGTACATGTTCCTTGATAAGAACTATAAGATAAGGATGTATAGAGGATAACAAACAACTCGACTCTGTAAAATGCTTCTAACAAAACGGTTTTATATAAATACAGTATGTTGTTATATATGCTCTCTCTCTCTCTCTCTCTCTCTCTCTCTCTCTCTCTCTCTCTCTCTCTCTGTCTCTCTCTGTCTCTCTGTCTCTCTCTGTCTGTCTGTCTGTCTGTCTGTCTGTCTGTCTGTCTGTCTGTCTGTCTGTCTGTCTGTCTGTCTGTCTCTCTCTCTCTCTCTCTCTCTCTCTCTCTCTCTCTCTCTCTCTCTCTCTCTCTCTCTCTCTCTCTCTCTCTCTCTCTCTCTCTCTCTCTCTCTCTCTCTCTCCAAACACTTTGTGTAACTATCAAGGTAATAAGACAGATTTCAGAAACAGAAGTCAAGCACAATAAGACCAGAAACACACATGTATACACATAGAACTCATTTTTAACTTTTGATTATAGAGAATCAAAAACGTTGTACATCACGTCGTATATAAAATGTACATAAATATAACATAAAAATTGAATAAATCCCACTTATAAAATCGTGATGCACTCTCTGACACATTTCAAGCAACTTTGGGTGCACGACGTTCAAAAAATAAGGGCGAATTAAATTTCAGTCTGAATGTTTTCTCTGTTGTATTTTTTCTTAATCAAAGAACAAAATTTAATTCAAGTACCTCATAAAAACAATTTTTTTTAATACCAAACTTGAAAAAATAGAAGGTGTCAAAAGCGTTTTAAAAGTTAAATCCAGATGTCGAGCCCGATGGCTTATCAGCATAGTGTTGGCCACATCAGCATTAAGATAAAATTCGGATAAGATAGATAAAATTGATATAAAACACGATACGAGATCTGTAATCTGGGGGCATATATTACAAAAACAGTTTGGTGAGAGAATGAATAACACTGATGGCAGCCATGTTACGCCATCAGCTCTCTGTCAGGGAGTCAGCAAGCCAAGGAAAAAAGGGGGCCTTCATCTGCAGTGTTTATTGCATCCCTTATGATACGGATCATAGAGTTATAACTCAAAAAAGTTTACCTTGTGGAATATCTAGAATACAGAGATTTGGGGGATAAAAATCATCGATTGTGTCAGAACAATAAGTTGAAGGTCTTACACATTCTTCGTTCCAACTGCATTCAACCTTACTCTGTGAAGCTCAGAAAAACATGAATTTGAAATTAGGTCCATATATATATAATTTATGTATTATGTATAATAGAAATATAGAATAAACAAACATGTACTAGCTTTACTTTTTTTTAAAGAAATGGCACAAGAATTTCGCAACCGTGTTTTCGACTTATTACTTGTCAATGAATATTTGGCTTACCAGATGAAATAACATCAGGGGATAACAATTAAGCATATTCTACTAGTTTGTAACATTTAAAACAGGTTGTTGTCATGTAAATTTTAAATTCACTGAATGGGTTTTAATTCAAAATTTACAAAATGACAGATTACATATGGTAACTTTTGAATTTACACACCCAGCAATTTTAAATTCAGTAAACGTTGCGTTAACATAATTTCAGTATCAATTTGAATCATAATGGGTCATCATTTATATTGTGTAGAACAGACTGTCACATAACCTGGTGAGCTCCACGGGCACCTCCCCTCAACCTTTGTACAGGTACATGCCCTACCCTGTCTTTTCATTGTCTTGTTAGCCCCGACAGCATGGCAGCGGATATTAGCATTTATGATATTTTTTTTTTGTTATACAAATGACCATTCCCTTTTGATATGCATCACTAGCTTTCCAAACTTAATTGTTATTTTTATGGTCAATTTATTTGCAGCTTTTCAATCTGTCATTCCCCAAGTCTAATGTACAGAGTTTCATTATGTTGAGAAATATGGTTAGTTTACCCATTGAGAAAGGACACAATTTCACATAAACTGTGAAAAATATCATCGCACGAGACGCGCACGTGCTGCCGTCTGAATTAATCACAGATGTATCGAAAATTGATCAAGGCGATAGGGCTCGAATCTCGGCCGAAGTGTGTGCTCTATGGCCGGGCCAAAGGAGAACTTCAAATCGGTATCACTAATCGACGAAAAGCTGATGAAATGTTTTCTGTGGTGGTTTCATCGAAGCTTGAACAGAGCGATATGAGGCAAAGTGTAAACAGACAACTCAGCCCAATCTCAAAGCACCCTAATCATAGTTAGTGTTTCCATTGTAATTTTTGGAAAAAAACGTTTAAGAGGACTGGATGGTCGTGGCCATTTCTAGACTATATCAATCTCCTTGGAAAGAAGTGCTTTGTTAAGAATAAGGGAAAAAATTAAAATTTCAAAATTAATATATACATGTGTGTAATTTTTTTTTTTACTAAATGATAGATTAAGGCTAAAAACATATCTAAATTTATAAGATCGATTTGATACGTAATTTGTTGACCATCCAGCCTCCTTAAGTATCAAATAAATTTCTCGGTGTTTGGAACAAGATTGGTAAGTAACTATTAATCAGTAACCCATAAAACAGATTAACAAGAAAAACTATTCCAGTTTATCTTTGTGTTTCAAATTTACAAATATTTTCAAAAAATATGATATTCGTAATAATTAATCATAGTTCATATCTGAACTGACCTAAATAATGTGGGAGGTATTTTTGCAGGAAAACCCGAAACCAAGCAAGAAAGGAGGGGTCCCTCCGACAACGCGTACCCCAAACAGTCTCCCGTGAAGTCTGGGGCATTCCCGTCAAAAAGAAACTATTTTACTGCTTGGGTCGAGATAAGACCTGGGTTTGATAATCACAAGTTTTATCAAATTGTAAAAGTTATGTTTTTACTATCGTTGAGATGGATCTGTGGCGATTCTTTGATAAGCCTGAGTCGTATAACCAACAAATTAGAAACACTTAGATATATGGCAAATAGATTTTCACACAAAAAAAAATAAGGAAAAAAATTCCCCAAGATAAGGATCACTACCAGTTTAAATGTTATAATTCCAGAACATTTGTACGACTTAATTTCAAAAATACAAGATATCAAATGACGAAAAATGGAAAATTAAGTTGAAATAGTGGGTTAATTGCAAATTCCAAGAATGTCAAATATATAAAAAATATTACATAAACACTCGTTTGAAAAACTAACACACCCAGGAGGAAAACTAACCAAGACTTGGCCCCAAAGTTTACCCAACAACCCCGAGAAGTTCTGCTCTGCTAAACGATTTGAACTCGCCGTCAAATCCCAGTACAGCTAGAACTTATGGTATATTCTGCTTCATTTTGTTAGATTTGTAGAAGGCATCTGTACCTTACTGCATTCATTATCGATTGAAAACATCTCTCTTATATTTTCTCATTCTATATAAAAAATAAATAAATAAAGCACATCTTGCTCGCTTTTTGGGAAAGTCGTATATAGGTTTCTTTCCAGCTTGAAACCATCTGCATAATACTAGTATTCTTTGCAAACTTGTATACATTAAATAAAAAACTATTGTTTGCAATTAAAATATTTCGACAACAGAAACCTGGCAGGGTGTATTTGTTCACAGGTTACTGTTTTGGTTCTGTCAACCAGTTGAGAACTTACAGAGTTAACAACGCTGCAAAACCTCTCAGGGATTGACATCTGTCTTTTCGGAATCAGGTCAGACAGACTGGTGCTGCAAGGACACTAGGAATGTAGGACAGTAGGACACTCAGACTCCCGTGGGGGGGAGGGGGGGTTACGTCATGAAATCGGTGTTCCCGAGACGACATTATTTACCCCACATGGAAATCCTCGTAACTTATTGGTTTTTTGTCCGCTTGTTTGTCCGTTGGTTTAAGAAATTCATTTCAATATTAATTTTACCGTCAGCAACCTACGGCTGTTCTCCCTCCTTTTTCTGATCGTAGGTTTCTGTCGATGCATAAATCCCCTAAACTTGCGCAAAAACATTTTCAATCGAATTTTATCATCTATAAATGTTAGGTCAACAAAGAAATAAACACGTATAGATAAAATTAAAAGACTTTTATTGTTATATATTGCATGAAACTATAGAACATTAATAAACAGAATATATTACAATCTATAAACTGTATTAATACAGACCAGCTGCTTGTATATGCTTTACTACGGAACAAAAGTTTGCAGATCGACTGCGTTAAGTATGGTCAGAACCCAAAATAGTGGAACAAACGTGATCTAACAGAGCTGTAAAATATGTTAAAATCATATCGAGTCTACATCACCAGAAAAAAAACTCTAATATATTTTACTGTCCGGGTCAGTGTAGACACAAGCAGGGTTAGTCATTTGCATCTGGTCCCAGTGGGCACAGCACTGATTAAAATGTGGCGAGATTTCATCGAGATTTCAGCGATATCATATCATAACCTAAAGATTAGACTCGATCAGATAAAGAACTAAGACTTTATACACCAGAGTGCCAAAATGCAGAAAACTTCACAAAAAAGCACCCTGCAAGATAGTCATCGCCGTTATCGGAGATAAGGAACAAAATATCAAGTCTTGGAAAAAGCATTAAAAAGTGCAGGCGGCCCGAGCTTCAATCCAGACATTGGAGACCTCAAGTGGCTGTCATCAAGACCAAATAAAAACTGAGATATCTGATAGGAAAATGTTACCAACCAAACATTCCTTCGTACCGAAAATGAACATAAAAAAATCAAGCAAACTTTTAAAAAAATATATACCGCAATTTTTCTAAATATTTCTGACATTTTATTTAAACTTAATGTTTCATAATACATAAAATTTCAATTACCATAAGAAACTTCTATAATAACTCTTAAACTCACATAATCCCATCATTATTTACACTTTAAGTAAACAGAAATAAAATTGACTTGAACAACAACATAAAAAGAGATATCAATTCAATTTTCTTTCTTACAAAGAAAAAATCATTTCAATATCCAAAGGTTTAAATATTAAACATATGTGAATAGCAATAAAACGTCTCCCTGCATGAAGGCATTGTTATATAACAACGTTAATGGTGGCCTCTGGCCAGCGTCTGGAAACACTAAGATCTTACTAGTATATCGGGAAATCTAGCGACCAACGCCGTACACAGAGTCGAAGAGAGGGGGTAGTATCCATTACCCATACCGTATACAACCAACTGAATTTAGATGAAATTATGCTAAGAATATAATAAAACGTGTTCAAAGGATTCAGTTTCATCAAATGCATGTCAGTAGACAAACTTAATTGCAATGAATTTTAATGTGAACCTCGCACCAATCTGAGATTTAAACATGTCTGCATAATGATTTCAACAGATAATCAATTAAATTTTCTTTTTCATTGTAAAGATCGTGACCTGTTTTGAGCGACCAAACTTTAATTATCAAAGTTTTGCTACTTTGTTCATCAATTGTAAAGATTATCATCGCGTCAAATCTCGTATTATTTAACCTCTCCCGAAGAAAGACGGGTACAGCCGACGATATGATCAGTATATTAACATAAGCATAACGGATGAAACCTTAAAAGTCATAAAATAACAAATTAAAGCAGATTTCGGTCTGGATAAAGTTGGAGCAGAAGAAGTTATCTGTAAGTTATCGATCTGGCTCGTGGTACATCAATACCAACATCAAACGCCGAGACACGGTGATCAGGAAGAAAAGTGAAAATGAAGACATTAAAGTTTCTTATCAGCTCACACAGAACAAATGTAATAAAACAAAAAAATGAAGAAATACTTATGCACTATATGCTGATACTGGGAGCAGAGTTTAAGTTCACTAGAACGCCTACATGTAAACTCGCTGATCATATAATATATAGTCCATCTACTTGTTATTTTGGAAACCAAAAAGTAACCTTATTATAATTAAAAAATTAAAAAAAAAAAAAAAAATAAACGTATACAACAAAATAATGTCGCTGAGATATGAAAAAAAGTAAATGTTAGAATATGTTCGAAAAGAAAATTTTGTTTTCTATATAAAACAGTAAGTTTTGTGGAAGACGACATAATCTACTATCAAAAGCTAAATGTATCTTCAATTAAAACCACAATAACAAAAACAATCTCTTTAACACGGACGGAACAATATCATACTTCAATTTCATATCTATGTGCTTATCATTTCAATCCAATTGAAATATTTAACACCTTTTGAAACAGATACGGTTAATGAAAACAAAGTACTTAGTTACATATCATACTGATCAAATGTGGATATGGAATGGAAATAAATTAAAAATTTCGGACGGATACTATTAGAGAATAAACATAACATCAGCACACGAATGTGGTTAACTCAGGTTAAGAATAAATACATGTATCAAAGTTCTGTTGTTTACACTATAAATACTATTATAGCTAGTATATCACAGCGAAGAAAAACAGAGGAGTCATCTCAACCATAGAGGCAAGGAGCGACCGGAAAAGACACGGATGGCTGGCTGCGCAGGCGTCATTTGACCGGAATCCCGTCAATGATGCGTATCCTGCCGCGGGCACCTGCTTTTCTACAGCTGACGTTGACCACCTGATGAAAGAAAAATATTGAGTCTGGGCTATTTGATCTGTGTGACAATTAATGACAATAAATTGCCTTATCGTCGTCCCGTATCGGGGTCCGCTATGGACGACCAGTCAGCCTCGGTCCCTACCTCATTACAACAAGTACCTCCACCACAAATCACATTTATTTCCCGTATCATTCGTGTCATTCCGCAAACAATCGATATCTTCAAAAACATTTTTTCCGATCATAATTAAGATTTTTCATTTTCATTTTTTAAATTTGAAAAATAATAATGATTGCAAAAAAAAAATCACCAATTCGTCTCTTTCCAAGAATATGTGGGTATGAAAAAAAAAACAATTATTACGAGAAAATGCTATAAATAAAACAACCTGCTATCTTGACAACCCTCATAAAATTGGCGATATTGTGAAACCTATTGACACGGATGCTGCAATCACTGACTGCATTGACTACCCGGTCTTTATCAGTTAAAACAGACTCAAATAAATAACTTGGGGACAAAAGACCGCCCCGGACCCGATTAACACGGAGTGAATTAATTCCCGACACCTGATGTAATCGCTGCGCTGTAACTACCACCATCTAAGCAGAGAACGGTGAAAAAGGAAAATGATTAATTTTAATCACACTTCGAAGAGCTCGTTTAAACGGTTCCATAAAACAAAACACAAAGCCACAGAACGGGGAATACCCAACACAAAATTACTCAAATTATCTGCCTCTTACAAATTATCATCAGCTTTTTTGAGCTATCAGTTTCAATGTCCGTAATTAATTAGCAGCAATTAGATTCACCTTTCTTGGAAACTTCAAATATTTGCAGCAATAAAAGTCAAAGTTTGAATTATAGCAATCTCTCTCTCCTCTCTCTCTTTCTCTCTCTCTCTTTCTATTTTTTAGATTAAAAAAAGTTAACCGTTTTCATAATAATTTCACAAATATGATAATTGGTGAACATTAAGAATATAAAAGTGTGCATTTTCAGGAATACAACTTTGATTATGAATATTGGACCAGCATTTTGATAACGAGGCTTGTAAGCATGCAGTCCCGGGTACGTGCATTGTTTGCTCCGGACCACCCACAAACCTTCATTTCTCATTAACCTTGAAACAAAATTCAAAATTTTAAAATCTTCAGACCAACTAGGACATTGTTTTTTATTTTGCAATATTCTAAATCAAATATTCTACAGTGCATTATATACCTAAAGTAATGCACTCAAAATGCCCCGTCTTCTGATTTTGAAATTCCTTTGATGAAAACAAAGGTATCGCAAAGACAATAGCGAGGTGTGATTGTTTAACTGGCAGAAAAAGGGGGAATGAAAAGTGTCGCTCTCTGCATGGACGACTAAAGGGGTGGATTAGTCCTAATACATTACTTATATAATGCATACTTAATCTCTACTCCAAAAATACTCTCTCTATTCTAAAAAGACACGAGTTCATACAATGTGTATACAACCAAGGACAAACATGTGTACGATATACATCTAAAGACCAAAATAAACCTTCAACCAATGTTGCCGTCAAAATCTGTAAATTGTTATTGAAGTGTAGAATTGCATTTGATTTAATTCTGCGGGGTTATTTTTTTTCCTCGTGGAGACATTTTTTCGCATGTATACCGAAAAACTCTGAGCGAAAATATTTCATCACAATCACATAATGGTTAGAAAAATCTAACTCCTCCAATAAATGAATTGATCATTTAGAAATTAAAAATATCTGAAAATCAAAAATGCAATCAAAAACATGTATAAGCTAAAATTATTTTACTATATTTTGGTATTTTTTAAATTCAAAGTTATGGGCTGTGGTGAAATGAACAATATCTAAAGATTGGTATCAGAGTGTTTTATTACATATTTAGTCATCAATATATATACAACTGATGATTGTAATTTGTTCTTTAAAAACCTTGGTCGGGGTTGGAATCCCGCGGACTGATTTGTACCAATCACAGCTCGTTATTCCGTCACTTATTGTCTAATAATGAGGAAACCTGAATTCCTGTCGAGTGACTAATATCTGTTTATTTTAATGTCTGGGTAATTAAAACACAATGCGGACATTAGTCAAATCTATCTATTTCAACTTTCCATATCGAATCAAAGTCTTGTCTCCGGGTAGACGGGCTTTAGTCACTACCGTGAATACATCCCGTGCTCCCGGGGTGAATTATGTGGTCAGAGTGGGTGTTTCATTGGCCAACTATGTGTATTTGACTTTACAAATTGCCTTCTCCTCACCTCAGTTGGTTGCGGTCGGCATTTTGAAGTTAAATTCTGAAGGACAAAAAAAAATTCGGGGAGCTCATTTTCAGTCTCTTAATTCGACCCACACAAAGACTCATGGCGATAAAAGAGAGCGGTGTGTAACGTATCCCCGCCGGATCGCTTCGTTAAGTTGACACATCTACCCTTCATTGCTTACAGCTCTACCACGAGTCACTGGAGTCTAATGTAGACCATTGTGTCCCCACCCCGGCTCACAAAGCCGACCCTACCCGACAGACCAGATAGGCCGCTTAAATCAATGACGCCGTAGTGACTCCAGACATTTCATCTTTTCTAGCTTTGACAGTTGTTTCGAAAAGTCATTAAACAATTTTATAGCAGTTAAAGAAAAACAATATGTTGCATTTTTTAGAAGGAGGCTTTTTTACGAGCTCTTCACAGCTAAAGCTTTAGGTGTCTGGTTGCAGTGGATAAATTGCTGCGCCTTTTCTAGGCACAATGCATTAGAAACCTTATATCTTAATCCTTTAACAAGTTATTCCGATCCGGAATAAGGGATTTTTTTTACTTTGGGGAAGTAAAAATGACTAAGTGTTTAGATATTACCTTTCCTGTTTCAAAGTTAGATGCTTTTGTTTCAATTTGCTTGAAAAAAAAAATGTACATCGGTAGAAAAGATTGTGTGAAATCTCTCTCTCTCTCTCTCTCTCTCTCTCACTCTCACACACACACACACACACACACACACACACACACACACACACACACACACACATAGCTTAAAGAATTGTAATTTCCATTCCGTAATCATTTATTTCAGTATCGCCTAACCAATACAATAGCAAATGAGTGTGGATTTGTGGACAATTTGACCTGTTTTTTCCCTTTTTTTTTTTTTTTTTTTTTTTTTTTTTTTACAAATGATTCTATTTTAGATTTTGTGTCTATCGGTACCTACAGATCAAATGGTCTGCAAGTAAAGCAGGAACCAATGTCGCTGAAGAGTCTGCACTTTAAACCAATCAGTCATGTGAGGACGAGTTCAATCTGATAAGCCTTAACAATTGTACAATTACAACTTTCTATTGTAGTGTTTCAATTATGTCATTGCCGTTTCTAAATATACACCTCTAATTGATATATCTATTCTAACATGCCTGTGTGGTACACGATCGTTATAAGGTCTACTTCAAAACATTGACCATAAACTTATAAAACGAACCTCATTTTTCAATTGTATTTTACCTTTTTCATAGTCTATTTTGCAGACCATGTACATGTGCAGCTTTAAATTTTATTAACTCTTTTTGTTATCGTCCCTTGGAAAAAATATATTTTTAGTATTTTAATAAAACAAATTGTTTATTATTGTACATGTATATGTTATTTATTTTCCTCTGCACAATTTTATACTTCTACCTTGTATCTTAAGTATGTAATATTCTAAAATTGAAAATAAAACCAAATTACTTATAATCAGAAAATAATCTCAACCAACACATATAACGCGAAACAAAGTACTTATTAATAATAATAGGTATTAATATTACTTTGTAAATTCAAAAACAAAAGCTACAGAAGGACTTTGTTTTTCAGGAAAAGGGCTAAAATTTGATAAAAAGCAAATATTAAAACATCAAATAATATCTTAAATTGAAACAAATCAAAGGCTGAAAAATATTTTAATAAATGTTGTATGTGGTTTAAAAAAATTCATGTAAAACAAAGTGAATATATTGGACTTAAACTGGTACAAGTATAGGTAACCGATGGAATAAAAGTAACTCAAAGTGATTATCCGATTACAGAGAGGTTATAATTACTCGCGGACGGACGTGGGGACTTGAAATAATCTGGTAATCAGGAATGGGGATCCGGTCCTTGATTCCAGCTCTCGGAACACGGTCAGGTCACGTGGGGTCAGAACAGGAGGGGTGAGGAACCGTTACAGCGGGCCTCATCTCCGACACAAAACCACATCAGTCAGATGGACCCCTTGTAATAATCCCCCGCCAAAACACTTCAATACCGCAATATACGTACCCTCATCTGTCTGTGTAGGAAAACCCACAACAAATAGATGAATCCCCTTAAAATAATCCCCAAATAAAATAACCCGAACATACACAACTAGAATACGGACACGATTCAGCGTCTCTCAAATAAGTACATGTAAGACATCATACCGGGTATGTAAACAGAAACATTAGAACATCACAATAAGGTCAAGACGACAACAAATCAAATTCACGAAAGAAAGGGGAGATTTAAAGGGGTAGAAATATGGGCACGATTAAGCTTATTTCTTATTATATATTTACTGTGTAAAATTAAACAAGCTGTATGTATTTCTAAATGAAAATAAATAATATGGGAAGAAAATTTGTTATTATTTACGTAAAACATGGTTCGTGCACCAGGTGCATTGCCTGTACTATATATGTGCTTAGTAGGTGACAAATGTTTGCTGTACATGTATATGTGTACAGGTGTACATTCCTGTGTAAAGAGCAAGCAATAGGTACATCTCCTTTAAATGTTATTGATTAAAATAGTAATTAAATATTCCATATAAAACTACAGAAAATCACAAATTGCTGAAATTAAAACGTGAAATTGAACATCAATTTAGTATTATTTTCAATTCGTTTTCCGGTTCATCTAGCTCAACGCGAGATAAAATGTAATATTTTTGCGAATAAATGGGCAAAGTACATCTACATGTACAATAATATTGCAAACAATTTCATTTTGAAAATGGAATGCAGATTGAGAAATCATCGAACTTATTGTGTCCTCATTTTTAACAAAGAAAAATTGAACACCTCATACTGGGGAAGGAGGTGTGAGAATGGTGCTACCATCATCGTTATTTTTCTGTGAAAAGATAGATTAATTAATGCGATATCTTCTAACAAATCTATAGAAATATAGAAATATATATCTTCAAAAATGATACACGAAAAAGCGTAACCAATGAAATTGTAAAACCGGGTTAAAGTCATATGATTGGCCAACAATGCGGAAAAAACAATAACTTTGTTCCTCGTATTTATACACTTACTCTGAAAAAATACTTTTGATGACAAGCAGTGATAATGAAAGGAAGCGCTTTGCCGAGTTGTCGAGTCTTTGCGTGTTTGGGAGTCAAGAGCCACTTGATCAGAGGAAATTCTGTTACCCGAGGTGGTTCACAGTTAGAAATAGAACCCATCTTTACACTTTTTTTAAGAACAGGAAATCATGACCTTGAAATTCAATAACTTGATCATTAAACATTTCATTTCGTTTGTATTTAAATGAAAGTGAAAAATATATTCGACGGAATGTCTCCTATAATTTTTAAGCAAAAAAAAAATCGATGCACCTAAAATATATAGCTTTTGCTTAATATTGCAAATATGTATGCTGTGTTGAATGAATAAAGCCTACCTATGCAAAGTTGAAATTATAAAAAAAAAAAAATATGTTTCAAGCGACTAAATATTTTGCCTCGTAATCAAACAAATTTCATGATACTGCGGTCAGTATTCTGTTTACACATAAAATTCTTTGTATAACGATTAAAAAAAAATAATAACTTGGAGGGGGGGTGGCGTGATTAGAAAATGCCACACGTGCCTTCTTTCATAAAAACTTTCGGTTCTATTCTATCAATAAGACGTGAAACTAATTTCAATGTGAATGTTTAGACTGAATGAACTATTCTTAGTGTCTGATGGCTAATTGAGTTCACTTTATTGATGCACAATTCTTTAAATTTTATTGTATTGAAAATGTGACATTGGTTCATATGTAAACGCTGGTATTGGTAAATTTTACTCAAAGAATGTAGTTCTTAAATCAATATGAGCTGTATTTTTGAGGATTTTAATTTGCTACCAAAACATGCAAATACGATAATTCTATGTGTAACTGAAACCTTTATTATTAATACGATGAAAGCAAATCGTTATATTTTTTCATAATGATAAATATTTCTGTATAATGGAATATATAGCAAAGCAATTTTTGTACAGGACTTCAATCAGAGCCTCTAACTAGCTGTTCCAACAAAAATATGATTATCAGAAGTTTGTTAACCATAATATTGCTGGTCATTTAAGTAGTTATTGACAATTCTACAATAAGAAATTTCGACATGACAATTGGTGCTCATATTGCTCTATATTAATGAAGACAAAACTTGTAAAATTTGGAAGGGTTTGTAATTGTGTAAAATTTTGAATAAGATCTGAAACAGTTGCAAGTGAACAAAAATTAAATTTCCTACCAGGGCGCATTGAACTAAAAATCGACATCAAATAATTCTATCATGTTGTAAAAAAAGGTGTATTTTCAATAGAATAACTCTACTACATTATGCTACTCTCCCCCCCCCCCCCCCTCTCTCTCTCTCTCTCTCTCTCTCTCTCTCTCTCTCTCTCTCTCTCTCTCTCTCTCTCTCTCTCTTAATTACGATAATTAAAAATGTTAAAAAAATTCAAAATATTTGTTTAGATTTGAATTGACACATTACATAACGGGTCTTTGCATCTGTTCTAAATGTTTCCCACTTGTCTCGTCCAACACAAATGTCCGTACACAGTACGGATGTACGCATTGTACGGGCACCTGTTTTATTGGGGAACGCGGAAATAGAAAGATAAATTTATCGTGAGACTTCAATCGTTAAAATTTAAGTACCATTATTTGATATTTTCAAACTATATATATATATATATATATATATATATATCTGAACTTCTAACAAGATGATAACACTACAATTATTGAAGTTCACTGGGCATGTGCCAGATTTAAGGGGGTAAGAAAGACAACCCTTGCATACCTGTCTGATCATCGGAAATTTTTAATCATAAAATACCATCAAATTTTACCTCTATGAATTAAATAAGTGTATGCTTGTAAAAAATGTAGATTACCATTTGGGCAATAATATTATTTTTTATCATTCTGCAATTAATTTCAACATAGTTATAGCAGTGTAGATATGGGTGAATGCATAAAAATATGGCTTATTTAAATAGGAAACAGAGCGTTTCAGTAATAATAAAACCTGAGCAAACTTTAACACAATTTCATGTTTTGGAATGTCTAATGTCCTTAACATATAGAGTTAGATGGTCAAAATTTTCTTTTCATTAATTTTGTGTCACTACATTTTATTAATTAAAATTGTGTTTCACTCCACAAAAATTAACCTTAAAAATATATAACATATCTTATGGATGTATTTTTTTATTTTATATATAATACTTTGAAACAATCAATTTTCGTGGGTACATGGCCCCTTTCCTTAACCACAAATTTAAATACTCAACGATCATGAAACACAGTACTAATTTATTTATCCTGTAAGTAAATCCACAAAATTAAACCCATAACAACCGGTAAAAAATTGACAATCCACAAAAATTGACCCCCATGAAAATTAATGATTCCACAATATGTTTCTCTACAATTTACTTTTCAGAATTATGTCTCACCTTTTTCCCAGAATGCTCAGTGAACAGGAAGGAGGGGTGTTTGGAGGCAGCGTGGGCAATGAGAGCCTCCTTGAATTCCTGGGCGGTGGCGTGCTGGCCCCACTTGGTCCTCAGCAGCTCAGTGTTTCTCTGAGGGGAAACAAATGAAGGGCAATGCACAATGGAGGAAGAAACTTACCCTTATATTATAATGTAGTTACATAATTATTATCTTAGAAAAAATCATGAAAATTATGACATCACATCAAAAATTCATAACTCCATTACAAACTCCTAATTGTCCCTAAATTATCACACTTCCTACTGAATCAATTCTTTGTTTAGAAATTAATTTGAAATCTTACCAAGTCAGCAAGAGGGTAAGTTTGGTGAAGACGTTTTTCTGGGTCAAAAGTTCGAAGGTCAATGACCACTTGACCCAGGGAGTCATTACTTGTGACCCTGTCCTGATCAATAACATGAAGAATCAGGTACCTGAATATAGATAATACAGTATGACATCAACATTTTGCCACCTGGTAATTGTATTCAAAGGTCATATGGTATATTGTGTAATATTTCAACAAAAAACTTAAAAAATAATAGTGAAAATTATTTGGAATTTTGCTGCAGTAGAGTAACTTGTATTTTATTCCATAACTTTTTCTGTTTCTGTTCAGAGTGAACTCCATCTACTTCCCTACCTGTTACCAAGTTCTTCCTGTGTCACATCAAACTCGAAGGTCTCGGTCCACTCGGGGTTCAGGCTATCCCTCACCACCTACATGTACATTGTTTTGAGAATTTTGAATTATTTCATATCAGTCATTAGTTCAAGTACCAGTTATTAACTAATTTATTAACACATTAATGACCCCCTCGCGCTACAATCTGTGCCAACGAGAGATATTCATATAAGTTGTAGAACTTGTTTATCAATCGTTGTAAAATAAATAAAGTTCATTAGAACTAATTTTAAATCTTATGAACAAGTAAAGAAAAAGAGAACATCATTGCTGTGTTTTGATATATAACATATTTGGAATGGGAAACGAAGAACATAATACATGTACAAGTTCATATATATCTGGTATTTGAGTGGAGACAATTTAATTAAACAAGAATTCAAAATTAAAATAATGGGGATGCACTGTAATCCAATTTCAAATTCTGAGCAAGAAAACTCACAAGGTTCATGGGAACCTTATCATCATGATTATTTCTTTCCATGAACAAGTCACTACATACAAGCTTATCATTGAAAATTCTCTAAACAAGAGAAAAGCTGTCAATGTGACAGCAAACTGGGTTTTCTTTTGTGTGAACAGTACCCATAATCCATTTGTCAACCCTAATGAACACTACCTATCCAGAGAAATGGGGTACTCTACATGCAATATCTTGCAAAAAAGTGACTAAGTTCAACAGCTGGTATTTTTTTCATAAATTATAAGAAATCAAAATCCTAGCAATATGCACACCTCTGATAAATGTACAATTGATCTGCAAAAGAACAACTTCCTATCTTGAAAACTGTAGGAGGAGTTATCCATACAATAGGGGTACCCTATATGCAATATTTTGCCAAAAAAATGACTAAGTTCAACAGCTGGTATTTTTTTTCAGAAATCATCAGAAATCAAAATCCTAGCAATATGCACACCTCTGATATATGCAAAAGAACAACTTCCTATCTTGAAAACTGTAGGAGGAGTTATCCTTACAATAAGGATACCCTTTTGGCAGCCGCCCACCCACCCACCTGCCATTTTCACCATTTCAATAACCAGATTTTTCCTTTGGAAAACCCGTTTAATAAAGTTATTACAAAGTAAATCTTCTAGAAAAAACAAGTCAATCCATGCTTTAATACAACTGTAATACATATATATGATATATACTGGTGAAATATTTTGTTGGATAAAGTGGATAAAGGTAGACATACCTGTGTTTGAAACATGGAGGATGTCCCAGTTACTGTCAGTTTAACGAACGGGTCGGCAGATTTACCCTCGTCCCGAGCACTCAGACCCACGGCCCGGTGAACTGTCACAAACAGGCTGGAGGGTAGCTGGAAATCTGCCGAAATCTCCAACTCTCCCGCTATGTTAAGGTCAGTCTGGAAAAACATTATCACAGAGTCGGTTATAGAAAACACAAATACACAGAAAATTAATCTCAAGGAGATATGGGTTGGATAGGAAATAGGAACAAAATGGCAACATTTGTTCTGTTTATTATTTCAAAAAATTATTCTTTTTTTCTTTATATTTAGTGAGATCATCAGAAAAAATGAAAAAAAATCATCATCATCGCCTGCACTCTACTGTATTTTATTTACGGTAACTGGATAAAACATTTTGTTCATACCTCCATGTTTAGGGAGTACCATGCAGTATGAAATGGTGTCTCCCTGAAATTGAATGCGTTCATCTCCACAATGACTTCCCCGATAAAGTCGTCCTGTCCCATTATGTCAGCATCCATCACCTGGACCACCATCTTGAGGTCGGTGAGTGACATCTCCTCCAGAGGGAAGGCGAAGATCTCGTCAAACACCGGGTCGTTAGACTGTCTGACCACGGCTGTCCTTCTCTCCCCCATACCTTCATTGTCAGGCAAAAGTGTCAACTACAAAGGAAAAATGATACATTTGCATTTCAGTCGTATTCTAATAAATGTTAATACCTAATCAAAGGGATTTTGTTGTTTTATTACAGATTAAATATTTTCGTCTATTTTGTATGTGTATTAAGTTTTTCTTAACCATTGAAACCAATCTATTGAACTGCCAGTCAATAGACTGCAATCTATTAGACCGCCGGTCAATAGACTGCAATCTATTTGACCGCCGGTCAATAGACTGTGATTTATTGGCCTGTATTACGGAAAAACTGATCTACTGGTTTCGAATTTATATGTAACATCGTGCATCTATGTATTGATTTAGAGAGCATAGTTGCGATGAAAATCTTCTGTAATATACAATTGTGAACACTAAATACTAAAAATGTTATTAGGTAATAAAACAATTATTTAATGCCTGATCAGTCAATAGACCAGAAAAAATTTCCATTGGTGCAGGGAACAGCTCAGTATGTTCTATTGCCCTCGGCCGTTGGTCGTTCCCTGCACCTCGGGAAAAATATTTTGGTCTATTGACTGATCAAGCATTAAATAATTGTATACTAAGTTATCTCTACCTTGTTACAAAATGTAGTAGATATCGAACTGAATACTTAGTCTGCCTAAAAGAAAATATTAAAAATGATTTTTGAAAAGAGGTTTTTATAGCGTTCAAAGAAATTCAAGATAAAAACCAAATTAGTAGTTGGAAAGAATACATTAGCTAGCCTTTGTGGCATAATAAATGATTTAAGATAGGGAAAGAAACAGTTTTTTACAGATCTTGGTATAAAAATAATATCATATATGTAAATGACCTATTGAATGAACAGGGAAATTTTATATCTTTAGAGACACTACAATTGAAGTTCAATATAAAGACAATTAAACCATGTAACCTTTTTAGGACTCAAGCATGCTATAATATCTGATATGAGAAAGTGTAATATAAGCAGAGATGTATGTCTAGATAAATCTTTTATTCCGATAAATATCCAGATTTTCGTCACAACAAGAAAAGGATCAAAAGCTATGTAATACTTTGATGTATTAGATAGATCTATAATCAAGCCAGGTGCTCAGGAAAAGTGGGGAAAATCTTTGAAATTACTGACTTACAATGGAAAAGATGGCAACCTTTGCTTACATAATTACTCTCTCTCTCCTCTCTCTCCCTCTCTCTCTCTCTCTCTCTCTCTCTCTCTCTTTTTTCTTCAGATAAGTTTTTCAATTTATGTCATTTATCTAAAACTTTCATGTTATTGTCATTATAAATGTTGTACTTTTATGAAATAAATAAATTCATGAAAAAAAAAGTTATCTCTACTTTTATTGTTACCATAATAACCATTTAGTTCGGAATAGAACTTTAAAATGCATATTCATTCACATATACAATACCTTTACATAAGGGTCAGACATTTTGGATCGTATATCTTTGCTTCTCAGTTCTCTGCACTTGATAACTTTGACCAACAGCAGATGGCGCTTGAAGTCATACTTGTAGGACAGCTGCACTTCACCCCTGACCTCTCCCACAGCTTTCATCACAGAGGGGTCGAGCTGTTTGAACAATCCCTTTAACATTTGCATATTTCTCTGAAAAGAATCCCAAACATACTTTGTTAAATTTTGATTTTTTTGACATTGCTTTAATACATAAATTAAAAAAAAAATTGGATGATTTTCATTCATTGGCACAAAATGTTCATACAAATATTAATGTTTTTCATTAACTGACTATGAAAAAGTGTGCCAATAGCCTAATATTGATTTTAAAGAGAAATATTTTCCAGTGTAATGTTTATTCCTGAATTTACATTCTTTAACTGACTTTTCAAATTGCTGAAAAGGAAAGTAGGATTGAACATATAAATACAATGAAAATATAAGACTGGACCAGGAATCAAACCCAGGATCCTGGCGAGTGGCAACTCTAGTCAGGAGCTCTAACACTGTGCTACCTGACATGCCAATATCCACAGTCCATAAAGCCCTAACTACTACATTCCTCATAAAATGTCTTTGACTCTAAAGACACTACACAAGTTCACTTTGCCTGGACTATCAATTATATCTATATCGCCTGAACAAGAAAGGCCTTGGCACTATCTGAAGTAGGAAAGGATATAAGCATATAATTAAAATATATGGCTGGACCGGAAATTGAACCTGGGACCCATGCAAATCTAAGCCAAGAGCTCTTCCACAAATCTATCAAGGCCAATATCCATAATCCAAATAGCCTTCAACTACTGCACTGCTATTTACATTGTATGTACTGTAGTTGGAAAGGATAAATGAACATATAAATACATTGAAAACATACGACTGGACCAGGAATTGAACCTGGGACCCTGCAACAGTGCATCTCTAGTCTCCCAGGAGCTCTACCACTGAGCTACCCAGGCTGATATCCATGATCCATACAGCCCCAACTACTATATTACTTCCTTCAGTCATTTGCCCGAACTCCCTAAATTTGGTACAAAATGTTGGCATGAACTCTAAACATACCATGTTTTGATCATGTTTATCCCAGCCTTGGATTGCCACTTCTCTTCTATGTTCAGCCTTGGCTGTTAAAATTCTGGATAAGCCATGAATCTTCCTTGTATTCTGTGGAATGACCCCCTTTTCTGGGTCTTCGGGTGAGCTGTTATACTTTGAGTTTTGTTGTCCCATAATGCCTCCTGCAAATTACATAACTTCTTTCAATATGTGTCAGTTTGACGAGTCTAATTAATGAATGATATCACAAAAGTCTGAGAAATTAGCGTAAAAATCATCAAAAATTACGTTTTCTACTTCAGTCCTCTCAATGATCCGCCATGTTTGTTTACCTTAGCAAAATGACGTCACGATTTTGACGAAAAAAGAATATATTTTTCAAATAACGTTTGAAATTGATTAAATCATAAAGTATGAATTATGTGTATGAAAAATATTTCAATAGACAAATAACTAAAATTTGATTCAAATCCACAGTTTGGTAAATTCGGTTTATGCAAAACATTTATTTCCGGATATTTACGGAAAATTGTTAAATGTCTTACAGATAGGTCGAACAGTAGAAAGTATTCTTGGGAAAATGTTTTAATCTAATTAATTTAATTAATGTTTTAATATGTAATTTACATATAACTTATATTTAAAATATCATTGACTCTGTTAGTCATTGTAATCGTGTTTGTGCCAGTAAGATGCAAAAGTTAAATTAAAATCCAATTTACAATATATATGATATATTCATGTATTGGCTTTGCAATAACTCCAGCCAATACCCGCACTTGATACGAAGATTACCATTCAAATTCTGATTTTTTTTAAAAAAATTTATGTTAATTAAAGAAGGTTGCATTCATTTGTCTTTACTTGTAGTCTGTTAAATCTATTGTGCCGGATAAAACCAACGATTAAATACCAACAACTAAAACAATTAGTACATATATCATATACTATTTTTTTCTTCTTTTTCCTCTTTAGCTTAGTGATTCCAAGAACCCGAAAGTGGCCCTCAATCTAATACATAGCAACCCTGATACAGTCGCGTATATTTAGGGACATCAAATCTTTTTGTAACAAACAAACAACCAATTATGAACTTGATTTTGATTTACAGTTGTGACAAAACATATTCATATAATATCAGTAATTAAAACCTACCGATTTTAAACACGACAGAAATGAGTAACATATTTGGGAGGATAAAACATTTTTCAGCGTTAAATGGATAAGTCCTACAATAAACCAAAAGTTTAAAGACCATTTTTTAAAACAAAAATGGAACAGTAATATCAATAACTCTAGTAAAGGAACCACTCAAAGAATTTTTACAACAAAGTTTGCAAGTGATTGAAGATTATTAAGATGTATTACCTTAAAAAATTAGAAATATTTTTGTAAAATTTAGAACCGTCTTCCAATTGAGGTCAGTCATTTAAACAGGCTACAAAGACATGGAAGAGTTTGTTATTTATGTTATAATAACCAAATTGTGGACAGTAAGTATATTTGTAAATGTGTTTATATAACTGTACCATTTGGTCAGTATATTTAAGACGACTATGGGCCACGTCGCTCACCTTAATAAAGGTTTACATTACCTTCTTAAGATTCGAAACTTTAATCTCTGCTAAATTTAGATTTTTTTTAATGAAATGTATATATTAAGTTTGCTGAAAGGAGGGACAATGGCATATCTAGTCACGTTGAACACGCGTGTGGAATGTATATCAAGTGACACGCATGGTACAGACGTGTTATATATGAAAGGTATAAAGGGGTATGTTACACTTCCATATTGTTCTTTCTTTCGAAGTAGACAATTAATGAAATTAACTATACCTTGATTATGTTTCTTTCACTTTTTAAATTTCTAACAGCGTAGTTATTATCCGAAAGTTCGAAATCTGTTGGGGCTGTTAGTTGTAAATATTGAATTGACTAAGTGGTACTAAAGGCAAACTTTACAACATGGCATGGCCTTTACACTTTTACCTCTATAATCTTTTTTACAAAAGTATTCTACAGTTTAAATTAAATTATTAAATTTTGAATATGATGTATTTTCATCAACATTGATATCTCAAGATGTCCAACACAACGAGATCATGCCAGGTAAACATGCATTGTCCGTTCCTACTGGGAAAGCCACTTGAATTCTCATTTATATAAGTGCAGTGAATCAGCTAACTTTCGCCTATAGATAGATTTTGATAAATATATCTGATGGCGCTTGTGTATAAGGGTTTTCAATTGAATTTGCTTTCAATTTTTATCTAGATTTAGGGCGGAGATAAAAGTCTACGGAAATCCAATGTAAATAGTGTATACTCAGTCCGTATATGAATGTGTTTATCTCCTATGTGGTCGCTCTATCTTAGATATAGATGTAATTTTGTTTGTGCCAATGAGATATTTGTATTTGTATAAAAAGAATATTGAGATCATTTTTAACTTTAAGAAGCGTTACATCAATCCAATACAAACAAAAGTAAAGCACTTATCTGTTGTAGTTGGTTTATTTTAGTGGTTTAACTTTTAAATTACCTGTATTACATGCACAAAAAGTCATTAAGATAAAGAACGCAATTGTATCACTACAGCGTAAATCCTTCTACACGTATATAAAGAACCTATTAAACGCTGCTCGCATTTCAAAGACATAAATCATTATTCGATGAGAAAATAACACGCAGTATATTTCACATAAGTACACACAATCACCCATCAAATGACCGATCTCGCCTTGGTTTTTTAATTTTCTGCTCAATAGACAATTTTTCAGAAAGTTAAAGTATGTCTACCCTTTTTTTTAATCAATGATCCTTCATAATTTGATGTCAATTTAAAAAAAAAAAATTATAATCCATGTAAAAATCCGTTGCAAGATGTTTTTAGTGAACTATTGTTTTTTTCAATAAGGGTTCACATTCTCAATGTACATACAATCTACATACTTCCTCCTTTAAAATTTTCTCTGAAATAAAGATGCCATGTTTTTCACCATAGAATTCACGTTTCCCGTTAATAATTCTTTTAAAGACATGCACGTACATGTATAATCTACATTATTAAAAAAATACATTAGGTAAAGATTGCGATTCTCAAAGCCCATTATTACCAAACAAACAGTATCATATATACATATTGATACAATAACGTTGGATGATACTTTCTACCAAACAGGACATATAAAATCAATATATTAAAATATGTTACACATTAAATTAATAGCGCTATTATACACCATGAATTTGTTTTGCTTGAAATACGGATGCCCAGAACAATGGAAAGGAATTCTTGGAAAAGTACATTTACATATTAACCTAAAATGGCGTACAATTGATTTCTACTCTACAATGTTGGGATAATCTCTCTGATATAATCGGAATGACACACCCCTATTCTTGTGCAATTATTCAGATATAATGTCATTTCATCTCAATAATTCCAACAAATTAAAATCTTACGGTGTTATATATCAAAAGATGAAAACAAAGAATGAAAACAATGAAATAATTTAAAAATAAAACTGTCTAAACCTGCTTTTCTGTCATCCACATCTATCTAGCTTTTTCTACTTTAACATAAACATTATTCTTTTTAATGATAAGTTTATACCAATCATAAAACTATTTTAAATAAAATAGCTTGAGGTTTCCACAAAATAAACATTAATTCAATTTCTATTCATCGCTCTAATTGTTTTAAATAGACCTAAAGATAGAGTGGAACAGCAAATCTCTATAAAAATTATAACAAAATTGATTAACGCGTGTGGATATCAATATATCATCTCAAAAGCACGAAATCTCCACACATCATTTCACCGGAATCATAAGATACATGTATAAAAATACCCTATCATAAACATATAAGAGTATAACAATTAAATAAGGTACTAGTACCATCATTTGAGTACTAGTATTTAAGATTATCAAACACGGTCGGGCGTGTCCGAAGGGCTTTATGATAGATTTGATCACAGCCAACCGTGTTTGACCACCTCATAATATTCAAAGAATGATTCCTTATTACTTATATCAGATAATATATAATTTTCAGCAATATTAAAAATAGTCATTAATAAAATGTATTGGACTATACATTACAAAATCGATTCGTAGTGTTATCACAGACAAATAAATCTTAAAATGTAAATATGATGGTATACTAGTACACGTATATCAATAACAATTTTATAGCATACACTAATTATGCTGATAAACATGTATTTGACGCGTGCTCACTTAGATTACATCAAATTCTCTAGGGTGTATTTTTTGAGACTGATGAAGGTTTAACTTGGTTAAATCAAAAGATCGTTTCGGAGTATCCACCCACCGAAGCTGTGAGGGGTAAGGAGATTTGGGGTAGGTTGGGTTGTACTCCAAAACTTCTGGCCGAAACTTTTGTTTTGGTGTAGAACACCGGGGAATGCGGGTAATATAAGGGCCCATTAAGGACACAAAGTCCACCCATTGGCTTCCTTTAGTCATTTTATCATCCTTCTCGAATGTGATAATCTCCAATTTCAAACGTTCCAATATTTCCTCAAATATTCTTCCTTTCCTATTTGAAAAGTCCACCACAAGTCCTAGTCGCCAGAACGCTTTGATTTGACGTTGATCGACGTCCTTTATACGCACTTGGTCGTAATTGACCACAGCAATGTTTCTGAGCGTTTCCGCTTTAAATATATGCCAGGCGTGGCGCCATTCCTGAAGACACCATATAGACACATCTTCATCGGCAAGAAAATCATTGTCCACAATGAACAAAAACTTCTTACTTATTTGTAAGTGTTCCAAGATGGCGTCCGATCTGGGACATCCTATCGCAAAGTCCCTGCAAGGTAGACAAAGGGAGTATCCCATAGCATTCAGCCAAGGCTCAAGCTTGTTACGCACCCAGGAGTAAAGCTGTGGATTATTCTCATTGAACGAAATGTACACATCATATTTAAAGTACGAGTTTCCAGAAATGGTATCCTTTTGGTTGTCGCGCCTAGTAAGAAGATAAATCTCATATTGATACTGATATAGCAGCCAAGCTATAGCTGCTAACACGAGGGAGGACACTGCTAGGGCTATTGCTATTCCAATGGCGGTCCAGTTTACCTCGTCGGGGCAGTCCAAAGTCTCCTTTGTCCACACCGATGAGGGTAATACTTTGCCATCCCCCTTGATACAGAAAAAGTTGTTGTTGCCCGGACATAACGCCGACTTGGGACTGTTGGCCCAATGACTGATCCATAAGATTTGACAATGACATTTCAAATACAGATCCCCAAAGGATACATTACATGGGTGCAGCGTCTCGAGAGATTTAGGAACATTCCGAATCTTGGAATTGTTTCTGAACCAAAGTCTCTGTATATTTGTTGATTGCCTTAACGACATGCCGGAAATAAAACTAAGATCATTGTTGTTCATATTGAGGGCTAGCGTGCGGTTAAGGTATTCTGCTGCTTTAAACTTGGTGATGTGGTTTATGCCAAAGTCCATGTCTAGTAATTGTCCGACGGGGGCTAATGGAAGTGTTATAGGGAGGGACGTACGGGACGTGTTCGAACAGTTTACGACCAGCCGGTTTTGTGAAGGCTGATGGAAGCAGAGGCACCCCAGGGGACATCTGTCCTGTCTTTCAATTTCGCACGTAAACTCATCAAGGCGACCTTGATTCACAAGATTCACAATGGGCTGACCCTTAAGAGCTGGCGGACCAGCGCAGGTGACATTGAAATAACTTCTCCAGATTTTCTTTATGATATCCTTTGATAACTCGAGAAAAGGCTGCATTTTGCAGTCGCACGTGAAATTGGCATTCGTGAAATCGAATCCAAAAGAGAACACTTTACCAAGTTCCCGGAGATCACTAAATCCCAAATTTTCAAAATTTGGAAACGACGTAAAATCGTTGTCCGATAGATCGACGTAACCGCCGTCACCGTAGTCCTTTGCTGTGTCGACTATCCATCCAATATCGTTCACAAGTTCTTTGATAGCATTATTTGAAAAATCCGCCGTACAGA
Organism: Magallana nippona; assembly: GCA_033439105.1. Lineage (NCBI taxonomy): Eukaryota > Metazoa > Mollusca > Bivalvia > Ostreida > Ostreidae > Magallana > Magallana nippona. The sequence goes on from CM065921.1 coordinate 2,661,381, forward strand.
AAGGAGTATCGATGACGATATTAGTGATGTCAACACTGGTTAGTGAGTTATCCTTGAAAATGATATAGAGCATCCCCAGGGACGGGTCAGAGATCGTGTTGGGTTCGATGACGGTCAGCAAGTTATCGGACAGATCCAGAATCCGGAGCTCTGTCATACCCAGAAGTGTCAAGTTACTAAGGTACGTCACGAGGTTGTTTCGAAGGATCATCGTGTCCAGACGTCCCATACAATTTATGTTTTCCAAAGTCATTATCTTGTTCCAACTTAAATCCACTTCGACCAGGTCGCTGATCTGGCACAAGTTGTCCGGGATCTGGGTTAGAAAGCCCCTTGTGTGAACCAGCTTTGAGATATTCTGAACGGTCTCGTTGGGATCATACACCGCCAGACCACGGCCTCGGCGATACACGTACTCTATCTGTACTCGCCGGTACGGCCATTTTGGAGAGCAGTTCCAGATTGGTTGGGCATAACAGCTGCAGCAGTGTGTTTGTTGGTTCTTCTCTCTCTCCAGACAGAAGTTGGGGCACATTAAAATTGTCGACCTGTTATGGTTAGGTTGTTGCCAAGGAAAGCAATTACCAGACAAGCATGGATCTTGAGAAAGAAATCCAACCGTTTCGCCAAAGAAAATGATGCAGCATACAGACCAGAATAAGTGATGCTCTGCCATGGCAAAAGTTTTAGTCTGTGATCGAATAGGAAGTGTTGGTCTTTATCTATTGCATGTTTAAGTCACGTGCATGCATCGATTTTGCCAAAGACACGATTTGTGCCAATTTAGACCCACCTGTAACCGTTTTATATATGATTGACAGATTTATTTGTGTACACAGTTTTGAAACACTGGCATGTCTTAAAATTTACATTATTTTATGTTTAAAATGAACGCTGTTATGTGAAATTATTTTATAATACTATGAAAGCATCTATAATTTACCTGTATATAGGATTATATAGGTATTGGAACTTACGTAATTTTTATCTTGGAGAACCTATAGATGAGATTGATGTATAAAAAAATATTAATTTGACACTAACAAGAATTATCAGTTTATTATCATTAACTACAATGTAAATTTCTGCAGTTTTCTTCACTGTTAACGGTTACACAATAACAAAGCTTCATTCTTTGTTTCTTTTTGGTTATGGTAATTTGCAACTTTTATGATAAGCGTATCTCTAAAGAAACATGTCCACGCCAATAGTATTGATTTTACCTGAGGTGAGATTTTCCCAACACAAATCTGTACCCTCTTAGTTTCTTTTTTATGGACAGTGTACACTCTCTGTATGTTATGAACCCCGATGATAAGAAACGAGATGTTTAACAAAACCTAATGCATGGAGAATGTAATATGTCAACACTTTGAAATAAATAACATGTGCATGAAATTATGGGTGTCTGTTTTGTTTTTGTCACAAGATTCTATAGGCCCATGCACTTTGTTTCTTTATCCCTTGACCATGATAAATATGTATTGTGTAAATTGGTTCTGTGTCTTTTTATTTAGCCATTTGGTTTCTGTTTAAGGGTACTTTTAAACTATCTTTCTTAAATGTACCTATTGGTTACCTCTATTAAATGTCTCTTTATCCATTACTCATGGGATAGTTATGTATATCTGTATCCCTTCCCCATGGGATATCTGTGTTGAATATCTCTGTATCCCTTATCCATTTTATATATGTGTTAAATGTCACTGTATCCCATATCCATGGGATATCCCTGTTAAATGTCTCTATATTCATTAACCATAATATATGTCTTAAATGTATTAGTATCCCTGATCCATGTGATATATCTGTATAACCTGTATTCATTCTGTATTTCTTATCCATGGGATATTTGTGTTAAAGGAACCTATACACGATTTGAGATAAAAACATTTTTTTCTTAATTTTTATGTATAAAATGATTTACTTTTGTATTTTCATTCAGTAAAATTTGAATGTTAGAAGTTAAGTTACAAGCGAGATACAGAGGAAAGAAGCCGTTGTTATGTAAACAAAGCTAGAGTCTTTTATTTGTTTACAAATAATGTAAAGTAAAGAAATTACCATTTCTTTGACAAAATAACTTGTGGCAAACAAGATGAACTGATTCAATGTGTTCATAAATAATTTTATCAAAAACAAAAAACAACATTAGATTGAAACTTATATCAATACAACACATATGTAAACAATAACAGGACTCGAGCTTTGTTTACAAAACAAAGAATTCTAACATACGTAACTCCAGATATTTCTCTCAAATTTTGACAAAGCATTAAAAACATCCATAATGACCATTCTAGACATTAAAAATGAAAAAATAAATTTTGAAAAATTTGAGCTCAAATCGTGTCTAAGTCCCTTTAAATGTCTATATTTCTTATCCATGGGATATCTGTATTAAATGTCATTCTATCCCCTATATTCATTTTATAGCTGTGTGAGATGTGTCTGTATCACTAATCAATAGGATATTTGTGTTAGATTCTTTTGTATTCTATATCAATGTGATATCTGTGTTAAATGTCTCTGTATCCCTTATCCATTAGATATTTGTGTTAAATGTCTCTGTATCCTTTGTAAATGGGATATTTGTGTTAAATATCTCTGTACCCTTTATTCATGGGATATCTGTGTTAAATGTCACTGTATCCCTTATCCATGGGATATCTTTGTTAAATGTCTCTGTATCCCTTATCCATGGGTTATCTGTCTCTATATCCTTTTTCCATGGGATATCTGTTAAATGTCTCTGTATCCCTTATCCATGGGATATCTTTGTTAAATGGATCTGTATCCATTATCCAGGAGATATCTGTGTTAAATGGCTCTGTATCCATTATCCATGAGATAGCTGTGTTAAATGTCTCTGTATCCATTATCCATTAGATATCTGTGTTAAATGTCTCTGTATCCCTTATCCATGGGATATCTGTGTTATACATTCTGTATTTCTTAATTGGATATCTATGTTTAATTTCTCAATCTATTCCTTGCCCATGGGATATCCGTGTTAAATGGATCTGTATCCATTATCCATGAGATATCTGTGTTAAATGGATCTGTATCCATTATCCATGAGATAGCTGTGTTAAATGTCTCTGTGTCCATTATCCATGAGATATCTGTGTTAAATGTCTCTGTATCCATTATCCAAGGGATATTTGTGTTAAATGTCTCTGTATCCCTTATCGAGGATATTTGTGTTAAATGTCTCTGTATCCCTTCTTTACAAGATATCTGTGTTAAATATCTCTGTATCTCTTATCCATGGAACATCTTTGTTAAATGTCTCTGTATCCCATATCCATTAGATATTTGTGTTAAATGTCTCTGTATCCCTTCTTTACAAGATATCTGTGTTAAATATCTCTGTATCTCTTATCCATGGGATATCTTTGTTAAATGTCTCTGTATCCCATATCCATTAGATATTTGTGTTAAATGTCTCTGTATTCTTTGTCAATGGGATATTTGTGTTAAATATCTCTGTACCCTTTATTCATGGGATATCTGTGTTAAATGTCACTGTATCCCTTATCCATGGGATATCTTTGTTAAATGTCTCTGTATCCCTTATCCATGGGTTATCTGTTAAATGTCTCCATATCCTTTTTCCATGGGATATCTGCTAAATGTCTCTGTATCCCTTATCCATGGGATATCTTTGTTAAATGGATCTGTATCCATTATCCAGGAGATATCTGTGTTAAATGGTTCTGTATCCATTATCCATGAGATAGCTGTGTTAAATGTCACTGTATCCCTTATCCATTAGATATCTGTGTTAAATGTCTCTGTATCTCTTATCCATGGGATATCTGTGTTATAAATTCTGTATTTCTTAATTGGATATCTATGTTTAATTCCTCAATCTATTCCTTGCCCATGGGATATCCGTGTTAAATGGATCTGTATCCATTATCCATGAGATATCTGTGTTAAATGGATCTGTATCCATTATCCATGAGATAGCTGTGTTAAATGTCTCTGTATCCATTATCCATGAGATATCTGTGTTAAATGTCTCTGTATCCATTATCCAAGGGATATTTGTGTTAAATGTCTCTGTATCCCTTATCGAGGATATTTGTGTTAAATGTCTCTGTATCCCTACTTTACAAGTTATCTCTGTTAAATATCTCTGTATCTCTTATCCATGGGATATCTTTGTTAAATGTCTCTGTATCCCATATCCATGGGATATTTGTGTTAAATGTCTCTGTATCCCTTATCCATAGGATATCTGTGTTGAATGTCTCTGTATCCCATATCCAAAGGGATATCTATGTTGAATATCTCTGTATCCCTTCTCTATAAGATATTTGTGTTAAATGGCTCTGTATCTCTTATCCGTGGGATATCTGTGTTAAATGGATCTGTATCCATTATCCATGAGATAGCTGTGTTAAATGTCTCTGTATCCATTATCCATGAGATATCTGTGTTAAATGTCTCTGTATCCATTATCCAAGGGATATTTGTGTTAAATGTCTCTGTATCCCTTATCATGGGATATATGTGCATGTTAAATGTCTCTGTATCCCTTATCCATGGGATATCTGTGTTAAATGTCCCTGTATCCCTTCCATTGTATATCTGTGTTAAATGTCTTTGTATCCCTTATCCATGGGATATCTGTGTTAAATGTCTCTGTATCCCTTATCCATGGGATATCTGTGTTATAAATTCTGTATTTCTTCAATGGATATCTACGTTTAATTCCTCAATCTATTCCTTACCCATGGGATATCTGTGTTAAATGTCTCTGTATCCCTTATTATGGGATATCTGTGTTAAATATCTGTATCCCTTATCCATGGCATATCTTTGTTAAATGTCTCTGTATCTATTATCCATGAGATATCTATTTTAAATGGATCTGTATCCATTATTCATGAGATATATCTGTGTTAAATGTCTCTGTATCCATTATCCATGAGATATCTGTGTTACATATCTCTGTATCCCTTATCCAAGGGGTATCTGTTAAATGTCTCTGTATCCATTATCCCTGAGATATCTGTGTAAACTGATTCTGTGTCATTCTTTACAAAACTATGTTCTGTTTAATATCCGTTTTCCTTATCCATTGGATATCTCTGCTAAATGTCTCTGTACATGTTAAATGTCTAATTCATTGGATATATGTGTAAATTGCCTCTGTGTCTCCTATATATTGGATAGCTAAATGCCTATGTATCCCTTCCTATCTAAAGAAGTTTCTTTTTGATTAGGCACAGGATGATAATTAGGATTCGGAAAAGACACATTTGAATAATTGATGTACGTCAGTAACAATTACGGGGCACAAGAAAAAAAAAGGGAAACCCAGAGCCTATATTCGGTAAGAATAGCCAACAAATTAGAATTGAAAAATGGGGGGGGGGATAGAAACTAGAAATATATTCCAAGAATATGGAATATGGATGATATATATGTATTTTAACATGCAAAGAAATGTTCCCCGTGTCTTTGCGCCGGACTATTATGACGCAGTTCAATTCCCCTCATCCATACGTTGATTTGTAATTACTTTGTATATCAATACATAGTTTCTTTTTATTGTAACAAACAAATCAAATTAACAAAAATACCATTTTACCGTTCGTATGACATAACCCACGGGAACGGAAGCGTAATTTATACATTGGTTGTAATTTATCACCTGGTCGGGGGGTGGGTGGGGGGCTTAAACTAATACATGAATATAATTTACCTCATACCTTTTCTTTTTCTCAAGATGTTTATCGAAATCAATTGTTATATTTGCTCATTTTCCGATCCATTCTAGTAAAAGAGTTCAATAAAATGGTCAAGTGTGTTTTGATGACTTACAAGAGGAATACAATTGTTCACTAGCTGTACTTGAGAGAGGCATCATCTGCCAGTGATAGCCGTGAGACCTGTACCCTGGGTCCACTTGTATTGTAAAACCCGCACCGTAAAACGTCGATCAACTTCCGCGTTATAAAGTAGTCAAACAACTGAAATTTGAAAACCCTGAGATAAGGGATAATTTATATGATATTGAAACTTTAAATGATCTTGATAATTCTTTAATTAAAACTTCCTCATTTTTATGCAGAAGTTGGTTATCTCATATATTGATTATAAAAGTAAAATGCAGGTACCACTGAATATACATAATATAATTAGTTTAATCTAATTAGAATTATAGTCTTCAAATTATTTTTTTCGGTTATGCAAAACGTAAGGGCTAGATGACTAATGTGTGGATGGATCAAAATTTTCACCACGTTCACAGCGTTAAATTAATGAATAAGTGCTTCAATATATCGAAAGCTTACATATCAGTTTTTACAAAAATGGGACAGTAATATCAACATCTCTAGAGAAGGAATCAGTTACAAAATTTAAAAATCAAAGTTTGTTTGTATATAAAGAATATTTAAATGTATCACCTAGAAAAAAAAATGGGGGGATAAGATAGCGGAAATGCCCATTTGGTTTAGTCGTAAAATACAACTTCAAATTTAATATTTTCCAATTAAATATATTTGATAATGTTATAATATACGTTTACAAAAGAACAATTTCTAACTATATTCAGTTTTGAATATAAGAAAAAATACTTCATAATGTTTTGGTGGTATCGAACCAGCGACATAAAACCCTAACTCTGTCAGATTACCTTATGTCTCGTGCTCTAACCACTGAGCTATTTCATTTACATCAAATAGCGATGTTTAACTTTTTTATCCGACTTTGGCCACGAATTTACGGACGTATTATTTTTCTAAAACGTTCAATTTTTGGGATACAAAATGACATTTTTAAAGTATATTAGGTCATCTTTCCACGTTTTTATTGATTAGAAATCGGTTTGATTTCCATTAAACCTTATTTAGATTGTGACAAAAATGTGGACTTAGACCCACTCTATAAAAGAAAAGGCATTGAAGTTCTAAAAATGACACTATTTGGAGGTTTTGACACGCATATGCAAGTTGAAATCAAACTATTCCAAGTAATAGAAGTATGCATGTACCTTTCCTAGCGTATGTTAATTTGAAAATTATTTCTTATTTGATTGATTTATTAAATGACTTGTGTATATTACATGATCTGAAAAATAAAATGTTCTATAAATCATTAATGTTATGCAAGAATCAAGAAAAAAATCATATATATTGGGAGGGGGTTATGGGTAATTTTGTTTGTCCGAGGCCTATTTCATTTAATTTTACTCTGTGAATTTAATAAGTTTGAATTTTTTCGACGCCCTTCTGGATCCGCGCATAATATAATATATTGTTTGGTTTATGTTTAACTTAATGAATTTTATATTTAAAGGAAAAACATGTTGACATTTCAGAGTTGCCATTAAAAAAGCAAATCGACTAAATGTTCATAATCTTATATATTAAATTTTAAAGTCATTCAATGTCTTTATAAAATGAAAATGTCCCAAAGTCAAAAGATGTTATCATATTTTTTTCGGTTGAATGATTTCCGATTATTGCGGATTTGACCTATAATTCCTTTCCGAACTACTTCCGTGTACGTCACATTCGAGATCTCGTCTAAAGTCACGTGAACGTGTCCTTTTTCAAGAAAGTGGAAGTTGGCATCCCGGTGTAAAGCCCGACCAACTGAATCCTCGGCTAGCGAAGAAAACACAGACGGGTCGTTATATTGGGAACGACCAAGATGGGAAGTAAGTAATGTTATTCAATTAGCATTAATATTTTTTTGTTGAAATCGCAACCGAACAAAAATCACTTAGATGACAGATTTCACGTGTCGACGTGGACACTTTTTAACAATGTTTACATCAAACCTTCATCGTCAATAACATCATCTGTTTTCTTTCAGTCAAATTTCTTGAGTTCGTGAAGCCGTTTTGTGCGGTTTTACCTGAAATATCAAAACCAGATCGTAAGGTAGGCTTCCACTTTTGAGTTTTGACTTTGTTGAAAATCCATATGGTGTTGCAACATTTCACTATAATGTAGGGAATTTTTGTATAAGGAAAATGATACATTAGAAAATGGATTCATTTATAACATTGACTTTAAAATCATCAAATCTATCTAAGCACTTAAATTTTGAAAACAGATTTGAATACTTGTTTTAAAATTTCAATGTTTATCAGTTTATTTTTGAGTATTTTGGTAATTCTATTCACTGTTAACATTTTGAAGTATACATTCCTATTTACTCAATATGTCAATGGTTCGTCTAAAATTTGTACATCTTTTCAATTGATAAAAGGCTGTTTTAGTTAGTTTTGCTTTTTACACAGCATCCAATGATTCAGAGTTTCCCCAACTTAATCTTCTTTATTAGAATATAATAGTAGGGGCATCAAATAATTTCCTTTCAATATGAGACCCTTAAGCTGTCAATTGGTGGATAACATGAAACTTGATTTCCAACATTTATTCCCCAGGGCTTAGAATTGATAAGTTCACATTTTGTGAAAGCCCATGTAATTGGTGTAGTAGCTTGTTCTTGTCAAGGTTAGAACCCTGAAGACATGCTTCATCAGGAAGTGAACACAGTGTCTTTTAATTCAAAGAAAATTTTTTCCAGTCTAAATTATGAAATACTTTCTGCCACCTCTCCAATTAAAAGATGTCATAAAACTTTCAGCTTTAACAATACATATTACTTTCTATCTTTCTATAAAAATGATTTAAAACTGTTTGAGCCTTTATCAACTTGGAATTTAAGTCAGGAAATCTATTATAGCAAAGCTTTTCATTTGGTTCAAATGAATATAAAAACCCATTTTGGTTATTATTTGATGTACAGAAATCATTCATGTGATTGGAATTGTTTAATTTAAGGGTGAAGTCTTTGAAATTGCTGATATACCTTTTTTTCACAGATCCAATTTAGAGAAAAAGTGCTATGGACTGCCATCACCCTCTTTATCTTTTTGGTGTGCTGTCAGGTAACAAAGTCTTTTACATTCCACATCATTCAACTCAATTTATACATTTTCTTGTATTACTTGTACAGCTTGAGTTTCACCAAGTTTATTATTGTTGATATCTGTTGACAGATTCCCCTGTTTGGTATTATGTCCTCAGACTCGGCAGATCCTTTCTATTGGATGAGAGTCATCATGGCCTCAAACAGAGGTAAACTCCAAAAAAAATGAGTTACTTTTATTTTATGAAAACCTTTAAATTTGTCATGAGTATTTCAATAGCACAGACCTTTATTTAAGTAATCTAAGGTTTTCTTGTATTTCTTTTGTACATTAAATCATGCAACTCTTGACAGCCATAATGTGAAACTTCTCTAAATCTTAAAGTTCATCTGTATATCAGATGTTCTTCTAAACTATTTACCCTAAACATTCTTTCTTGTTATGTTTTAGGAACTTTGATGGAGTTGGGAATCTCGCCCATTGTTACATCCGGTCTCATCATGCAGCTTCTGGCCGGTGCCAAAATCATTGAAGTAGGTGACACCCCTAAGGACCGAGCCCTCTTCAATGGAGCCCAGAAATGTAAGCACAAGAACAAGCATTAAAATGTCTGTCCTTGGTTTTATGAAGAAGATAAGCATTTATAGTTGTTTCATTTGTTGGAATTGACTTGTAATTGAAGCGTTTTTTCATTTGACAGTGTTTGCCATGGTGATGACAGTGACACAAGCCATTGTGTATGTTATGACAGGCATGTACGGCGAGCCAGCAGAAATTGGCGCCGGAGTCTGTCTTCTTATCATCATCCAGGTACACATACCATCCATCGTCTATTGTGATTGGCTACTGATAGTTCTATAACTATTTTAGATTGGGCTTTTCTGATGGCTAAAATGTTAACAGAGTTGCCAATTTACATACAACTTTTCTTATTTTGAATTTCTGAAAGTTTGTGTACTTTTCATGCTTCACTTTACACAGGTTTGTCTATTAACTGCAATTCACAGAGGTTTCACTATGTGTATTTGTAATTGACAGTTGTTTGTGGCGGGTCTGATCGTCTCTCTCCTGGATGAGCTGCTACAGAAGGGATATGGTCTGGGCTCAGGAATCTCCCTCTTCATTGCCACCAACATCTGTGAGACCATTGTATGGAAGGCCTTCAGCCCAGCCACCGTCAACACCGGACGAGGTCAGTCTGAATAATGATAGTCATAAGTAACTTGTATCTTTCAGTAATGCCATTTGAACACTTGATCTCAAGCTATTTGGGCTTTTATCTATTGCTTTTCAGTTTGTACTGCTGTCATTTTTTTGTTTGTGTGTCATCAAGAAAGGATTTACTCCATTAGAGAAAACCTTACTTTTAGAAATGAAACAAGAATTGACAAACAAAAATTCAAAAAAGCTATGCTATCTTCTATATATATCAGTATCTGTATATCTCTAACAGGAACTGAATTTGAGGGAGCCATCATTGCCCTATTCCATCTGTTGGCCACCAAGAATGACAAGGTCCGCGCCCTAAGGGAAGCCTTCTACCGACAGAACCTCCCCAACCTGATGAACCTGCTTGCTACCATTCTTGTGTTTGGAATCGTCATATACTTCCAGGTAAGTTTGGGACAGTATCTGGATATTCTGAGGATCTGGAAATCTGGATCTGAATATTGTGAGGGTTCAGATCTGGATATTGTGAGAGTTGCAATATAATGGGTGCATTAAGGAGACAGGATGATCAACAAACTAAAATTTTAAGATATGATTTGTTAAGCTATAAACTATTATTTAGTAAAGAAAAAATCCATACATTTTAGCTTTTAGATATTGGTATTTTCCTATATTTTCATATAGAGCTCTCCTTCTAAAGGGGACAAATATAGTCTAAAAATGGCCACAACCATTTAGCCCTCTTAAGATTGTTCTCGTACCTGATAATGTATTCTGCAGACTAATATAGTGATTTGATTCACTGTAAACATATTATATTTGGCATGTATGATGTTTGGCGAAAAATGATTTTTCAACAAGTAATAGCATGGATTTGATTTGGCGCATTTCTGAATATACCTTTTTATCTACATATGTATTTGACATTTGGCGATGTACTTGATTTTGTGACAAATTTTTCGGCAAAATACACAGCCACATGTAATGTGTGAATGTTTACAGTAATTTGGTTGGACTACAATATAGATATTATCAGATATAGAAGAGGAAGAGAACATGTAGTTGGCAATTGATTTCAGTAACACTGTATTTTATTTTTTCCAGGGATTCCGTGTGGACCTGCCAATCAAATCGGCCCGTTACAGGGGACAGTACAGCTCGTACCCAATCAAGCTCTTCTACACCTCAAATATCCCAATTATCCTGCAGTCAGCTCTTGTATCAAATCTTTACCTTATTTCACAGGTATGTAAAACATAACTCATGTGTAAATATAACATATTTGTTGTATATAAATCACATCGTCCAATGGACCAATCAGACAGAAAGACATTCATCTTGTTTCACTTTGAAAACAGTGACGATCGCAAAATTTTAATACTTTTCAGAATTAAATAATGACTAAAATATTCACATTGTTTTTATGTTACAGATCTTGGCAACAAAATTCAGTGGAAATTTCTTGATCAACTTGCTTGGAGTTTGGGCTGTAAGTAACTAAAGTAAAGGAAGAAAGTCTCTAGGATTTTTGCTTTGTATTGCTGATGATGAAAAAATTAAAAGCTTTACAACAAGATGTCAACTGAATTCAAATTCATATATTTTTATTGTGTAACAGGATGTAGGAGGTGGCGGACCCGCTCGTTCTTACCCCATTGGAGGTCTCTGTTACTACCTGTCTCCCCCGGAGACCCTCTCCCACGTGGCAGAGGACCCGATTCACGCTGTGCTGTACATGTTCTTTATGCTGGGATCCTGTGCTTTCTTCTCCAAGACCTGGATTGATGTGTCAGGCTCTAGCGCTAAAGACGTAAGTCATGTGATCAATGAAATAGGGGTTATGTGCGAGTTGCTCTGTAGAAGTTTTCAATATGCAACAGATTTAAATTAAGCATCATACTTGGCGAATAATATTCTCAAGAAATTTATGCATATACTTAGGTAAATTCTCAGAATTTTATGAATACCACTCCAGATCAACAATGCATCTAATAACAGAATACAGAAGTGTTAATTCAGTTGTAGAGAATTAAAAAAAACCCATAAATCTTAATGAATGATAATACAGTCTTCTATCTCTGTATATGTAGGTTGCAAAACAACTGAAGGATCAGCAGATGGTGATGAGAGGACATAGAGAACAGTCTATGATCCACGAGTTGAACCGATACATCCCCACAGCAGCTGCCTTTGGTGGTCTCTGTATCGGAGCTCTCTCTGTTCTAGCCGATTTCTTAGGTAAGTGGAATTTAACAGGGAAGATTCATAAATCATTACACTGTACCAAAAATCATTTGTTGTGATTTGAATATAAAGCAATTTTCTGCAAAATGGGCAATGACTCAATGAATGGGATGCTAGTAGTGATTACATTAATTGTGTGTTATTTTCTCTCTACAGGCGCTATTGGAAGTGGTACTGGTATCTTATTAGCTGTAACCATTATCTACCAGTATTTTGAAATTTTCGTCAAAGAGCAGAGTGAGATGGGTGGAATGAGCACGCTGTTGTTTTAAACAAAGACTAGTGTTTACAGACATTAAATCATTTCTCCATCAGTGTTTTCATGCAACCAATAAAACATTTCATTTTAAGGATTTTAAAATACATTTCTTGCATCACTTACTTTTATTCCTGAGGGAAGTGAATGTGAATTATTGTACAAGTTTACAAAAAATTGAATTTGAATTATTCATGGAATGGTGAATATTTTTGAACAGCTGTATTTATTTTTGAATTGTACATAGTTAGTGTTTAAGTATTTATGACATAATTTATGAGTTAAATTTGACAGCAATGCCATGAAAACAAGTTTTTGTTAAAAATCTCAGTTGCAAAATGAAATGGTTGTTTAAGTACCTGTCGTTGTATGAAAGCTTTATCCAGGTCAAAATAAAACTTATCAGGCCAAGGAAAATTATTTCTCACCGAGCTGCTAGTCAGGTTGACAGCACGATATTGGTTATGGTGTATACGTGGTCATGAGTTAGGTTTATGACTGGAAGAATGATTGTGTTTCATTACAGAATTTTTTATGTTATATGTGAGAAAGAACATTAATAAAAATGGAGAAAAAAGGAATTATTTTATATTGTTTATATTTAACAAGAGTATTGGTTTCTACTTTGCATTTAAAATTTTGATTGATATAAGGCTATAAATAACTTGCACATTACTGCACATTTGTATTGGAGAAGGATTGAACAGAATATTTGGATTAAAACGATATATAAAGTTGGCAGATTAAGGAAACGATGCATATTAAAATACATGTATTCCCCAAAAATTTCATTGTAAAATTTTATAGTATATTAGAACAGTCACACAGCACATTGCAAACAGATTCAGAAGGAAGGTTCAGTTTTCAAAACAACAATAATTACTAGAAGTGTTTTCATGTGAATGAATATTTAATGTCAGTATACATATATGTACAAATCATGGAACAACAAATAAATTCTGTAGAACAAAAGCAACAGAACTGTCTGATGAGATTTCTCGGAAAGGGGCCTGTCACAGGATGTTGTCAACAGAACCTCCCACAATGAAATAATGTCCTCATAATGTCCTCACTCTACTGTCCTCACAAGTGAATACATGAATACAGCTTCTCACTTCATGTACTTGTCCTCTTGTTCCGCCAGGATCTTTGCAGAGGACTTGGCATCATAGAACAGTTTGTTGATTTCATCTATTTCCTCTGAGGTAATGGCGTCCTTCCCGTTGATCTTGGCCAGGAGGTTGCTAGGGGTCAGCAGCTGTACAGAGTACCTGTAATAAATAAGAGCACCGGTAAGTATAAAGTACTTGTTAGGTATTGTGTACTTCATTGAGCATGTACAGAGTACCTGTAATAAATAAGAGTACCAGCAAGTATAAAGGACTTGTTAGGTATTGTGTACCTCATTGAGCATGTAATAAATAACAGCAGGTGTATGGAACTTGTATAGACATAAGACAACTGTGTTCCTTATACATGTACATCATATGATACAGAGTAATACCAGAGAGCAATATCTACAGTAGAATTAATATAAATGTACATGAATAAGAGGTGAAGCCTGTACACACACATAAACATTTAGTGGTCTCACAATATATTTGCAAGGTCCTAATTGTATCTTGCATACAGTGTTTTTATGTGTATTCAATATATTGGTTTTGCTTAACATTCAAAACTCAGTATTATAATCTTGGTTAAAAATTTGAAAGGACTTAAGACATTTATTAGTTATTAACACAAATATGTAATAAGTATGAAGACCACAAAAAAAATTTGGGTCCCTTACCTTAGTGTAGTCTTGACTCCCACTTGACCAAGCTGAGCAAGCGAGTCATCGTCAATCTGAATTCCCTCTGTCTGAGATCGGATTTTCAGGATCTACAATATGGTAAAATTAATACATGTATCAAGACAGTGATATCGTATCATTATATATATATATATATAGAGAGAGAGAGAGAGAGAGAGAGAGAGAGAGAGAGCAAGCATATAATCTTGTCCAGATTTCATCTTAAATGTCAATTCAGAGCAAGGATAAAACAATCAGGTTTGTGCTGTTGTGTTTGTATGCACATATTCCTTTCCTTTTGCAAATCACAAACCATAGCCAAGATTTCATAAACGTCTTTACCTGCACCATTTCTTCCTGGGAGTAGGGGAGAGTTCTGATGATCATAACACGGTCCAGTAAATCCAGGGGGATCCCGTGAGGGGCAACAATGTCCTCTGTACCTCTGACAAGGGACATAAAGAAAACTTATGCAAAACCGTGAAGCATTATAAAAGGTGAGTAAGTCAAATTCTGATCATTCAGCTTAATTTTAAATTCAATCTGAATACATGTAACGGTATATCTAATGAATACATGTATATCTAATGAATACATGTAACAGTATATCTAATGAATAAAACATTTCTCATGTATTGGTATTGAATAAAATGATCAAGTGGCTTAAAAATTAAATATCACCTTATCTTAAATACATGCATGTATATGTACACTTGTATAGAGAGAGCTACCCAGTAAATAGTTTACAGTGTCAAACTTCGTTATCTCGAATGAGATGGGACTGTTTAAAAACTTCGAGATACTCGAGTATTCCAGATATCGAGGGTAAAATATTTTCAAAATAAGTAGTTGGGAATTACGAATCACTTCGACATATTCATTGTATTCGAGATATCAGTGTTCGAGATATCGAAGTTTAACTGTATATGATAATATTTATTGTGCTGTCTCAAGTTCAAGTATAAAATAAAGTTAATAAACTAAGTTCCAATCTAAGATGAAGATTTACCTGATGGTGCATTTTCCACGGTTTGTGGCGAAGATCACAATAGGAGCAATTGTAGACTCTAAAGCACGGTGGAGGTATGTGAAGCACTCAATGTCCAACATGTGAACCTCGTCTATGAACAGAACTCCTGGCACCAGTTCAGCTATACCCTGATCAATGTACTTGTTCACAACTTTGTTAATCTCTTTCCGCAATTTGTCTACATGAAGAGAAATTGAAATGTTCTTTCATTAAAGTTTCTCCTAATTTAAACAATTCTGTTTATTTAAAAGGTCATGAAAAGAATTTAAATCTTCAGTAAATGAGGGTGCTATCCATGGTTTACCTGTGATTTCTGTTTTCTTTGGTTTCATTAGCTGTCCCATCATTGACATGATGTCTTGTCCTCCCTAAAATCCAAATCCAATATTTATTTTTTATTCTATACTGTTACATTTTAGAATGTTACAACAGTAAGTTTATAACGGTACATGTTATATGTTGTCTCATTTATTTTACTTTAGTATGTCATTATTGAATAAAAAATAAATTTTCAGGAGAAAACACCTGCCATTTTTATTTATTTTTCCTTACCTGTGGCCTGGCATTAGCAATGTCTAAATCGTGGAGTGTGACATCTTGAATGACCTCTTTCTTTTTGTGGACATCCCCCTTAGGGAGGGGCACATATTCCTCGGCCTCCAGATCAAATTCCGTAGCATAGCTGTCAGATCTACCTTGTCTCTGTAACAAAACCAGGACATTTGTACATGCAGGTGATTCCTGTTTTAATCTTTGCAATAATGAATGTACACCATGCCCACACAAGTACCTCATAGTTTTCGGTAATGGAAAATGTAGCAAGAGTTGTTTCCCTTTTTCCACCCTTTTAGTGGTCAACATGCTCATATTGATTAATTTGAATTTATCATACTGACCACTGAAGTCTAAATATTTAAGCCTCTTATTATTTATCATTCTTATATTGAATAGAATTTTTTTTTACCACATTTATGCTTTACAGAAGTTAGAAAAAAAACAACTTTTCTTGATGTTACTTCTAATACTGGAGCAAAGAGAAATAACTTTGACAGTATTTACATCATCTGAAAACTTTCTAAATAAGGGTTACTTCAAGAATATGCAGAGTCTAACATGCATTGTCTAAAAATTCACAGTATATCATTATCATTTTGAGTCTTAGTTTAATTTTCAAGCATCCTAAAAGCCATTGAAAGTGAAAACTAAATGCAATATTAGCCCCCACAAAAGTATCAACATTTAAATTAATGTAGAGTTATAAACATTTAGTCGATAATCACCTTTACTGCTCCACTGTTGGCTTCAATGTAGATTACATCTCCTACTTCTACTTTCTCTTTCTGCAGACTCTCGTATATAGATGGATCAAGCTTCAACTGCTTTGTTCCCTTTGCAGTTTTTAAACCAATCACAACATGGCTGACTGTCTTACCATATCCTAGGAAAGAAGAAAACCAAATGAGATACACATTTAAAATAGTGTAAAATTTTACATTTAATCTTCAGGAGTATTATCTGATTTGTTTACACCAATTCATAAAGTTTAAAGTGGGAAATCTCCCATTATGTATCTGTTCTATTAGATGCCTAAAGCAGAGTTCTGAAGGTTATTGACCTAATGTCAACAACCCCTGAGGCAAAATAAGCTGCCCAAAATTCTAGGAACAATATTACTTGATCTGAAAACATGGAATATTTACCTCCCATGGGGTTTTCTGTTTCCACCGGAGTCAGTTCTGTGACTTCTCCCTCATACACTTCTTTGGTTTCCTTGATCCTGAGTCCGATGGCGCGGCGGAAGTTCTCCATTAGGACTTCAGTCTTTTTGATTTCAGAGGAGTATACTTCACTTCCTACCATTGGACAGAAGGGCACCTTGCTCCCCAGCTCCTGAGCAATGGCCAAGGCCAGGGCAGTCTACAAAGAATTTATTATGTAAAGACACCACAGTGATTTTCACACTATCAGAATACAATAAAAGTTTAATATTCCAGACTTAAAAGTCAAGGAAACAGTACCTTAAGAGTAAACAGACTAGCACATCCATGGTACATGTATTTCAGATATCCATGTTTAAGATATCAAAGTTTATTTATTTGCTGTATCATAGGAACACAAAGACTGACTACTGGTCAAAAAAATACAAAAACCAGCTTGACTGACTTCCTTGTTCTGATTTATATACCTATATATCTATATACTTCATATCTTTGCTCTACCTTTCCTGTTCCTGGGGGTCCAGCTAGGAGCATTGCTCGGCCTGCCATCTTCTTGGATTTGATCAACTCCACCACTACACCAGCTGCCTAAAAAAGAGCATACCATACAGTGTGTAGATTATACATGTGGTATACTTTTGATTCATTGATGGAGGGGCAATCTGATTAAAATTAGATTATAGGACATGTCGCTACGAGATCAGAGACAATTTTTCTTGATAAATTAGGTTGTACTCGTAGATGGAATGGAAATCCCCAAAATCCTCTCAACATCTAGAAATTCTAAAAAATGATAGCATTTAAACTAATTCATTATTCAGAGTTGGAAAGGAAACATCCGAAACAACAACCGTATGTAAACAGTGTGACCGTTGGGCCGGTGCAGTTTTTGGTTTTTAAATATACCGGTAAACAGTTGTATACATAAAACAAGTTTTATCATTATTCAGGAATATCTGAGCCAAGAAAATACTTCAATACTTTAATTTCATATGCCAATGAATTGAATTTGCTACTTTATGAAGTATCTAAACAGAGAAAAGCTGTCGAAGTGACAGCAAACTGGGTTTTCTTTTGTGTAAAGAGTATCCATAATCCATCTGTCAACCCTAAGTTAATAAACACTACATATCCAGAGAATTGGAGTACTCTATATGCAGTATTTTGCAAAAAAATAACAAAGTTCAACAACTTGTATTTTTTGCATAAATTATCCAAAACCAAAATCTCCAATATATGTACAGTTAATCTGCAAAACAAAAATTTTCTATCTTGATAACTGTAGGAGGATTTATCCATACAAAAGGGGTACCCTTTTGGCAGCAGTCCGCCCGCAATTTTCACCATTTCAATAACTGGAATTTTCCTATGGAAAATACGATTAAAAATCAGTTATTTGATGTTAATGGGTTTTTTTTTTCAAGGCATACGTGAAACAGAACTGTTCTTACTTATCTGCTTTGCATAGTCAATTATTTTCATTTAATTAAATTACTTTAGTTTGAAACCTTGGAAAGTTATAATACCAAAGTGCAGTGAGAGGCGGCCAATATGGCCGCACCCAGGAGCTGAGAGAAGTTTTTTCAGCTGTTAGTTACCCTGATTCAATTCATTTTTCACTGATTTTCTTATACATACGTGTTACCATTAAGCCTCGCTTTGTTAGCTTTGCCTGCCTCTCACTGCACTCGGTGTTAATCTTAACTTTCATGGAATTAAATGCTAATTTGATAAATTTCGCTGATTTTGAGAGGATCTCATATATATATGTTACCATTAAGCCTTGCTTTGTTAGCTTTGCCTGCCTCTTACTGCACTCGGTATTAATCTTAACTTTCATTGAATTAAATGCTAACATTTGATAGATTTCACTGAATTTGAGAGGATTGCAGTGATTTCTGTGGATTCGGGTTATTTGTGACACATTTAATTATAGGCTCACCCAAACAGTTGCACCAAGAAACATATTAAATGCTGTGTATGAAGCACTAAGGATGGCATAGAAAATAGATGCACAATTTAGCGCTGTCAGAAACTTCACCTTAATGACTTTGTTTGCCTGTCTCTTGCTGCACTCAGTATTAATCGTTACTTTCAATGAATTAAATGCTAGCAGTTGATAAAATTTTCTGATTTTGAGAGGATTCAGTGATTTCCATAGATCTCTTATGTTATTTATGACACTTAATTGTAATTGTAAGCTGTGCTCACCCGAACGGTCGCACCGTAAAACATATTTGTCGATGTTTATAAAGAGCTAGGGATAACATAGAAAATTTCTGCACAATTTAGCCCTGTCATAAACTACATCTTGAGGATATCAGAGTGAATCAGCATGTACATAATATGTATTTTCTTCAAATGAAATAGATAGCGTAAAGATAATTTATTGCTAGTTGTCATTGTTCAAACTGTCTTATGTCGTTGTTGCTTCGCCATACCTATTAACAAATATCTGAAATTTTCGAAAATTCTGAGATACTCTACTATTTGTAATGTAAGAAACTTCTGGAATAAACAAAGTTTGATTGGATACCTCACGAGCAAGTTCTTGTCCGACCAAACCGGCGGCGGATTGAATGGCATACCCACTTTCGTCAAGTCCTAAGCCTTTAATGTGACTATGAGAGGCTATCCTCTGTGTTTTTGTGGTACTTTTTACCTCCTCGATCTTCATTTTTCACTGTTACCGGCCAAACAAAATAAAACAAGACGAAACACACCACGCTGAAACAATCGAGATCTCACAAACTCTTAATACAGCGAAAATCAACATTGACTTTCAAACATATTGGTAACGTAGAAAAGCGATTACCAGAAATTATTCCAAAATTATTACGACAATGTATTTTCAAATATTTTTTTATATAAACATTAAAAATTTCAAGGAATATCAAAACATAATAAGCAAATAGTTAACGACTTTTTATGGTGTTCGGTAAAAAAGGCATGTTTACTTCATGCATACCAGAAACAAGCTGCTCATGCGCAGAGGCCATAGAAACAATCGTGTTTATATCCGCTAAGCGGAATTTCATGCATATTTTATGTTATGGCTCGAATTTAACGCCTAGGCTGGCCATTTACACGCAATATCTGCATAGGGAATAACATCTATTAGGAGAGAACAAAGGTATAGTCTTTCATGGGTCATAAATGAAAAGAAAATTGCTATAGATAAACGTTTTATCGACAAATCATTGAACCGGGTCAGACCGTCTGTGTCAAATTTTAGAAAGGTGCACTGGCTGCACGAAATATGATGCACTTGCTGCACGAAATACGATGCATTTTTCAAAATCATTTCTAAGAGACATTAGATTATACAATACAGGTGTCGTTATGGTCCCATCATTGATATCTTTTTGAATTAATATTCAAACTTAAATTCATGGCATGTACATTTTGGACGTTCATGCACATTTTGTTTTTCATTTTACGCTGACTTATGGTTCTACAAATTAATTATCGATAAACATATGATTAGAACTATACGAATAGCAATTGAATGCAATTGTCACAGATATATGAAATAGATTATTAAATTTCAACTCAAAATGGATTTAGGTTATCAATGAGTTCATTTGCATGAAAAGAATTCATAATAAATAAAGGTGTTTTAGAAACATAGGGAAAATGTCTTAAGACACATACACAATCAAACAGTAAAAAATATTCTGATGTCACATCAATAATGTTAAT
This sequence comes from Magallana nippona, assembly GCA_033439105.1. Lineage (NCBI taxonomy): Eukaryota > Metazoa > Mollusca > Bivalvia > Ostreida > Ostreidae > Magallana > Magallana nippona. The sequence continues at coordinate 2,682,198 of CM065921.1, forward strand.
TGTAATAAATCATTACTTCAGATTTGCATATAAGAGTGTCGATCATTATTTTATTGACATAGGAAACTTTCAAGCCACAGTCAAAGCTTGGTTGAAAATATTTTACCTTTATAAACACATTATTGATTTAACTATATACCATACGATCAATCATTAACAGGCAAACTATATGCCAAATGCAACATTAATAAACTCAATATCAGAATTCTATCTTCATCAGGAAATTTAATTTTGTATGAAGTCAATATTATTATTTGATTCAAATATGAATTATTTATTAGAGATAGCTGAAGTAAAAAAAAAAGAATCTGAATAAGGGAGCTAGGAGAAACTGTTATTGAAATGAAAAATCTAAATAATTTTACAGATGAGTGACAAGGAGAGTGAAGATGGAAGGGATAAGGAAGAAGAGGAGGAAGATGAAGAGCCATTGAAGTATGCCCCTGCCATCAGTGCTCTTCCCCCACGGGTCATTCAGCAGGAGGAGAGTCAGGTGGAGGTGTCTGCCAGCCCTGCCTTCCAGTGTCTGGAGGAGGTTGGTACAACTTTGTTCTGAATTAAATCTGTTCTCCTTGTGTATATTAATTAGCCTTGTGTTATCACTTTACATCATTACCTACATATGTAAGAATTGTTACATTATGTGTTGTTTAAATTTCTGTTGTTTACTGTTAATGCTCCTTCAGTGTGGTACACACATGATGCTTATTTATGCTAGAAACAATTAATAATATAATACATTGGATTTAAATATTAATAATATTTTTTCCCTCTTCTTATGTTCTAATAATAAACTGTAGAATGCATGTGTGCCTTCATAGATGATTTCAATGATAAACTGTATACAGGGTTATTTTCGTCCTGTGTAATCTTCGCCCTTCTACACTTGCAAAAAGTTTCGCCCCGTCTGTAATTCGCCCAGACGCAATTTTGTTTACAGAAGGATAATCTGAGACATTGGAATTTGCCCAGTCTTAAATTCACCCACTGACAACAAGAGCGAAAGGGGCAAAAATAAAATGGGGGCGAACATTTCCCTGTATACAGTATATTCTCCATATTATAGTCAGTGCTGTAATACATAGATGCATTCAAATGATGTTTTAATTTGGTAATAAAAACAGCTTATTTTTCATATTGCAGCTTTTCCAAGAGGGGAAACTGACAGGAACTAAAGTAGCTCTTTTGAAGTCAAAGTATACTGAATTACATGATACTCTAAAAAGGTATTTTAAAAAGTTTGAATATTTGTCAAAATGTTTAGTAATGTATGAACATAAAAATATATATATATATAGAGAGAGAGAGAGAGAGAGAGAGAGAGAGAGAGAGAGAGAGAGAGAGAGAGAGAGAGAGGATAATCTTTACAATCCTCTTATGTTTTTGCTTTTTTTTTTTAGAACAAGAGAAAATGAAACAAATTTACTAAAAAAGGCCAAAGAGTTTACAGTGACTCTAGAGAAACAGAGGAGTGAACTAGAAAAGGGAGACAACTTCCCTGCAGGCTCTAATGCTAACGAAGTGACTAAACTCAGAGAGCAGTACCTCAAGTTCAGGAATGAGACGGAGAAGGCCGAGGATAGGAAATACCAAGTGGAATATAGGCTGGAAATGTGAGTAATGATTAATCAAGCATAGACATGAGGATATTTAATAATGAAACACTAATTAAAGATGATGAGGAGATGCAATGAAGAGGGACTTGGAATAATTCTTGCACAATATACGCATGTATATATATAAAACAGAGTAAACTTATTAACTGTAGGTTCAGGATTTAATAATTGTGATTATACACATGATGAATAAATAATTCAATAACAATGATTACTGTCTAAAAATTGTTACAGAATAGATTTATTTTTATTTGTGTCTATTTCAGTCTCACTGAAGAGAAGAAGATCATGGAAAGAGAATATGCCAGGATGCCCAAGCAAGGGGTAAATTTTAAATGACAATATAATTATACCGATACATTGATAATTCATGTGTACAGTCATCTATTATCTTCAATGGAAATTCATAAATGAATTGAATTCATCCATCACCACATTAGACATTGATTACTGGTTTAGTTTTGTTCAGTTATCTATTGCCTTAAATTCAAATTCATAAATGAATTGAAATTATCCATCTCCACTTTTTGAATTGAGTATCATCCATTCATTCTCTGATCTTTTGTTGCAGGAAATAGAAAAGAAGATCAAAGAGCTACAGGCTGCATGCGAGGAGATGAAGAAGGAAATCAACAACCGTCAGCTGGAGGCGAAGACGCTGAAGGAGGATGTAGAGGACACGAAACGAGAGAACCTCCTCGAGGCGAAGGAGGTGGAGAAGTCCCAAGACGAGATGGAGAAACTTAAGGTCAGGGATAGAGACGGGCATCAGTGTTATAAAACAGAACATTATGTACATTATGTATATATAAAGACTGTTATCTATTAATGAAGTATATCTGTAGACATGTATTTATATATCTCTATGATATTGCTGTATTATAAGGATTTCAAGTAATTTTACAGGCTGAACTAGTTCAAGTCAACACACTTCCAAATCAACTGGCTAAAGAGGCAGACAAACTAGCCCGGCAGAAAAAGTGAGTCATGTGACCATTTTTAAAATTGAGTTTTCTTCTATCATTATACGAGGTTTGCATGAAAAGAAAAAAGAATACAAGAGAGAAGGCATGAATATGCATGACGTTTAGATATATGATTAAATGCAACATTCTTTTTGTTCAATAGTGAGATAGACAACAAAATTCGAGCCATGGACTCCGAGTACCAGGAGTCGTTAGAGATGGTTCAGACGCTGGAGAAAAAGCATAATGAAATGGATGAGGAGCGTTACGAGATCACCAATGAGCTGAAGAAGCAGCAGGACTTGCTGACTCAGCGAGAACGCGAGCTCGCCGAGCTGATGAAGGATTATGAGTATGCCAAGGATAAGGAGGCGGTGCTGAATGCAGACAGGTAAGCACAGGGATGGAAAAGTCAGAGTCCAGGGTCACAGTGAATGTAGACAGATGCGTTCGTATGCAGTTAAAACCATGTCAGTGATCTAGATACTGCCTTCATTTTCAGTCATAGATTCATGTAGTGTTACAAGAAATTTATTATATCCAGTAATTGTCTATAGTAGCAATAACTATGGATTCCCAGGATAAAAAATTTAAAACAGCACATTATAAAAATTGAGAAGTATGAATAATTTTGTTTGTGTGTTCACTTATCCATAATTTTCTTTCAAAACAGAGCTACATTAGACATGAATTTGAGACACATACAGCTGGAGAAGAAAAATACCCACGATGTGTTATCACGTAAAACTCGTGAGAAAGAGAGGGACTTACGAGCCCTGAAAAAACTAGAGCTTCAGATGAAAGTGGCAGAGGAAAATCTTGCTCATACAAAAACAATCCATGAGAAGGTGTTATCACAGGTGGGAGGAATGCCGAAAGATGATGGCAGTTTGCAGAAAAAGAAAGACGATTTGGCCAAAGAAGTGGAACAGACCAAGAGGGCATTAGCCACACAGGTTAGTCACAGAATGTAAAGTGTCACGGCATTCACTTAAAGATGATTTTTTCACTGTAGATTGTAGATGTTGCATTATAATTAACATATAAGATCCTGATTGTAAGTGCTAATGCGTTGCTTTCAGAACAACCTGACAGCTGTGGAACACGTGAAGCTGGAGAAGAGTGCGGCGGACGAACAGAATCTGCTGTATGAACAGAGCGACCTCCGCATAGAAGTGGTGGAGCTCACTCGCCTCGCCGCCATCAAGGTGAACAATAAAGCTTTGATCTACAGGCTCTCTAGCCTTGTGATTCGGAAAGCTTGTTTTACATAAATTTTGTCAAATTTATCTCCCTTTGATTGCATTAAGATTAGATTTTTTTGTTTCGATCAACTGGATGAAAATATTATACGTGGACAAGCTCAAGTAGTTTGTTTTATATATTTATGTACTTATAACTAGGCTGATGAAAGAGAGCAGAAGGCTCGAGATTTCATGAGGGCAGAGATGAGGTACCACAAAGCACGGGAGGATAAGAAGACCAAGGAATTACAGATAGTGGACCACAAGAAAAAATACCAGGAAATGATGATCAAGTGAGTGACTCAATAGTGGAACATTAGTCAGTGATTAATCGATGATTTGGTTAACTGTAATCCAGCTCTTATTCATGTCCAAGAAAATTTTGCATTGCCAAGCTTATGGTTTGAACACAATATTCTTGTCATTGCAATTATTTCTCACTGCAAACAACTTAATATTTATTTATGATAGATTATTTACTTAGGTTTCAATTAAAAAATTAGTCACTATGAACCAGTTTATTACTGAACAATTGCAACATTGACAATAAAAGATGGTTTACTGTATCACAAAATTTTACTGACATTAAAGTAATACAAATTATGCTTTTTATATGAATTTTTTTAATTCAGATTAAAAGACTTTGCTAAGCTGTATGATGTGATAAAGAATGAGAGGAACAAGTGTGTGAACCTGATCCAGACCAGCACTCAGAAGGCTGCCGAGATGAAGGAGAAGATCAAGATCCTGCAGAACGAGATCGAGATTCTACGCACTGAAGTCAGCAAGAAAGACAAGTCAGTACTCGATGCATGTCTTGTTTGCGTGTTGTGTTTATCAATCTGGATATCATTCTATTTCAGTTTTTAGTATTTATTGTGCAGGATGGTCAAGGTTGAACACTTCCAATGCTCAATGTAGAAAATTATAAAATATTCAAACAATATTGAATTTTAAAGGTAGAACTTTTGGGGTTTTCCTTTACTAAATAAAACTTTAGGACTAGAAATATCTGAATTTGAAATTTTCAGGCAGATTTGATTTGATGCATGATTTGTTGACCAACCAGCCTCCTTATCCATCAGATTTTTCTTTAAATTTTAGATATCATCATACTTTAAGCCATAAACTGTCATTTAGGAAAAGAAATCTAAATATTTTATCTTTAAAATTTGGATATTTTCCTATAACTCTTGAAATTCTTCTCCCGACAGAGAACTTCAGAAGCGGCGGCTGAAACACATGCACAGTATCGTGATGAGGGACGGTCTCCGTAACGAGGTCGCCAAGCAGAACGCGATCTATGCTGAGATGAAGTCGACCGTGGAGCAGCAGAAGATGGACCTGTCTAAGCTGAACATGATGATGAACCAGGGCGAGGACGAGAGCAGCAAGCTAAGGGAGCGCTACTCCGTGGAGGAGAAGAAGAGGAACGACAGGTGAGAAAGCCTACCTGTGTACACCTGTGTCACCGTCGGGTCATCCTGTAGCTTTATTGTAGCTTTTATGTAGCCTATCTTTATTTGACCTCAAGTCCTGTCAGAATACAATTGCTGATTATAGAAAAAGTGAATGTGGAATATTTTTGTGGCAAATTTCTAAGCTTATATATGTATTGATAGCAATGTGTAAAGTATATAACAGTTGAAGAGTTGCCTACCTTTATCAGTACTGCATCAGGTTTTTATTTCGCTTTGTTTTGATAACTCTTCCTTTTAATTCTATTCTTTATACAGAGGCTTGAGGCTTATCCAGAGGGAGGAGGAAGTCTGCATATTTTATGAAAAAGTAAACATTGAAGGTAAAAAAATGTTTGAAAAAATATTATTCTTTCTTTCTTTTTCTGAAATTCGAAAAAGTTCATGATAATGATAAACCAACATTTGTTCAAGTAAAATAGTTGAATTATAAAAACTAGTAATACATCAATATGTATTTGATATCCTTTAGAACAAATGATAAGAAATGGTAACGTGGACCTACAGGCCAGAGAAGAGGAGATTCGGTTCATCAAGATGGCTCTGAATGAGGAGAAGAGGAAGCAGGAGTTGCTATGGAAACAGCTGCCCAACAAGAGGTCCCTAGAGGAGGAGTTGGTGACACTCCAGATCCAGTTACAGCAGTGCCAGGACCGTATGTTGGAGCTGGAGAAACAGCTGGAGGATCCGTACGATGAGAGTCGGGTCCGCTATCTGGAGGGGAAAGACCTGCCGCCCGCTAAGCTACAGGACAAGATCGAGGACGTAAGGACCACCCAGTGTTATCTTATGATTATTAGCCTTATAATTTAATGTTACTATTTCTTTGAATAATTTTTCATGATTTTTAGTGAATACTGAGCTGGAGAACTGAATGGATCACACATTTTAAAGAGATTAATGCACAAAAATCAAAATTTAATGAATTTAACAATTGCTTTACAGGATCACATATATTTAAAAAGATTGCATTAGACTTCAAAATTTAATGATTCCTTACAGCTTGAAGCTAGGCTAGCAGAAAAAGAGGAGCACTTGTTGGAGAAAGATTTGATATTTGAACAAGTTAACCGCCTGGTGGACAGAGTAAAAAATAAAGCAGAAGGAGGAAAGGAGGATACATTAGAACTCGCCAAGAAGGTCAGTATGAAGGGACTCGCCAGCTGGATTACCACTGTGTTAACGGTATCTTATAAAGATTGGATTATTGGTAGACAAAAAAGTATCCATATATATTGAAATTTACAACGGTTTCCCAACCATCATCATTTTGTTTGTCAAGTATTCTACCCAATTCAATATCTGTACATTTTTACTCAGCCTTACTCTTAACTTATGACTGGAATACATACAGTTCCTATGTGTTTGTATTTATCGTTTTTCATATTGATTTCTGTTAAATGCATTTCAATTCCACTTCATGCATTTATAATGAAGTATCAGATCATGAATGCTCTGATATTTCCATTTCAATCTGCTATGAATTTCATGCCTTGTTATAAACATGCCAGGCACTCTTAGTTTCTTTCTATGAATTAAAGAACTCTTGCTTACCAAACTTTTGCCATAAATATAATACAGGAATTTTTCTATTTCAATATAAAAGATCAAACGATAACATTCAATTGTCTGTGTTTTAGGTTAACGAACTCCAAGCGAAAATTAAAGAAACGACACGTAAAATGATGGCTTTAGTGTCTGAACTTTCTATGAATCAAGCAAACGCTTTAAAATTACAACAAAATCTAAAGGAGAAAGAGGCGGACTTAGAACAGTGCTATATTCGTATGGAGAAAGGAGAGGCACCTAGTGATGAAATTGCGGCGGAATGGTTCAAGATATTACGAGACGAGGATAGAAGATCAAGAGACAAGGAAGAAATCAGAATGGTATGTCTAATTTCTTTGATGATTTTACAGATGTTAAAACATAAATATAGTTTAATCAAAATATAAATATATTTTTATTTTGTTGAGAATGCATCGTTTAAGTTTGCTAGTATTAAAGGAATAAATTGTATTACTATAGCTGAATGAGAGGACTTGTGACATTATTTTACATAATAAGGCAAGTTGGGATGGTCTCATTTTGTGATGGAGTTTTGGTAGATTGTTTATGATGATCTGGTTTTGTAATTTGTAACTGCGGGTATTTCTAACAGGTTGATTAAGATGATATAGTTTTCAGACATAACTTTTTTGTTAGACTTGTAGACTGGTAGACTGATTATGATAACCTTATTTTGTGATGCAATATTTAAGGTATATATGATTATGATTTTATAATACCTCGCTTTGTTCGGCAGGCTGAGGAGGAGGAGGAACAGTACAAGATCGCCGGTGGCGTGACCACCACCGCTGAACCGCGACCAAATGCTTACATCCCAGATGATGACAGTGAACTGCCAATCCCACGGCCTTATGGGAAACATGCTCCTTTCAAACCAGCAGAATCTGGATCCACCATGCGACATATCAGAAAACCAGTACCTAAGCCTATTGAGATCTAAACATTCTAAACTGAACAAGCGTTATTTATTATTGTTCATGTGTATCAAGTATTGTCAGAACAGTTGGCCTCAAGTGTTCATTGGTACATGTATATTGTATGGTGGTTTCCAACTTTGTCAAAACACACAGATGTGTAGAAATTGTACATTGCCAATTTTGAAATAGAAAACTTGAACCACTTTGTACAGAAGTTTGTATGCTAGTGATCTTGATGTAGAAAATCATGTACATCAAGTTTGTGGTTCATTCAGACAGAAAAGTGGACCAAGTGTCAAAGTCTCTTCATACTTGTTTTGATGTTTGTGTATAAATCCATTAAGGTATATACTGTGATATCTTAATTTTATTTTTTTTCTCCAATGTTGAACAATAAAACATGAAAATACCTGGAGATGTGCTATATCATCATGTTTGTGTGTGTGGGGGGGGGGGGGGGGATGTTGAAATTATTGCAGGGACTGAGACTGTGTGTGTTGGGGGGGGGGGTGTATGGGGATATTGCAATGAAGTGTATCCTATTTCACAGACGTATTAAGTGTAAGTAATACTATATATTCATTTCTTGATATAGGGAAAATTAATGTAAAATAGTAAAATATTCCAATTCTTACTTATTAACATTTGTTTCCTACATCTGATAAATACTTATGAAAATTTTATTATTATGAAAAGCTAATTAAGAAGACGGTTAATTATTATTAGTGCACATGCAGTACCAACATTGTCAGTAGAGAATGAAAATGCTTTGCATGAAAAATAACACATTAACCAGGTGTTAAATAAATCAACAAAGATGCAATGCATGAACAGTGAATATTTACATTTTCCAGTGTCTCTGTGATAACACTACGAATCGATTTTGTACTATACAGCCCAATAAATTCAAAAGACGTTTTGTTAGGGACGCAAGCGGGTTTGCATAATTAATATTGCTGAAAATTATATAAATATAAGTAATAAGGAATCATTCTTTGAATATTATGAAGTGATGATTTCGGTCGGGGCGTGATCAAATCTATCATAAAGCCCTTCGGGCTTTATTGGATTTGATCACACCTGACCGAAATTATCACCTCATAATTCCTTAAATACATTCTAGATTCCAACGAAGCATTTCAAAAAATCAAAATTATTAACTCTTTGTTCTTCAGAAAATTCGTTCAGTAAATCTTATGTTTAAATTAGTGCATTCCCAAACTTGTGTTTTCTAAGTTAGCGAGTAAAGCGGCATAAAATACCATATTTTTAATCACTCATTTGGCCATTCACACATACAAAATTATGTATAAAGGACTCTCTTTTGGTTAATTCATACGATCATGAAGAATTTTATTAATATATATGACGAGGGTTTTATTCACGGTTGGCAATTCCCATATGAAACAGAAACATTGCAACAAAGAAAAGCCTTTAATTTTAGTTACATATATAAACATAATGTATCAAGGATGTTGAATCTCAAACACTTCTATCCTCAGTGATCGACAGACACTTACTTTCCAGGATATTATAATATAAGTAAGTAAGTAAGTAAGAGTAAGTGAGTAAATGATTTATTATACAGGTAGTAACATGTGTTTATAAACAAATATAGAAACATGTATATTATATGATAGCTTAATGAACAAACACCCGGCCCATCGGACCTACATGTCACTTTATAAACATGAATATACAAATAACAATAAGTTTACCCATTGTTATTTTAATATAGGATAGATTCTCTGCACATAAAAGCTGAATATACGAATTTTGCAGTTTGTCTAGTAGAAAACCAGTGCAGTCTTAGTCTGACATGTTTAGTAATCGATTATTAAAGCCAATACTAGTAAAGAACTCGGTTCTAAGTTTTGAATAAGATGTACATGTACAACGTAATAAAAAATGAAATTCGTCTTCTATTATAATACATAACCTATCGTTTACTTCCTCCCCCCACCCCCCCCCCCTCCCCTAAATCGCCCTGTTTCTATTCTGATAGGAAGAACACCACACCTAGATTGTGCAAATATAGATCTGTGAGGTTTGGGTATGTCCATTGTAACGTATTTTTGTAAATTAAAATCACTTTTAAAAGACCTGTAAGTTCTGAGTTTTGAAACACTTTGTAGTTCATTGTGCCAGTCATTCACAAATTTCTGTTGAAGCTTGATCTCAGCTAACATGTTGAAATATCGATAGATTGGAGTAAAAATTTAACATGGTGTGACCAGTTTTGGTTATTTGATTTTTCTAATTCCCACAGGAAAACTAATTTCGTATGTCTGTCATCACTCATAGTAACGAGAAGATTCCACAATCGTAGCATGTTAAGTTGATGGCAATAGAATGAAGGAAGCCAGCCACTATCTCCTTGAATAGTTAAAATCGGAGTAAACCGATGCACTCCCAGAAAGTATCGCAACGCCCGTAGCTGTACGGATTCGATGTTGTAAGATTTTCTGTACCCCCACACTCCACTGCAGTAGTCAAGAATTGGCGTAACTCCGCTTAGAAACATCTTTTCGTACGTGTAAAATCCTATCGATTTGTTTGAATGTATTTTCGAAATAAAGCCTCCTATTCATGCACGTCCATCGGATTTAGCGAGTTTTTCTGTATTATATTTAAATGTAGCAAATTCATCGAATAGTACACCAAGATATTTATAGGATGTTATGTTGTATAGTCAAGACACCCCCCCCCCCCCCCCCCCCCCCCCGGATGCAAAATACATATGATCGCTTCTCTTTCGCTGACGCTCACGAAAATGTACTACTTCAGAATTGAGGAGTTAATCCGTAGCCGCCATTTCATACACCAGCTAGAGACAATAAATATGTAGCTGAATCTTGCATATTGTCATGGCACTTTGTTCCTCAAACTAACTTGTGTGCACGGAGGTTTGTAATCGTGGATTTGAATTAAACAAGGGTTTTAACTTTTTGAAATACGCTTGCAATCACGAAGATCAGTTAACAGTTAACAGGCTCTAAACTGGACAGTTTTATGTGTTTGATTTTTTTTTCTAGGAAAAGGACTTGAAAGGATCGCTATAATGTTAAACTTAATGACATAAAATATATACCACTGTCATAGTTTACTGAAAGATTTTATTTCTCGTTTTTACCTTGTTGCGTCTTTTTCGGCCAAGTCAAAGTGTGAAAATAAGATATTTTAAAATATATATTTTTATGTAAATCTAATTTGAATAACGAATGAAAAATATACACGTAAATATTGTAACTTTGAGAGTTTTGTTTATTGAAATAATCAGTTGTGTGTCAATTAACCCCTCCCCCTTCCACCCTTCCCAGTTTAAACTGCAGTTTAATAACAACCGAGACAACGAAAACGTGGCCAAAATGTGATATATATACACAGGAGCGTCGGAAGGTATTTCATATTGGGACGGCTATTTGATAAAAAAAAAAAAATGTAGGGGAGGGTTGATATGCATTCAAAATTTTTATTAAATCGCTAGACCTATAATTAAAATTGAATTAATTAAAAACGCATTTTCTTACATATCCACGATCGATCAATGCTTGGAAAACGCTAACTTTTATGCTGCCATCTGGATTTCCGAATTAGGATCAAAACATTGAATTTATGGGCAGTAACTAAGCACCTAAAACTGTTCCACACAATTTTATATGCATATCAAAATTTACAATTAATTTTAAAAAGTGTACTATAAAAATATCTAACTGGGATAATTTAACCTATAATTGTTAGCGTTTTCCAAACATTAGTTACTAATAGTACTGGACCAATGTGGAAATATGAACTCATAGAATTATATTGACACTCTTTATTAAAACAGGGAAGTATATATATCAAAATCGTTAAAAACGCCCGAAAAACGTCAGACACAAGTCATTGCAAAAATATTTTGAAATTCTCCAATTATATTCCAAGATAACAATGTCTCATGTCATGTTTCTTAATTAACAACTGCCTTGAAAAATGAATATTATATGTTTGAAACGGTCGGGTACCTAGAATGTACGCGTGTCACTATTGATAGGTGTACAAGTTACTCCCCTTGACTGGAACTCTTCTGCTTCTCTCTGTTCCAACATGACAGGTTTGTCGTATTGACTGCTTGGTAAACAATCGGAGAAAACAACACAGCAACATGAATATCTTCATCTCAGGCTTTGCCTTACTAAGCGTACTGTGTGCAGTGTTGTTTATCTACACCAGAACGGCTTTGACAACAATAAGCGATGCTGCCTTCAAAACCTTCCAACGTGTATACCTTGTGGTCTATCTACTTGCCATGGGTGAGTGAACATGATTACTGCAGTAGTCCATATCAATATTTAATCAAAAGAATAACGCTAGCAAATTAGGCGTGGACATTTGTAGACTCACTCGGGCAGTTGTTACAGTTGTTCGTTTTACTGGTTAGAGGGGGTTTCCAGCTGTTAGTCCAGCTACATGTAACTCGAGCTTCTATGATAAAATTTAAACTGTTTGTGTTCATCCTGTATATATGTATTCTTTTTAGAAAAGTGGAAAAGCATTTTCGGATGAAGGCTATGCCTTTCAAATGCCAAAATATATAATTTATATTTTACGTATATTATATGTAATTTGAAATCATTAAAAGAAATTTACAATTGAACTGACTGGAACAAGATGGTGTGTTACAAAGTTTAATTTTCAGAAAAAAAATAAAAACTTTACTTCTTATATTCTTGATGGCTTCATAAAATGATTGGATATTTAGCATTTTGCACAATTGAGTTGTAATGGAAATTACCTAGTTAGCTGATTTGTTGAGATTTGTGCAAAACTTTAAATTTGATCTGTGTAATGAATTTAGTTTCTCATATGAAATGAAAAATTTGTACGTTCTTGGTCACTTTGCGTAGTGGCTGGAATATAGATATTAGATAACCACATATTTTCCAACATAAAAGCTTAATCTTTGTTACATTGTATATGCAAACAATTCCCAGATTTAAGATTTCTGGATGATCATGAACATTGCTGAGGATCCAACATTGTTAACTGTTTTGAATATGTTTGGTGTGTTACAAAGTTTAATTTTCAGAAAAAAAATAAAAACTTTACTTCTTATATTCTTGATGGCTTCATAAAATGATTGGATATTTAGCATTTTGCACAATTGAGTTGTAATGGAAATTACCTAGTTAGCTGATTTGTTGAGATTTGTGCAAAACTTTAAATTTGATCTGTGTAATGAATTTAGTTTCTCATATGAAATGAAAAATTTGTACGTTCTTGGTCACTTTGCGTAGTGGCTGGAATATAGATATTAGATAACCACATATTTTCCAACATAAAAGCTTAATCTTTGTTACATTGTATATGCAAACAATTCCCAGATTTAAGATTTCTGGATGATCATGAACATTGCTGAGGATCCAACATTGTTAACTGTTTTGAATACCGGTATATTTTTTATGTCCACTGTTGACAGTTCCATGTAAATGAATAGAGCCAACTATTTTTAAAGCAAGGGATTAAGATAGTATGAACATATGAATTAAATCCTTTATATTTATTTATATTTTATATTTGTACATGTACATACACTGAATTTTATTAAATCAATCCCTCAATTAAACTGCTTGATACTATATGCATTAACTCATTACTTCATAAGTTAACTCTACATGTTAAAAAGACTAACACATGAAATGCACAGACAGTACAGGTTAATGTATATGGATGATATGAGTCTAGAACATATTCACTTTGAAGTTCCATGTGCCTTTATTGTTTATTGATTCCTGCAATTTTCCATATCTCGTGCAGAATGCTCATAAATGATAAGTAAAAGCATAGCTGCGCCTCATCACTGTGTACAAGGTAAATCATTATCTTTTTGTAGCACAGTGCATCATTGGCTAAATCAAAAAGGTTACACTTGTATTAGCTTTTTTTGATGACATCACAATTGCTCATGCTTAAATATCGTGTAAATCTGCATAAAATTACATTTAAATTTGTCCCATTCACTGGAACAGTTTACGTTCTTTTTTTATAAACTGCTTCACATTGACGTGATCAGTTGTAAAAATATGATATTGAAATGTGGTGGATTTTTTATACCCTGTATACATGTATTTGTAACAGTATTATAAACTATAATTAGAGAAAAAAATCCAGTCTCCATGGAGATTCAAACCCTAGTGAAGATGTTTGGTGTATGGTCCCAGCTCTCTAACCATATGTTGACTCTGTTAACCAATATTCCTTACAAAAAATTGGCATTGTGGTAGTTGTTTTTCATGCTAAGTAAATTGCCCATTTTTTCTGTAATACTATGAAATTATACGTACTTGACATAATTACTTGACATGTCGAGTAACATCTTGTCACATAATCAGGAAACCTTCTCATGTTATAACAAGCTTATAGAATAGGTTATAACATTGAGATATCCCCTAATAGGAGACTGTGTTATGTAACTTGCTTTTCATCAGGTGTGTGTGTTTTCATAAATCTTGACTACCTTTACCAGAGGACAGTTGTTACCTGGTGAACTATTTTAATATGATTTGAGTTTCTACCATTATGTTCAGAAATTATTTGTCTCTATAACTGACAATAAATTGTACATTGAAATTAAAATTTAACATCAAGAAGACTAATATTTTTTTCAAGCAAATGCTTATTTTTGTGATATAAATTAACAAACCAAACCATACAATTTAAGCCTCATACAGTCAGAGGGAAAAAGAATTTTAAACAAAATTACATTAATGTAAGTTTCCTGTTAGTTCTCCACACAGTACCCCCCGCCCCAGCTGTGTTACCTGGCAGGTACAGCTGGTGCATTTTACCAGCACTGGTTACTAGCACTGGTTACCAGCAATGGTTACTAGCACTGGTTACTAGCAATGGTAATAAATTGCCCAATCTACGATCTACAAAGCCCAATATTGACTGCAGATTTGATTAGGGCAGACTCCCCCTTTATAAATGTTGTCCCAGTACATGATTTATTGTACAGGAAGTGTCCCTATATCATGTACATAGGCAAACAATGATATGTTACCCTGTAATTGGGGGCTGTATCCACCGCACAGCTGTTCAACAATGTGCAACACTTGCTAGCATAGATTTACACTCGAGATGTCAGTTTTTTATTCTGTGTTTGCGAAAGAGGCCATAAATCTAAATGACACATCTGATAAAATTACACATTTTCTGCTTTTTTTTCCTTTTGATTTAATTTGTTTAAAGATTTAACTACATGTATTCATTGACATTCCCAATATAATCCATTAGAACTACATGTATTCATTGACATTCCCAATATAAGCGGCTTTAGCCATTAAGTTGAACTACTTAAATAGTGAAAAGAGAGCATGTAAACCAATTTTTACGTTAAGAAGAAAAATTGGAAAACTGTAATGAAATGTTCTTAACAAGATTGTTGTGCAAGTTTAATTAAATCAATGGTATATTCTTTATTCAATTTCATATTACATGTGTCAAATATTTTAAGTTGAAAGAATCAAATATTGACTGTTTAGTGCAGGATATTTTTGACAATTTTATATGAATGTAAATAGAGAATTTTTTTTTTCACTTGCGTTGTTGTCTATTCAGTGTAGCACTTTAATTAAATTATCAATCAACATGGTGAATCCGTGTTATCCACTCTAATGATAAATAGATATGGTGACGTGTTGATATTCTATGCAAAGTAATACAGGTAATGTAAATTTATTCACTTTTCTGTCATGTAAGACATGTTGGGCAAAGAACAAGACAATATTGCGAGGTACCGCACTGCTGATAATTCATCCAATATTGTCATGTTTTAAGATCATTTGGTACAAGCAGGTCATACAGGTGACAATTTTACCTGTCCATTCCTTTAGTAGTTTTGTACTTGCATGTAGAAATCCCACATTTTGGAGAAATCTCTTAATTGAGTAATTAATATCTAATGTTAAAGTCCAATTTATTATAAGACTGAAAATGCTCTTGAAATAATTAACATGATTTGTGGATCTCTTTAACACATCTCAAACATAAAAGTAATAAAAAAGAGAGATTTTTATTTCTACAAAATCTTTTGAATGTACAATGCAAGCATGCTACATGTAAGTACAGGTCAAGGCCTTTTATAGGATGTATTAACAATTGAAGGGGTGCGCTGTGAGCCGAGTAAAACTGGTTCTGCCACTCGGAGAACCAGTTACATGTTATGGCCACCAGGATGTATAATTATATCTATAAATATCTGTAGCTTTTCTGAATCAGAGGCTTTGTAGAAAGGAAGGATCGGTGATATCCTTTGATACTTTCTTTGCAACAAGTCAAAATTGACCTAATTGTCTCTTGGTCACTGACACATCCATCTTCAGTTACAACAATCGCAAGACAAATTATCCCTAATTTTATGTTTCATTTCACTTTCTGTGAATAACTAAATGATTTTGACCTTGCAATTTAACTTCTCATTTGACCTTGAAATTAACCTTGACCCTGACATTCAATGCTTTAATGGACGTTGAAATTGACTTTCATTTTTTTCATTTATCTAGTTTATATATCTCAATATATTAAAATATTGATGAACTTTGGCGTTAACTTTTAATACCTTGATAATAATTTTGTCTCTATGTGTCACAGTGTAAAGTAGCATGAACATTGACCTTCGCATTAATGTTGTGTTTATGACTGAAATGTCACAATGTCTCGGCTTCACCTCGCCATCTATGAGATTAATCTAATCAGACCGAGATATTTCTGTAGTCAATCAGAAACAAACCCTAATAAGTAATACTATTGATACTTGCTATATAACATTATATATATATAACGTTGTATATATAAGGTTGTATATATATAACATTGTACATGTATTTGTTTTGACAGCCGGTGACTGGCTACAGGACTCCCATGTGTACGCCCTCTACGATACTATATACATGTATCAGTGTTGATGCTTGTAGTATAACGTTGTATATATAACATTGTATTTATGTTTTGACAACTGGTGATTGGCTACAGGACTCCCATGTATACGCCCTGTACGATACTATATGTCAGAATTGATACTTGTTATATAAAGTTGTATTTACATGTATAACATTATATTTATGTTTTGACAGCCGGTGACTGGCTACAGGGCCCCCATGTGTATGCCCTGTACGACAGCTATGGAATGTCCTCGCACCAGATCGAGGTGCTGTTTGTGGCAGGGTTCGGATCCAGCATGATCTTTGGAACAGTGGTGGGATCCTTCGCTGACAGATAGTAAGCAAGCACTTGTTATGTCTCTAGATTATGTATTATTACAAGTATTGTATGCAACATTTATAAATTTTGAATCAAAGTTGATTATCATCAGTTAAAACATATTGAATCAAATGTTAGATATTGATTGCTTTAAAGGGCCTTGGACACGATTTGAGCTCAAAATTTTCAAAATTTATTTTTCCATTTTTAATGTCCAGAATGGTTAATATGGATATTGTTAATGCTTCCTCAAAATTTGAAAGTCAAATTTTGAGTTACAAGCAAGATACAGAGTTTGAAATTCTTTGTTTTGTAAACAAAGCTCGAGTCTTGTTATGTTTAAAAATGTGTTGTATTGGTATAGGTTTCAATGAAAATGTGCTTTCTTTTGTTGATAATATTATTTATGAACACATTGAATCAGTTTATCTTGTTTGCCACCAGTCATTTTGTCAAATAAATTGTAATTTCTTTACTTTACATTATTTGTAAACAAATATAAGACTCAAGCTTTGTTTACATAACAATGAATTCTTACTTCTGTATCTCGCTTGACACTTGACATCTAACATTCAAATTTTGGTCAATCATTTAAAATGCACAAGTAAAGCATTTTATACATAAAAATAAAAAATAAAAATTTGAGCTCAAATTGTGTCTAAGTCCCTTTATCAATAAGTATTCATACTCTTTTATTTTCCAGTGGTAGAAGAGCTAACACCATCTTGTATGGAATTTTATATGGAGGAGCATGTATCACAAAGGTTGGTTTAAAAAAATGAAAAAACACCTGGGCATGAGGTTCATATGAAATACCCAGATTTTTGATCCTCCAAAATTTTTAATTAGTCACAAAAACATGTTTAATTAAGTATACTACACTATAATTTTGACTTGACAGCACTTCAACAACTTCTACATCCTGATGTTGGGCCGATTGCTGGGGGGAATAGCTACATCCATCCTGTACAGCGCTTTTGAGTCCTGGATGGTCTATGAACACCATAAGGTGGGTGGAGCCAGGAAAGTTATCTCCCTTTTTAAAATTTTTTATTTGAATTATATTTTGGAATTTTAAGAGGAGAATAATTAAGAGTACTGGTAGCCTTGAAATGTATGCCATGTTATTATTTTTAACTGAAGTTGATATTTTATTTATTTTAGAGAGGATTTGACCAGGAATCTCTGGGAAACATTTTCAGCAATGCTGTTTTGGGGAACTCCCTGGTAGCCATTCTAGCTGGTCTAGTGGCTCAAACCTTTGCAGACAATTTTGGATTTGTGTATGCAGAATTTGGTTGTCTCCATTCCAGTGATTTTTAAGATAATTGACATAATATTTGTTAAGGAAAATATACTTACTTCATAATAGTTACAAAATCTGCATCTCTGACACTTTGGATTTTATTCAAACTCTATGGAATGATTGAAGTGCTCCTGATTTTCTATTTTTAGCGCCCCATTTGACGTTTCCTTGACTGTTTTGACATTAATGACCATTATAATTGTGTTCACCTGGAGTGAAAATTTCGGCGACAAGACTGGCAACTGGAAACAGAACTTCAACAATGCTTTTTCTGCTATCCGCAATGGTGAGTACTGTTGCTTCTTTGTTGAACGTTAAAACCCGTTCAGTCCTTCAAAGTGCAAGCTAACTGCAATTAGCACTTAATTTTTATTTGCATTTTTTGAAAATCATGTGCAGGTTTAGGTATTGAAGGTTTGGTCATCAGTGTGCAAAATTAATTTGTTATCGTGTGATAATTCACGTTAGTATTTTCAATTATGTGAAAACAAACAGAAAGTACATGTGTATCATTCACATCAATGATAAAAAGTTGACATTACAAATATATATATATTATATATATATATATATATATATATATATATATATATATATATATATATATATATATATATATATATAATTTTGCCCTATTTTCCCTCATTGACGGTTGGCAAATTCAAAACATGGCTAATTCTTAAATGCAAGTTTCTTTACTTTAGACACAACTGTGAATTTAAAACGAGATGAAATCTTATAAAACTGTGACTGGCTTAAAAAAAAACAATGATCAAAAATAACCCAGTATACAGTACAACTTAGTAATGTAGTAAATGCAGCTAGAGATAATAGTGGTCACTGGTCATTAGTACTATGGTGTCCAGGTCAGAGTAATGCAAGTGTATTGGCACTGTCTGTACTGATCCGTTTCTATCTCCTACAGACACTAAGATTCTTTGCCTGGGTCTGATCCAATCCCTGTTCGAAGGCTCCATGTACATCTTCGTGCTGGAGTGGACCCCCGCTCTCACCCCTAAGAGTACCTCCACAGAAAAACAAGAATCCATTCCTCATGGACATATCTTTGCAGCATTTATGGTGAGTGGATCAGAGGAACCAGTTGTCCCAGGATAATCCAATTTTAAAGCTTGCTTATACTGAAAACATGGATAATTTTACAGAGTAAAAATTGGCAGTGTAATAGAGTGTTCATGATGGGACAATTTTTGCAGGACTATACAGCATAAGAAATAATACTAATTTTTGCAGGACTATACAGCATAAGAAATAATACTAATGGTACATGAACCATGCTCTTGCCAGTATTAATATTTCAAATTGTTTTTTAAATGGTTACTTTTGTGAAATCTCATTGTAAAATTTGTAAGCATTTCTAAGAGAAAATGCAGTAGATTAAAAGTGTATTTTGCCTGATATGCATGCATCATGTCTTTCCTTTAGATAGTTTTAGCCTTAAAGGTTATGATTATTTGTGAGTAAATCTCAATTTATGATTGTGCTTTATGATATAAATGACAATAGTTTACACATGTAAACTTTGTGCATTCACAGTACTTTGATTTTGATTTCAGGTATCAATAATGATAGGTTCATCAATATTCAAGCTGTTATCCAAGTACACCAATGTAGAATCCTTCATGAGGTATGGTGAACGATTCTATTGTCTGTATTCTGTTCTCTCAGCTGTCGCCTGTCAAACAATACTTCAATGATAATGTAGAGTACTATGAGAGGAAAATCAATTAACAAAACGAACTTTTTTGATCGTAAGATATTGCTGCATTAAGATACTGGAATATACACAAACAACATCAGGGCATCTTATGTTTGTCAAACATACCAAACTCAGGAAATATGAAAGAAGATGGGGATTGGCATATTGATAAGCATGATAAGTGTTGAGGAAATCTGCCATTAAAAAACAAATAAATGTAGAGAATAGAAAATGATGAGACATGAAAACTTATTTATACTTTTAATGAAGAATAAAAAAAACTATTAAGACTGAGTGACAGCAAGTCTTTTCAAAATGATAAAACTTTGTTGTTAATAATTTTATGTAAGACTTGTATACTCTCTATACTGGTATATAATTGTTCATCTTTCTATATTCAACAGTTATGGTTTCTATTTTGTAGGGGAGTTTTGTTCATAGCAGCTGTTTCTTTAACCACACCCATTTTATTCAAAGGAGTAAGTGATTTCAATGCTCACGATATTTTTATCAAGATAGTTTACATGTACATTGTACCTTAAATTCTGCAATTTTACTTTTCCTAGATGTGAAAGTTTAAGACAATCTGAAAGCACCCCCCCCCCCCAAAAAAAAAAAAAAAAAACCAACAACAAAACCAGAGTTGAATGCTATACTTGATCCATTCTGCATTCTAAAAATTTTAAAAGCTGTTGTAAAATTTGATTTGTATAAGGCAGATATTTACATGTATCAAAATTGTAAATAAAGCTTTTGGAGAGCAACAAATTAATTTCAATTGACTTTGTTTGACAGAACCAGGTAATAGTGTTTGCCGGTTTCCTGGTGTTTGAATGCTGTGTGGGCATTTTCTGGCCGTCCCTGGGACAGATGAGGGGGAAATACGTCCCTGATGACAGTAAGTCATAGCATAATTCTACAGCCAGTAATCAGTGATATCAGGCCAAACCGCCCCATTTATTCTGCTTAAAGAAACACAAGAAATTCTTTTCAATCAGTTAGAATTATGAAAAGAGTCTTTTCTATCTGGATAAGTTAGTGGTGTTTTTATAAAAGAAAATGGTAAAATGAAGACATTCATAAACAAAGTAAATGATCCTATTTTATAAGTGATTTGATTTTAAAAGTTTGTACACGTACATCTGCACCTTACCTGACATACACATACAGTAGGTTTGATGTAAAATATGTTAAACTTTATATGTATTTATTATTATTAATGTAAAGATGTTTGATTTTTTCCTTCAGTTCGATCCACCATAATGAATTTCTTCCGTGTCCCGTTGAACATGATCGTCGTCGTGATATTGTTACAGGTAAGTTGTGTGGGAGGGCAGGTGTATAGTTGTCAACATTTATATATTGTTACAGGTAAGTACTGGTAGTGGGGGAGGGCAGATGTCAACATTTAGTTGAACTTGCATCAATTTGCAACATTCTTAGTTACAAATATAAACAATGACAGGAATCTGTAAAGATTTGAAGAGGTCTTTGATGTAATATTCTCCACAGAGGTGTCTCTGTCATATAAATATTTACAGGTATCTGTAAACATGTGTAAGATGTAATGTTCTCTGTTTTATAAGATGTTATGTTCTCTGTTTCAGAACCTGCAGATGAAGGTGATCTTTGAGTGCTGTGTGGCCTTCCTGATGTTGGCCACAGTCTGCCAGCAGTGGCTGTTCAGGTAAGAGGGACATTCTGCTGCTTGTACATAAGCTTGCACACGTCTTAACACACTGCAGTACTCTCTGCCTTTTGAATCTCTTAGATTTGAGGTGTTGTGCTGTTTTTCTAACTGATCTTAAACTTTCAACAATGCTTATCATTTCAATAGAGACCTATCAGATGCTTTTTAAAAATATTTTAATATTATAATGTTGGTTATGTACCTTCTTTTACACACGTTATTCTAAACCCTATCCCTTGACATTTTCTTCTGTACGTGGGTGCATGTTTAGGGTTTTTGTGGATCTTTAATCATAGTTATAATCTTTTCAATACCATAGATGACTGACTTCTAATTTTTAAGTAGGATTTTATGGGTGTATACTGTAAAACAAATGTTATACAAATACAATATTTATCATCAAGATGTGCACATGCCTTTAGTTTGCACGTGGATATTTATCACTTATTGATACAAAACGCAATTAAATGCCTACTTGCTTGTTGAAATTAGTCCTTGGGGACACCAGTCTCAACTGGCCATTATTGAAGTTCATGAATAAAGAATGACGCTGATAATACTTGGATTACAGTAGCTATCTTTAGGCTCTCTCTAATTTGCTGACTCATCAAGCTGATGGCACTGATTGACTTTGACTCTTCACGTACATGAAACATACATGTAGCACCTTCACCTGAAAAAAAAAAACAGGATGCAAAAGTGTTTTTGTAATATACATGTATGACCAAAAGATGCATATTTTTGGGGGGAAATTTTTACTGAAACTTTGCACCTACAGTGAAACATAATGATATGCATCCAATATTTACTTTTGAAAAATGTAAGAAATTTAAAAACTCGCTTTTCCCAGACTCTCGCTCTTGGGACTTGGCTTGTCTTGTCTCGCCAAGACTCGAGAGTGAGAGTCTGGGAAAATCTTATGGGAGACGTGTTATGTGCACCTTCCATTACATCTTTGATATAAATGAATCAAAAGAACCATATTCCCAGTATTGCTCGCTCCTCCACTTGTCCTAGCAAATGATATATCGATGGGTTTGTTTTGTTCTTTCAGCATGGCTAAAGAACAAACAACCGCACAAAGGGGAATAATCCACGCTTGATCTTAACTCAGAAATCAGCTGTGTGCCGGTAAACTGCTTTACGGAATTAACTTCTATATACAATGTTCATGACTGTTACTGGCTTTTAGAGTCAGCGAAGCATGAGTCAGCAAATTATACCCATGTCATCTTCTTATCTTCTATTTAATTTGGTCATAAAATGTCTGGGTCATTATGGCATTTACAGATCTATTTTTTTTTTTGATCCATGAAGATACTAAGTAGTCTAAATTTAATTTTTAAAAGCACTGAAGCCTTAGAAATATGTGATACGTACTGGTATATTCATATTCCAGGTTATATTATAATTCATTTTGTGCCATAGCCTGGAGGACTTGGGTAAATTGCAGCAGATTAAAGTCTTGCAGAATTAAATGTCTTATATACAGTAATAATATATTCAGTTTTTTAAACACGGCAAGACATAGATTTAATACATATAATGCTCTTATTTTATGAGTCACAGTGTAGATGACTTTTATTTTGTTTCCTACTGATTTCAGAAGAGTTAGGTACATAAAACAGAACGAATAAATGCAAGGTATATCATTGGTTAATGGGGACCAATCAAAACACACTCTAGGTCTTGTGGCACATATATAGGACAGTTTATAGATCCTGGTGAACAGAACTGCATGAATATCCTAGGTTACTGTAAATAGGGAAGCATTATTTGGAATTGGTGAAATACTACAGTGTGTAGATATTCAGCATGTTATAAAACATTTGTGTGTTAATAAGTCAGTGGAAGAATTGGTCTGCATGTGAATGTAAAGAATTCTCTTTAATCTAACTAAAGGCAAAATTTACTAACAGCTTGTAAACAAAACTGAGGCTTACAGACCATCCTCCCCTATACATCCTTCTTACATCACAGACCACCCTCCCCTATACATCACAGCCCACCCTCCCTTATACATCACAGACCACCCTCCCCTATACATCACAGCCCAACCTCCCCCATACATTACAGACCACCCTCCCCTATACATCACAGCCCACCCTCCCCTACACATCACAGCCCACCCTCCCTTATACAGCACAGCCCACCTTTCCCTATACATCACAACCCACCCTCACCTACACATCACAGCCCTTCCTCCCCTATACATCACAACCCACCCTCCCCTACATATCACAGACCACCCTCCCCTATATATCACAACCCACCTTCCCCTACATGTCACAGCCCACCCTCCCCTATACATCACATCCCACCCTCCCCATACATCACAGCCCACCCTCCCCTATACATCTCAGTCCACCCTCCCCATACATCACATCCCACCCTCCCCTATACATCACAGCCCACCCTCCCCAATACATCACAGCCCAATACATCACAGCCCACCCTCCCCAATACATCACAGCCCACCCTCCCCTATACATACTTCTTAGGTACTCATGAATAAAGAACTGATTTCCAAGTTTGTTTTTATGCATAAACACAACCCTTTCCAATTTTTTTTTACAAGAAATAGGCAGTTCTAGTTTCCATCGGTATATCAGTTCATTGTCTTTGTACCCATCAGCAATATGTATTAAATTATTGTACATCAGAATGCAAAAGTAAAATAATTATGGATGTTCTTGTTTAAAAAGTGAAGTGTTTATCATTCACTTGTATGAAAGAATTTCTGAGTTGTATACAGGGAACTTTAATTACCGTAAGATAATCTTTTGATAGGTATCTATGAATCTTCTCATGCCATGCATATACATTTTAATAAACTTATTATTATTAAATATTATTTCATTGTCCATTTGTTGAAATCAAACAAATACCTGTGGTTTCTGTACTCAACAATCAACCCACAGTACATATGTTAAATCCGATTGGTCTAAATGAGACAGGGAGTGTCTTCATCATTTCTAACGAGTCCTGCCACAGGGAGCAGGTGCCCTTAATTGCCCTCTACTGCTAATATGTGACAGCATTTGTGATACATATACTTCCTTAGACATGCAAATTATATGCACTGGATCAGTAGCTCAGTAGGAGGCTTGTTCAATTTTTTTTTTCATTCTTTTTTGTATATGAATAAAATTACATGATAATTATTTAGTTTTCTGAGATTAATTCTTAACATGTGTATATCATTTCTTATTTAAAAAAAAAAAAAATGTTTTTTTTTCAAAAACTTTATGTTAAAAGCTGTTAGAATCTTTACATTGCTTTTACAGCTCAGCTCAAATATCTCAGCCAACGGAAACCAGGAAATCTGCCTTACCAAAGGAAGCTGAGGCCTTGCTGACAGAGAGCGAGAGCATGGCCTGAACCAATCAGTTCTGCCCTTACAGCTAGAGTCAGCCAATGGCCACAACTGATAGAAAAAAGCTCTAATTTTTTAAAATTTTATACTTGATACATATAGTTATTTTGGATACAGCTGAATTGGTTTATTTATTATTAAGGAGCTCATTTTGAATTTAATTTTTAACAATTTGAAAATTATTAAACTGTGGAAGTTAAAACAAGTTTAAATAGGTGATTCTTTATATTTTTATCGTTAATGAACCTTATTCTTTATATTAAGTATTACTAAATAAATGATGGCATGATTGATAGGTGAAAAAAATGAAAAAATATTGAATATTTTAATTTTATTATTGAATTATTTGTCAAAAAATGGAGGTCTAATTATTGATTATATTTGAACCCTTATTATTCAACTTACCAAAAATCAATTTGGAAATGTCAAACAAAATGTGCATTTTATTTTTACAACTTTTATATGTCAAGAAAAATTCAATCTTGTACATTTATTGTAAAATTACTATAGTTTTTTTTTCTACTTAACTAAGACTCTTTTTACTGATGTAAGATGTATTTGTGCAATCTACTTGTTTAAATCGTGTGATATTGAAGTCTGACTACATTACATTTCCATTAGTTATAGAGAATGTTTTTTTGTTAATGGAGTACAATTATGTTGGTCAAACCATGAATCTCAGATAATTCACAACCACATTGATTTCAGTAGTACATCATTCCATCAAATTAGAATGACCAGTGCGAGTGTTTTTATGTGTAGAGAACGTGAGAACAATGTAGTTAAAATCATGTTGACTTTTTGTGTTGAAGTGTGATAATAGTTATCTTATTGAATTACTACAAGGAAGAATATAACAGTTATTGTAGGATTTTGTTCTGGGAGAACATATTTAACATGTTTCTGGATTTTATTGATAATCAGATTTTGGGTGTTTGTTGCTTCTAAATGTTTGAGGAGAACTCTTGTTATGCATGAATGCATTGTTGTATATGAATTGTTACGTATGAACTATCGTTCATTTTACTAGGTAATATTGTAAAGTTTTGGTTAGTAGATAATTTGACAGGGTAAAGTAAAGTAAAGTAAAGTGATCAGGCCTATATTATCATTCATCAGACAATGAAATCAATTCTATATGTGTGCTTACCAAATTGATGAAAATCATATTCTTGGATCCACTCATATAGATAGCTACTACACAGATCTGTGTGAGCGGATCCAAGGATCTGATTTTCATCAGATTGTGTGCTTACAAAACCATAATCCCAAAAATGTATCTGTATATGTATAATCTTTCATGAATATAAACATTCATGGTTCGTATCATTGATTATATTTATTAGCATTTTACATTCTGATGCGAAATTCAAATACACATGTAAATCTGTAATGGTGGGTTCAATTGCAGTTACTCATGTACCCAGGTGCACGAATGAGCTCAATCGCTATTGGAAGCATTTCAATATGTTTTATGCATTACCGCATTCAAAAATCTTTTAGAATGATCAGATAAAATGTAATGTTTAGATTTAAGTATTTTGATGAATGAGCTCAGTCGCTATTGAAAGCATGTAAATATGTGTTTTACATTACCACTTTCAAAAATCTTTTAGAATGATCAGATACAATGTAAGAAAAATTATTGAAAATTAATGTTTAGATTGAAGTATTTTGATGAACCACTCACACATATTATCAAAATTCATTCATGTTTGTAAATCTTGATTGACATAAATATAGCAAGTCAAAGAAGACCTAAAAGACAAACTATTTACATAAGTATAATCCAGCTCTACTTACAAACTCAACCTCCAGAGCTGAATGATAAAATAAAACCTCTCCCAGACTTTTCCAACTGTTGTCCTATGGGACCAATGTACAGACAGCAACAATAAACATATATTTATAGAGGTTTTATTTTAATCTGTATAGGTAGAAGCTTTTTCATAACCCTGCAAAAAGTATTGTGCAACTTACATGTGACTGATCTTTTCTTATAGTCTGTCCCAAGATATTTATGGACGATTTTTAAAAAAAAATACACATACCTATGAAAGAAGTGCAACTGAATTAGATGAAAGGACAAATATCCAAGATAATTTCTTTCACACATCATTTTTCCCTTGGAAATATTAACAGGAATAAAAACTGATTTCTTACAGAGATTTATAATGGGGAATGTTGACATCTTTTCTCCATTCGAATTTAGTCACTAGGAATACCTTGCACAATTTTTCAACATTATCATCCGGGTCTGTTGCAACACAAAATCTCCGTAGACATCACATTTTTTAGCTGAAACCAGATAAGCTAGAGGGGGCGTTTTAAAAGAGAAATCTTGGAAATTTTTCACACTTTTGAATGAACATTGTTTGATCCCTGAGGTATTTACAAATATTGAGTGATTAAGCAAAATGTGAATCGAGGATGTCTTGGGACAGAGTATAACAAGAGTATAACAAGAATTATTGCTGTTATTATATGGTCGAGCAGAGAAATACACTGTCTGCTGTGAATATTCATTATTCAACAATGAATGTAAAAATGTTTTCCATACATATCTGAAATAGTTAATGTATACTAACGATGTCACAAGAGGTCAAATATTTAACATTTATTATATAAGCGAAGCCATTTTGACTATGTTTCGTAATATGTATTATCTTGACTTGTTCGTATATGGTCAAGTTCATTGTCATTACATGTACCGGTATTATCATGACTTGTCTGTACATTGCTTTAGTTCATTGTCAGGTGTGTCTTTTTCTTTAGTGAAAATGGACCCCTGTAAATGTACACGGGTTTCTATACCTGTAAGTCTCCAAATTATATGTTTTAATAAACACATACACCTAGTTCAAATCAATGAGTGGCGTCTTGTCCTACAAACTCTTATAAAAATAACTTCACAAAGTTAGAATATTCATTTAGTGTATACTCATTCAAATCATAGGGACCAGTACTCAACATTAATAGTTATGGATGCTCCATATTCTCCATTGAGTTTACTGATTTATCTGTACTATGTACATGTATCAATATATGAATGATTGTATCAGCTGTTTTACCAAGCTATAGTTATGGACCTTGTGTGTTGGTGTAACAAATCCATGGCAAAGATACAGATCTTGTATGTACAGATTTGCTTGCTTTATAAGAAAGTATATTAAAGTTTGAACATCTTCATATTTGAATATAACATCTTTCTGTCCTCTAAAATCTTGTATTATGACCAGGAGACTTTAAAATTCGAAAGGAAAAGTTTTGTTTAACAAAAGTACATGTATCTATTTTCTATTGTTAAAATTCATCAAGAACAAACAAACAATTACAGTTGAAGCTACATGTAATTTATTTGACATTTACAATTATTTAAGATTCAAAGATCCAATGAAACAAATAAAAAATCAGCCAATACTTTTGAACTTGGTTCAAAAAGTGACATAAAAGCTACCATACTAAATACAAGGCGACCTTGGACACACAAACATGTAATACATATGTATAAGCAAAATAACTTCTGTATAATAAAACAACAAATCTGTAGAAAAAATCAACAGAATGCAAACAAGACACAGCACCATAAATAGCCTTTACTTTACATGTACCTGTAGTACCTCTGTACATGTACTGAAAGATACCCCTCTAAGTATAACACATGATTAGATTATTTGTAAAATTTAAAACTTTTAATATCAATGGACTAAGATTTTGAATATATACAGTCACGTTTAATGCCATACATGTACTTGAAATATATAACATGTTCTAATAGTGTTTGAAAATTTTAAATGATTTCCTTTTTTTAAAACTCAAAATTCCCGATTTAATGTTTACTTTTATTTATCACCTTACTCTCTTATTCTCCTATACCTCAAGTAAAAGGAGCCGGTACAATAGTATACTGACTAGCTTAATACTAAGATCTAATGGTTATAGTCAACTGCCTATGAATACATGTAGAATGTGACTACCAGCCAGAATCAGGTACTGTTACATGTATGCGTGTACAGTAAACAAACTGGAGCATAACTGGTAAAAACATTTTATTATACCTCAGTATGATTATTCTATATAACACATTATCTGATTGGTCTAGAAAGTCACGTGACAGGGTGAACAAACGTGTCTCCCGGGGAATAAATATCATGTCTAGTCTCTTCGAAAATTTCGAGATTTTTACTATATTTGATTTAAATTTATGAAAGAAAAGAGAGACAATAACAAATAAACCCCAAACAATCGCGACGTTATTGCTTTCAAAAGTCAAAAAATTATTAGAAAATTAGAAATCGGCATATTTTGTATAATCATTTGCTGTTCGGTATAATAAAACTTTTATTGTATGTAAGTTCAGGAAATATGAATTGCCTTGGAAAAATATGAAATATGATTCTTCTTTGGGGAATAAATCTTTATATTTCCTTCACTATCGTGCAAAAAATGTATAATGTTGCACAGGTAATCCTTGTGACAAAATAAATATAGCATCAAAAGTGGCAGTAGTGGCAAAGCAATATAAATGTATTGCAAAGCTCATATATATCATATATCCAGCAAATGAAGGCACTTATTATATAAGCTCTGTTTGATGGGCTTTTCAACAGTGTTAAAATGTGCAATGCTTTCAAGGGATGATCAATGGCAGAAATGTATGTCATAATCATGTTCAAATTATTGCAAAAGAGATTTACTTGTATCTTCTAAAACACAGGACAACCTAACCAGGTTTACTGTCATGGCAAAATGCATTGATATGGATTTCAAAGGTCATAATGGTGACAGCTGGATCACAATTTTAAAATGTAGGTACATGTACCAGAGAAATATGTACAGGTATTTCAATTTTTCTTGAAAGAAAAATAGAAAAATAATGGTGTTTCCTAACAAGTGCTGTATTTCAAAGTAATAATCCAATAATAATTATTATGCTTGACTGTGACCATTTTGATTTAATATATAAGCCTGGATAACAACAACATAAATACAAAACATTGAATATCCTTCAATAATCACAGATAACTGGTATATATAGAGATTCTACTTCACTCACTGAGCAATGTTAAATGTAATACTACATAGTACATCTAATGGGAAAAAAAATTTGCTTGTTTCATGAAATAAATTGACAATGGATGAACAATGTTAGTGACTTAAAGCCGGGAGCATTTGATGCTCTATCACATTTCTAAATAGATGTCGAGTATAAACAATCTCTAATGTTTGTATGAAATAATGACAATCTTGGTATCGTGTTTGTACGAAATAATGGCAGATCTTGGTCCATTTGTTTGCTGGAATTCATCACCTAATTGACTACTTTGTTATATATATTATATAAAAATCACATACAATTTGGCTTCTCTTTCAGTGACATGATAGATAATGGTAAAAATATGTTTCTTGCTACTGGACCTCCACATACTGACAGTAAATTTTATGTCGTATTGTCTCGCACTGTGGCTACCTTCTGATGTCAATACAGATCTTTAACCGTGTGAATTCGCGCCCAACATCTAGACCATCAAGTGGAATATGTAGGTCCCCAGGATTACCCAGTGACTCAGGAATCCAAGGTCTGACCACTTTTGTAGTGTGTGCGACATGTTGTAACCCTGAAATGTCAACAACAGAATAATTAAATCACATAGCACTTCTGCTTGTACACGTATGTAGTAAAAAGGTTCATTAAGACGCCTGCATCTAGATGAACATGTCTGTACACTTGAATATCTCTGATTCTCACTTCCTACTGAATTTGTGCACTTGAAATAAGAATGTATAAAAGTATGTAGAAAAAGGCCGATTATACTGGTTCATGTTGGGCATTGCTGAGTTTTATATATATAATTTTCTATATAAACATTTTTTGACAATGTCTTCCCTACAGAGAACAGGTCTTTCCCCTTCCCCACATAAAAGACATGTCCCCCCTCCCACACAGAGATCACATATCCCCCTCCCACACTGACCTTCTCTGCCTCTGCACTGCTGTCAAACATTAGTCCAAGGTAGGCTAGGTGAAAGACGGCCAGGCAGCCAAAGCCAAGGTTAGTGATCCAGATGTAGGGGTGGTTCTGCCAGACAGAGGCAGGTGTTACATGTAGCAAGATGTATATAGCATACCAGAGTCAATACATGTATAACATTCATATCAACACTGACATCTGACATTCGTATTAACATGTGCAAATAGCCGATTAATTTAAAATTCAATAATTATATTTTACAATTTTAATGTTTCAATTACTATTAAATAACCATCATCTTCATTCATCATCTACAAGAAATAATGAATTACAGATCTCTGGAATTTACAACTGTATGTAAATGACTCATGGACATTTTTATTTTTAATCTAAAACTGGAATTGTTTTTAGCTAATGAAAAGCAGACATGTTCTTACGTTTTTGTACGTGTGGGGGCAGTTTTCCCGACAGGACCTGGCCTCCAAACAAGCATCAAAGATCCGTGACAACTTCCTTCTAAAGGCTACATAAATAAACAATAATCCATCAAGCTTATCGAACATTCCAATAGGTAAGAATTCATTAAAAAGTTTCCTTATCTAGTTTCTCTGTGTGCATCAACAATATTTTATGCACAATGATTACCCGATAATCAGTTGTTTCATTTATCTATAAAGAGAAAATCTGTTCATTACTTTTTATCTGTTATTATTTTTCATGACATTAAACTTACTCATTTCCACATAGGAATAAAATCCAAGAGATAAAAGAACAGCTGCTAATTGAAAATTGAGACCCTGAAATGATAAACTACACATTTATACATGTATGGACCAGTACAAAACATCTGTTGGAATGAAAGTGTTTTGTGTGGTGAATGAAGACTATTGCCAAGTGTGAGGATTTTACTATGGATATATGGTTGGAAGCTGTAGTCCAATTATACAGGAGTAAGAATATGCAGGCCTCGCTTTATGTGTGTGAGAGAGAGAGAGAGAGAGAGAGAGAGAGAGAGAGAGAGAGAGAGAGAGGGAGAGAGAGTAGGAGAGAGAGATATTGTTATGAAATTGTTATGTACTCTAACAAATTAAACATACTATGTAATGTATATATGGTTTCAGATAATACAGTAGGTGTACATATATTTATCTTCAGTCGACTCACATGAAGCAAACTGCTGGC
The DNA here is from genome assembly GCA_033439105.1 of Magallana nippona. Taxonomy (NCBI): domain Eukaryota; kingdom Metazoa; phylum Mollusca; class Bivalvia; order Ostreida; family Ostreidae; genus Magallana; species Magallana nippona. The sequence continues at coordinate 2,714,470 of CM065921.1, forward strand.
TATGTATGTTAAGATGACTGCTAGGAAAGTTCCATGAGGACGGGCTATTTTGAACACATCTAAATAAACAAAAAAATGTAATGTAACTATAATATTTTCATCTTGGTGATGCATTCCAGATTGTAAGGGCTGGGCTTGATAACTAGGTCTATCAAATGAGCTTTTTGTTTCAGCTGCTAGGTCAAAAATGTTTCTCATACCCTTCGCATCATCACAATTATAACACCTGACAAACAACCAGAAACAAGAATTCACAGTACATGTACTTACAGGTTTTTAACCAGTTATGCATTGGTAGATTCCAGTTGGTAACAACCTCCACTAGTGACCTTGGGAGCTCAACAGAAAGAGGCCTCGTAACAGTAACCCCACTACAAGCAAAAACAATCCAAAATTTTTAATGTGTTCTAGTCTTTGGTGCAAGAAATCATTTACAAACAGTTGAACTTCTGAATCAGTATCTCCAGCACTGATACATGTATCTCAAATATCATATGTAAGTTGAGGTGATTTATAAGTCCAAACAACTTATTCTTTAAGTATTGTACCTCAATATCTTCAGATATCTTATTTTCTTGGGCCTATGGTGTCTGAGATAATGAGGTTTGACTGTATATTTTTGTTGTAAGTTGTACTTACTATTCAATATCACCGGGGCTGATACCAGCCAGAGCTGCTGTAGTTTCTGAGACAAAGCACACAAAGTAATGGCTGAATCTGAAGGACTGGGCATCTCTGTAGGCCCGCACCCATCTACATACAAACAGACAAAATAATAATTGGGCATCCCTGTAAGCCCACACCCATCTACATACAAACACACAAAACAATAAATGGGCATCTCTGCAAGCCCGCACCCATCTACATACAAACAGACAAAACAATACATGGGCATCTCTGTAGGCCCGCACTCATCTACAAACAAACAGACAAAACAATAACTGGACATCCCTGTAAGCCTTTATCCACCTACACACAAACAAACAAATCAATGAATGGGCATTTTTGTAAGCCCCCACCAACCTACAAGCAAACAAACAAAACAAAATGGGCATCTATGTAAGCCCACACCCACCTACAAAAAACAAAACAATGAATGGACATGTCTGTAAGCCCACATCCACCTACAAACAATCACACAAACATAATAATGAATGGGCGTCTCTGTAAGCCCACACCCACCTACAAACAAACACACACACAAAACAATGAATGGGCATCTCTATAAGCCCACACCCACCTACAAGCAAATAGACCAAATCGATGACTGGGAATCTGTAAGCCCACACCCATTTACAAACAAAACGGCATCATTTGCTCAAGTCACACTACAAGTTGTTATAACAGCATTTAAACATAAAACCATCAAAGGAAACTACCAACAAATTCAATTGTTGTATGCACATTGTACAAAAGATGTTAATCTCTCACTTGTAGTTGCCATCCAGAATGATCCATGATCCAAAGCACGTTGAAAAGGACAGACAGAGAATGGAGAACAAACTGGATTTTATTACCTTTGTCGTCCAATCCAAGGACTGTTGAATGAACAAAACATTTTTACATCATTCTTATTTACATTGAAAATAGAATAACAATGGGGTTGCTTCAACTTAAATACAATCTTGAATCTTTATACACATAGATAATTTAATATATTGAGCCATGAAGCCTCTCCGTCTTTTTTTATATATCTCTGGTCATTTCTCTCTCATTCTCTCCTCTCTCTCTCTCTTGTTTTTTCTTTCATTCTTCCTCTCTCTCTTTCTCTAGAGATTTAATGTCACTTACAAGGCACTTTGATACACTTGTGGAGTAGATGCTTTTAAAATCTTGAAATGATAGCCACGGTCCAAATATCACATTTCCTGCATTGAATATATAGGCCATGTAATCTGTGACAGATGGAAGGGGCATAACTCCTGATGAGATATCAAACCCAAGTCCGATAACTTTCATAGAGAGGATAATCTGGGCACCTACAGATATATTTTCATAAATTTAAATGAAACAATATCTTATCATGAAATACATAAATGAATGAGACAGCAAGCACTGCCTATATAACTTATCTTCGTAGTTCAAGGTCAGTCATACATGCACAGGTTCTTTAGTTACACAGCATTGAAATTTACATGTTTACAGGTATATATGAATTACAAAATCTAGAAAAAATAAGACTGATTATTCAGAAATAAGACTACCTTACAAAATGTTTTTTTATTTAACAATACTGGAACAATATTATCCCTAGGCACACCTTACAGGATAATGTTACTTACATTCAGTGAATGAAAAAACATGGGCAGAGTGCCGTCGCAATACAATGGCAGATGAAATTTGACCAGGCAGTTTTTGGAGTCAATGTTAGTAATGAGCCAGATAAAAACTGAGTGATCATCTGACTTGTTCTGTACTTAAGATAGTCATTAAATGAACCTCACCATCTGAGTGACAAAGTAAAAACCAAGAACTAATGTGAAACCAATGGGGAACTGTATTCCTGATCAACTACCTATATCCCTTTTATGTCACTCAGGTTTATGGGTCAAGGCTAACATACCTGTATTCATCAAGTACCAGAGTACTAAAAACAAAAATGCATACATCAGCTTGGTAGCTGCTGTACATTTAAGAGACATCTTGGTCCTATGGTTTCAATTCTAGTGCGACTCAAAACACTGATGAATATAACAACTTTCATGGACCTCCCCACTGTGAAAGTGTTTTCATCGCATTAGTTAATGACAAGAAATACAGAAAATTTTGTCATCCACTGACCCTTTGTTAGCATTCTCCATCAAGGTATGACCAAGGAATTAGTAATTCATGACAGCTAAAACATCATATAAACGTAGAGGTGGAATCACTGTTCTTGTGGTATGCTCAAGAAACAAATTCTGCATGAAGTTGTAGAATATAAAGGTCCTAAGTACACTGTACTGGTGCAAGCTGTGCAATGTATTGACAGAAAGAAATACACACCTTTATATTTTATTTCCTACCTCTAACACCATGCCAGGCCTTTTCTTCTACAAGAAACAACTCACTGTAAATGGACAGAAAAAGAGTTCACTAAACATTGGCTTTTCTTATGGAAAAACGCAATTACTGCATATAAAAAAAAATGTGCTTATTTGATTTTTTTATTTTAAATAAAGCGAAATCTTTTAAAAGTCGGCTTAAGTGAAAACAATCATGCATGAATCATTCCAAAATCAATGTACTAGATCTTATGTCCTGTAAATAATTCTTCCAAAATTTGTCTTTTTTAGGATCTCATTTCAAGTAAATAGTACCCAACAGTGCATTGACTTGGTTAAGATTTTTTTTAAACATGCAGATTCCCTTGTCTTATTTATGGTGTACTGACTATTAATAATATTCATAATTATTACCATATCACAATAAACAGAAATATGAATACTGCTACAGCAACTCCAGACCCACTCTGACACTTCCATGAAGCCAGGAGAAGGATAACATACACTGATGCAGCACAGACAAGCAGATAGACGATGTTGTAACCAAAGAACATTTGTAGAACCACCAGTCCACCCATGCTGATGCAGAAGTTTAATAACCACCTGGAAATGGGTGGCTCCGCATCATCAGCTAAAACAAATTAATTACTTTGATTGATACAGAGCCGTTGAAAGTGAAGTCATCAAAATTTTACTTGCTTAGTATACGCGGGTATGATAAGGCAACTCTCAGCGATCGATTGAGTAAAAATTCCTCTGATCGATATGACGTCACAATAAGCAGAATGATGTCATATTTTACTCAAGAAACCTGTCACTTTTAACTTTATCTCTGGTCCAAATTATAAAAACTACAGGCGTTAAATGTCGCTAGAAACTCTTCTAACTGAATATATCTTCGATTTCTCTGTATAACGTATTATTAACATTGATGACGTCACAAGCATGTTTAATAGAGAAGATCAATGTCGGGAGACAAATCATCGGAATGCAGTGTAAACAATGCCGAAATAAGACATATTTAATACAGATACCCAAGATTTAGATGATTGTCAGTTAGGATATAATCAGGATAACACAGGCATGGATATTTTGTTTTATCAGCGAGTGTTATAAGGTAAGCAGATAAACATTTATATGGCTTGACAGGCCTTTCCTCTGTCAGTGTGTACAAAAAAGGCAAAAGTGTAACACTACCCCGAATATTATGAAAGATGAATTTGGCAAATATCAAAAGCATAAGACCTAAAATACTTAAAAAGTGCTGCTAGAATCCTTTGCTTCGTTGTTGTAATTGAAAAATACATATAGTATTTTCAATGAAATTGAAAAAGTTAAGGGGGTTTCCGATAAATAATGACAATATTTATTTTATGCGATTAACAATAGGATTCTAGCAGTAATACTAATAAACATGAACTAATTGCCGATCGAATTATTGTATAATACATACAAATGAACTTCGGGGTAGTGTTACACTTTTTGATTTTTTGTTAAGGTAAAAAAGTGATCTATTTTTAACTGTCACGTGATACCATGGCACGACAGCTTCAACGATCGACTTGATTCAGAAGTAGAAATATGATATCTTCTTGAACACATTCACTTGATATTAATATTTAGCACTGTTTTAATAAAAATAAACAATTTTTAAAATGACCATAATTGCGACCATCATTAAACTCAGAGTTGCCTTAACCTACCCGCGTAGTTTTTAAGTGGGTAATTTTTAAAACGCAAAAATTGCATGTCAAAAATGTCTCTTAGAATGGTTATACATCTGCCGAAATAACTATCTATACTCTATAAACATTAAAAAAATCAATTTCAAGGCACTTTTAATTAAGGTGGTATGGAACACCTATCGATATTAATGTGGATAAATGTACATTGTAATAAAAATATTTTCACCGGTTAAGAATTTTCAAATTTTACAATATTTAACCAAAAATTTGTTTTTAAAATTTTGGGAAATGTAAATATTATAAAAGCCCCAGAGGGATTCGAGCTCATGTCTTACAGATTCATAGTTTATGCTCTAACCCAATGTGCCACGCTCTTTGGTAACAATTTATGGAAAGGAAAAAATTGTAAAATTATACATGATTTGATTATACTTGATTTTTAAAAATCATTTTTGACATGATTTTGTTGTTTCGATCAGAAGTATGTCACAATGTGGAGGTGTCCCATTCCACCTTAGAGCCATTCCCTGTAAACTTTTTATAAAAATATTTTTTATTAAAGTTAAACACATAAGTAAATAATATGATCTTTCACTCCCTTTAACATCTCTGATAGCACTAGCTTTAAGTGATGTAAATTAGACATTGAATATTTCTGACTATGATACATACGGGAGTACCCTACAGCACAAACTATCCTGGTAGTGATACATAGTAGATACAGTGGGGTCAGCAAGTGAGCAGTTTGCTGCAGGGTGGGGTAGAGACAGTTCTCTCCCAGCTCCCACAGAGATATCCGGCCGTACTCCATCTCACTGCCATAGTCAAAGTCGCTGTACTCTGCCAGCATCTTCTCCAGATCCTCCTCATCATACATGGAATCATCGTAATAATCGTCAAACGAGTCATCGTATTCCATTGCTTAATTGTTCTTCTATGATGAATACACAGTGAAATTTTCATATGCTTCTTTGCATTTTGCTGCGAGAAAACAAAGGAGACGAATAAAGGCCATTTCACGGCTGATCGACCTATTTTCGACCTACATTTTATGTACATCATAAATAAAATACTAAAACCAAATAAGCTTGACTAAGCGATTCCTAGCTCTAGCTTGGAATACACGTCAATTTTAAAGCAAAGTATACCTGTCTCTAACTGAAAGACGTTCTAACTGCAATGGCTTTAGACAGCCAAAATGCTTTAAAAGCCTGAAATCAAGCTAGAATAATTGATGTCAGGATAAACACTCATAATACAAATAATTTTCTTTTTTTGATGCTTATCACCACGAGATCAATCATGTAGGAAATGATATGATGGCCATAGCATTAAAAATTACCCGTCAGAAATGATTTTCCCGGAAAGCCCGTTGACAAGTGGCATGGTGTATAGATATTAAAGGCTTAATTGTTGCTTTCAATGTATATTTGTTTGCAATGATTTTTTTAATTGGGTACATGTATGTAATATGATATGATATGTTTATTCACCAATCAAGGGCCCTCGGGGGGCATATACATTAAAACAATAAAACAAGATGATTATAACAAATAATGGATGAAATATATAAATATTGTACTGTTAAGTAAGCATAGTAAGTTACAATGGAATGTACATTTGATATAACACATACCAAGTTGTCATACAGATGCAAGGGTATATACATTTATTTGCAAGTACAGAAATAAACAGCTATAAATATACACAATCCCTCAAAACAATATGTTAGTATTGATACAGACACATTACATCAGTACAGCGGCCCCAATATGTATTTGTATTCCATATCCAATATATGTAGACATATTATATAGTTACACATTTGTAATATATTTTCAAGGTAGGACAGTGAGTGGAAGTATAGAATTTTATATAGAGGGGTGAAAACTGTATTTTGTTGGCCTGACCACATAGGGCACCAAGGGACAATGCCTATTGCAGCATATGGCTATGCATTTCGTCAGAGCCATATCTGTGCGGTCTTGTACCCGAAGCTTAGAGGAGCAAATGTTTTTTACGTGTTGTCTTGACTACAAGGGGCACCAAGGGACAATGCCTATTGAATAGTCAGTGCAGTGTAATATGCAGTGTAATATGTATTTATTGTGTGTGTGAGTGTGTGTTGGGGGAGGGGGGGGTGCATACTCGGATATGGGAGATTCATGGAGGGAGGATTCATGGGGGGAGGGATTTGCCCCCCCCCCCCCCCCCCCCCGAAAAATTCAAACTTATTAAAAGCAACTAGTAAAGTACGAAAATATGCCAAACAAAAGTTATCTCTAGCCCTTGAAGAATTTTATTCATCCGCTCAGTGGATTGTAACATAATATGGTTAACCAAAAAGTTGGGAGGTAGAGGTACATGTAGGCAAAATGAAATGTAACTCACAAAATGGCACTCGTGCAGATTTTTGGGTTTTTAAACTTGAAAAATAGCAACGTTGACATGCACTTTAAATCGTATCTAAACATTTTTTCTTCAAAGTAATCTCTGAAATGTTTGAAAATCGTCCCTTTTCCAGCTAATCGGATAATATTTCCTTCATGTTAAAAATGCATGAATATCCCGCGAACATTTTACCTGGACCAGACTACAGAAGTCAGCATATATTTACATCAGAAATTTTATTTATCACGGTTTTATGACTATTTTTAAGCTGTTGTCATGCACCATTTCTGTTTGTTCATTTATGGGATAATGAAAATAGATCAAACAGCACCCCAAATATGGGCATACCGGTAAAGACGTAAAGGTCTTTAAAACATCATACACCCCCCCCCCCCTCCCCCCAATTCAATTTTCTACTTTTATCTAAATTGCACTGTCGCATCCGACATTTTACACCACCCGTTCTCTGTCTAGGCCCATGCAATTATGATATTTCAATAAATCTATCCTTCTCTTGTGCATAGGTAATATATGTAATATTGTTTATCGCATTAATTCTTTATCATATATCGTATACTCCAATCATATAATATTATTGGCTTCCTCTTTCATATCATTTCAATAGATACAGACGTTTTTATTATACATTGTTATTTAAGGAAAAGTGCTATATCTAAGCAAAAGTGGGTCATCACTCCAAGCTTTTGTTTTTGAAACTATAGGTCTTATATATTTTCCTCGAACAGAGTTAAACAAGATTACATTATTGTCATCCTGTACAAACATTAGGAATTATATTGAATAGATTCCATAGTTCTCCCGATAAAATCTTACGATTCGTTTCATCATAAACAAAAGGACTAAGTTACATGCAAAATTACCAAGACAGCGCGTTTTTACCGTGAAATAAACATCTAAAATATATACACAGAGTTCATATGGCTTTAAATCCCTACAAATCAATTGTACGGGTATACATTTATACATCTTGACCTCAATTCTTTGTGTACCTGAACCAATCAGATTTTACTTCCTGAGTTAAGCGTGTTGTCATGTTTAAGGTGCAGGGAGCGGGACAGACGAGGACATGGGCGACTCTCACGGACGCTGGTCAAATCTCCTGGTCTGGACCCTCATTCACCTGGCCAGGTGTGCCCCCCAGCAGCAATGTGTTAATCCGAACTATATAGACGTCAATGCACGGGAGACGGGGAGGTATTGTGAGGAGACGGCCAACAGCATGAACTGTAGCCTAGGGGTAGGTAATAATATAATGTGTGGGGGGGGGGGGGGGGGGGTCTGTAGTGGAAAAAAAAACCCCGTTTGTACATACACGTTTATGATAAGGCAATTTAACAACACGAGATTGGGATGGCAACATTATTGATTTTATACATATACAGATCATATGTTTATTTTTCGTCTGTATTTAAATTTGTTATGGATACATTTAAACAGTGTTAAACATGCAGTCTAAAGAGGAAGTAGTTTAGATTTTATTTGTTCTGCCCTGAATGGAACCGAAACACTGAATAATCGATCAATTCTTCCCCAATAAAAATCATTTAAAATCAACTGTAAGTAACTAGACGCAATGTCGTTGTCATCTTGGTATATTATTTGTCTTCAGTCACGAGGGGATGGTTGATTAATGCGTAATAAATATTTCATAAACAATATTTAAATCAAATACTAGACAATCATACACTTTTTAATTATATTGAAATGAAATCGCTAATCATCACTTTTTCGAGTTTATAATCATTTGATGGTAAAAAAAAAAAAAAAAAAAGCACAAAAAGATATACTATTATTTCTCAATTCTAGCCATATTTGCTGCAACGATAACTTTTGTTAAAAAGTATGGGATCATGGGAGACGAGAGTAACGACGCCTTTCATTGTTTTATTTCTCGAGATCCCGTTTGATGACCAATCTATGCACATAAATTCTATTCTTTCTCCGAATAAAAAAATCACGAAAACACAACATTTCCTTCTGTCAAATGATATATCCACCTTTTTCAATGTTTAATTTTACTCCTTTAATTTTGTTGAATATGCTGTTGAAGCTTCTTTTTATTCACCATATATACGCATAGTTTTATCAACCGAGTACGAGGATTATTTTTCATTACTTCAAAAATTCAACTCACAACTTTACAACATATATTTGATTAAAACTGCCATCTACCAAATATATGAAGAAGTGTCAAAGGGCAAATATTTACTGGCTATTTCATTTTTTTTTTCATACTGATTGATAAAACAAATATATTTTATACTTTTATTTACTTCCTTTAAGGAAGGAGTCTTTCTGGTTTTCGACTTGTCAAAAGTAAAGGATGACTGCACTTAAGGAAATTTAAAAATTGCGACAAAATAAATGTTTAAAATGGGCATATTTCTTTTAATTGTAGGAATTGCCATTGTCTTAACTGCAACTTTATGTAATAACATTACTATAAAGTTCATATTTACAAAGAACGAAGTCGTTTTCATAGGTAGGGGTCATTACATTTTCTTGAATCTCCATAGGATTATGAGGACGCCCACTTGTTTACAAACTTAATACATAGTCAGCGCATGTTTGTCTATTGTTCTCCTTTTAATGGTAGTTGTATATTTATACATATAAGCTTATGTTAAAAGGAGATCAATAGACAAACTTGCGCTCATGGTAAAACAGATAAAACACTGTTTCTTCTTGCGCTCGCGTTCTCTGTTGTTATCGATATACTTTGGCGTGTTGAATATTATAATTTACCACGTGATTTCTAACCCCAGGTAACTTTGTGAATACAAGACCCCATCACGTGACGTGTTAGGTAGCATGCATACTGTTAGGCGATATTATTTATCCATGCATATTTCAGTTCATTCCAATCGAGTGATGGTTTCTTGATTTCTCGGAGATATCTTAAGAGATTATCGGTTCTGTACGTTACTGGTTAATCTATTTGTTAATTCTTTTCGAACACGTAAAATGTTGACATCAGCTACTGATTTACGATCATCAATGGCTACTTATACTGGCCGATATTGTATGCTATATATTTTCTTTTGAAACATTTCAAATTAAATGGCAACATGCACACACACAGAGAGAGAGAGAGAGAGAGAGAGAGAGAGAGAGAGAGAGAGAGAGAGAGAGAGAGAGAGAGAGAGAGAGAGAGAGATGTTCAATTATAGTACCGCTAATCTAAATTTAGACCACTCATTACAATATTAGATCAACCTTCCATGCATATTTATGAGTCTTATCTTCAATCAAGGGCAGACAAGTCTAAATTCAAGATTTTTGCAGAGCAGTAAGGGTAGGAAAACAACGAATTATTTTATTGCAACGCAGTTTAAAACCATTGTGACATTGAATATCTATTGGAAAATGACTAAACTATATGACAAATGATTTGAAGTAAAGTTGAGAGAGGAATAAACGTAACAATAGTGACTAAAAAGGGCCCAAAAAACACGGCGTTAAGTTCAGTCATCCTTTGATTAATTGTTCATTGAATCGAAATGAAAGTAAATAAAAATATCATATTTTTCTATCGTTTTCACTATTATACATCTTGGCATAGAAATAGTAATCAAAGTTTAGAATCTAACAAGGACTATATTTTTGGTGGAATAATGGCGTAGGAAAATTTCACATGTTTTGCATTTCAGAATTGTGTAGATTCATGAGTTTATTTAGCATTTTTAAAACAATAACATCAATGATGGATTTTTTCAACTAATTTGAACTAATAATAAGATACTAGGATTAAGAATATGTTTTTAAAACATGATTTGCCTATCAAATTACATTTTTTAAATTTTTGAAGTGCTCATTCTATAAATAGATTTGTATGAAAAAATCACAAAAATCGGGTTTTCTCTCTTATTAAATGGTCAATATATTAGCTTTTCTGTCAATTAATATTTTTATGTAAAGTCTTCATATTATGTAAAAATTATTTTGTTATTGGAAGCATACAAAAATAATCAATATATCTTCAAAATTTAAGAAAATTAGAGGAAATGCGGGCTAAGCAATATCAATTTTAGTTGAAATATTTATTTCAATTTAGTAGTATCAGCTGGTAGATATTCTGATAATTCATCATTTCATTGAAGAATACAAACTTCGTATCTTAAACAGATGTCTACAAAACTGCAGATAACTACATTTATTTTTATCATCCTTTAAGTTGAGAAAAAGGTAGTGACCTTGACCTCACCTTCATGAAAAACAAGGATATCAAATTTGATTAAACTGATACAATCATTTGGTTATATGATCTGTTTGACTTGTGTTAAAATTTCATGAATTTCTTGATATAAGAAGTGTGTCTAACAACGAGAAGACTTCATCCTTAAATCAAGCATAAATGTATTTGACATATTGATTTCTCTGTTAGGGATATCACGGATATAGGCAATGCAGAAATATTTTCGTAACCAGCTGACCCAGTGAAACGTTTATGATTATGTACACAGAGAAAGCAATTTTGTAAATTTGCTTATTGCATGCTCTCTTTGAGTTTGATTTAAGGAGGCTAAGTGATCTACAAATTAGCCTTTAGATTTACCTTAAATTTTAGGTGCGATTTTTTTAAGTATAAACTATTATTTAGTGAAGCAACAATTCATATATTTTAGCTTTAAAATTCAAATAGTTTCCTATATCTTTATAAAGAGCTCTCCTTGTAAAAGAGATTCATTTAGTCTAAAAATGGCTCACAGCCATCCAGTCCTCTTAACAAATAAATAGGCTTACGTACAATAAATCTTCAGACCAGTATACGTGGTGCTACAAAACAAAATTATTGAATATTCAATACCGGGAATGATTCTGAAAAAGGAAGTAAAGCATAGTTTGTCTACCAGGGATTTTATCTGCCGGGACTCTTTCATTGCCTGATCGACCGTATATGTCTGTTCAATCAGTGACGTCTCGCTGTCGTTATTGATATCAGCGTATTCTTTAGTATAACAAAATGCCATTCAATGTAAGGGGTCTCAACCCACCCACCCCTCTTACACCCTCCCACCATGCTCGCTTTTAAGGTGCACTATTGTCTAAGATCGATTAATAAAGACCAAGTAGACTTTGTATTGTAGTATAAAGGAAATATTTGTCCAATTTAACTTCGTAGAAAGTTTTTATAAAATATACGATTGTCACTTACAAGGAAATCTTCATTTCAAACCACTTCCCGATAACCTGGAAATTATGAACTAATAGATCTTATGAATATATCAATAAAGTTACGTGCATCCTCAACATAAAATAAAATTTCTTCCTTTTTTTAAAATCCTTGGCCATTTTTTTTAAAATTTCATTTAAATGAAATGTAAATTAATTGAAAATCATAAACTATTTCCATTCGAAAATCAATAGATCAAACCTGGCAAAATTAAGCTTTAATAATTGTTTTTTAATTTATTTTTTGGGGGGCATTTTATTGTTATTTTATAAAGAGCATGTTTTTTTTTACGAACATAGATGGTATGAACACAAAACCAATCACACAGATACCGGTATTACCGACATGACACAACCAATCCCATTCACTCACGACACAGTCAATCTCATTCACACTTGACACAGCAAATCCAAATTCATTCATGACTGACCAATCCCATTCACACATGACTCAACCAATCCTATTCAAACATGACACAGCCAATCCCATTCAGACACGACACAGCCAATCGCATTCACACTTGACACAGCAAATCCAAATTCATTCATGTCAGACCAATCCCATTCACACATTCAACCAATCCTATTCAAACATGACACAACCAATCCCATTCAGACACACACAGCCAATCTCATTCACACATGACTCATCCATTCCTATTCAAACATGACACAACCAATCCCATTCACTTACGACACAGCCAATTTCATTCACACTTGACACAGCAAATCCAATTCATTCGTGACTGACCAATTCAATTCACACATGACTCATGCATTCCTATTCAAACATGACTGCAGCCAATCCTATTTCTACATGACACAGACAATCCCATTCACACATGACTTAACCAATCCCATATACACATGTCACAACCAATCCCATTTACACGTGACTCAAACAATCCCATATACGTGACTCGGCCGATCCCATTTACACGTGACTCAGCCGATCCCATTTACATATGACTCAGCCAATCCCATTTACACATGACTCAGCCGATCCCATTTACACGTGACTCAGCGAATCCCATATACACATAACTCAGCCAATCCAATTTACACGTGACTCATCCGATCCCATTTACACGTGACACGACTAACTCTATTCACACATCTACCAACCCATTTCAAACGTAACACGACCAATCTCATTCACACGGTGATACTAGATGAATTGCATTCAACTTTATTTTTATTTATTTTAGCCAAGAAATTTCTCGAGTAACCTAGCCGATACAACCTTCCCCTGCCAGATCAAGAGAGGGAAGCGTAAGTGATACAACATAAAATTTGTAATGACAATGTACATGTAGTCAATTTGTGTAACTCAATAATCAACTTAAAATGAGCAGTACTTAATATACGATATATTAGATCGATAAAGTTTAACATTTTAATGGAAACCATGAATGGATCATTACCCATTCGTTTAATCCTAAAGACTATTTTATATATTCTCACATATCAGCAATTTCTCAAAACATAACTCCAACAGATTAAAAGTTATATTCCACCATGAACCTTTCTACCTAGAAAAGTTCAAACCCAAAGAATGAGAAACAAAGATTTACTTGAGCAATGGTACTTACGCGGACACAAAGATTTACTTGAGCAATGGTACTTACGCGGACAATGTGGTCCATCACCGTTGATTCTCTGGAGCGATTACCTTCTTTACTCATCTTGAGTAAGAAACGTTAGCACCCGTGGATATCTGACGATACTGAGGGTCTATGGGCCTACTGTAAATTTCTAATCTTGTTTTTTTTTTCCCTGACTGTTGTGAACTACATAAAGTTATAACAAAAATTCGGTGCTCTCGATATTATATACATGTACTCGCGGTTTTATACAAATCGCGGAATAATTTATTCGCGTAAAATAAGGAATCTACAGTATTGTCTATTAGTATTTTCTTTCACATTTTTATTTAAACGAGATTTATTTTCTTTGTGTTAATCATTTACCACAGTGGATGAGAGCGCATTGGGCCCACTTACTCCATGTCCATACGCGGTTTGTCAGCCCGCGCTGCTACAATCTCTGAACCTGACCAAGCTGACGAGGACGCTGGATTTGGACGAATACCAATGGTCAGCCATTCAGTTAACCTTTACCCTACCGGCTCCCTCCCATAAAGATAGTTACGGTATGTTTACCAATCACTTCCATTCTATTCCTCGAATTTAATTTGTTAATGATTTACATTCAAGTTGCCTCGAGTTTAGTTTCTTGATAATTTATCATTTTTTACTTGTTTGCGAGATTTTGGCACTCATAATGATTTCACTCTCCCGGTTGTTTCAGGTGCTAGAGCCATAGAAGTGACTTTCAGCAGCGACAACAAAACCAGATATGACGACATGGAGTTCGGGCAGATATACCGCGTGTTTGACTTTAACTCGTACAACTACACAAGCCCCGACCAGTACAGATCCACGCAGGTAGGTTAAGGCAACTCCGAGTTTAGGCCTAATGATAAATTGATTGTCCACATTATAGTCATTTTAAAAATTGTTTATTTTTATGAAAACAATGCTGAATATTATTATCAAGTGAATGTGTTCACTAAGAACTTATATTTCTACTTCGGTATCGAGTCGCTCTTTGAAGCTTTCGCGCCATGGTATCACGTGACAGTTAAAAATAGATCACAATTTTACCTTAACAAAATATCAAAATTGTAACACTACCCCAAAGTTCATTTGTATGCATGTTGGAGGCGGCAAATTTCCAGTTTTCGCAGTGGCGCGGTTCTGACGTTTTCCTGCTAAGTAAAATATCAAAATCGTTAAAAAAGCCAGGAAGACGTCAGATATTTCGGACTAAGCTCGATCTTGATCTTGATTACCTTGGTGCTGGAGCAGGTGTAATTTTTTTAAGTTGTTAAATGCAGGTTTAACTTTTGGAAAAAAAAGCTGTCCTGACTAACTTTCATGAATCATGTAACTTTGGATTTGAAACATATACAGAGCCTGATCTCCATTATCAAGGATGCATAAAAAAACCTTGTCCTCTCTCACTCAAACTTGCTTTATAGATGTGTTTGTCTATAAATGATATATCAAGATTCTTATAATATTGTATTGTATGATAAGATACATTATTGTATAATATGATAAAATATTAAATCATATAATATATTATTGTTAAATATTATATGATACGATATGATATTGTATCCCAAATATTGTATAATATGAAATGATTTTGTTTTATATGATATTATATCATATGATATTGTATCACACGATTTGATACAGTGTTGTATCATATTATGTTGTATCATATGATACAATATCATACAATACATCATATATCATATGATTCATTATCTTATCATATAATACAATATCATTCGATACAATATCAGATCATATAATACGATATCATATTATATGTTACGATATATATTAGATGATACAATATGATATTATATGCTACAATATTGTAACATGTGACACGATATTGTATCATGTGATACGATATTGTATCATACGATACTATATTGTATCATGTTATATAATACGATATTGTTTTATGTGATATGATACAATTATTATAATAAAATATCATATTAAAAAATACAATATAATATGATACAACATCATATTATATATTACAGTATTGTAATGTATCATATGATACAACATTGTATTTTATAGTATATAAATATTAAAAAAATATTATTATATGATGTTATTAAATGTGATGTGATGTAATATTGTACAATAGGATGCAATATCACACTATATCATACGATATCATATTTTTTAGTGATGTAATATTGTGTCACGATATTAGACAATATTAAATTGTATAATATGATATATTATATGACATAATTTTTTATAGTTTTTTTTTATGATACAATTTTGTATTTCATAGTAGTGTTCTGATAAATAATGTATCATAAAATACAGTATAAAAATGACATATAATATGATTATCATACAATTTTGTATCGTATGATATACGATACTGTGTCCAATATCACTACTGTATCCAATATTTTATTAAAGATCATTAACCATGATTTTCATATAATACGATAAAGGTGGTCTCATATAGGTGATGCCTAGTCTCGGTGAGCTTTGTAATCTGTGATTACCTATGTTTTTATCATGAATTTAACTAATTTAAAGACTGTTTATTTACAGAGAATCCTGCGTTTTCCCTGTTTTATGGGTTTTCACTTTGTAAGGTGTCAATCTGACAACTACAAGGTTTACAGCCTCCGTCTGAAGACGTTCTCCAAATGGCGGACTGGGAACAACCTAATTCCTTTCACAGAGATAACTTACAACATCACTGTGTATGGCTATTACGGTAAGAGTTAATTACTATAACTTACAACATCACTGTGTACGACTATTACGATATGAACTAATGACTAGTAACTTACAACATCACTGTGAATGGCTATTATGGTATGAGTTAAATACTAGTAACTTACAACATCACTGTGTACGGCTATTACGGTATGAACTAATTACTAGTAACTTACAACATCACTGTGTACGGTTATTTCGATATGAGTTAATTACTAGTAACTTACAACATCACTGTGAACGGCTATTCTGGTATGAGTTAAATACTAATAACTTACAACATCACTGTGTACGGCTATTACGGTATGAACTAATTACTAGTAACTTACAACATCACTGTGTACGACTATTACGATATGAGTTAATTACTAGTAACTTACAACATCGCTGTGTACGGCTATTACGATATGAGTTAATTACTAGTAACTAACAACATGACTGTGTAGGGCTATTATGGTATGAACTAATTACTAGTAACTTACAACATCACTGTGTACGGTTATTACGGTATGAACTAATTACTAGTAACTTACAACATGACTGTGTAGGGCTATTATGGTATGAACTAATTACTAGTAACTTACAACATCACTGTGTACGACTATTACGGTATGAGTAGTTACTAACTTACAACATCACTGTGTACGGCTATTACGGTATGAACTAATTACTAGTAACGTACAACATCACTGTGTACGGTTATTACGGTATGAACTAATTACTAGTAACTTACAACATCGCTGTGTACAGCTATTACGGTATGAACTAATTACTAGTAACTTACAACATCACTGTGTACGACTATTACGGTATGAACTAATTACTAGTAACGTACAACCTCACTGTGTACGGCTATTATGGTAAGAGTTAAATAAATCACATCATTACTGTGTACAGCTAATAAGATAAAAATTAAATAACTTACAACATCACAGTGTACAACTATTACGAAAAGAGTTAAATAACTTACAACATCAATGTGAACAGCTAATATGGTAAGAGTTAAATAACAACATCACTGTGTACAACTTTTACGATAAGAATTAAACTACAACATCACTGTGTACATCTATTACGGTGAGAGTTAAACTAGAGATACCGTAAGCAAGCTCACAAATGATACCCTCTGCTAACAAATATAATGACTCAAGTATTTATCTATTTGAAAGTAATGGATGCACCATTTTTTTTATAGTGACGTTGAGGTCGCAAAAATTACCAATGCGAACAATCACGACATATTCACAAGTCACAAGCAATCTTTATGTCAATTTCTAGCTTCTAATCATTTTCCATTACAAGATATGGCCTAGAGTAGGACAGGAATTATACATTTTTTAAACAATGACCTTGAACTTGCACAATTGAATCTGGATCAAGTTCATGACACTCTCAGGTTATAAGCAATCTTTATGTGAAGTAAGAACGTCCAATGTTTCTCCATAAGAAAGGTATAGATCGGACACAAATTAGGAACTTTTTTCTTTCCATGACCTTGAATTTGCTTAAATGAACTTGGGTCAAAATCATGACACACCCAGTCCCTGAGGTGATGAACAATCTTTGTTTAAAGTAAGAACTTTTAATGATTTTTCATAAGAAAGATTTATCATAGAGCAGACACAAATTTTGCACTTTTCCTTCCAGTGACCTTGAACTTGCCCGAATGACCTTAGGTCAAAATCATGACACACCCTGAGGTGAGAAATGTTTGTGTGAAGTAAAAACTTCCAATTTTCTCCATAAAAAAGATATGGACAAGACACGATTTCATAGACAAACGGATGGACGGACACACGGACAAGGTGATTCCTATGTACCCCCTACATTTTGTTTGTTGGGGAGGGGGGGTATAATAACTTACAACATCAATGTGTACAGATATTACGGTAAGAGTCAATTAACTAGCAACAACACAGTGTAAAACTAATACAGTACAATTTAATTAACTAACAACATTATTACGGTAAGAGTTAATTAACTTACAACATCACTGTGTACAGCTAATACGATAAGAGTTAAATAACTTACAACATCAATATATACAGCTAATACGGTAAGAGTTCATTGTTATATAAAAAGTCAATAAGAGCAAGGTTGAGACGGTAATGAATAAGATTTCTCGATTTAGTCAATTATCTCCTGATGGTTTGGTTTTAGTTTTTTAATTCCATGCAAACTTTTATTGATATAAAGTTATACTTTATTATTTTCAGTGTATCACAATTCGCCATCGGTATGGAAATCCACCATAGCGTTAGCTCTGTTTCCCGGAAATAGGGACGTGACGGTAGTTTTTGACCCGGCGCCGTATTCTAGAGAAGTATCTATGTACAACGTGTCCCTAATAAACGCTGAATCTGAAAAAATATGCAGAAATCAACTAGTATTTGGAGAGCCAGAGCCACTCCTTTTCAAAAACATTTCCGACGGACTATATTACGTGTCCGTAAGTATGACTTGGTATGCAGGTTAACTATGTAAAAAAATAGCCGCCAAAGTCGGTGGAGTGGCTTCATGTTGTGGAATACACATCCACATATAAAGTAGTCATTAAGTTTTGTGTGTTTTATTCCAGCAGTTTATAGCTCGTCTATATTTTTGTATTTTCCTATTGAACACTGCCTTTTGTTAATACAATGTAAAAGTATGCTTTGACCTGACAGTATTAATTCGAACCAAATTAATCCCCGTTCTCCTTTACATCTACTAGTATATAAAGGTAAATAATGATATCCCTTCCTCGTTCTAAAAGTCAAAAAAGGAATGTTTATTTGTTTATGAAACCTATATCAGGAACTTTAATTCTACATTCTGGTCTTTTTTTTTAAGCAGCTGCTTTGGTATACATGTACTTTAATTTTTTATTTTATAGATTGTGACATGTAAGGGGAGTACATGTAATAGTCATATATACACAAAATCGCACTATATCACGGTTGGCAGTCGAACATCAAAGCAGCCTACAGGTATGTGAAAGTTTTCATCATCCATCCTGGTTGAAAATAAAAATGAAAACAGAAAGACAAGCCTAAAACTCAACAATAAACAAAGAAAGTACAGTAAATGAATATCATCAATAAAGATAACTGACAAGACCGGTGAAAGAGTAAACCTATGTTGACTATTCTGTTTTTTGGCCTTGCAGTATCGTCGTCTGTTGAGGGGTTACCCTTCATTAAATGGTTCCTGCCGGTGGTGGGTGGGGCAGTCACTGCTATAACACTGCTAGCCTTATTGTGCCACCATCGCTGGAGGGCACACACACGTCTTAGCAAAAATGCAGGTGAGCCCTTTTAACAGTTGCATTACACCCTATAGTAAGTTGAAGGTCCTCAATAACCCATATCATATACTTTTATGGCAGCGCGTCACAACATGGAGATAATTAGAAGTTGAATTGACAAATTGATTTTATCCATGATATCGATACATTCCTGTCATGGCTTACATACAATATATTTTTTTCTTTTTCACAGACCTGTCTTCATTTCCAAAGGTTCTTTTGATATATTCGAACAACAATCAAATTAACTCGGATCTAGCGAAAGAACTCGTCGCGTTTTGCAATAGAAATCTACAGATGAAGGTCATCTACGATCAACTAGATGATGAGAGGTATTCGATAAACGAAGACGGTTATTCACACTGGTACAGAGAAAAACTAGAAGATTCATCGGCAGCCTTTATTTTGTGGACTCCCGGATCTGACTTAGATAATCAAGAGGGTGAAAGGATTTGTAACGAATTTAACACTGGGGTTACGATAGCATTGAATTCAAAAATCCATCACCATAAAAAATTAGTATGCCTTTACCTTGTCAAATCTCAGAAACTAACAGTTCCTCCAGATATTCAAAAAGAGGCCCGAGTTTATTATTTTCCAGAAAAATCATCTCAAATCTTTACTTTTTTACATGGACATACGCGTTCACGACCAAAATACTTTGATAATAATTCCAGATTTAAAAAGCTAGTTTCAGAATTAGAAGATGGTAACTTAAATGATGGAAATAGAAATCAAACAACCACAGACGAAGTCCCAGAACTCAAAGAAAGAGAGGAAACCATCCCACTTAAAAATATAGACGAAGAAATCTTGGATTTAACAAGGAAAGTTTTTTCTCCAAAACTCAGTAATTCGAGTAATAGTTCGGCATCCAATACAGAAGGCGTCCCTATTAATCCGGACTGTCCAATACATGGCGAAGTGTTGAATAACAAGCATCGACCGCATCCAAAACGTGAAAGACATTACATAAGAGACCACAGGCATGAACCCCGTGGTTTTGATCCTGAAGAAATAGAACCATTGCAACCGTACTACCATCAACAGGAATATAATAATAACGTGCATCTTCCGGCTGGGGATTCCTTTGATTACGACTTCAGTCCTCATTTTTTGGGAAAACATACGCCGCATCATGTAAGAGATGATATGTTTTGTGATGGTTTTGATCGTTTTTATCAAGAACACAGTGTACATTATGAAAGAGATCTGGACTATCAGCGTCATGTTAATGACAGGCATGCCCACCATAATGCAGGATTTCATCAAACTCTTGATTGGAATGGACCTCCCCATCGCCCAAGTTACCGTCGCGCTAGTGAAAGGAACACTAGAGACAGTGAACATTCTTTTCCAAATGTGAATAATGGTCGCTTTTTGCAAAGAGAAAATTCATTTGATGAAAATTCTCAGGAAATGTCACTGAAAATCAAAATCCCGAAATTCTATTTAGAAGAGGAAGAAGCTAACGATTCTTACATTAGCTCTCAGAGACAGAGATCAAATTCTGTGGACAGTTTAACTTCCAACAGCTCCAACAACTCAAAATACAGCAAAAGAAGTGCGAGTATTGATAGCTTTGAACTGAAACAGTCATTTCAAAAATTTATCTAAAGAGCAACAACGACCGTCAATTGAACGCTGTAATCAAACGATATGAACGCTATTCTTAAAAAGTTGTGCGCTGAATGTGTGGAATCGTAAAATATGACCTACTTTTATATATACTTGTTAAAATTAACCTCTGCCAAAATGCTTTGATATAATAATATAAATGATAACAAATTTGTTTATTTATAAATGTTTATTTTGATTTACTTGCCTTCAATGTAACTGGTTTTTTTTATTAAAATAAAATTGTGAGTCAGTATGTTTATTAAACACACACACACACACACACACACACACACACACACACACACACACACGTCTGTGTGTATATCGATAGGTTAGTCTTATATTATGGAGGTATAAATCATATTTTCATAATATTTTAGTAATGCATTTCTGGTGATCAACCAAAGTCTAAGTGTCAGTTGAAGCGTTACACGCAAGATACAGTGCTTCACAATTCTTTGTTATGTTAACAAGGCTCGTGCCATGTTTTTTGTTTACATTGATTCAATATACCGGAAAAGTTCTTTTTCAAGTTGATCTTTCTATCTGCTAATTCGTTTCGAACATAAATATACAGTTCCTAGCGTTTCTCACATTCATTTTAGGTCAAAATGAATATTCAAAATATAAACATGACCTGATCTTTGTTTACATAACAAAGAATTTGTGTGCTCATTATCTCGCGTATAACTTGACGACTGACACTAACGGTTAGAAACGCCTTACTGAAGCATTGTAAACATTAAAAAAAAAGGCAAAATAATTTTTTTTGTGTATGTAACATTTGGACCAACCAGTGGTTTGGTTTTCTCGTGAAGTTTCAATATACAGCTATGTTGTAAATTTTGTATTTACACCCACCCAGTAAATTCAAATGTTATAATAAAACAGAACTATCGTTTCTTGGTTTTGTCAACGAAGTTGTACACTGTCTTGTCCAGAATGCCCCCTGCTCCTTCTCTCTGTGAATTTGTATGTAGTGAATGGAATATCCAACACAATGTTAAAGCGCAAGTAGCTAACAGTCATTTTTACTTGTTTCAATTCATTTTTCATTTCCTACATTATGCGTCCATCAGACGTAACTTAAACCCCATTCATGTAAAATATTCCGTACACTCTCAACCCATTTGAAGTTATAATTGTTGAGATACCTTAACAATATTTTTTTTCATAAAAATCAAAATATTTTTATCTGTATTTTGTTTATTGTGTTCAATTTAATAAATGATGTCGAAAAATATTCATTAAAGTATAAATACACTGTATTTTACTAGAATGCGCAGAAACATGTGCAATGAAAACTAAAATCGGCCTCCGTAAGACCAAGTACAAGTTTACAAAATTTAAGATGCATTTTTTCCATGATATGTTAATTTTCAAAACCCCACAACTCAGAACTATATGGTAAAATTGGAGCAATCATTTTATCAAACATATCAAGTTGACAATCAATCGATAAATTTTATTCTCTTGACTTTTTGATAAGTGCGTACATAACTCTGGTAGCTCTCGTCGCTACATATTTTCTATTACTATAGAAAGAGCCTGTTGTTGAAAATATAACTTCTAAATATTTAAATTCCTTGACAATTTCTATTTCGTTACCATAGTATAAAAATGATATATTTGAAATTTGTCTGCCTTTACCAAAAATTAAATTTCAGTTTTCTCAACATTCACTTGTCATTTCCATTTTTCACATACTTCTGAAAAAAATGGAGCTGATACTGTATATCATCGTCAGTTTAGTTTTTGTTCAATTTCTTCAGAGAAGCCCTTTAGTCCTATGACATTTTCATGCAATAAAAATTAAGTTTATGCTTCACTATATTTATTCGAAAAATGAGAAAAATAAAAATTATGTTTATGCTTCACTATATTAATTCGAAAAATGAGAAAAATAAAAATTAAGTTTATGCTTCACTATATTTATTCGAAAAATGCTAAAATGAGAAAAATGTATATTTTTGTTTTCAAGAGTTTTGATTGCATTTAAAAAAAAATAAAGTCAATTCTGACGAATCATTCTTCAAGTGAGTAGAGTACATGAGACAAATCAATTAATAATATATCTGCACGGAGGCATCTCCTTTACAAAATCTCAACACATGCCTTAAAGAATTATACAAATATTGACTTGTGGGTTCCAAGTTTGACTCATATTTAGTTCTTTGGAAAACTTATTTAGATTATTAGTGTACAAAATCATCATACAGTCAAACATTTTAGATTTTTTAACATTAAAAAACAGTGTTCATGTTATCCCTTCTACAAAATCTCAAAACAATGTAGTGTGACCGGTAGAAATACGCAAGTCGGTATATCGAATAACAATTTATTAACAATCCAAACTTGTCGTTTCTACACGATCTATGCAGCCGGCATGGACAATAAGGTCCTGTCCAACTGATGATCATTGCAGATCCTATTTAGTTGTTTGGAAGATTCATCTTAATTATCAATGACAATGAACTTTATTCTCATAACTGAAAATACAGTGTAGAGAAATACTTAATATGTACAGTATGTACAAACTACAATATAATAGATGAAAATCATTGGTACAGGCATGATGAAGGGATAACAGATAATTGGTTCAAGTTAACCAAGAGAGCTAACTCTCTCAAATATATTATCTAATGGTAAGTTGTTTTTTGTTTGTGACATTGAACAGTGATTCAAATTTTATAGCATTTGGATTTGATATGAAATATTTTGGTAAATACTTAACCCTTGAATTTGATATATATATGTATATATATATATTTGAAAAGATAGTGAAATTCATCCCCAATTTGTACATCAGTATACAAATCATCATGGCCATACTATACATTTTAGATTGTAACATCGTTCCAAAAAGGCTATTGGAATGAAAGGCGACCCTTCTGTTCTTTGGTCATTTTTAGTTGCATAGTTTTCCGAATGGCTCCACGATCTGGCTTTCCATTTGCTAAAACGGGAAATACTTTAAAACCAACGATAACTTGCGGAACATAAAGATTTTCAAGCAGCTTGTTCTCTGTCGTGATGTTGAATTCTTTTCGGAGGTAGTCCTGCATACTCTCCATAGAGTCCTCGCTCTGTGGTCGGTACTTAGAACATGATCTCCTGTTTCTATATCCTTAATTGGCATTACCATGGCAGCAATGACATTACTCTTTGCTTTGATAACATTTTCGATCTCGAATGGATATATTTTTCTTCCGAAAACTTGGATCGTTTCTTGCAGCCGCCCTTCTACAATCAAAGCATTATCTTCTGTAATGTAACCGCAATCTTTTGGACAAAAACATCCGCTTTTCAATAAAATATCCTCAGTTGTTGGTGGAAGATCGTGATTCAGATAACCAGTAAATCGAATTTTGGTTCGAATACAAATCTTTTCTCTCTGTCCATTAGGTTGAAGATGCCCATCGTCGTCTGTGATCTTTATTTCAACCCGTGGACACAGACGAACAGCTAGTAACATATCTTTTACTCTGCATATGTCCTCTGAGGTGAAAACTCTAGAACCAACGACCCCCATTTCCGTCATTCCATACACAACTTGCAATTCGTCGCAAATTTCATCAATACATTCCAGGAGTGAGGCATGCACCACCACATCCGAAGTAATGGCTCTCTTTATTTTCAGGGGTATTTTCCTCTTCATCACCAATTCAACATGGATGGAACCAAAAGTGCTTGAGTCATCTTTTCTTTTGTAATAAAATCGGTTGCAGTTTTAACGGCATCAATCATGGAAGACGAATGTAATACATTTGTCAATGTAACACGCGTTCCACAAAAAGACATTTCCCATGCAGGATAGCCTGCAATCCACGAGAAGGGTCGGTCGTTATAGAAGATGTCTTCATCTGTCCTGTGTCGAAGTATGGAGTGCATGTGCCAAGCTATCACGAGTGCCTGTGCTAAGCTATCACGACCAGTGCGTGGTGTGAAGAAGGAGTTGCTTTTGGGAGACCCGAAGAACCCGAGGACAATGTTACAAGACCGACGTCCTTCCGGGTTGATTCTCGGAAGTTCCAAATCAACATAGCGGGAGCATAACTCTGCAATTGTGTACGCTGATGACATACATTCATTAGGGTAAAACAGAATTACGTTTTCCAGTGCCGGAATAGATTTACATTCTACTTTGCCATTTCCCTTGTCAACAACATATTCGGAAATATGACAGTTTCGGCCTTCAACACCTGGATCCATGATTAGCATCTTTACATTCCCAACAGTGTTCAACAACTTGGTAATCTGATCTTCCCTCTCCTGGTAGGGCAAACATAGTGGACATCCACCCGCCATCTGCACCCCAAAGTTAGCAATAAGCCATTCAGGAACATTTCTACCACTAAGGCCGGTGAGCTCACCTCTTTGAACTCCCATCTGAACCAGTGTTTTGGCGAACTTGGTTGCCTTTTCGTAAAGGTCCCCGTATGTTAGTTCAAATCTCGCACTGTCATCGTTAACGAAAATACACATCGCATTATCAGGACTCCCATCTGCTCTTCTCTTTAGTAAATCCGAGCAATGTTAGAACTTAGGTAGCTGAAAGTTGATTTTAATCAACTCTCCTATGCAGTTACTCTGGCCGACCGGAAGTGAAACAGTGTTTGGACCTAAGCACAAATCATCACCACTGACAAGACTTAGTTCTTGAAAATGATTGATAAATTCGATGTAATGTATGCTGAAGCATTGCTTTTCAAGGAAACTTATTTATAAATACCTTGCAAATAGTCAGATTATAAATGGTACGAACAATTTAGATATTTTTGTAGTAGTATGTACTCCTACGTCAGAGTTCAGGTTGAACGAGACTAGAGTTCAATATTGCTTGGATCCATACAATTTTCCAGAAATATTTCGATTACTGATACATAGTTTGATGGAATTAATTCTATCTTTAAATATCACACAACATGATTCATATGAGGTTTTCTTGGAATTCTTGTCGGAAAAGTCCAAGAATTCATATCATAAAAATGTAAATAAAGATTAGAAACTTCTTGCCATACAAAATAACACATCGTTGATTTTAAAATAAATAATAATCGATAAAATCAATTTTCCGTCAGTACTTCAGTACTTTGATTACTTCTTGTGGCTGAAATGGTATAATCAAATCAGGACACTCCCTCTATCTGATATATCTTTGTACAGCACGTCATATACTTTCGTACCTTTTAAAACTGTCATTATTTATTTATAAAATCAAGTTGAGATAACTCAGGCGTTCCACCTTTGAATTAGCTATTGGATCTTACAATTTCTGCATTTTGGTCCACCGGTCACGCATCAATATACCTGACAGGATTCTGCTGCCCAGTCTGACGATTGTTCTTAATGCAGTCACACGCATCAGCCTCTACGAACAGATTACAATGTTCTATTTTGTAATAAACGACAGCTTATCTTTTTGTTTTCGGCTCATTGTTTTAAAGCATCCGCGTAGATAAATAGTTTGTTCGACACAATAAAAAATGTCATATCCATCACCCTTTTTATATCGTTTTTATATCGTCTAGTTCGTCTAATGTTTGTTTTCTGCCATATTCACTACCTTTAGGCCCAGCAAATTATTTAAACAATAAAATGCTTTCTTTGGTGATTCATGCGGGATATGAAGGTAGCGGCAAACCATACCAACAATACCTAAC
The DNA here is from genome assembly GCA_033439105.1 of Magallana nippona. Taxonomy (NCBI): domain Eukaryota; kingdom Metazoa; phylum Mollusca; class Bivalvia; order Ostreida; family Ostreidae; genus Magallana; species Magallana nippona. The sequence goes on from CM065921.1 coordinate 2,741,626, forward strand.
CGGCGTTATTGTTTATATTTACACCTTAATAAAATTATTATGAAAAGTAAAACTATTTCTTCGCCTTGTCGCTATAGCAACGAGTGTCAATTTTCATATAAAAATATATAATGAATGGACATCGATAGGAATATAAAATATTTAAATAATTGTTACCCATTTTGGCATATAAAAAAACGATAAAAAACACATTTCGATAATTTTAGCGGTTTCCACATATATTCATGTATCATGTCAGATTCTGCATACTGTATGCACGGTATGGTGTCAGATTCTGGCGATGGTAAAGAATTAAAAAAAAACCAACAACATAGTATTCTGTAAGAAGATTTTAAACACTGCACGTAATAATATTATTTTAGATTTTAGATATATAGAGCTGGATACCCCCCCCCCCCCTCCGAATTGTATCGGATCAAAGATCTGCTTTAATCAGATTACTCCCTCTCTCTAGCTCTCTCATTTTGTAAGGATAGTAGCTAGGTTGTCTTAAAAAAAACCTTTCTTACTTACGTATACAAATACAAATATTTTATTGGCAGACTTGTGATGTGGACCACAATTACAATAATTGGCAAAGGCCCAATATATGCATAAACAGAAGTATTGTTTTTATTACACATCAGTATGAAAGATATACATGTATAATTATATTTCACATTCACATGAGAGGAAAATAGTTCTGACAATTAAGCTTATGCACTGTTTCTGTATGATGTACATTTATTGATAAATGAGAGAGTTATTTTCAACACTGTTGAAGATTTACTTTAAGGATATCTGACATTTTTGAAAAATTATTTCTAGACTAAGTATGAAAACATATGTAACTATATAAATTTCTTTCAAAAACTTCTCTCAAATGAATATATTGAGAACAGCTGAATTAAAAAATGAAATTCATCTTCAATTGCTCCAGTGTTACAATAGTTACAAAGTCTATCATGCTTTGGAATAGATATTAAAGTGTATACCTTTTCCTATGGCAAGATTATGTGAACTTAATTTTAAACTACTAAAAACTGATCTCTCTACTTTCCTTTTTAAATACATCAACATAAGAACAACGTTGAAAATTATCAAAAACAATATACATGTACATACATTGATAACACCCCCTTCTCTCTCTCTCTCTCTCTCTCTCTCTCTCTCTCTCTCTCTCTCTCTCTCTCTCTCTCTCTCTCTCCAAAATCAATTAAAGTCGGGATCGCTATTCAACATATTTAATTACAGTTTGGGTTAAATCTAAGGTAAACAACTTTTTAAAAAGCTTCTGTAAAAGTCAAATAAATCTTTGGCTTATCAGGACAAAATCAATATGCGGTAACAGAGAGTTCTACAATGCGTCACGCGTGTGTCTGAACTGTCAACACCGAGAGTCAACAGGGGCCATTTTCTTATGTTTGAACACAAGACTAATGTGTTCCATGGCTCCTGCTTGGTAAATCCTAGGACTGCGACACGAAGGGTTGACTAACGGATTGTCAGCTTGAGAGCAGAGAAATGTAAAACGAAGAACTTTTTATAATTTAAAAAGTAAGTTCACACTTCTATTAACAAGTAAATATATTAAAAGATGTAAATGCAAAATTTATATTTTTCTTCAAAAACCAAACCATCACATGAAAATGTGATGTGGACCACAATTTTAGTGAATTAACTTTGATTGGGAGAAAAGCAAAAGTTTTCTTATTCCAATATTTTAATGAGTATTTTAATCAACAAATCTGATCACTAATTAAGTTTATTTCTCCAATGCATCAATTTAGGCAAATTAATCCGACGCAATATTTTTTTTTTATATACCGGTAAATTCATTGCTTATGTTGTACTTTAGAGGAACCTTGCTTCACTTGAATAATGACAAGCTCTCATGGCCCTTCATCCTGGCATCCGACTAATTCCATTATCTCTGAGGTTGATCGTAAACATCTTGCAATAGTTGGGGAGTACTTGGAAACCCCTCCTCATCAACTCAGGCAGAGATCTGACAGGTAAGGTCTAGGGTCACCCGACAGGTGAAACAAAATCACAAATACCCATATAAACGTAAATCAAAATTCTAATACAGTGGATACTGTAATCTTAATTACATGTACATGTACCAAGGAAGATACCAAGAATTGGACATTAAAGATCAATTATGAGTGAATTCCATTTGTGTGTTGTAAAAGTAGCCAAGAATGCATATATATTTATACATTTGGAACTTTTTAAAGACAGGAATTTGTGTCTTATCCATGCAAACAGCTATCCATTGTTTGGAATCAATTTTAATCTATAATATTGTTGGAGAACATAATGTGAGCATGGAAAAAGAACAGTAATTAATAATTATCCTTTTTGTGAAATGATAATTACCCCTATATTTGTGAAATGGTATTTTAGTTTAGGTTTTTGGTGGCCCCTGAGTAAGGCATTTAAATTTATTGATGAGATTTCCAATTTCAAGCATTCATAAAGAGGTTATAAAACACCGAGTAAATACACGGGGCTCTAATATTCGGCCTGGAGAGGTAGTCAGCATGGTTGTGTCAACAGCGATGTGACAATTGAGTCTGAGAATAGACCTTTTCCTGGGTTGATAACCTGCCCAAGTGCAGTTTGTTTAAACAATATATTACAGTCTAGTCTAATCTCCATGTGTGAAAAGCTGGAAAATTGGATTATATTTAATCAAACTCTAATACTTGCTTGTATTTGAACAGAAATTAGCAATCATAGAAGCAAAAGAATGCAAAGTAAAGACACGCTTTATGCTTGTTTCTTGAAATACACAGCCAATATTACTTGATTTGGGCTTGTTACTGACTGTCTATGTAAATATTGTTTAAAATATTGTTGATAAATTCAGTATATAGAAGAGTACAGGATGCTGAATCTTTTAGTTTTCTTTGTTTCATTCAATGGTCATTCTAGACAATTTCCGGAAAAACAGTATTAAAAAATAAGTTTTATCTTCAAAAAAATCTGAAAGCTTGACAGGCCATATAAAAAATATAAATAAAAAATTTGACACAACCATTACTATATGATTGATCAAGCAAGAAATATGTAAATGTATATAAAGTTTATTTGTGTTTCTTTGATTTCAGGGATCCAGATTATGACAACATAAACAACATTTACTCCAGACTGCCCAGTAAGGCCCCGTCCCCGTCCCCAAGGGCTCAGAAGACGGTACACCTCACCTGTGAGTGTCACAAACAGGGTCAAACCACACCTGGGAAAAGACAGAGACCTAAGGGGAACATTGACAGTTCAGAGGAAGATTCAGACGGGGATGAGGAAGGTAACAGACTAAATTGTCAATCTGTCAACCAATCAATCGATCGATCGATCGGTCAATCAATGAATCAATTAATCGATTAATCAATCAATTGATTAATCAATCAGTCGATCAACCAATCAATCGATTAATCAATGGATTAATCGATCAATCAATCAATCAATCAATCAATCAATCGTGCTAGTAAATTGATTTTATTACAAAATATTTCAGGTTGATTTATTTCTGTGGTTTGATTTCATTTAAATATAAAACAATGACCTTTACCTAAAATAATCAAGTTTACCTGTGTATTGTTTTTGATGTCATTGTACTGCTATGAGCTTCATTGTCTGGATCAACAGATATTGACATCAGTGCTCTTTTGAAAATGCTGGAGGGACTTAGCAAGAGGCCTGATGGTAGAATATCCTGTCAAGCCTTCAGTGGAGTTCTGGAAGGGTATTCCTGTCAAGAGGCTCTGCCAGAAGTTCAGCTAAACAAGGTCTTATTTCAGAGTGGTATTTTATATAGATTTGTTTAAATGAGAATGCAGAACTTTGTGACATTATACACAGAATGTTTTGTTTTGTGTTTTTTTAAAGTACAAATATAATTGAAATATTCTAAGCAAATCCAGATCAAGTGTGAAAAAATGATTGTTTTGCATATTCCCCTTTTTGTGATGTAGGTCTGTCAGTATTTGGAGTTGGGAAGCCAGAAGATACAAGAGATGGCCTGGTGTCTAATTAGTCGGCTGTGTGATAACCAGGACAACATGGCCGCCCTGCTGAGGGGGAACCTTCTGAGAGACCTCGCCCAAGCTATCAGCGCCTCCCGGGAGTGTCTTGGTCCATGTGTGGACACGGCCATTCATGTGAGTGAAGGGAAGAAGTTGATTGGTTGGTGGAATGGCTTTATATAAAAATGATTTGGTAATAATGTTGATATCTTAAACATGTAAATAAGATGGTGTATGATTTTTTGAATATATATGATTATAATTGCATATTCTAATGAAAATAAATTTGACCTCACTCTACCTTTCAGAATAATACATCATCAATATACTTGTATCAACTTTACTGTAATAAAATCTCATACAAAAATATGTAAACCATATTTAACTGTCAAAGCTTGTAGAAATTATTTTCCAAAAGAAACTTTAACATTTTTTGTGTTAAATAACAGGCAATTAATTGTGCCTCACATGAATTTGTGTGAAAAGAGCACTCACAAATTTCATGTGATGCTCTTTTCACAATTGGCTGTGAGTGACCATAAAACTATAATGTTAGATAACTCATGTGTATCAGGTGGTGAGGGAGGAGAGTTTGAGGAGTGTTTGGGACGAGGGCGTGCTGAGTGACCTAGTTCCCCTCCTGCTGACCGCCCTTTCTGTGGAGGATGTGGCCCTGGATCACAAGTACAGGATCGGCTGCTTCTTCCATGCCTTGGGGAAGTACCCTGACTTCTTGGGGATCATTGAAAACAGGGTGTTACCTGTCATATCGGAACTCAAGAATTCCAGCGCCAAACTCAAGGTGAGGCTAAGGACAGGGAAGTGAAGGAAATGAGCAGGGTTCCTTCAACACATATCTGTTAAATGTAAGCAGGGTTCCTTCAACACATATCTGTTAAATGTACATGTTCTAATATGAGTATTCTATTAATGATTTGATTAAGAATATCCATGAATAAATTAATGTTTGCTAGAATTTATTTGCCAACAGCATTATCTATATTCATACAGGTAAATACTAAACATGTGAGTTCTATTGCAGTTGTTGATTTAACACACAGAATTATATTGATTTTAAAAACACATAAAAGGGAGTCAGTCAAGTTCAGTTTGGAGTAATTGAAAACTCTTAACTCACTTATACCCATAACAGACATCATTGCTGATTGTATGTCCATGCACTGACATAAAATCTGAAATGTTGATTTCTTTTGGCAGGAGATCTACATCAAGATTTTGGGTGGGGTTGTAAAGAGTGAGGACTCGGTGATGGTTGGTAGTGTTGACGCGGGGGTGACAGGGGTGGCAGTGACCATGCTGAGGGACGGACCTTGGTGAGTACAGAAGGGGGGAAGACTCTGATAGGTCAACAAAAGTAATAGTAGTGAACCTTATACATAGACCCAGAGCTAAGGATTATCTGTCCAATAAATCATATAGTCCAATGTTTAGTATGTATATATATATATGTATGTGTCAAAATATCATGACATTTGTTTTAGAATTTATTGAAAAAGATTAGAACACTTAATTCATGTTCTCATGAAAGCTAATTCATTTTTAGTAACAAGAGGTTATTTGTTCCATTCTCTTTGTTTTGTATTGGACATTGAGTACAATGGCTGACTTTCTTTGATGCTGTAGTGACCAGCAGATAGAGGCCCTCTCCCTGCTGTGTATCCTCTCAGAGACTGACCAAGGGAGGGTCACAGTGGTCAATGACGAGGAGACCCTCCCCATCACTCTCACCTGTGTCAAGCAGTCAAAGTGCAGGTACACATTTACTCGCCTGTTATCTTACCTTGTCAAATGTTTCATATTTGATAAGGAAGGTGAAATTTTTAATTGATCTGTTGTATTATCAGCATGTAATAAATTGATTCTGTTTGAAAATTTACTGAACAGTTGATTATTTTAATGATTATATTACAGAGTTTGAATCATGAATCAGTTTAGGTATGCTATTATGGGTATCGTTGAGGCTTACAGATTTCATTAATATATATGCAATTTATCTATCAACACTTCATATTTTTGAGAGCTTGAATGATTCTCTGCCATTTAATACATATCTTTAAAATTGTATCAATTATTGCTGTTTTTCTGAAAAAAGGTCGTTAGTAATAAATTCTAAATATTGATGTGTAATGTTTGATGTTCTAGTACATAGAATACTTGTGTTGAGATATGTCCCCTGGTTGTAGATTTAAAATAGAGAAACCAGAACAGAGTCATGCTGTGTTTTAAATGTTCTAGACCATTAGCTGTATGGAGTGTGTATTGCATTGAGACAAATTAGAGGCAAAGTCCCTTAAAATAGATATTTCATGTATGAGCAATGTAACAGTGAACATCCTGATCCATATTCCTGCATGCAAGTTATCTGTTTCGTTTATATACTAATCTATATAAGCGGAATGATATAAAATTATGTATTCTTTATATCCCAAAAATTTCTGGCAGTGCATGTATTCAATTTCCATGTTGTCTGCAAAGACCTGGGAATCATGGAAAATGTTTGGAAAATTCATTCAAATTTGCTTGGGGGGGGGGGGGGGGTAAGACTTTTTCAAAAGTAGCAAAACTTTTAATTGAATAAATGTTTGGAACAAACTTAGAAACCATGATCCTCAGAAAATCATGCATCACAAATTGATAACCCGTAATACACAGTATACCGGTACATGTATGATATACCCACTCAAGTTTTCCTTGGTCACTACCACTGGTAATTTTATTCAACAAAGCATGATTACTTTTCACCTGTAGTGTTGCCCATTTGACACCCTCACTTTCATGTAATACATGTATTTAAATTTTTGTACTGTATTAACTGTAACTCATTAAGTTAATTGATTAATATCCACACAATTCACGCTCCCATTATAAAAAGTCTTTTATTTCTTGTTGTAAAGTACATGTAGATAATTATGCACTTTTTTATCACTACCGTATATAATTGTGAAGTCCTGCACAATGTTTTTAGTAATTTGAATTAATGTGTTTTAATTAGTAAATTAACAGTCATGTGTGCATACCACTATAATATAATATCATGATTTGATATGTAACTAATAAATGCCATTTGATTGTCATATTTCTAATTAACTAATAGATATGACAATTTAATCTTACACCAATTCATATATACATGTACACTCAATTGATATTTAAGAATGTAAATCTTTGCAAAATATAAAATTTTGGAGTTACTTTCTCTTAATACAGGAAAGTCAGACAGAGGGCGTTGGCATTGATGAACCATGTGACCAGCACTAGGAGGCTGGGCCTATGTAAGGAAGTAATGAGTCACCTGTCTCATAGTCTGCTGCCTTCCCCCCACGCAGACAACTACACGGATAGACCCCCACTCAGGGGCCGAGGGGAGGGGGAGGGTAGGCTCTGGAGAGGCCTGGATACCTATGTGGAATTGCTGACTAGAATATTTTGTAAAGAAGGTGAAAATGCTATTAAAGTGCATTCAAAATCCATGCAAATGTTAATATATTGTAAATTATAATATATATTTGGTATTAATGGATAGCCCTTAAACTGTCTAGGTTTAAAGTATGGGAAATTGTTTAAAGTAGTCTAAGAATAAAAAAAATAACAGAAATGAATTGATAATGAAGTTGGGTGCTTTTTGACAGCAATCTGGAGGAGTGTAATTGAACATGACTCTTTTTTCTCAGCCAAAGTAAACAAGGACTCCTTACAGAAGGTGGTTAGCTGTGGCTACCGACCAGGCTGTGACATTGACCTCTTGACCTACATTTCCTCCGCCATTCTCAATGTCTGTCTGTGGCCGGCACACAGAAACAAGCAGGACCTGAACTCTCTGGACCTGTCCGGCTTCACAGACTGCCAGATTCAAAGGTAGAGCTCACTTTTCTTTGAAAATTTATTTACAAATATATGTTTTTTCTATTGAGAAACGAAATAATATTATTTGTGGTCAAATTAAGTGAAGAATTTCTTGATTGAGTCAAATAATCTGAGAAATTTGAAAAAAAAAAGCTTTAGATGATACATACAATGTAAATATGGTATAAACAATTTTTCAATGAATGAACATGTTTGTCAGTTTGATTTTTGTTTTATATTATAGAAAGAAATATGGGAAAATCAACAGAGCTCTGGTTCAGATGGTTTGGGATTCGTTTGGAGAACCCATGTTTGAACTTCTCTCCTTCTTCTCACGAAAGCTCAGAAATGTTTCAGACTTGGCCCATCAAGCTCGAGAGGAAGAGAAGCAACTTTGTCCTGATCACAAAGCTAAGTCGGCCAATGGATTGCGAGTGCTGGATCGCCTAGGATTCGCAGATTTGTACTCGGTATTTGAGGAGAAGGAAGTAGAGTTGATTGTGATTCTCTTAGAATTAGTGCTAGTCATCTCCCTGTGTTCTTGTCACACTTTTTCTGACGTGTTTCCAACAACTGTAAAATCAAAGAAAAAATCAGCCGCTGTTTCCAAGTCAGACACTTCAACACAGGGCAGTTCGTCTCGCCCCACGTCCCCTGTTAAAAGCAGACCCTCCAGTGCAATAGGTTTGTCTACAGTGTCTGAGGAAGAGCGTCGTCAGGGACTCAAACAAAAAGAAATAAACGCTGAGCGACGGTTGCTAAGGAAGTGCTTGTATGAGGCGGGGGTATTTAGAGTGGTCGTACCCTTTATTCAGTCTTCTCACCTGCAATGTCAGGTAATAAATATATAAAGGCTATTCTTGGCATTTTTCTATCATTTTCTTTTAAAAGAAATTCTGTGATACTTTTCATGTACATAGGAGAAACACAATATTGCTTCATTAGGATTTATTTTATTTGCAAATAACTCTATTGATTATAAGATGGGGCTATGATTGTGTGATAATGAAAACTCTTCACGTATTTTGTGTGACAGATATTTTCATGTGAAATCCTACGAGCCAACATCCAATGTGTGGAGGAGAGGGAGATAACTCTCAGTAGTGTTTATGGACCAGTGAACGCCAGCGCTAACGCCAGGCTACGGTTTGTCAGACCTAAAGTCAATCATCTAATGTCACATCACATATCTTTCTAGTATTCTTGAATGTAATCAATAAGTAGAGTATCATAGAAATAAAACGTAATTTGATTTTAATTATAACTGTTTAGCTGTATACCCAGGACATACATGATTATTCTGGGTGTTGACAGGTCATGCCTTTGCAGTTTATACACCATAAGCTGCCCAAAGTCAGAATATAGGAATATGAATGAGTGTCTGATACTCAGCCTCCTATTTGACATGGATATTAGATGATTACGTACTCTTTTTCAGCCCCCAGTCAGCGGCAGCAGCCCTCACCAGGGACCTCCGTGTACAACAGGCCCTCCACACAATGTCTCCTCACGTCGCCCATATCATCAAGGACGCCCTTGGACCGAGACTGGCCCCCACCACTCCTCATGTCATCCCCAGGGTGGAGGAAGAATCAGACCAAGGAGCTGTCTCCAGACTCAGTCAATGTAAGTATCAGAGGGACCAATTACAGACTCAGTTGGTGTAAGTATCAGAGGGACCGTCACCAGACTTGATCAGTGTAAATATCACAGGGACCATCTCCAGACTCGCTCTGGGTAAGTATCAGAGGGACTGTCTCCAGACTCGCTCAGTGTAAGTATCAGAGGGACCGTCTCCAGACTTAGTCAGTGTAAGTATCAGAGGGACCATCTCCAGACTTGGTAAGTATCAGAGGAAGTCTGTAGCAACCAGACTCGAGGAACATTTTGTGATACAGTTATTGTAAGTATCAGGAGATGTCATTGGTTTCTCTAGACATTGAGAGTTTCTCTCATTTGATGTTGCTTATTGCAACTTATTTGTAGCAGTACAATGTATAAAAAGCATGGTCATTTACTGTATGATAGCATTGAATGGTGAGAACTTTTGATTTTTTATTAAATTTTTTTATTGCATTTCAGATGTAATTGACAACAGACCTGACTCAAGAAAAGAAGCAACAATCCCAGAGGTCCCCAAACCTGTCCTTGACCCGATTAGGCCAGTGGCTGGTCAGTGCCGGGACCTCTTGATACAGGAGGGGGGATCCAGGCTGCTGGCCCCATTGTTTGCTTCCTCTCCAGAAGTGAAGAAACTGTGTTCACTGTTACTAGGGGACCTGGTGCATTTTGGCAATGTGAGCCTCCATGTCACATATTTGTTGATTTCTTGAGCGTCATTATGTCACAATAAGGTACATGTAGCTAACCTTCACTGTAAGGTAGCTTAAAGGTATGTTTCTGACTTTCCTGATTTCTGGGCTTTTTTCAGGTTGATGTACACATGAAGTTATCACAACTTGGCTGTATGCAGAAATTACTGGACTTTCTGAGGACCAACACTAGCAATGAACTCTTGGAAATCATTGGTGAGAATGCCACATAGATATATGATTGATGCATCAAAGAAAATTCATCCTGCACAATTTATGGAGATAAGATTAACTCTAATGCTCCATGTCAAATAGGCCATCATGCTACTTATACCAAAAATGTAGTTTACTATGTATTCATTTGAAATGGTTTAATTTGAGTAATTTGCACCAGGTATTTGGAGACAATGTTATTGTAGTGCAATTGAATTTACTATTACTGTGACAAATTTTGATCTCTAGCTGTTTCAATGTTTTTTTTTTCATTGACTGCTATCACTGTTTCACTGATTTATTAAATTCAAATGAGTTTAAAGGGTTTCAGTGCATTCAGTGTTGGCTGTAGTCATTGTTTCGATGAATTTCTCATTATTTCATGGTTTCACTGATTTATCCAACATATTACATCACAGTTTCACTGATTTATTCTACAGATTACATCATGGTTTCACAAATTTATCTGACAGATTACATCACAGTTTCTACATCACAGTTTTAGTACTGATTTATCCGACATGTTACATCATAGTTTTACTGATTTATTGGACAGATTACATCATAGTTTTCCTGATTTATTGGACAGATTACATCATAGTTTCACTGATTTATCTGACAGATTACATCATAGTTTCACAGATTTATCTGACAGATTACATCACAGTTTGTACATCACAGTTTTACTGATTTATTGGACAGATTACATCATGGTTTCACAGATTTATCTGACAGATTACATCACAGTTTCTACATCACAGTTTTACTGATTTATTGGACAGATTACATCACAGTTTTACTGATTTATTGGATAGATTACATCACCGTTTTACTGATTTATTGGACAGATTACATCATAGTTTCACTGATTTATCAAACAGATGACATTATAGTTTCACAGATTTATCTGACAGATTACATCACAGTTTCAACATCACAGTTTCACTGATTTTTTGGACAGATTACATCACAGTTTTACTGATTTATCGGACAGATTACATCAAAGTTTCACTGATTTATCCGACAGATTACATCATAGTTTCACTGATTTATCCGACAGATTACATCACAGTTTCTACATCACAGTTTTACTGATTTATCGGACAGATTACATCAAAGTTTCACTGATTTATCCGACAGATTACATCATAGTTTCACTGATTTATTGGACAGATTACATCACAGTTTCACTGATTTATTGGACAGATTTCATCATAGTTTCACTGATTTATCTGACAGATTTCATCATAGTTTCACTGATATATCCGACAGATAACATCACAGTTTCACTGATATACCTGACAGGTTTAATCATTGTCCAGATGCTAGTGAAGAGTGACAAGAGAATAAAGCAGGTGTTTAACCATTACGGTGGAACACGGCTACTGATGGCCATGGTGAAATTCACGACCGGAGAACTCAGAAAACAAGTTACCAGTACGCTGAAATCAGTCACCCACGGTAAGAGTAAGGGAAATATATTATCAATGACTGTTGAACAACCTATGAAATACTGGTTATGAGGATGTAGTACTGTACTGGTTATGAGGATGTAGTACTGTACTGGTTATGAGGATGTAGTACAGTACTGGTTATGAGGATGTAGTACTGGATGTAGAACAGTACTGGTTATGAGGATGTAGTACTGTACTGGTTATGAGGATGTAGTACTGTTCTTGTTATTGCTGACCGTTGATTCAGTTTTCTGTTAGCTGCAGGTCTGTAGCTCCCGGTCTGAAAAAATTTGGATGGATGACCTGGGAGCTACAGTGCCTCCCATAGTAAAAAAACTGCAATTTACGGCGCACCAGAAATTGCGCTAGTTTTGGACTTATTATTCTCATTTCCAAACACATTCTGTACAAATATTTGATTCCAAAAAAATCCTCATACATTTTTACTACAGATGTCATCACTTCACTTGCCCCTGATATTCTTTTAAACACTATCACTGGCCCCGTAAAGTGAAGTGGTGCAGTTTGTTTACATGTGAAAATGGCGACTCTTGATCTCAACGTAAACTGATATAATTCATTTTCCGAGGTCAGTTAGCATGTTTAAGAGAAAGTCTGAGGCAAATAAAGTGACGATATCAGTAGGAAAATGCCTGAAAAAATTAATGGTACTTATTGTTTTCACAGAATTTGTGTGGAAATAAGGTTAATCAGTCCAAAACTAGCACAATTTTTTGTGCACTGTAAATTGCAGTTTTTTACTATGGGAGGCACTGTAGCTCCCAGGTCATCCATCCGAATTTTTTCAGACTGGGAGCAGCAGACCTGCAGATATCTTTCTGTTTATTTTGTAACATTATGGAATGAGTGAATCCTTTTGTTAGTTTTGTGTGAATCTTACTGTTTAATTATAATGTTATGGTATTGCAATCTAATACTGTTTGTGAAATACTGTTTTTGTTGTGTGACCCCTGCAGTATATTTTGTGTATCTCCTACTGTTTATATTGTTATGTGTTGACAGGTACAAAGAAGACCAGACCAAGCTCTGCCCCGGTCTCTCGCTCCAACAAACCACAAGATGTGTGGGACAAGGTCAGACCAAGAAGCTTGTAATTAGATGTTAAAACTCAGAGTGAAATTCCCAGCAAATATATACTGCAAAATAATTTTTAATCCCCTGCAAAACAATTTTGCGAGGTTCACTATAAACTTTTTAAGAAAATATGACAGCAGACAAGTCTATATGAATGCCTCTGTTTGTTTCAGATTATAAACATAGGCTTGATATATAACTTACAGTAATTGTTGTCACAAGCCATTCTAGCAAGTGAATTGCATAATAAAGTTGTCATGAAGTAAAGTTGGTTTACAATATTTTTTTTCTATAGTACAGGGTGTCCCAGAATATCTGATACCATTTTCTCTTTAAATAACTTTTGAATAAATTTATTTAACAAAAAATCAAAGGCATTTTCATAAATGTATATAATGTAAAATTTCATTCAACCACAAACATCCATAAGTTTTTGACAAATTGAGCATTGTTTATAAAAACACAACAAAAAAGAGAGTGCATCTAAATGACTTTTCTTTATCAATGATAACGTCAATTGGATAAGTAAACCACTCTAAGTATCCCATTTTCTGAAATCTACTCACCATTTAAAGAATCGGTTGTTTGTTGAGTTGTTTTACCCCAGGGTTTTCTTTTTTCATGATTCATACAAATTTATCTGGAGTCTGTGTTTTGAAATACATTTTTAAAACAAAGGATGCCTGTTCTCTTGTCCAATTAATCTTGAATAAAATGGAATTCAACCAAAGAAATATGATGCAATTTTGTGACTTGTGACTTAATAATTCAATGAAAAGCACCTTTTTTTCTCACAATTTTTTGTGGGAACAAATTAAACTATCTCAATTTTTATTTGAGTCAGAATTTACAAGTTTTTACCAAACATTACTTAATTCATATGAATTTCAAAGAGTATCAGATATTCCGGGACATCCTGTATTATAAGTGTACATGATTATGCTAATTTTGTGTTGAAGAATGATATTACATTTAAATTATTGATACTCTATAACTACTGTGCTTTGTTTAATTCAGATTCAACAACAATGGGCTCAGCAAGATAAAGTAGAGGAAGTGTTACATCAGTGGTACAGATAAATGAAGAGTTTTAAATCAGTGTTACATATGAACAAAAAATATTGTACTATTGTGAAATATGGACAAAATGTTTTACATCAGTTACAGATGAGTAAAAGAGTTAAATCTGTGTTAAAGATAAAGTTGAACATGAGTATTACAAATGGACAACATACATTACATCAGTGTTGCATTTAAACAGAAGGTGTTACATCAGTGTTGCATATGAACAAAAGTTTTGAATGGGTTCTATGTATCATTGAATAAAATTAATATCATTGTTACAAAAAGTATTACATCAGTGTTGCATTTAAAAAACAGTATTACATCAGTGTTAACAGATAAAAAATGCATTCATAATAAAAACAAAGTGTATTATACATATGCAGATAAAAGTTTTACATTATAAAAACAAACTGTATAATACATGAGTTACATATAAACAATTGTATTACATCAGTGTTACATATGAACAAAAAGAATTACATCAGTGTTTACAGATGAGCAAAAGTCTTTCATAATAAAAACAAAGTGTATTATAATGTGTTACATATGAACAATTGTATTATATCAGTGTTACATATGAACAAAAAGAATTATATTAGTGTTACAGTTGGTATCACTCTGCAAGTGATATTTGAATTTAGAAGACATACAGACTATAGTACTGTGCCAAAATTAACAAACATGCATCGTTTTGTGTGGTATATAAGTTATGTTACAAAAATATATTTGTTTATCTATAATGATTGAATAAAGATAAACAAAGTCATATGAGTTCACTTTATCTTTCACATGATTTGAAATCAAAATGTCTTCAATTTGACAGTTGCATTGTTATTGCATTCAATATGTCAAACATTTTAAATTTGTGGTGTAGAGTTTCTTCAGAAAACTTAATTGGTGTTATACGTTATCAGAATGCGTGTACTACTAAAGAAATATCATAAATATCGGTGTGGCTTCTGAGGTCACGGATTGTACTACTCTAAACAGGGAAATTTTCGCCCCGTTTTATTTTTTCCCCTTTCGCCCTTGTTGTCTGTGGGCGATTCTAAGACTGGGTGAATTCCAATGTCTCAAATTATTTCTCTTAAAACACAACTACGTCTGGGCGAATTCAAGACGGGGCGAAACCATTCGCAAGTGAAGAAGGGCGAAAATAACACGGGGCAAAAATATCCCTGTATACAGTATTTATTGGATCTGTTCGATATCCAATGCGTTTAAAAAAGGATTTTTTCTTCTATTCATTTGAATGTTTCATCATGCGTCTCTTGAGAAGAATTTGTTTAATTGATATTTTAACTGATTTTTTCTCGTTGAACAACCCCATTCTCATAAATATTTAATAGCTATCTCCGATAGATAAATTAATCAAAATTAATGTTTATTAATGTTTATTTTCATTTAATTTTTAAAAATTTGATTCCTTGACCTTATGGCTTCGTAGTGGAAACCCACGTTGCCTTCCTTCTCTCACATTTCAGAGTATTCTAAGAATTAAGTTTGGTTGTTTCCAGAGAAGAAAATTAAGGAAGGAAACCGTAATAATAACCCTTAGAGAGAAGGATATTAAAGAGACAAGATGTGTACAAGCTCTTATGTATGCTAGTAAATATAGAATAACGAGGAAGATTAATAAACTGTCAAGGAACGTCAAGATATACATTATGTAATGTCTTTAAATTGAAAAAATATTATACTGCATGTTTTTCTGTAAATAATTTCAAAAATGTAATAAATTCTTTAGAATTTGTTCCACATAACGCGAAGCTGTTTGCTTCACTTCATTTTATCTTTATCTAACTAGCCTTTTGCTGAAAACGCTGAGTTTTAGTGGGAATATTACACCCTAACTACAACATAAGTCCATATGCGAACGAATGAACTAAGCCAACTTCAATATAACGCCGACTAACAATAATAGCATTATATTAGATTATTGTGTGTGTGTGTGTGTGTGTGTGTGTGTGTGTGTGTGTGTGTGTGTGTGAGGGAGGGTAAGGGTGTGTGTGTGTGTGTGTGTGTGTGTGTGTGTGTATATATATATATATATATATATATATATATATATATATATATATATATATATATATATATCTCCTTCCCTATCGTTATGGGAGGGATGGTAAAAATGAAAAAAAAAAACCTATTGAGTTCATTTATAACCATTTTCGTTATTAGATAATCATTTTTAATAAATAACCCTGATAAATTAATAAATAGTTTTTAAAATAGACAATTGTTTTGATGTAAGAGACTAATTCTATATTAATTTTTAATTTTCTTTACGAAATAAGAAGTAACCATAGAGAAACAACTCCCCATTTCATAAAAAAAAATACTACTAACTAAATTTAATTTCCATGCAATGTTCTTTTCACGTACCGACAGGCTGATAATGACCAAGAATAACCTAAGATTTTTGTATTTGTTAGTAAAAGTTCGAAATACAGCTGGTTCTTCCTTGTTATGAACAATTAAATTTTAATTTATCAATCAATAAATTGAGGTTTGTGATTTGCAAGCAAAATTTAAGCGTTCTCTAATTTACGTGTTAATTCGCGATTTTTTTTTTCGTCGTTTTACTGCGAAATTTGCGCATAGGATACCGTATTCGTGGAATATGCTTTTTTATTTGCGAAATGTTTGTGTTTTTGCAAAAGTTACGCGTAAAATCGGGGGAAAAAATTGCGTTCATACGCGAAAGTTACGGGTTAAAACGAGAAAGGATTGTGCTATATCGCGAAACTACCATCATATTCATGAATAGTCATCTTCGCAAGCCAAGAGTTTCTGATCCACACCGCTCTGTTCGTGAGGAGCGGTGCGGATCAGAAACCCTTGGCTATCGAAGATGATGAAAAGTATGTATGCGTTTTAACGAAACGGTTACACATTATTACACGTATGTTTAAATATGTTATGCGTTTATCTTCAAACGTTTAGTGTTATAAATGAAGCAACAAAAATGAGTTCAATAGGGTTTTGAAAAAAAAAATGTTTCTTACTCTTAATGGAGACGGATGACCAGAAATCTTACAGCACGGTTGACAATATATATGTGTTTATGTAAGTAGTCGTGGTGGCCGAGTGGTTAAGGCGTTTGACTCGAAATCAAATGGGCTATGCCCGCACAGGTTCGAATCCTGTCTACGACGGGGAATTGTTTTTACCTCGTGCACACGCAACTACCACATAACTGTAGCTCTACGATAAATTCAGGCCTACGGGTTGTCGATCCTAATTCCCCGTAGAGCTACAGTTCTCCAGCTAGTTAAATTAACACCCGAAAATCGAACATGTAGTAGTTACCCCATATAATATTGTTGGTTATGTGCAGATACCCGATGGGCGTGGTCATAATGACACGAGGGAGCGTAGCGTAATCCATGATTACGGAGCGATTAGCGGAGCGAGCGTAATCCATGATTATTCCATGCAATGTTCTTTTCACGTACCGACAGGCTGATAATGACCAAGAATAACCTAAGATTTTTGTATTTGTTAGTAAAAGTTCGAAATACAGCTGGTTCTTCCTTGTTATGAACAATTAAATTTTAATTTATCAATCAATAAATTGAGGTTTGTGAATTGCAAGCAAAATTTAAGCGTTCTCTAATTTACGTGTTAATCCGCGATTTTTTTTTTTCGTCGTTTTACTGCGAAATTTGCGCATAGGATACCGTATTCGTGGAATATGCTTTTTTATTTGCGAAATGTTTGTGTTTTTGCAAAAGTTACGCGTAAAATCGGGGGGAAAAATAATACTTAATTGTCACCTCCGCACATTTCTGCCGCTAGGGGTACCATCATGCATACAAATGAGCTACTATACGGTGGCATAGCTAATAATAGTAGCGAAAGATTTCAAGTACGACTTAGTAAAGAAAATGCATGACCTTGACCTTATATTGGGTGAATACTCAGAATAGATCGAAAACTGAAAATGGATGCGGGAAAGGTAAAAATTCTGTTATCATAGTCTGTTTAATTCGTTCAGGGATATCAAGACAAAAAAACATCGAGTTTAAGAATCATTGAAACATAATTTTACAGAAGGGTATTTCGTTTCTAACGGAAAATTATGCACCGGTTCGAATTTCCATGTCTTCTCAAAAATT
Organism: Magallana nippona; assembly: GCA_033439105.1. NCBI lineage: Eukaryota > Metazoa > Mollusca > Bivalvia > Ostreida > Ostreidae > Magallana > Magallana nippona. Next base: position 2,759,760 of record CM065921.1, read on the forward strand.
GACATGTCATCGGTCTATTTCTAAATAGGCCTATGACAGAATACGCATGTGTTCAAGACGTTTAGTTTGTCATTTGGAAACTCAAAATTTCGTAATATTTAGTGACTTAAAGATGAAGCATATACAATATGTACAGAAAATTTTAATTGGTTCTTCATTTTCATACACTTGTATTTTATGATGATATTTGCACACTGACTCAGTAAAGGTAATGTTCTTAAAACTTTTTACCATTGTGTTCATTTTACATTAGCTTGGCATTGATCTTCATATATTTTTTTGTGCCTCTAACGCAACCATCTACATATATATTTTTCCTGCGTCACTAATTTTAAGATCATTGTTTTTATTGGCTGTAATTGTTTTACACTCTCCTGAATGATAGGAATCAAAAGTAAAGAGTCCGAGAAATGAGGCCAAGTCATCCTTTGAATAAAATTAATCTTTCTAAAGATGAAACACATTGATTTTTTCATCCATTTCATTTTCAACATTTTTTAAACACCCAAGTGCAAAAATCCACACATAGGATTCTTAAAAAGAATGTTATAAAGTAAACAGAATACAGATCATTTATTACTAATTCAGAGTCCAGAACAGACAAGTACATGACATATTATTATAATTACAAGAGAAAGACATGCCAATGAATAGTACAAAAAATTATTAAAGTATAACAATTATAGCAAATGACAATGTTAGTTCCAACAATATTTCACTTAAACTGAGTATTATAGCATATTATCAATTATAAATTTGCCCACAAGATTAAGAATTTCCTTGTCTTCAATATTGAGTAACCAAAAAAGTTTTTGTTCATTATCTAAATCTGAAAACTTTGGAAATTTGCTTTTAATTAACTAAAATATTTCTTTTCTATGGTGATCTTATTTTTCACATGTAATCAAAAAATGAGTTTCATCATCTATACTGTTAGAATTACATCTATTACATAATCGATCTTCTCTAGGGATGTTGGTAAATCTACCTACTTCAATTTGCAATCTGTGACAGAAAATTCTTAATTTACATTATAGAGATTTCCTGTGATCAAAATTTTTAAGTAAACATGTCAGAGTACTTGCCGTGGTGGGAAACATGATGTGCTTTTAATTCAATAAAATGTTATCCTAGATGAATGGAAAATAACTATGTTTGGTGGGTGAAATATAGGTACTGGGTATACCAAACAGGCATTGACCACCAAACAGTGGCCAACCTGACTAAGGAAAAACTATTGTACAGAAATATTTTTCCACTTCAGTGTTTTTAACCCCATCCTTCCAGTTTAAATAGTTTAAATACATCAATAAAAATATTGATCTTGTTAACTGTTGTGAAACAGAAAAAAGTGTCAAAAATACATAAAACATTTTTTCATTCAGAAAAAGGAAAAGAAATTGGCATATCTGTTTGTTTATAGCTGCAGTATTTTTTCTGTAATACATGTATTAATATTAATACTGTACTAATATCGGACAGAAACCTGGTAGTGCTCACTGGTGTGTATATACATTTTCAAAATCGAAGAATCAAGACTAAATCTATATAATTGTCAGGATGTTGTACTTAACTTGTTCCTAGATTAAAACTATAGCCAGAATGTTGTTATAAAAATGTAATCATGTTTAAGGATTCTTCACGAGAAATGATTTAAAGTGATCTCATTGTGTTTGTTTTTCTCTTGACTATATATTTGATGTAATTGTTAAAATTATGCTCTAATTATATTCAGTTTGTGGATTTTATCCTGAATTATATTTATAGACAAACTGTTGTGTATTTTAATCAGATGCAGTGCTAAAGATTCAGTTTATTTCCTGGTTTTCATATGCGATGTGGTTGATAAAAATAAATACCAGATCAGTGCATTTAGAATTTACTTATCAAATTCACATGTACTTAAGTTATTACCACATTTGTGTAATGAAACTGGTAAAATCAAATGTACAAGGAAAAGAGTAACCTGATTCATTTAAGATTTTCAATACAACAGGTCACTGTTTCCTTGAAGTACCAGCTCATCATGTAGTGCAGGACAATTTATGAATAATGATGGAATACAGGGCAATTTATGAATAATGATTGTCAATAAAGGAAATTTGTATTCTGAAAGTGCTAAATTCATACAGTTAAGTTTGACAAAACTAGCAATGGGAGATAACTTTTATTGATGTGAAATATGACTGTTCACAAAGAGCAAAGAATACCGTCACCTGATTGAAATTAGTACCGGTATATATTTCCACGTAGTTGTTATATGACCACCCTGGCTTACTGCCATCAAAATGTAAAGAAAGGATTTCTATGTATTGTTAATATGATTATGTTCAAGTGAGTTCCGATCATCATTAAAAATGTATTACATTTTCTATTCCAGTGCTTGAATAATTTTTCCATAGAGCCCCTGAAGGAGCCCAAGGGGTTCATCAAAGTCATCCAATGGGTAAGTCTGTGACAGTGAAACACAGTTATAGCAAACAAGCTTATAAGTAATTGACGCTTACAGCGAAGTGATTTTCATTCCCTGTGACTTTAATACATGTGTTAAACTTGACTGATAAAAAGAATTACACTTATAATGAAGCGAAATTGCCCATCCCTGGCACTTTGTTATAGGCATGTTTCACTGTATTCTGTAACCATCCCTGGCACTTTGTTATAGGTATGTTTCACTGTGTTCTGTAACCTTAGCCTCTTCCAACATAACCATCATTCACTCTCACTCAAATAGAACACATTTGTACTTGCATAGTGCAATACTTTGTGTGCAGTTTCCTTGTTTACTACCAATGGTCGGTCTCTCAGCCATTTAAAATTGGAAAGCATCCTATAATATCTTTTTAATTTCAGTGCTCTGATTTCTGTCTTTTTGGCAAGATTTGACACCCCCTGCATGAATCTGCACATTTCTAGAGCAACATTCACACAGATCAGGGTCTTTTTAAAATGAAAGTGCGCAGATTTGTCTTTTTGGCAAGATTTGACACCCCCTGCATGAATCTGCACATTTCTAGAACAACATTAACACAGATCAGAGTTTTTTAAAAATGAAAGTGCATTTAAATAGAGTAGAAAACCATCGACAGTCGAGTTCCAGGTTCTATTCTCACATACAATAAGGGCAATATGATCTTTAGGAATTAGTTTCAATTTTGTGATCACTTTTACATCACAAAAAAACCAGAAAAAATGCAGAAATTATGTCTAGTATTGTATACTATAATAAACATTTTTAAATTGGTAAATTAAAAAAAAATACGGATGTAACTCATCTTTTGAACATTGAGATCCATGAAAAACCCCAAATATATGGACGAAGATTGCATGTTCAGTGGACTGAAATAAGCATGGAGTCGCTGTAAGATATTCTATAGGCCTCTTCTCCTCCATCAGCTGTTTAAAGAGAAGTAACCACTGCAGAGCTACATTATACGGCATTAAGTAAAATCTCATCCATAATTGAATAACACCAGAAGAATATTAGACTGATTCAGAATTCTTCAGAGAGGCAAGGGATTGCCTTTCAAGATAAAACAATTAAGGATCATCAGAAAACATCAGAGTAATGAGAAAAAAAGCTTGCAGCAAACTTGCTGTGTATTGATTGGGGTAACAATATGTCAACCTGTTTCTCATAGTGGCCCACTGCCAGATCCCAGACATATTTTATGCTACTTTCAATAAATGTTCATAATTTGTATAGAATAATAAAACAGGACAATAGCTCCAGGCTTTTTGTTTAGAATCAGGTTTTTTTGTGCGCAATGGATAAGATGTTAAATGATGGAGTGGCTGGTTGACAATCGGTGTAATTAAGCTATGCATCACCTCAAAGATTTATTGTAAACCTTACAGCAGGGTAGTACATTAGTACTGTACTGTACTGTACTGTATTGTACTGTACTACCAGTAACCTACCATACTCCATGTAGAGATGCCATTGATAGATTCAATATCAATGAATTGGTATTACTAATTCAAATCATTTTGATAAAATATTGATCTTTGCAATTTTGTGAGATTTATACCATTTATTTATTTTTTTGCCATGAAACAAGGCATAATTTGCATTTTTTTCTTAACAATTTATGTTTCACATACATAATAACACTAAGTCAGAGTAACAGACATGCTGGGTGATGGGCTGCTGATGAAAACTAGTCATCCATGTTTTCATGATAATAAGTTTTAAGAATGTACATGATGAAATTAAATAATAAATAGCCAGTTAGTTGAGGAAAAGAAATAAGAATTGTATAAACCTTTTTAAAAGTATATTTAATGCTACACAAACATGCAAAGAATGCTGATTCTGCTAGCAAGTCTTTGTTTGACTGTAAACACTTCTTGTCTTTGTCTATAACGTTGTAATCAATTTTTTAGTATTGACACTCTTCATACTGATAAACCAATATAAATATTTCATTAGTGACAACTCTTAACTTGAAGCCTTTTTCTTTGGATATTTGTTTTCAGGTATTTGGTTGATAAGTAAACTCATGCTGCAGTACTGATTTTCTGTAATGATGAACAGTTGACAACAATAAATATTAATAATCTTGCAAATTTCTGAGCATTAATTAGTAAACCACATTTTTCAAAACCGGAATATAGGAGGGATTGTACAGTTATCTATGTCTAAATAAAACAATCCATCTTTATCCAATTAGAATATGCTTTAAAGATTGGAAAGCAAAGAGTGGAAGCTTCAAAAGCGCTCTCATAATGGTGAAAGGCAAACTTGATTGCCGTGTAGTCTTTTATAAACAATATTGTGTAATTGAGCATTTTAGAAGATTGGGATTCCTTGAGCACGGTCGGTAGCCTTATCTGGCTCACGGACGTAGCAATCAATAAAAGAGTCTGCGTGACAAGCCGTCTGTAGTCAGGGTAGACCGTAACATTCATTGAGTGCTTATTATCTGCTAGTGATAAAAGTTTGAACCATACCTGCAGTGAACACATAAAGCAGTTGCATCTGAAATAAATCATAATGTCTCCCAGCAGACCAGGGATCTTCAGAAATTGTCTGTATTTGTTTGTCAAAATGAAGACTGGCTCTGTCATTGAATAGCATGGCTCTAACTTGTGCATCATATCAAAAGAAATGTAGGAAGGTACCTGCAAAACTAATCAAATATTACTAGCTTCTTCACTTAAGAATAATGGAGTTGCATGTATATGTAGAAATCATTTCATTATTCCCCTTCAGCATGTGTTCACCAGTATCATCATTAGAGGGAAGCCAGAACTACTCCATTGATCACAGATTGAGAAGGTTCCTAACGTGTTGTTGTAATACTCGAGTCCCAATCTCAGAAGTTCATTGAGTGTCCCATTGAGGACCAGCCCTGATTGAATGTAATGAGGCAGGAACTAGTTTGTGTGCTGTGAATACTGATTAAAACTTTGATGAAATGAAGCTTTATAAGCTCAGTGGTGCTTTAAAGCTCAGAAATGGCTTCCGTGGTACAGCTATAAGAGATGCTAAGCAGTGTCTTGTTGTGATACTGAACTGTCTGTGAAATGCAGCATTAGCTGATGATCCTAGAGTTAAACTATCCTTGATGTATTTGTACATGGAACAAGGACTTAATGAATGAAATGGACAAAATTTGATTGATTATATATGTCACGTATTTGACCTTGATTTAAGGTCAAATAAAATGTGCATATGCTATATGCCATGTTAGTATCTGTATGCTCATTTTGCTGTTAACCGGTAGTTTATTCCCCTGAAACTTCCAAAGCAATGAATGTGTCTTTGAAATGATTTGTATCATTGTACATCTGTGTATTGTTCTTGTTGAAGTGGAAGATCTCACCTGTGACCTGTATCTTAACCTTTTCTTTGTGTATTCGGATGTCAAGGTCATGGCTCTTGATAAACTGCCCTCTAAGCACACAATATCGGAGTTACAACTAAGACATAATACTCTTTGATCTGATTATACTGAAAGTACAACATATAAATAAAATATATAGTACATAGAAGTATAGCACATAGCGAGACATATACTCTATATATTTGTAACTTCATGTGGAGTTTCTAACTTAGAATAAAAACAAACAGGCCTTCAAGGTTTCACATCGGTAATCGACCAATCAAAATGAACTTAGTCAATTGTAGTTCAATATATATTTCAGAATTATTTTTCCTTGATTGAATTTTTACATTTTCCTTTACCAGTTTCAAAATTTTTTGTACCACTGAGAAGGATATTTTATGTATTTTGTTAGATGCTGATCATTTTTCATAGGGACTACTTCTTTCAAGGCACATGCAGCAGCTTCCTTGGGAGTGTGCAGTCTGTTTACTTACAAACGGTTTTGAGGGTAGACCTGGTTGATGCTAGATATTTTGAGAAAATGCCGTATCGTGTGCCTTTTTTTTGGTGTTAGCTGATGAGATAGGTAACAAATAACATTTCCTCCGAATATTTTGTCAAGAGAAATACAAACTGATTTTTAAGAATTTTTTTCCCTCTATAGTGTTATATAGTGAAAACAATTACCGATGTGATACCTTAAGATTTAATTATCAGCCTCCAATCCCCTCTAGTTTATGATGAATTCTCGCCATTGATTTAAGTGTTAGTTCTGAGGTTTAGGATTGCAGTCCATCAACTTCTTTTGATTCCTCAGTGAAATTGCCTTCTTAACGTCAGCATTTAAGGGGCTTCTTAGGAGGAAATAAAAGGCATCAAATTCTCCGAGACATTATGACATTCTGTGAAATAAAAGGTAGCAGCGCATGTTATTTCGATCATCACTTCCATTAGGTGTTTGATTGACTGACTTTCTCTGCTAATGATGAGATAAAGAAGTACACAAAGTGCAGTGACAGTTCAATATATGCAAAATGGTGTAAGTTGTTTGATCTCCCAAGTTAATTAATCAAACAATAATTTCACTGATTAAACTGAGTACTTAGGAATAAAAAATTTCAAGTTGTTTTGTTTTTTGATTGGCTAAATAGTATAATATATTTTGCTTACATTTTGTACTGATGAACAATTACCAGTTTTAACACTTTTCCCCCTGATGCCACTATATGATCCATTTTTATAAAGTGTGACAGTCTATCTAAATATGATTGTAGAAAATACCAGGTAATATCATGAGATGAATTTAATTTTCACTCATTATTATAAATTTAACTTCACTTGGGATAGTTTAAGATTTTGGATGGTTTATATTAGATTTGTAAACTAAACCAAGTATGATTATAATTATATCCTGTATTATATGTAAAAATAAAATTAATTCCTTTTGAATTTGAAATGAATGTGCTAGTTCTCAGAGGAAGAATGATGAAATGTGATAGGTGTGAGATAAAAAGACAGGAAAATGTGCTAGTGCATGTGATAGTGCACAAATGAAACAGATCCAAGATAAAATGTGATATACTAGTGCACAAATGAAACAGATCCAAGATAAAATGTGATATACTAGTCACAAATGAAACAGATCCAAGATGAAATGTGCTAGTGTACAGAAAAGTGGAATGAATTGTGCATATTGCTCCAAATTGTGCTAAGAGAGAAAACAAGCAATAGCTAGTTCACATATATGACAGGAGATAAAATGTATTTATTCAAAACTGGGGAGATATTATGAAAGAGGAAAAAGATGTGCAAGTGCTCAGTGGGAGAAAGATTAGGTGAGCTAGTGCACAGAAGAAGAAAAATGAGATTTGCTAGTACACAGAGGAAGAGAGATAAGATGTGATAGTACACAGAGGAAGAGAGATTAGGTGAGCTAGTACACAGAGGAAGAGAGATAAGATGTGCTAGTACACAGAGGAAGAGAGATTAGGTGAGCTAGTACACAGAGGAAGAGAGATAAGATGTGCTAGTGCACAGAGGAAGAAAGATAAGATGTGCTAGTACACAGAGGAAGAGAGATAAGATGTGCTAGTACACAGAGGAAGAGAGATAAGATGTGCAAGTACACAGAGGAAGATAAGATGTGCTAGTGCACAGAGGAAGAGAGATAAGATGTGCTAGTGCACAGAGGAAGAGAAATAAGATATGCTAGTACACAGAGGAAGAGAGATAAGATGTGCTAGTGCACAGAGGAAGAGAGATAAGATGTGCTAGTACACAGAGGAAGAGAGATAAGATGTGCTAGTGCACAGATGAAGAGAGATAAGATGTGCTAGTACACAGAGGAAGAGAGATAAGATGTGCTAGTGCACAGAGGAAGAGAGATAAGATGTGCTAGTGCACAGATGAAGAGAGATAAGATGTGCTAGTACACAGAGGAAGAGAGATAAGATGTGCTAGTACACAGAGGAAGAGAGATAAGATGTGCTAGTGCACAGATGAAGAGAGATAAGATGTGCTAGTACACAGAGGAAGAGAGATAAGATGTGCTAGTGCACAGAGGAAGAGAGATAAGATGTGCTAGTACACAGAGGAAGAGAGATAAGATGTGCTAGTGCACAGAGGAAGAGAGATAAGATGTGCTAGTGCACAGATGAAGAGAGATAAGATGTGCTAGTACACAGAGGAAGAGAGATAAGATGTGCTAGTACACAGAGGAAGAGAGATAAGATGTGCTAGTGCACAGATGAAGAGAGATAAGATGTGCTAGTACACAGAGGAAGAGAGATAAGATGTGCTAGTACACAGAGGAAGAGAGATAAGATGTGCTAGTACACAGAGGAAGAGAGATAAGATGTGCTAGTACACAGAGGTAGAGAGATAAGATGTGCTAGTGCACAGAGGAAGAGAAATAAGATGTGCTAGTACACAGAGGAAGAGAGATAAGAGATGTGCTAGTGCACAGAGGAAGAGAAATAAGATGTGCTAGTACACAGAGGAAGAGAGATAAGATGTGCTAGTACACAGAGGAAGAGAGATAAGATGTGCTAGTACACAGAGGAAGAGAGATAAGATGTGCTAGTACACAGAGGAAGAGAAATAAGATGTGCTAGTACACAGAGGAAGAGAGATAAGATGTGCTAGTGCACAGAGGAAGAGAAATAAGATGTGCTAGTACACAGAGGAAGAGAGATAAGATGTGCTAGTGCACAGAGGAAGAGAGATAAGATGTGCTAGTGCACAGAGGAAGAGAGATAAGAATTGCTAGTACACAGAGGAAGAGAGTTAAGATGTGCTAGTGCACAGAGGAAGAGAGATAAGATGTGCTAGTGCACAGAGGAAGAGAGTTAAGATGTGCTAGTGCACAGGAGGAGAATGCAAAATTGTGATAATGCAGAAGAAGAGAAAAATTGTTCAATGATCAATGGAAGACAGATATCATGTAAAAATGTTAACTTAGTGCTAAAAGGGAAAAACAAATTGTAGTTGGATCTCTTTACCTTCACTGTCACTCTGAGCTAATGTTCACACTTGTGTTTGCCTACATTGTTGGGACTGAGCTAATGATCACATCTTGGCAGTGATAGAATTGTGGCAGTAAATTGGTTGTCAAATGATCAGTTAAAACGATAGCCTATCAGTGCCGTCACATTTGAAGTCAGTTCCCAGAAGCATTTCTCCATTAGAAGCTGTTGATCCATCCGTCACTTGTCTGCAGGTCCGCTGCAACACTACCTAATCTCATTATCCTGGGCTCCACACAAAGCATCGGTTGTACGCGGTGTCAAATAGAAGCCAAAAAGCCCTGACAAGCACACAGAATCCACAGTATCCTTCTGTTAACTTTGTTTACTTCTAATGTGTCTGCATCATGCAAAGGTACTTTTCTACTTTGATGTCATAAGTTTTTGCTATCATCTATGTTTTTTATAATCATTGAAAGTTTGCTGTTGGCATTCTTGGTAAAAGATAATTGCACTGAACAATGGTATGGAGAAGTCATAAAAAAACGATAAATGATAAACATTTGTGTCCCTGTGCGTCGGCTGTGATAAAGCTGATCCTCACCAGCCCCCAAGGTAGGATGCGTAAGCAACCTGAAATAATATCGGCCATTAATTCAATTGATTCAGAGTGATGTTATGTTTCATGAATTAAATTTGGATTGATAAAGTCAGGTGATCCTTTATCATAAAAACCTTGCAAGGCTCTGTGATATATTGGAGCTTTTGTATGCATGAAACAATTACTGGATGCTGCAATCAAAGCACCGGAGTTGAAAGGCATAAGTCTTGACGTATAGTTATTAATATGGATATCACTGCAATTGGCAGCTGAATATTTTCAGCAGGAAAAAATAGTGATGAATTGTTTTGTTCCTCTAAAGGAATTAATATAGTGCACCTAACAATTGTCTTCGATCTATGGCTTTTATGATTTTTTTTACTGTGAGTGGAAAAAAGCAATACAAAATAACGTTATTTTTTAAAAGTAGGAAAATTTAGATGTCCGATAGTGAAATTTGGATGAAATGCTGGATGTGATCATTACCAAAAAAATTGAATTTGAAAAAATTGTTGTTGAAATGACAATCCCATTTTGATGTACACCGATGGATGCGTTTGTTTGAAGGGAGACAAATATAAAGAAAATTGTGAGTGTTGGAATTAAGTCAGGATAAATTGGTGAAGACTGAGACATGGCAACAGATAATGGAAACAGCGATCGGCATGCAATGCTTGGATGTGATAGAAAATTAGGATGGAAAATTGATCTCTATTTTTGGAATGTAGAATAAATGTCTTGAGTATTATTGTCAAAAGGAAGAAGAGTGGGTGTCATTTTGTTCAATTTTATTATGGATGAAATCTTTCTTTTTGGAGGATGATGACGTTTATAATTGTCTAAGAGATTGTGGACATATTTTAGTGGAATGTTGTATAATCTGTGCCAATAATGACAACAAGTTTATGATAGTTATTGGACATATTTTGGTGAAATGTTGTATACTCGGGGTCAGTGAGCCATGGATGTAGAGGTCCGTATCATACACTGGGACTATGGAGCTTCCGGACGGATGATTGTTACTGTATTGTCCCTCAGAATCATGAATCTGGTATGTTTTCTCTGTAACATGGAAGTCAGTAAAAAGATGTGGACAATAATACATGTAAACAGATCTTTGTCTTTGAATAAAAGTTAAACTGAGAGAGTAAGATCCCCAAAGCACTGTTTTCTTTGTATGGGTTCTTTCAAAGATTTATGCTTGGCAGTTAAAAATCAGAGAGAAATCAATGTCATGGTTGAATGGACAATGATATTTGTTTGAAACATAAACATACTAGTTGGCATACTTTCATCCCATATCAACCAACTAGTGTGTTTATGTATTAAACAAATATCAATTGACCATTCAACCATGACATTGATTTCTCTCTGATTTTTTATTGCCAAGCAAACACCACATTTAAAAAAAAAAAAAAAAAGTAAGCCTCATTGTTCCTGTTTTTGCCTTCAAAATATAAGATCTAAGTAAGGATGCAAAATACTGTTGCTTCATCACTAAAGATAAAGGCTGAGCAATACCGTCTAAACATATGGGTACCATAGAACTAATGTTCTTGAAAATTACTTACATTTCTCTTTTTGATGCATGTCTGCATATTACCTGTCCATAAAATGAGAAGACATATCTGGATTTGGACAACAGCAGATTTCTGGCTAATGGAATAGACAGGTTATGTTGAGTTGAAAAATGGGATGATTTAGTTGTCCAGAAAATTTAACTTAAAAGCAGCAGAAAATGATGGCTTAAAAAAGCATGTCATTTGTGTGAAAGTCAATGTAACAGTACTGTAATATTCATCTTGGGAAGCCAAAACCAAAATGTCACATTAAAAAAAAGACAATGAACTTATAATGGGCAGTTGAAATTAGGTTTATGAAAATATTGATTACAAATTCGTTAATGTCTGATTATGATTTCTTAAAGCATTTCATAACTATTAAAAATGGTTTGCTCTAAAATATGAGCTGCCCATAACAAGTTCATTTCAAATTTGACGGGCATATTATCATGATTAAATTAACAGTCCTCCTCACTGCTATGTTAAAATCCAATTTCCGAGCAGTTTTCAAAGAAGTGAATTGGAGGGTAAATTCTCTTATTGGAAAGGAAATAGTAGATGCTGTTATGTTGGAAATTTCTATCAGATCTGATAATAGCAACCAAAAAAGTGAAACAAATTGAAGGAAAAAAAAACATGATGGAATGCTTTTTTGGAAAAAATTGCAATAAAAAAATTGACTTTCAGAATTTTGCATCTTGTGGAATATTGAGGTTGCTATTCAGATATTCTAAATCCAATTTTAATAATAATGTCAATTTTTAACCCTGTATAAATGGGATTAAACCTATTTAACAGAACTTTGCTTAAGTTCCTTTTTTTCTCCAGATATTGACCACTTTTGACCTGAACTCTGTTTTATTCCAGATACTGGCTATCTTTGCATTTGCGACCACGACCAGTGTAGACACGTTCCTTGAGGTGACCGCTAGAGGCTGCAGCGATCCGAGCCAAGCCATCTCAGAGAGGGTGGATATAGCCTACCCATTTGAGTAAGTACTTGTCAGTCATCAACTCACTTTATCTCACGAACCTCCATGAACCTTCAAAATTACAGTTGTTTATTAAATGTTCCATGGTATTAACAGCCGAAACAGCACCAAGTCATGTCATTCAAAAAAACAAAAAAATTTATATCTTAAAAGCAAATCTAAACATTCTGGAAATATACATACATTGGATAGTGGCATGTGGATTATCATATTTATACAATATCCTAATGCTGTTCAGATCTGCCACTTTAAGGAGGCTGGGTGGTCAACAAATTAACCATCAGATCTACCTTAAATTTTAAGATATGATTTGTTTAGCTATAAACTGTCATTTGAAAAAGAAAAAAATCCATAATTTTACCTTTTAAATTTGAGCTCTTCTTCAAAAGGAGATCAATACAATCTAAAAATGTTCACAACCATTGAACACTCTTAACGATGTTTCTTTATCAATGCTTGAACACCAGTTGAATAGTGGACTGAACAGTATCTCAGTACAGTAGAACTCGGTTATAGCATAGTCCTAGGGACTCTCTATATCCGTAATTTGTTATATCTGTATAACAAATTCGTAATAAGTATAGCAAATTTGCTATATATATGTTTTCTCAGGATGACTACCATACGTGGTTATTGAGGCATGAAATACCTTCTCAGGATACCTAAATAATTGGATGGTAGATATGGGGATTTTTGGGAAAATAGATTCATTCAAACAATTATATCAGTTAGTATTAATAATTTTGTAGTTTTTCACCTCTACAGAATCAGTTATATCTGTAAAAATGAATTCAATTATATCTGTAAATTCATTGTAACCAAGTTTGTAATAACTGTAAACGTTTGCAAGGATTTGTTAAGAATTTTGCAGGGGACTCTTCAAAACTTCGCTATATCTGAGATTTCCCTATATATCTGTTCATACTAAATGAGGTTTAATGTAACATGTAAATGCTATTCTATGGGAACCTTGTATTGATCTCAGGTCACTGTTAAGGCCCATGGGCCTCTTTTTTATTTCTGTCAGTGAGTCCTGTTACACATAATGTTGGGTTTATATCTTCCAGCATTCAAAACTCTTACTTCACTACGCCCCTATGTAACAGAACCTCCACTTCATCTGTTACCAATGTGAAGCTACTGGAGGGCTCTCGATCCTCCGCTGAGTTCTACGTCTTCTTTGGAGTCATGGTGTTCCTATACTGTATCGCTGCCCTCGTTGTTTACCTGTTTTTTGAGGAGTTGTATCGAAGAAGTAATGTTTGGGCAATTGTGGTAAGTTTCAGTACTTAGGCTGTTCAAAATTAATTCTACGTTTAACGTCACATGAAAATTAAAAACCTACGAGGGAGGGAGGAAAAAAATAAACAAACAAAAATTTCAAACAAATGTGTATTTATTGAAAGTCACTCATTCAGTTACCAATACATCAACACTGTCATATAATACATATGGTAGGATTCAGTCCATGTTAATTTTTGCATTTTCCAAGCAAATACTTTTGTGTAATTTTGTCATTTCTGTGGGTACATCATTATACTAGACAAGAATTGGAGTGACTTGCAAGCACATATAGTGGTACATCCAATGTATTTTCATCATTACAAACATAGCAAACCAAAGGAAAACTTCTCCTTTTGTGGAAAAAGTTGCTCAACACATGTGACTCACAGGTTATCTACAATCAAAATATTAACGACATTATTTCATACATTTTCATAATGACTCATTTTTAAAATTTAACAAATTTAACAGTATTTCTGAACATGTTTTTAAAAATGTAGATACATTTCAAATGTAAGGGATTTGCACTCATTATCATGCAAGAACTTTAATCAGTAAATTATGCTGACTTGATGCATAGCATTGGGGCTCAATCATATTTCTTCTTTGTCTTTCAGTTCAAGGTATTAAATCCAAAACTATCATATTTAAAATCAAGTACTGTTAGTTTGAACACTAAAATCTTAGTATGATTTTAAAAGGTTCATGAACCTTTGAAATTGAACAAAAATTAAATAGTAACAAATTTATCACATCTTGAAGTCTATGGGAAAAGGTATAATTTTTTAAAGTCTTTTGAATATATCTTTTCAGTACAGAGTTGATAAGAAGTTGCTTAAGTTTTCCCTTTTTAAAAAAAAATGCAAAAAACTTCACTGTACACATTTTGATATTTTTTTTTATTAAGATGGGTAGTCATTTGAGTTGTTGATACTTCTTTAATAAATATATACATCAAACCTCGTATTTGGGCGAAAGTTGGTTCAGCATGGTTCAGGCTCTGTTACTTGACAACCGGCATTATACAGTCTTGAAATAAGATTTCTACCGTCAACTTCGATCATGTGTTGATACATTGTTGTTCGTTTTTATATGTTTTTTTTTACTTTGATAGTGGCGTAGACTCTCATGTTCTTTGTATTATAAATAATGTATACAGTTTTTGAGCATATTTTTCTCTCATACAGGATGTAGAATTAAGTTGCTAAATGAAAACCCAAACCGGAACGACTTTTTACAATCCGGATTTGTTTGTTTTTTCAAAACGACAATTTCACTGAAACCTACACGCGCGGGTTACGTTAAACATAGAATTAATTTTGAACAGCCTTATCATGCAATACGAGATATGTATACGCAAGTTACTCTGCAGATTTGTAGAAAATTTGAGAAATTTAGATGAGACCTGGGGGTCTGGCTCCCACCGTCATGAACTTTCCTCAGGTTAATACTCAGCCTCAAGTTAGAATTTTGACCTAAATTTATGCATTTTTCTTTTAATGATTTGAGTTCAGGACTGAGTTGAGTGATTAAAATAATGACACACAAATAAAGTATTTGAGTATATGACTTGATATTTCTTTTCTAGGATTTTGTGGTCTCCGCGGTGATCACTCTGCTGTGGCTGATCTCCTCCGCCGCCTGGGCTCAGGGACTCGTCAATCTAAAGTACTACACCAACCTAGATAAGTGTGGTCTGTTTAAAACGATTAAAACCTGTTCTACCGAGAACTGCGTTCAAACGGAGTTTCCTAACTTTGGAAGCCTTAATGCTTCTGTGGTAATTACAACTTGTTGACTTTGAAGAATTTTTTTAATACGTAAAGTTATAAATAATAATGCTTTATCCTTTATTCAGAAAACCTTTCTATTTTAGTTTCATGTGAGTTTATGAACTATTTGATTACATCAATTAAACTGTATGAGGATTTTGGGTTTTCCAGAATTCTTTGTGAAGGACAGTAAATGTCAGATTAAAAATAAAGACAATATTTATAAAAATTGCTCACTGATAATTTACCTTTATTTGAATGTCAGAGTTATTCCCCTTCCACCACCCACAGTGACATTGACCTGATTTAAGCTTACATTTGATGGCTGACTTTGTTTTGTTGTAGATATTTGGATTCCTGAACATGCTCGTGTGGGGCGGAAACCTCTGGTTCCTGTACAAGGAAACTCCCTGGTTTAAGAGCCGCTCCGAGGGAACCCCTCAGGGAACTGGAGGTCTTCCCGAGGGGGATCCTCAGAGAATATAGGTCAGCGGTCAACTACTGGAGCGAATCAATTGGGTCAAAAGAACTGTGCCGATATTTATCTCTCTCTTATTATCAGAGTATAAATGAAGTGCTAATAAGGGTTTAGAAAGAACAAGAAAAGATTTTATTCAGATGTTGGGAGATTAAGCAGAGAGGGAATATTTTGTTCTTATTAAAGGCTTGTTCACAGTGCAGTATTTTTGGCTTGAAGTCTAACTGTAAAGATGTTTGTTGACATGTATTGAATTGATTAATGGATTTATTTTTGGCTTGGATGCATTTTCTGAAGTAAAATCAGTGTTCTGAAATGAATAATTGACTGCTTTTTTTATTCATTGTTTTTTGAGTGCTATTGAATGAACAAAACAGAAGCAAAGATACTGCAGTATAGTGGTGCAAGTACAAATGGCTAAAATCATTATTTTGAATAGAGTTTGATTTTTATGAAATTTGTTTTCTTTAATAATGTCTTGAATAACACATATATCATATTTGATATTAAGACAAAGGAAGTAATGTACAAGCACTAGCATCTGTTAAAGGCTGATGTATGGTAATTGAAGAAAGGGGAAGTACCCATTCTAGTTATAAATAATTTCTTAACCCAAATAAAATTTGTGAAATCCCTAAAATATTATGTGAAATCCAGTAAATGTCTATATATATGGGGTAGGATTCGGAGATTTCATTACAATAACACCCACTGCAGAAGCTGTGTCATATATTTTTAAGATCTTGTTTGCCAAACATAAGCTATTTTTTTTTCAATTTTTGGAGTGAACTCTCATGGCCTTTCTTTGATACACTCTGCTTGGAGACACTTTTAAAAAAATATTTAGTATACAGAGTTGTTTTAAAAAAAAAATACGATTAATTTCTTGCATTTCAACAAAAGAATTTGCCACAAATTTGGGTAGGGGTACAAATACTTTCAAATTGTAAAATATGTTGTGAATGTACCTTTTCTGGTGGTTTACACTTGCATTGTCTAACCAGTAGTTAGCTGATCCTAATTGTGATGTTAACAATGTTTATTATAAGCTGTTTGAGCTCCCAGGTTTATAAGATCTGTGACATGATCTGTTTTCTGAATTGTCCCAGTTGTTTGTTTGTTTGTTTGGGGTTTTTTTGTTGTTTGACCTAGTTTTTGACAAGGGATTTCTCGTCCTTTCTCTCCATACAATGTATACTTGTTCACAGAAACTACATGTATTCCTTCATATGTTGATGTGAATGTATTTATGTCATGTAATTATTTATATGTATTGTGTATGAAAAAGAATCAACATGAACAGAATGTGAACATGAATATTCATAAAAGTTATACAAGCTTACAAGTATGATTGTATAGTAAGTAGAATTCTTCCCCTTTGATTCAACAGAAAATCAACTAAATATCACCCTTGAATCAACCCGAAATTCCTCTTTTAATTACTGGATTGTTACTGCCCTCTGTAGATGCAAGTGTTTAAACATGTACATGTAGATAGAAATAGGTAACTTTTGGTAGTTTTGAATGCTGCCTTGGATGCAGATTATTACATTTGTTGTTTTTTTTTGTTTATTGCTCCATTTAGAACTTTTGTCATCCTTTTTATTAATACATTTTTTCCCATCTTTTTTTTTCATCTTGGTTTTTTTTTATATTTATATATTATGGTTATGTTGCATATCAAGTAGTTGATATACAATTTAAATTTCTGCAAGGAGCCAAAATATTACATCAAAATGAAGGACAACTGAATAATGACTATAGATATTGTATTAATCGAAACATTCCATCACCAAGTATTTGAGTGAATTAGGTAGTTTTCTGTTTGTAATTTTTTATGTTAGATAGATTTAAAACATCGATCATATCTTATGAAAAAAATCAATCTTAAAAACCACTGTTCTTAATTAATGCTTGTTGTTAATTAATGCTTTATGGTATTTGCGTCCTGTTTCTACCGGCCATATTCAGGTTTATTATTTCAGACCTATGTAAATCACACTGCTTATTGAACAGATCTGTACCTGTCTGTGTCATTAGAATGGACTACTTCCTGGTTCATCTGCGTACTCCATAATTATTATGTATTTATAGCTTTATAGTTTTCAAATGGAAATGGTCAAAAATAAAATTAGTATGTGTAATATTTTTTGTTTTTTGTATAAATAAGAAATATTTGACACCTCTATTTTATGACCCAGTTTGCTTTAAAATAAATGATTAACACTTTATCCTTTTAATCTTATTTTCTAATGGCATATCTCAGATGGTTAAATCATAACTCTTTAAGTCACGAGTTCAAGATCAGTCGAGGTTGCAATTTTATTTCTTATATATCTAAAACATCTTTAATTTTATGGTAAAATATTGTTAAATTAAACCCCAAGGTGTGTCCCATTTCATCTTTATTGGATTTTGTTAAATGAAGAATTTTTCCTTGCCAAACACCTGATATATTACATTACGTAAAATTTAGTTTACAATCGTATATTTTTGGACATTTCAAATTAAATCTGCCTTAATCTGCATGAAGACGAGTCGGCTATTTACATTTTATGAGATTTTAGGGCTTGCCTGTCTGGTCTACTACATGTAGAATATACACGCACCTGCAACCTGTTACCCAAGCAGGAGTCCTTAAACATGTCTAATTCAATTCTAATTTATATCAAGTCAAACACTGCTTTAGTCCAGACCACACAAAGGCATTTAAACAATACTGTTAAATTTACAACGAAACTAGCATGAATGGTCTTCTTGGGTTGGTAATTTTAAAAACTTTGACTTCGATATTCAACATAGACTAGCTAGGAGATCAGACTGGCATGTTGTTCCGATTGAAACAAGCTGTTTTAAGATTCTGTAATTGTTCCTTCGCTATCTAACAGTGGTATGGACATTTCCAAGTAAATTATATCAATCCCATAAATAACTTTTTGCCTGGAGAAACCTATTGACCTGGTACGGTTTGCACAGACATGTGAACAGAATATTTTTTAGATTTTACTCGAGAGTGAATTGTTGAGATATCTTTCCCTCAAACTTTGTGTTCCTGACAAAAAATTGTCAACTATATATAAGCACGTAGGCTTTTGAGATACACAAGATATGGTGTAAGCTAAATGAATCACATTTTATTGAACAATTTGTCAATAGTTTCCAAACTATGTACGGTATTTGTTGATATCTGGGCAACAAATTCGTGGCTTACATAATTCAATCATGTAGTGTCACCCTGGCACGCAGACCAGGCAGACCAAACTCGACATGTTGGACTGTAGCTCAAGGTTTGTAGAGATTTTCATAAATGTATTTCTGAATTTAATTTTAAAGTCATTGTAATTAAATTCAGTAGGCATACTATATTATTTAAGCAAGAGAAATCATCAATAGAGTTACCACTTATAGCAATTTATAGTGTTAATGACGTACACAGTTTATCAGACCTGATTAATTTTTATAGCATCAACAAACATACAATAAAACCAAGCAGTTAAAGATTTCAACCCATTTATATGGCACGTCAAATTGATAAAAATGAGCTAATTATAGTTTCACAGTCGATAAACAAGTTTTATTGGTTGTAAACTAAAGCTTACGGACAGAAAACTATAGTTAAGGACTATAATTGTGAACCATGGTTTACGCGATCATATGTTTCAGAAGTGTTAAACTATAATTAACACTGAAAACAACCATTTGTGATTTCATCTGATAAATATAGGTTCAAGATTGTGAAACTATGATTAACAACACTTAACTATAGTTAACGAATGTAAATTATATTTTACAGACGTGAATCTATATTTGTCAGCAAAATCTATAGTTAACTTTATTTGCATACAGATAAACTTAGATTATCATTCTTGTACCATAGCTTGGCGTGTTTTCTATTGTTAAAAGTGTGGGTTATCTGTACATACCCCACACTTTTTTTAAAAACTACGCCCGCTATCTCAGGTAAAAACAACGTCAACAAAGTTGTGTTTTAACACGTCCATGATACTGTTCACAGTAAAAGATTCCTCCAGATCAAAATTGCTAATAACTCAACACGGATAACTGATTCAAACTAAGTTCGTCGAATAAATCTCATTTGAAGCTTGAGACAAAACAATATCGGCAATGGCTCTAACAGAATGACTCTATTTTAATATTCTCCTCCATGTGTGCGAACAAGTAATGCATGTAAGATGAAATAAGGGTATCCTGTAGAAAGGTTTTATAGAAAGTCAACCACGTGATAGGAACGTGTTTGAATAGTAAACTTGTTTTGTAGACAGAGTGAATAGCGGCGGCCAATCGGATTTGACATTTATCATTCACGGTTTTGGGACATACATTTCTCAATTTTTTTAAAAATCATACATGTATATTATTCAAAAAGAGTAATTATATCATCATCAATTTAATCTAATTTCAACAGGAGCATTGCACAACTTACGTTCGTAAACTCAAAATTGTTTTAATAAGTTTAATTATTTGAAGCAAGTATCGGTACTAGAAGTCGGAAAATGAATAAATATGAAATAAAAATATGACATTGAACAGTCGATTTATTCCTAAGCTATGAATTTTTAAACAATTACAGATAATTAATGTTTATCGCCGATAGAAAATCATTTTAGAAATTCACGGAGTACAATGTACATACAGTATGTAAGACCAACACATTGGCGCCGTATTGATTAGAGGCAAGTGCACGCTCGAAAACTGTAATAATTGTAAACTATGGTACAAGTAACTTACCCCATATAATATTGTTGATTATGTGCAGATACCCGATGGACGTGGCCAACAATATTATATGAGGTAACTACTACATAAACTATAGTTTACAACTGTTAAATATGGGTTTGCAGATGTGAAACCATAGTAAACGGATCGTTAATTATAGTTAACGAATCGTAAACTATGTTTAACAATAAACTATTGTTTACTACAGTTTAGCGTTCGTAAACTATAATTAACAGTCGATAAACCAAGTTTATCATCTGTGAAACTATATTGAATTAACGCCGTTAATCTATATTTAACATCTGTAAACCATAGTTAACGCGATCATCTATGTTTTAGAAATGAAAAACTATTTTAACACTGAATACAACCATTTGCGATTGCAAAACATAATTCATCTGATAAATATAGTTTCACGTTTTGGAAACTATGATTAATAACTCTGAACTATAGTTAACGAATGTAAATTATAGTTCACAGATGTGAATCTATATTTGTCAGCAAAATCTATTGTTAACGCTATTTGCAGACAGATAAACTTAGATTATCATTCATAAACTATAGTTTACAACCGTTAAATATAGTTTAACAGATGAAAACTACAGTTAACGAATCATTAACTATAGTTTGCGGTTCGGACACTATAGTTAACAGTTGATAAACCTAATTTATCACATGTGAAACTATGTTTAGCTCATTTTTGTGAATTTGGCGTGCCATACATTTACTGAAAGTTTAGTTAATTTGGTTTATATTGTGGTATTTTGACATTTTTAGCTCACCTGAACAGGAACGCAGCACTGCTAAGGTCTACTTTGTGGTCGCGCCGACCAGAAAGTACGGGAAATGTTAACTATGACATCACGCAAAGCAACAAGTCATCAAAAATGCTCAAAAATAAAGTAATTCCCGATTGTTATGGGTACGAACACATTAAACTACATTAGAAATTACCTCTGCGTGCAATTTAGTAGTCAAATAAGTCCAACATCGTTAAGTATAAACAACTGACCGATCGCGATGCACTTGTCGATGTGACGACATACTGTAAATTTTGACGCATATTATGTGTAGAGAAAGGCGGATCAATCAATTTTTGAACATGGGAAAATGCATTTCATAAATGAATGGAACATAATCTTAAAACAATTATTATACCACTAAATCCCATTTATTAGGTTTGTTTTAATCCAGCATGTATTTATCTTTTAGAGCGTATATTATTTATTTTCTAGAGTGTTTAATGTACAAGATGTGTTTGACATCGGGAAGCCTATCTAGATCAGCTTCTTTTTTACAAGGGCATACACTTAACAGATTATTACGATCTTTTGGATATAAATTAAGGAAATGTTTAATATATTAAAAAGTGCTGCTGCTTCAATGAAATCTATAGAATGAATTAATAAATATGTAAAATATTAAGCGAAGGTCATATAAATTTCAACCAGAGCTCATTTCTTTGATATTTATTCTATTAAAAGATGAACTCTATACAAAGCAGCAGCACTTTTCAGAATCTACCAGATAAGTAAAATTTAATTATCATTTAAATTTTTAATTCAAATAAGGGTATGCCCTTGTAATATTGAAATTTGTTTATGACCTCCATTCGGGAGAATCATCAACACATATCACGTGATTGTCCATTCAGGTGACCACACTAAGTGTCATACAAAGTGGCATTTACTATGCTGTTTCATTTAATATCAAATTTATATCATGATAAAATAACTTTACATAAATATTTTGTAAAAATAGATGCATCGTTTTATGAACATTTAAATCCGTTGATATTTAGCAAGCCTTAACTGTGCTGCGAGGTTCAAGTGAGCTTTTGTGATCACCTGTTGTCCGTCCGTCCGTCCGTCTGTCTGTCCGTCTGTAAACTTTTTACGTTTTTGACTTCTTCTCTAAAACCACTGGGCCAAATTTAACCAAACTTGATACAAAGCATCCTCATGGAAGTGGATTCTAAATTGTTAAAATAAAGAGCTAAACCTTTTATATAAGGGAGATAATTGCGAAACAATAAGTATAGGGTGTGTGTCTTTAAAAATTTTCTTCTCAAGAAACACTGCACCAGAAATGCCAATGTTTACACAAAAGCTTGTATATGTAGTGAAGATTCTAAATTGTAAAAATCGTGACTGCCAGATCAAAACTAGGGCCCCGGGCGGGATTCAAAGTTTAACATAGAAATGCGTAGGAAAAATGTTTAAAAATCTTCTTCTCAAGAACCACTGCACCAGAAAGCCAATATTTACAAAAAAGCTTGCATGTATAATGAAGATTCTAAATTGTAAAAATCGTGACCGCCAGATCAAAACTAGGGCCCCAGGCGGGGTTCAAAGTTTAACATAGAAATACGTAGGAAAAATGTTTTAAAATCTTCTTCTTAAGAACCACTGCACCAGAAATGCCAATATTTACATAAAAACTTGTATATATAGTGAAGATTTTGAACTGTAAAAATCGTGACCCCGGACCAAAAGTGGGACCCCAGACGGGGTTCTTAGTTTAACATATATAGGAAAATATTTAAAAATATCTTCTCAAGAACTACAATGTGAGAGTATGGGATATTACTATGCATACATCCTTGGCTATTGTAGATTCTAAATTGTAAAAATCATGACCCCCGGATTAATACTGGGGCACCAAGAGGGGTTCAAAGTTTAACATATATATATATATATATATATATATATATATATATATATATATATATAGACAGAGAGAGAGAGAGAGAGGAAACACGTTTAACTCCTTCTCATTGTTACAATGTCACAATGTTACAGTTTGTGAGATTACTATGCAAGCATCCTCAAATAGTGAAAATTCTAAATTGTTAAAGCCGTGACCCCAGGAGCAACACTTGGGGCCCTAGAAGGGGGTTCAAAGTTTAACAAAGAAGTATAAAGGGAAAGTGTTTAAATATCGTCTTCCCAAGAACTACAATGCTACAGTTTGTGAGATTACTTTGCAAGCATCCTCAATTTGTGAAGATTCTAAAATGTGGAAGCCGTGACCACCAGACTAAAACTGGGGCCCCAGAATGAGTTCAAAGTTAACATAAAAATATACAGGGAACATGTTTGAAAATATTCTTCTAAAGAACTTCAGTTCAACAGTTTATGGGATTACTATGCAAGCATCCGTGTCTATTGTTAATTCTGAAGAAGTAAAGAGGGACAATGTTTTAAAATCTTCTTCTCAAGAAATACAATGCTACAATTTGTGACATTACTATGCATGCAACCTTTGATAATGTAGATTCAATATTTTTAAAAATAGTGACCCTGAACTAGTACTGGGGACCCAAAATGGGTTCAAAGTTTAACGTAGGAAGTATATATGGAAAATGTTTAAAAATATTCTTCTCGAGAACTACAATGCTTCAATTTGTCAGATTACTACGTAAGCATCCTCAAATAGTGTAGATTCTAAATTATAAAAGCTGTGACCACCGGACTAATACTGGGGCCCCAGAAGGGGTTCAAAGTTTAACAGAAATATATATGGAACATGTTTAAAAATCTTCTTTTCGAGAACTACAATGATACAGTTTGTGAGATTACTAGTACTATGCAAGGATCCTCACATAGTTTAGATTTTAGATTCTAAATTTTTAAAGCCAACCATAAACCCCAGGACCAATACTGGGGCCCCAGAAAGGGGTTCAAAGTTTAAAATAGAAATAGCATATGCTATGAAATAGAATGTTACAAGGAACTGTTGTTCAGGTGAGCGATGTGGGCCTCTTGTTTATGTTGGTTTATGTCTGTGATATTTAATGTTGATTTATGTTTGTGATATATTTGACGTTATGATTGTGTATTTTTGTTTATTTATGTGGTAAATTTTATACATGATGCATGTAAATATGGTGAGAGATCGAGATATGATATTTCTTGGGGGAATAAATCTTCATATATCCCGAAATTTCATGCAATGAATTGTTAATTAACAGAACGACACACTTTCATTAAAAATAAATCGAGACCAATAGTTTTACAACTCTAAAATAGCAAAAACGTCGTAAACGTTTGGCTTTCTAGGTGGAATAAGATACTTATTCTACGAGTGACACGACGTTATGTTTGCCCTGTCACGTGACTGTTCAGACCAATCAAATGATGCATTATATAGAATAATGATATTTAAGGAATGAATTCAATATTTATTAGTTTTAAACGATATAATATGGTTTCGGGCAGTTTACCACAAACAGAAACCAACACAAACAAAACGTCAAATATACCACACACATAAACCAACCTACACAAAACGTCAAATATACCACACACATAAACCAACATACACATAACGTCAAATATATCACAAAGAGAAACCAGCATATACAAAACGTCAAATATACGACAAACATAAACCAACACAAACAAAACGTCTAATATAACACAAACATAAATCAACATAAACAAAATCAAATATACCACACACATAAACCAACATACACATAACGTCAAATATATCACAAACAGAAACCAACCTACACAAAACGTCAAATATACCACAAACATAAACCAACACAAACAAAACGTCAAATATACCACAAACATAAATCAACATACACAAAACGTCAAATATACCACAAACATAATCCAACAAAAACAAAACGTCAAATATAGCACACACATAAACCAACACAAACAAAAGGTCAAATATACCACACACATAAACCAACCTACACAAAACGTCAAATATACCAAAAACAAAATCCAACATAAACAAAACGTCAAATATACCACACACATAATCCAATATAAAAATACGTCAAATATGCCACAAACATAAACCAACGTACACAAAACGTCAAATATACCACAAACATAAACCAACATACACATAACGTCAAATATACCACAAACAGAAACCAACCTACACAAAACGCCAAATATACCACAAACATAAATCAACACAAACAAAAGTTTAAATATACCACACACATTAACCAACATACACATAACGTCAAATATACCACAAACAGAAACCAACCTACACAAAACGTCATATATACCACAAACATAAACCAACATACACAAAACGTCAAATATACCAAAAAACATAAACCAACATACACAAAACGTCAAATATACCACACACATAAACCAACATACACAAAACGTCAAATATACCACAAACATAAACTAACACAAATAAAACGTCAAATATACCACAAACATAAACCAACGTAAACAAAACGTCAAATATACCACAAACATAATCAAACATACACATAACGCCAAATATATCACAAACAGAAACCAACATATACAAAACATCAAATATACCACAAACATAAACCAACACAAACAAAACGTCTAATATAACACAAACATAAACCAACGTAAACAAAACGTCAAATAGACCACAAACATTAAACAACGTAAACAAAACGTCAAATATACCACAAACATAATCCAACATAAATAAAACGTCAAATATACCACAAACATAAACCAACATACACAAAACGTCAAATATACCACACACATAAATCAACATAAACAAAACGTCAAATATACAACACACATAAACCATCATACACATAACGTCAAATATATCACAAACAGAAACCAACATACACAAAACGTCAAATATACCACAAACATAAACAAACACAAACAAAACGTCAAATATACCACAAACATAAACCAACGTAAACAAAACGTCAAATATACCACAAACATAAACCAACATACACAAAACGTCAAATTTATCACACACATAAACCAACATACACAAAACGTCAAATATACTACAAACATAATCCAACACAAACATGATTACAATATTATATGATAAATGAAGCATGGCCAAAATTTGTGAGAATATTTTAATATTGGCTTTTTCCCAGGGTTTTAATGACTGCAATCTTTATTTTGATTATTTCTAATACATAACTAATGCCTCCGTTATCAATCATATACGTGATAGAGATATTGCTATTCGTTGTTATATTTAACAAGGCTACGGATGAAATTAAAATTGAGTTATTCAGTGTCAGTATAAATTAAACTATTTAGTTATGATCGTATTAAATTGCGAACGGAATAGAATTAATATGATGTTATTTTTAATTGTAAATTAAAAATAGATCCCAAGAACATTAAGTTTGTACAGCCAATAAATATATAAATTTAGGGACGGGAATTTATAAATGATTACAGAATCACCATTGATTTTTGTTACTAATTAATCGATTTATACAGATTTGTGACATTTAATGAAAGAATAAACAAATCACGATACCAATATTCTGTTTATTTTTTCAATCATAATATTATATATTTACATTTCCCAGTGTCTCTGTCTGTGATAACACTACGAATCTATTTTGTACTATACAGCCCAATAAATTCAAATGACGTATTGTTAGGGGCGCAAGCGGGAATGCATAATTAATATATTAATATTTAATCTTACAACTGCTGAAAATTATGTACATATAAGTAATAAGGAATCATTCTTTGAATATTATGATGTGATAATTTCGGTCGTGGCGTGATCAAATCGACCGAAATTATCACCTCATAATACTCAAAGAATGATTCCTTATTCCTTAAAAAGAATTATTTTTCATTATTGTTTTTAAAAATTAAAATTCTAAAACATCTGGTAAACAAATTCATAAATTTCGAGAGTTTAAACCACATGTCACAATTTTTCGCACTATATGCCAAATTTAAAATTGAAATACATTTTTTATAATGCAGTTTCTACAATAAAATGGAAAATGAACAACAGAAAAATTAAATATTGGTTTTTATGCTTTACATAAACAAACGTTGCAGGATGCAACCAGCTGCATTTTTTTCATTTGTATTTCTAGATTAATTCTACAGTAAACAGCTTATACATATGTAGCCTGACCATGGACCCTCGATACAGTGCCCAGGATGTTGTACGTTGTACCCTGTGTAAATTTTCTGTGGCTCCTATGTACTGTGACATTTGTCTCATACATCTATGCGAGGGTTGTATTGAGAAACATACTTCTGATGTATCAAAGTATCATACAGTGGTGCCACTCAAAAATATAGGATCCACCTCAGATTATCCAAAATGTCCAAACCATTCCACGAAACCATGTGAACTTCATTGTCAACAATGTGACATTCCCGTTTGTATCAAATGTGTGCCTCTTAAAGAACACAAAGGTCATGATTTTGTAGAGATTGTGAAACAACTTGCAAGTAAAAAGAAAATCTTAATTAGAGATTTACTGGAATTGGAAGACTCCATTTTCCCAAAATATCAAGAAATTGCATTTTCAATCCCAAATGATGGCTGATCTATTTAAAAATGCTGATAAACTCACAACAGCTATCAACAATCATGGTGAAGATTTACACCGAGAAGTAGACGCAATTATCACGACACTGAAATCTGATCTTGATGAAATGAACTCCAACTATTTGACTTTCCTTGGTAAATATGAAGTTGAAATCACAAATACGATATCTGAAATCACAAAGAGCATTGATGGTCTAAAGAAATTACTAGACTCAAAAGATATTTGCCTTGTCTCTGCCTACAAATCTCAGAATACAGAATTCAGAAAACTGCCTCCAAAAATCAAAGTAACCTTACCCAGTTTCACCAGTCATATAATAAACAGAAAGCAGATTCATAAACAGTTTGGCTTTCTGTCAGTTCTATATTTTACAAAAGAAGAACAAGCCCATGCAGTAGAGGCATTAGGAGCTGAGTCATCTTCTACAGGCATACCATTGCTAGATGAACCAACCATCATTTTAGCTCTAAGCACTGGGTATACCTCTCTTTATAATGTTGCTTGTTTGGGAGATGAGAAAATCTGGACCAGTGGTACTGACAACATTATGAGACTCTACTCCCTCAAGGGACAATTGAAGAAGTCAATCCAGACAAAGACAAGAGACTGGCCAGAGGACATAGCAATAACAAGGAATGGGGATCTAGTTTACATCGATTCAACTGAAAAAACTGTCAATATGGTGAAGAATGCATCGATACAGATAGTGATCCAAATACAGAGGTGGAGACCTCTCAATGTCTGCAGTGCTTCCTTTGGTGACTTGCTGGTTGTCATGGACTTGGACAGTGAGTATGATTTAAAGCAGACAAAAGTTGTGCGTTACTCCGACTTCACCGAAAAGCAATGCATTCAATTCAATGAGAAAGGAGAAGCTATCTATTCATTTGGTGTCAATAAATACATCAATGAAAACAAAAACTTAGATATATGTGTTGCTGATTGTGCAGCCATTGCAGTAGTGGTGGTAAATCAGGCCGGTAAACTGAGGTTTACCTATGTTGGACATCCCTTCTCTAAAACAAATACAAAGGGAACATTTACGCCCGTCGGCATCACTACAGATAGTAAGAGTCAGATCCTGATAGCAGACGTCGACAACCACCTTATCCATATCTTGGACCAGAACGGACAGGTCCTCTGCTACATTGACAACTGTGATTTACACAATCCATGGGGTTTATCAATGGACACCAAAGACAATCTCTTTGTCGCTGAGCGTGGCACAGGAAAAGTGAAGAAAATCCAATACAACGTATAACTGTGTGTACATATATAATTGACAAACTGTGTTTATGTTCTATGGTTCATTAATACATTTATATTTCATTTCGTTGAACGCATATCTCAAGGTATTCTTTGTTTTACGGAACTATGAACTCAAATATTCAACGATGTGTGATACCACTTGTTGATGACAACACTAGCTTAAACAAATTTACGTTCCTTGAAAAGTCAAATTTGAATAATCCATGCCCGACATACGGTTTGATGTCTCTGACTAAGTATTTAATTTCTTTTTGGACATCTGGTTCGTAAATGAACTTCTTTAATGCGGTTGTAGATTGCTTGAGATGGTAGGTCATGGATAGCAATCGTCTGTTTAGCCGTTGAATTGGCTAATTCCCACATATCAATCAAGTGGTTAAGAACGATGTAACAATATTGACCTCCGGTTGCGACACGAGACTCGTGCCATTGCTGGATATTACGGACACTTCCGATTGGTTATATTTCGTGCAAGGCTTTCGGATTGTTGCCGTTTCCAATGGAAATGACGTGCCACTTATAGCAGAAAAATAATATGCTAAAAATTTAATAGATTGCAGAATATTTAGAACAATGTCAAGAACAAAAAGTGAGTACAACCTGTCGTAAAACAATTCAGACACCAACATTCCAACTCTGGCTCGTTATTCAATAACTATCCTGTCTATTTTCAGTGTTTTGTTTTTGAGATTGTTACTAAAGACTAATAACAATCGCAAAAGTAGCTATTTACATGATAATGTGAGGTGGTATAGTCTTTATCGCGGTTTGTCAATCATATTGTCCCCACTTCATTTTCCAGACATTTTCCGTCATGGTTTGGCAAATTGATTTCAAAATATCAGGTAGCTATAATGATGCCCTAAAGATAAAGTATGAATAAATTCACTTTTAATCAACAGGTGTTTACATCATTAATGTGACTCTTATTTACGATCGGGTTAGATTAAGGTTCTAATATTATGTATGTGAAAAAAGAGAAGTAGAGGCTTTTTCGTGCAAATTCTACTGTACCATTCCGTCCAACAAAGCAGTTGTCACTCATCAAGTGCGACTTGTATTACTTTTTGTCAACTGGTTTTAAAGTTTCATTTTTGAAAATCTCTCTTATTCATGACCAAAAAAGAGAATACATCGATATAAAAAAATATCAAATTTAGTATTTCTTTCTATTGATTTGGCATTTTTGTAGACATTTCCTCATGAAATTATCTTGGATGCAATTTATGAAGACCACTCGG
This sequence comes from Magallana nippona, assembly GCA_033439105.1. Classification (NCBI taxonomy): domain Eukaryota; kingdom Metazoa; phylum Mollusca; class Bivalvia; order Ostreida; family Ostreidae; genus Magallana; species Magallana nippona. The sequence continues at coordinate 2,790,312 of CM065921.1, forward strand.
TGTTTTGAAATAAGTGCTGGCTGTTTTCCGTATTTATTGTATGTATAACAAGCTTTGATTTTTTTAGTGCTTAGAGCTATTTGATATACAAAACAAGATTGAATACATATATTTGTTGTATATCAAGTAGTTGATATACAGTTTAATATCTAAAAGCAGACAAAATATTTCATCAAAGTGAAGGACAAATGATTAAAGATTATTTGATATCGTATTTAATAAAGACATTCCATCACCAAGTATTTGAGTGAATTTAGTAGTTTTCTGTTTGTATTTCTATTATGCTAGATAGACGTCAATCCTACTATAATTTAAAATAAAGTTGAATAGCCACTGTTATAAATTAATGCTTTATATTATGGTATTTGCGCATCCTTATTGATTATTGATTACTGAGCAGAATTGTATCTATCTGTGCCACCAGAACGGATTACTTTGTGATTCATCTGTATACTCTATATTTCTTATATTTGCAGCTTTAGAATTTTGTAATGGAATTGGTCAAAAATAAAATAAGTAAGTATATAAAATTTTGTTGTTGTTTTAATAAGAGGAATTTGACACCCACATTTTATGCCCGTGTTTGCTTCCAAATAAAATAAACAAATCTTTATCCCCACAACCTTGTTTTCTCTTGGGATATCTGAGGTGTTTCCCAATTTAACTACACTGGAATTTGCAGAGGTACATGAATTATAAGAAATTTGATAATTTTAAAGCTTAGAGGAGCGATTTTTCGACGGAAATTACCGACATGTGACATTTTGTTAACATTAAATGCAGATTGTTGTACATTTCAAATAAAATAAATAAACTACTAAGTATGAAGAGAGTCAGCACTGCGTTTTTATGAGATATTCTTATTTAATTTTTTACGGTATTTCAAATTTAAATTTCCTTTAATATTTTCAAAAGTAAATCTGCAAAAGGGAAGAAATATGAGTTCTCACAAAAATCAAGTGAGAAATTCTTAAAATATTTGTATGAAATCTTTGTTAATGCATTACACTACATTCTCTTTGTCTACTGAAACACAGATCAACAAGATATTAGTATAAATAAAAGGTATATACAATGTATTCAAGGTATCTTTGCCATTCTGCTAAAGTTATGGAGTCGCTCAATACAGTATGATGTAGGTGCAATGTACTCTGTTCTATGTTATGGAAACAGCTACATGTAAAACTTACAAACGTTTTGCATGATCATGACCACCTGGAGTTATACATGCATGTAACCTTGATTCTTTAAAAGAAACAATAGGCCCATGAACCTTCATGGTCTAACTTAAAGGAAGTTAACATGAAAAAATAATCAAGGGCTCAAATTTGTCAGTTTGTTGTATATAATGGTTTCTAAAAACCATTTAGACACAGCTTTCCTCAGAAAGAAGATATACCATTAAGAATAACTAATTCTAATAGTAATAAATAATCTATGGGCGCTACCATATTGTAATCAAAGTACTGATAATACTGAAAAGCGCTAACCTAGCTTGGTTCTAAAGGAAATTTACTTTGTGCAAGCTTAGTTGGAAAGAGCCGATTTGGTTTTTCTATATTTCAGCTTCTGTATAGGCACTATATTTCCTTATTACTGCGTGACAGTCCCTGCAATGATGTACGTAAGCACCGCGCCTTAGATTCACAATAGCCATACATTATATTCACAATAGCCCGTGCAATTATGAGCGTAAACCCCTGAAACTGGTTCCCTAACCAGTTTAAATGATGTATAGTTCTGCTCATAGGGGGTGGTTATTTGATGCACCAGAAGTAGAAGTTTAACGACAATAAAGAGTTGTCAATTTGAAACAGGGTTTATGGAGGAAGATGGAGGACGATTTTGGATCTCAGAATGATGCATTTCCATCCGGAAGTTAATGTCACATGTATCTAGAAGGGAATGTCCCTCGATCAGTGTTATTGTTATCTAATTTTTCTTGCATTTAAGGAGTTTCTTAATTTGTTGCTATGAGTTTGCAAGTGCATTGCTCAGCAGTCTTGATTTTGACATTGTATCTTAGGTCTGTTATTCTTCTGATAGCATAAACCGAACCGGTGTTATATAGTGCCTTTTCCCCATAGCCATCTTTCCCCCGGAAAAACTGCTATATAGCACTTTTCCCCCCGGAAAAATGGCTAGATAGCAGTTCCTCCCCCATGGAAAACTGACTATATAATAGGTTTTACCCTCTTTTATAGCGAGATTACCCCCACGGAAAACTTACTATATAGTAGATTTTTCCCCTGTTTTACATTCCGGTCATCTTTATGGCGGACCATTAATAGCAATAATTTGCAAAATCTGAGATGATATTAATTGCTCATAATAAAGGGTAATAAATGCAATTATTAATTATACATTATTTCACTCTTTGTTACGCCGTTTTGGAACACCTTTGCACCTAATTATTCGGATTTTGGAATACTTCGGATTTTTTTCGATATATCTTTTTTTTAATCGATGCTATCTGCAGTTTAGACATTGACATTACGACATGGACATTTTTTTTTATAGAAGACGTCACAATACATTTGATCGTTAAAAATACGCGGATTTGGATATTGAAAAATTAGAATAAAGCTGGATAAAGTTTTTCACATGAAAATATAAACGAGTTATCCATAACAAATATGATAAAAACAACAATACATGGCACAATCTGTATCACACTCAACTCGACCCTCGAACAATATCAGCCCTAAGGAGTTTTGGCTAATATTGGAGTCTCGGGATTATTATGGGGTGTGTGCATGATACATATTTTGCCATGTATTATTTTCTATGTATTAAGCTCCTCTCAGAAAAATAACTGACCAATCTTGACTAAATTTTGCAGAGGAAGAATTAGGGATTAGAAATTTATTACCCCCTTTGTCCCAAAAGGCTATGGATTTTAAAGTTAATACAGTTAAAAATGAAGATTTTAGATATAATTATATATATCTACCTCTAAATATCAAACATGAAATCGAGATAATTGATGACAAATTGAAATTGTAAAAATATTTTTAAAAAAATATTTGAGGTATCAAATTGAAACACAAATTCCTTATATAATTTAAATCGTTTGAGTGGCCTTTCTAATATTGTAAACAAGTTTTTATCATTCAAAACTAAATTTTTAAAAAAGTGAAATTCGGAAATGACGGAGGACTACTAGTATCTTAAATCCCTACGAAACATCTACTATAAAAGGTTCTCTATACGTGAAATTTCAAGTTTTAAAAACTGTGAAAACACACTAAAGATCAGAAGGTCTGACGCTCTGAAAGGAAAATGCAAAAAAAATGGCAGTTTAAACCACTTCTTTTCGTTTGAGATAAAGTTTAAATAATATTTAAAGAAAATTATATTTTTTTTAATTCATTGAACCATATCAGAATGTAAAAAAAATTGCAATTCGTCAATTTTAAGATAAATTAAAAGAGAAAAAGACTTAAGTTATTACGAAAATTGAACGCGGGCCACCTAATAAAATATTTATAGATTAATTTAGATTCATTATATATTTACAAATATGATTTTAAAATTACAATGGTTACTAAATAAAAATGTATTAAAATGAATTTTTTTTTTTAGCTTTTTTGGAACTTTATCTCCAATATGTTTTAACCGCGTGTCCGGAGGTCGAATAAAAATCATATTTTCTTCTTTCAGATTACTTTATCAATGTTTTGCTGTCATCTTCAGCTACTGGCTTACAACATAAACTAAATATCCTGCATAGATACTGTATGGACTGGTGTCTGAATATTCATAAAACTAAGATCCTATTTAAGTATTAAATATTTAAGAATTATTTAAGATCAATAAAAAACTTTGAAGATAGAAGAAATTTTATTTGTTTCCGTATATCAGCTCATAGACTTCAAATTGAAAGAGGGCGATATCAAAACATTCCCAAAAATGAAAGGTTTTGTCTTAGATGCGACAATAATTTAGTTGATGATGAGAAACATTTTTTATTCATCTATAGTCATGCTCAGGAGGACAGAGTTATTTTATATAAGTTAATAGAGATATATTGTATGCACTTTGATAAAATGGACACTGACGAAAAGCTCATATGGCTAATGACCAATGAAAACATTGACATTCTCACCCAAATATGTAGGATGATTCAGGATTATGGAATATGATTTTAACAAGTATATCTTATAGCATTTTATTCAACTAATGTTTATCATTTTGCAATCACAAGCTGTGTTGACTGCATGGGGTACAAGACTGACTGTCAAGTTGCCAACATTGCACTGACTATTCAATAGACATTGTCTCTTGGTGCCCCTTGTAGACAAGACAACACGTCAAAAACTTTTGCTCCTCTAAGCTGGCCTGAGTGCTTAGGGTACAAGACCGCACAGATATGGCTCTGACGAAATGCATAGCCATATGCTGCAATAGGCATTGGCCCTTGGTGCCCTATGTGGTCGGGCCAACAAAATACAATTTTCACCCCTCTATATAAAATTCTATACTTCCACTCACTGTCCTACCTTGACAATATATCACAAATGTATTTGTATATATTAATATGTCTACATACAATTGTATATGGAATACAAATACATATTGGGGACTGTATATAATGTGTCTGTATCAATACTAACATATTGCTTTGAGGGATTGTGTATATTTATAGCTGTTTATTTCTGTACTTGCAAATAAATGTATACCCTTGCATATGTATGACAACTTGGTGTGTGTTATATCAGATCTACCTCCCATTGTAACTTACTATGCTTACTTAACAGTACAATATTTATATATTTCATCAATTATTTGTTATAATCATCTTGTTTTATTGTTTTAATGTATATGCCCCCCGAGGGCCCTTGATTATTGAATAAACATATCATAATCATATATAGTGACTGAAAATGGACGGCGTACATGGCATTCGAGACATTGTTCCATGCAGCTTGTGCAATTTTTCTATGGCTCCCATGCAATGTGAAGTGTGTCTCCTAAATCTCCAATGCTGGGATTGCGCTGTTAATCGTATTAGAGAACTATCAAATGACCACGAGGAAGAGTCAGTGAGACACAGAGGATATTTATTCTTTAATGAACATGACGATATTATCATCGGTAGTTTACTTCCTAGTGACTTATGTAAGTTTGAAATGTCACGTGAACTAACCATTTTAAAAATGAAGAGAGATCTGAGAGAATTAGAGAAATCTATTTTCCCTAAATATCAAAACATTGCAGCTAGTTTCCCAGTTCAAAAAGCTGATCTGAATAACAACTACAAAACATTGACAACGACTCTCAATAAACATGGCAAAAACTTGTACAGAGAAAGACACACTATTATAAACAAAATGAAGTATACTCTAATTGTCTGTCCAACTTAGATAAACGAAAAGCTGAAATTGAACAAAACATTACTGACATCACACAGAGCATTGCTTATCTAAAGAAATTACTGGAGTCCGATGATGCCAGACATGCAAAAATATACAAATCGAGGAATTCGGATTTCAGAAAAAAATTGAATTCTAAAGTCAAAGTAATTTTACCTGAATTCACCACTGAAGAACTCGACAGAGACCAAATGTATCAACAGTTCACTTCCCTATTAGGATTATCGTTTACAACAGAAGATACCTCAGGAGCTGAGTCGTCCTCAAAAGACCGACCATTGATAGATGAACCATTGACCATTACAATGTACATCTTTCAAAATTGATGGATACAATAGAATGCATTTGTTATACATAGCATGTATGGGAGATGAGAAAAATTGGATGACAGAATGATGAAGTTGTACACTCTCCAGGGGGAACTGTTAAAGTCAGTCCAAACCAAGTCCGGATAGGAGTCCCGCGGCATAGCAGTGACAAAGAATGGAGAGCTGGTTTATACTGATGCAGCTGATCGGACCGTGAACATAGTCAAGAAGAATACACAAATTCAGACAGTGATTAGACTAGAGGGGTGGAGACCTCTCAACGTCTGTAGTACCTCGTCTGGTGACCTCCTGGTTTTTATGCAAAGTGATGATGGAGAACAATCAAAAGTCGTGCGTTACTTCGGTTCCACTGACTTACAAAGCATTCAATATGATGACGAAGGACAACCTCTCTATTCATCTTATTGTGACTCTAAATTCTTTTTTTTATCTGGTTATACCAAAATATACATCAGTGAGAACAGGAATCTGGATATATGTGTGTCAGACCGTAAAGCAGGTTCAGTAGTAGTGTTCAATCATGCCGGGAAACTCCGGTTTACCTACAATGTTGCTCCTTCTACTACCAAGAAATCATTCAGACCATTCGGCATCACAACAGACAGCCAGGGGCGGATCCTGGTAGCAGACCCTGACAACCACCGTCCTGGATCAGGATGGACAGTTCCTCTGCTTCATTGACATTTATAATTTATTTCATCCACAAGGCTTATGTGTGGACACAAGGGACAATCTTTTTGTGGCTGAAAGTCGGCCACGTAGAGTGAAGAAAATCCAATATTGCACATAAACATTTTGAACACTTATGATGTACAGTGTAAATATAATAACAGGTACAAGCTCTCTGTATTTAAGCATTTGTGCTTTGCTGCTTTTTATTGGGTTAAGGGCTATAGACATGGCCAAAAAAAATGCATGACCCCGTAAGGGTTATATCCATGACTGGTTCTGGTATCTGGAATAAAGATGAATAAAAACAGACATCCAATGAAGATATACCTACTATCAGCATATTTCATTACAAGAGACTAACGAACAAATTCACTCCTTACCAGAAATCAGAATGTTTGAAAATTGTACCACTGGAGTTTGTGGCAATAAAATGTTCACGATATTCCTTCTTCAGATTTATTTTTATATAACCAATTTCGGTTTATTCTCACATGCTAGTATTATTGTGGGAAAAGTCGAATATGGTGAACTTTGACAGACGGAACTACTTACTGACGCAAAAAGGAAGGATTCGTGCTGTTTCATGTTAAAATTTATTTTGTTTCGGGTTTTCAAGTTTTTATAAATAAAGCAACATATAAACATCTTTGAAAAAACTAGTGACAACATTATAATTAATATAACTATTTTGGTTTATATTCTGAGGGATGATTTAATGTAAATATATAATTTTCAATGCAAAAGATTGTAGAACTAAACAAACACTATATTATATTACTGGGTGTATTCCTTTTCTAATATGAAGGAACAAGAATTTAACTGTACAAGAATATATGTTTTGAACATGGTATAAAAAAAAACCGCATCACCCATCAATAGTGTGTAGGTCTCCTGTAGTATTTGGACTAACATTTGTAAATGCATTACCGTACAAGTTTGGTCAATGAAGGTACGGTTAAATTAATTAGACCTGTTTTATTAATCTTCAGGATAACTTATTGAAAACCAGATCACAGACATTATCTTCATCATTAGATTTAATGGTTTAATCAAAACAGTGCACAAAGTTATTGGGATGTTGATAAGCTTTAAAGTCTTGAACCAGTTCATTCTTGTAGAAAACACGGGCAATATAATGAATCCGAAGCACGACAGGTACAATGCTTTCCTTTATGCATTATCAATGCAAACTTGGTAAGGTATAAGGCTCATGGTTAGTTTTGAGTGGACATACACCAAAAACCATATATAGTTTGCTTATCTGGAAATATAAAACATCTCAATTAAGACACATATATTTTACCTCCCCAGATGTCATCATCCTTGCTACTTACTAGAACTTACTTCAAACATGACGTGTATAGATGCTTAAACAAGAACTGCTATAAAATTCAGTTACAATATATACTGGTAGGTCACATCAAGGAAGCCTGGTGTAATTATACCAATTACTCGATTCATACAACGTTTAGCTTATTTACAGGTTCCCCATATTGCAGCACGTTAACTTCTATTATACATAAAATAGGGGCATGACATCGTCGGTAACCTACGTGTGATTCACATTGATTATCGCTTTTGTACTCAAAACACTGGTTTGCAACATTGGGGACCTGATTAATATTTAAATACAATGTTAAAATAAATGTTTTCCAATACCAATCCTTCTGTTAAAGATAATTTTCAATCCAAAGGATAAGGTAATAAACATTTTGCACTTTTTCAGATATAAGGAGATTCAATATTGCTCTCTATATTTTTTTAGTCAATTGAAAATTAAAATTAAAATCAGAAGAGTGCATACCCAAGTGACTTTTGGACTATAAATGTATTCATCTGCTAACAAAATACACAACCTCTTTGTACACGATAATTTGTTCATTGCATTAACATAATGAAAACAACAATTGCTCAGCCAATTCACATTTCACAATCCACTATTAAGACATAGTCAATATTTTACATGTATCGTGTACCATTAGCACTGGGTATACAAGTTATTAGACATCTTTCTGCTTTGAACATAAATATCATGGGGTAAGAGGAGACAGTTTCTTCTCTTAATAATACTGATGTTTAAAGGACAAAGCATCAGAAGAGAAAAATTACATTTAAACTGGTGCTTTACTGGCAATAACATATCACATCAATATCAAGAAAAGTGGAAGACTTACTCCTCTTTACCTAAAATGGGGTATGCTTAACTTATGGCTTGTAGGTTTACAATATACATTCACAGCTGCATGAAAACACATACAGAATCAGAACAAGGTTGCTGCACAATGATATTGAACACATCAGTATAACGTTATAAGTTATAAAACGTAAATAGTACAAAACTTTACAATGCTTTTTTGTGGATAATGCCATTGTCCAAGAATGTATGCATCCTCAAAACTCATTTTTTCCTCTAAATCTACAAAATTGATGCACTATTATCATTTTAATGCTACTAATATTTATGAAATGGTTACCACAATATGACTAGTTAAATATTAAATAATATTTGGAGATTTCAGCAAGTTAGCAAGCTACATATGCACACATACAATTTGTAGATATAATTTATAAAACTCTAATGTTGTCACAGTAGAGAATGCTTTGCCTACTTTTAACATTCATTAAATATTGTGTGGTAAATAGCCTGTTATATGGTTTAGCTGTGAAATTCTACTGAAGCCAATACATGTATATGTAGAGTATAATGATGATAAATAAACAAGTGGATATTAAAATATCTGTAGATTGTCCAGATGAAGAGAGACTGGCATAATAAAACTGTTTATAGTCAAATATATGATCAATTATTTATCGTCCAGTTTGATTTTATTTTACGATTGTTTGAAGGGGGGGGGGGGGGGGGGGGGGGTTTACCCAAAGATTGCTCCTCTAGAAAGGGAGGGACTACTGCTTTATTAAATATTCTGGAATACTTATTGATTTTACTGATTAACACAAATACTGGAAACCGAAAATACTGAACATGAATATTTATGGGTTAAAGATAATGAGAGAAAAAGTGAACTAAATAAATTCCTTTAATTTCATAGGAAGTACATTTGCAGCACTGACATCTACAACCAACCGCTGTACAATGTACATTAAATAGCGGCACTGTTGCAACCTCAGAATATAAAACTATGACACAAAATCACAACACACAGCATTAACCATTGTACACAGCTTGGTCACACAGAGACCAAAATTGGCAAAGCTTGGCAGAGAGGTCTCCTAATAGATATAAACACACAAGCAGGCAAAAAATCTCATGGAATTCATAGCTATACACTAAAGCTTGCTTATTTGGATATAAAATATGTATACAGTCACTCGAATATACATGCACTATCACATTTACAAAGATCCACTTTTCAGTCTTTGTAGAGCATTCATTTGAACCCCTAACACCAGATTGCAGGGTATTGCCACTGGCCCAGTACAAATAAAACTTGTTCACTTCTTGAGGTAACATTTTGTCATGTTTATAAACTTAAAGTGTTATTTTTCTACATACTACATGTGTAAAAAGAGTAAAACAGGAACTGGGTAGACAGAACTATATTACTTTTTTAAAGACAATATCCATCTAGCACTGAATTTTTTCACATACAATTCCTTGCTTCAGTTAAAAAATACTCTTTGGTTACTCTCAGCAACCAACAACTAATCAAAAATTTATTTTAGTAGAACGTGACTTGGGTCAAATCACAATGTGGGCAATTGAATAAATGAAACAAATAAACTATAAGCTAGCTGTTGGAGCCATCTCACAGTGTACACAAATAAAATACATGTACTGGCCTTAATTAATTTCTATCATGATTATAATATCACATTCATATTCAGTCTGTGATCAAAAACATTCTCTTTTCAACCAAATATGAAGAAGAATTTCATATTAGAACTTATTTTGAGATTCTTATGAAAACTGAACATTTCTATTATGCTCCTATAGAAAAAATAACTTTTTACTATATATTTTTAATTAACTAACAAACCCCCCCACAAATTCCTGCCCTGCTGACGATCACAGCCTGTGAGCTTCACAAGGACAACAAGCTACAAGGATTGGTCTAAGGTTTGGTCACAGGGACACAGTCATGGCCCGCGTAATAAAAGGCTGTGACGAGACGCCAAATAGGAATGACCCCTCCAAAGCTACGACCCTAGGGGGTCAGAATCTGACTCTTCAAGAGATACATATAGCAACAGGTGGTCCTACAGATACTGAAAACGGATGGTAGTATGACCCTGCTGAAGACAACTGCATTGGTTTTATATCCAATTTTTCAAACAAGGGATCTTCTTTTGCATGTAATACAGTTATAATACTGTGAGTACAGTCTCATTAGTCTGTAGTGGTTGGTTGTTTATTCTGTGTCTGGTGTCAGGAGTCCAGAGAGGCGGGGGGCGGTCAGGACGTACGGGTTCACACGGTCGGGCGACATCCCCTTGGCTCGGTGACTTGGAGATTTTTTGGAGCGCCCCAGAGACTCGCTCCGTCTCTCCTGTTTCTGGATCAGCTTCATCCGATTTTGTGTCTAGTGAAGAAAAGAAATTACGAAAACATAAATAATGTTAATTGTGAAAAATTTAGATATCATTCATTCTAATTCTTTTAAATTTTTCAAATATTTTCAAATATATTGAGTAGTTACAAGCTGACATCCCTCCTTAAATACAAGTTCTACTGCTCAATAACTCTTCTTTCTGATTTTAGTAATTTTTTGGATTTACTCTCTGCTTCATTGTGACTAAAATCTCTGACTTGCTTTGACACTTTTTCCTATACCTAACTTAATTCTGACTTGGTTAGACTTTCTTTCATTTCATCTGAATTTTACTTCAGCCTGATATTAGCCTCTGACTTGTTTGGATTTTTTCTCCTTTAGCTTGATGTAAGTCTGTTTTGTTCTGACTCTCCTTCCTTCAGCCTTACCTAACCCTTTGAGTTGTTCTCTCTCTCCTTCAGCCTGACTTAAGTCTGATTTGTTCTGACTCCTTCCTTCAGCCTTACTTAACCCTTTGAGTTGTTCTGACTCTCTCCTTCAGTCTGACTTAAGTCTGATTTGCTCTGTCTCTCCTTCCTTCAGCCTTACCTAACCCTTTGAGTTGTTCTGACTCTCTCTTCTTCAGTCTGACTTAAGTCTGATTTGTTCTGACTCTCCTTCCTTCAGCCTTACTTAACCCTTTGAGTTGTTCTGACTCTCTCCTTCAGTCTGACTTAAGTCTGATTTGTTCTGACTCTCTGACTGTACCCTTTGACTTGTTATGATCTCTCTTCTTAATCCTGACCTAAGTCTATGCTTGGTTTGACTCTCTCCGTTTGCCCTAATTACATAATTATAAGGCTCTGACTTGTTCTGAGTAATTCTTTCATCCTGACCTAAGTCTATGACTTGATTTGCCCTCATTACATAATTATAAGGCTCTGACTTGTTCTGAGTCTTTCTTTCATCCTGTCCTAAGTCTATGACTTGGTTTGCCCTCATTACATAATTATAAGGCTCTGACTTGTTCCGAGTCTTTCTTTCATCCTGACCTAAGTCTATGACTTGGTTTGCCCTCATTACATAATTATAAGGCTCTGACTTATTCTGAGTCTTTCTTTCATCCTGACCTAAGTCTATGACTTGGTTTGCCCTCATTACATAATTATAAGGCTCTGACTTGTTCTGAGTCTTTCTTTCATCCTGACCTAAGTCTATGACTTGGTTTGCCCTCATTACATAATTATAAGGCTCTGACTTGTTCCGAGTCTTTCTTTCATCCTGACCTAAGTCTATGACTTGGTTTGCCCTCATTACATAATTATAAGGCTCTGACTTGTTCCGTTTCTCTTTCGCATTCTTTCTGACTTAAGTCTCTGACTTGTTTTTACTGTATTGACTGTCTCTCTCCTTTAGACCAACTTAATTGTCTGACCTGTTTTGACTCCTTCAGCCTGACTTACCACTTCTTTGAGCTGTTGCTGTAATTTTTCTTTCTCTCGGTTCAGCTTAACGATTTCCTCAGTGTTCCTCCGCTGTTTGGTGCTGGTCATCTCCAGCAAAGCGATGTTTGCGTCCTTCTCACTCATCGCCGCCTGAATGGCCTCCTGCCTACAAACAACATCTCTTCTCAGTAACAGTCCAATATATGTCCCACACCAAGATCAATATCAATTCATGTCTTTTTTGTTTTATTTTTAATCAGAGAAATTTAGACAGATTCAAAAATTCTTATGGCATGTATAATCTATGAAAGTACTTTGAAATAATCAACAAAGATCTTACACATTGTTTTTTATAAAGATCATTTCCAATACAAGGCTTTTAGCTTGTATTTTCAGTTAAAAATCCACTAGTCTAGACAGAATATGAGTGTTGGGGTTTGGCTCATGGGGGTTGGGATGTGTACTTACAATGTACTTCATTTTATAGACTTTCTCTAGATGTTTGTGCCTTTCTGACCTGTAACTGGAGGGTGGGAGGCTGGGGGTGTATATACCTACTTCATTTCATACACCTCCTCTAGGTGCTTGTGCCTTTCTGACTGTAACTGGAGGGTGGGAGGGTGGGGGTGTATATACTTACTTCATTTCGTACACCTCCTCTAAGTGCTTGTGTCGCTCTGATTGTAACTTCTTCAGTTTCATCTCCTTGTCCTCCAGCTGTTTCGTCAGGAAGTTGACTCGGGCGCTGTTCTCGGTCGACTTGTTCCGGGCCAGCTCCATGGTCAGCTCTGCCACCTTTTAAAAGCAGTGCTCACCATTATTACTCTGTGTGAAACCTACTGTATCTCCTTTAATAGAACTGAAACAAACCTTTAACGAGATGAACTGTAGAGTGCCTATCAAATTCTTTACCTTACAAAAATGATTGTGAATTTAAGCCATTTTTTATAAAAAAAAATACTTAAAACAATCTCTTGAATTGATAATTTTTCTTGTTTCAAAATTGTTAAACTTGACTGATCAGACCTTGACCTTTGCTCTACAAACCTTTTGTTCTGCTTCCTCCAGCTGTTGTTGCTGCTCTACCATCACCATTTCTCGCTCGGCAGTGATACGGACACTCTCCTTAAGGGCTTCCTCCAGTTCCTCGATTCTGTCTCCTTTAGCAATTACAGCATCCTGAGGATAAACATTGCAGTACAGTAAGCAACAGTTAAAAAACATCAATCTGCAATTTAAGATTTTTCCAGATCTTTAAATTATCTTCATTGAAAATAACAGTTTGTAATTGAGGACCCTAACTTGAGCTATGAGGCATCCTTGTTCTAAAATATTCCTGATTAAGGGTAACAAAGTATTTGAGGACCCTACCATTATCTGTGATGCATCCTTACTCTCACTGAGGACAACTGTTTGTATTTGAGGACCCTACCATTATCTGTGATGCATTCTTACTCTCACTGAGGACAACTGTTTGTATTTGAGGACCCACCTTGAGCTGTGATGCATCCTCGCTGAGGTCGCCCTCTCTCCTCCGGGCCTCCTCCAGTAAGTGGGCGTTCTTCTTCTTCTCAATCTGTTGTGTTCGTTTCAACGTTCCCATTTTCTGCTTGTACTCCTTGATCACTCTGAATGAAGAGATAAAACAGGTTCATTCACATTGCTTACACCCTTAAAAATATATTCATACTACCTAAATAGAACCAATATGTAGATAAGGCACATTTGTAAAATGTTTTTCATATCTAGCATAATCTTTACATGAATTTCAACTGATACACATGTGGCAGTTCTCAAAAACTCAATTTTTCTGTATTTCTCTACATGCAGATAACATATATTAATAACAAATAGCTAACTTACTCTTGCATTTCTTCAATGTCTTTTTCCTTCTTGGCCTTGTCTTCCTCCATCTCCTTGACAACAGTCTGTAACCTTTCGACCTCTGCTTTGGTTGACTTTGCCTCCTCCTCCTGTACTTTGACCTCTACTGTTAGGTCAGCTACTTTCTTCTCGCTCTCTTCATCCACAGTCTTCCCTTCTGTAGCTTTTGTTTTCTGAATGAAAATTTAAGTATTGTATCCATTACAGTCATTTGTTTTAAGAAAGATAATCAAAAGTCATTAATAGGGTTAGGTACATGTATGTGCATATAGTATGTGCATTTTTATTGGCTTTTAAAAATTGAATGTCTTTTAAATCTTTAACTTAAGCTAGTAGCTAGCACAACTGCTAGCTTAGGAGAATGTACATAGGGGTCATATTGAATAGCTTTGAATAAACAGGTTTTTTTGACAAAAAAATTAATTTTATTAAGCAAAACCTTTAACAGTTACTTCTACATAATCATTGACTTTAATAAAAACATAAAACTGATATGTATGCAGGCTTATAATGTAATTACTACTTATGTTGCTTCATCTTATTGGATTTCATTATTTTCAATTCAGCAACGACACAGTATGTATTTCACTTTGTTACAGGGCCCGCTTGTTTTAGCTTATCTGGGTGTATACCTGTGTACATCGGTCTACACATTTTGTAATGCATATCAAGTGCACTTAAATGGTGTAGTGTATGGAACTTAAGAATAAATATGGTGAGCATGAATGTTCAACAGAGGCTCTAAAGTTCAGCGACAATTTGAGGGTTTTTTCTGATATAAATGCAATAAAATAAACACATTTCAAATTTAATGGCTTTCATACAAAAGACAGCTTATATGTAACTTCTAATCCGTTATAATACTTAAAATCATTTGTCAAGTTTCCAATCATAACATTTATCCGTCATATTGGTTGCAGTGCAACAACACATGCCCCTGACTCGGTTTAGAAAAGTGTACACCCAGTGTACACCTAAACGCTACACCACTGCCCTTGATTTACAAAGGTGTACACCTTTTTGGAAAATCAAGCACGCCCATAGTAAAATGAAGTCCTTTGAACCAGTGTATTTACTTCACTATAAGTATCTGTAAATAAGTTTTACACAAGTTCATCACAGCTGTAAAGTTTTACAAGGATTTGTTTAGAATTTTGCTGGGGATTTTGATTCCACAAAACTTTACTACATCTGAGATTTTGCTATATCCATGTTGGTACATGTACTAAATAAGTTTTGGTGCATTATAAATCAAACACTGATTTCACAAAGTACCTCTTCTACTTCAGTTTTCAGGCTCTGAACTTCCTTCGTCTTTTCCTGCACTTCCTGTTCTAGAAGTTTGATTCGACTCTCCAGTTTGAATTTTTCAGACCCTGCTTCTGTTACTTTCTCTCTCAGTTCGCATAGCTCAGTCTGTTAAAAAAAAAAAGTAATAAAAAATATACCTAATACCATGATAAACTTGTACGTGAAAAATCCTTCTCACAAGCATGGAACATTTCGAAAGAACTTGATACATTATGAATTAATAAAAAGTCCCCAAAATTGTTTAAATTTTTATACAGCTACATGTATTAACAATAAAAAAATTTAATATTGAAATAAATTATAACATCTGGACAAAGGAAATATGATAAAATCTTTTGTTTGTTCAAGTAAACCATGACTTGAGACATCACAAATATGTCCGATTTCTACATGACCATTTTTCCAAATACAGCTACCAGTAGTAGATTTGTCTTTGCTGTTGGCATTTGACCTGTCCCTGCAGTCTATTGACTTACCTGTCAGTCAGTAACTTCAAGCTGTAGTCTATCCACCTCTTCACTGACTTACCTGTCGATCTGTAACTTCCACCTGTAGTCTATCCATCTCTTCATTAACTTACCTGTCGGTCAGTAACCTCAAGCTGTAGTCTATCCACCTCTTCATTGACTTACCTGTTGGTCAGTAACCTCCACCTGTAGTCTATCCAACTCTTCATTGACTTACCTGATGATCAGTAAATTCGAGCTGTAGTCTATCCACCACTTCATTAGCTTATCTGTCGGTCAGTAACCTCAAGCTGTAGTTTATCCACCTCTTCATTAACTTACCTGTCGGTCAGTAACCTCAAGCTGTAATCTATCCACCTGGGCCTTCAGGTTGTGGTTCCTCTTCATTGATTTACCTGTCTGTCAGTAACCTCAAGCTGTAATCTATCCACCTCTTCATTTACTTACCTGTCAGTCTATAATTTCCAGCTGTAGTTTATCCACCTGTCTATATTGACTAACCTGTTGGTCTGTAACTTCCACCTGAAGTTTATCCACGTTTTCATTAACTTACCTGTCGGTCAGTAACCTCAAGTTGTAGTCTATCCACTTCGGCCTTCTGGTCGTGGTTCCTCTTCATGTACAGGTCACACTCCTCCTGATGTTCTGACTCCGCCCGGTCTCTCTGCTCCTTCAGTCTGTCACACAGAATCAAACATGTCAACCAATACAACTGAACCAAAGACAGTGTATTGACCAATATTGTAAACTATCTCTTATTTGAATTGACTTTATTTCCAGATTTACCAGTGATAAACTGATCTGCGGCAACTTATTTACACAACCAAGGCTGTCAAAATGCTTAAAGACATTGTTGGACTGCTGTGCAGGGAATAATAATTGTATGAAGAATTTATCGCAAACCTCCCAAAATTTTCTCACAATCTCTTCATTATGATTTTCCTTCTTATACAATAAAAGAGTTTGTAGCATAGGGGCCAGAGACAAATGGTTTTAATTCTTTACAAGCAAAATTCATTGTATTAATACTTTAAAGTACAATATTTACATATGCAAATATGTTTCCTTATAAGAACCTATAGAATAGCGAAAACATTCAATTCTGTATGAACTTTTTCATGACGTCACAATGATCATAGCACGCACTTATCGCTTGTCTTATTGTAAACATAAAATCTCAATAATTTTAACAGTTCTGAACAATTTGTCTTTTTCAAACATAAATATAAGTAATAACCAGCAATGTTAAAAAGTTCACCGAGACATGAAATTGGTTGGTGCGTGATCAAATCTACTGAGAAGCCCTTTGGGCTTCACAGGATTTGATAACGTGACCAACCAACTTCAAATCCCGGTGAACTTTTTAAATTGCTGTTTATTTCTTAATTAAATGATTTAGGGTAATGAAACTGACTTTGCTGAAAGTGTATGGTGCTGTAACCATATTTTACTGTATTTTACTGCTGCACAACTAAGATAGATTTCAGTTTCCCAACCTCTCTATCTGTTTCTCTTTCTCTGTAATGGTCTCCTCTAGAGTTGCTATGGCTGACGTTGTGTCCTCCATGTGTGTCTGGGAGGCCTTCAGCTGGGATATCGTGGCGTCCCTCTCCTTAAGGTCTTCCTCAAGGGCCTCAATCTATAAATAGTATGGTAAGGTATCATATCGCTCTCTGACCTTCGCATTGTTGGCACTAGTCCAAAAAAGTTAGTGACATCCTCAGTCACAATAAGATAATAGAATGTGTTAAACACGTGTTAAATTGGCACAAAGTGTTATTTTTTACTAGTATATTTGATCAAGATATTATTACTTATTAGGTTTGTTATTGACTGTTTACAGAAATTTGTGGGGTCGGTAAAGTCCATAGAAGGCGAGGACCTAAAGTTTGTTATGTAAACAAACAAAAGATAACATAACAATTAAATACATAGCTTAATTCTCTTGTTTTTTTCGTTCCTCGCTAGTCATCTGCGAAAACCTGGATGCCATTGTAGGATCAAAATATTACGTCATGGGCAAAGGGGGATCACTCTAAATATTTGGGGGCTTAAAAATTAGAGGTATGGTCGAAGTTTGTGTAAAAAATCAGCTCAAATAACGTTACGTCTGCCATGTTGCCGTATAAATTTTGACGCTCGCCGTTTAAGGAAATTTGTAAGGCAATCAAGTGACGCGTTTCATCCAATGACATCAAGACATTCTAGTCCGAGGCAAAACAAATATATATACACATCCTACTGTTAGCTTGCATATCAACATATATAAATTTATGATAAAATTATGATAAAATTTTTCTAAGATATGAGATAAGTGTTATATAAGTATTGAAGTGTTGTTTTTTACAAGCATATTTAATCAAGATATATATACATATATATACATACACAACCTACTGCTAACCCGCATTTTAACATGTTGTATTTGTCACATTGAGTCATTCATATTTATTCCTAAACTTTCTTCATGCATACTAAGTGTAAATTACCCTCACAAAGAACATTCCACTTTAATACTTGTTTGATCTTTAAGAATTCTCACACATTAATAACAAGTTATTAATAAGCTCAATTCTTAAATGGAAAGAACATTTAATAAGTAGACAATGTGAACTCTGAAAAAAAAGAAGTGACTACATTAAATAACTTCTTTATTCATCTAGCTGAATGAAATATATGATACCATTCTTACCTTCCTCTGCAGAAGAGTGAGTTTGCGGTCCTTGGTCTCGATCTGTTCCCGTAGCTCGGAGATCTCGTTTTCTATCCGTCTTTTCTCGGACTGCAGACTCTGGGACTTCTGGTCATTCTTGTCGATCGTGGAATTCTTCTCCTTCAGCTTCTCACGGAACTCATCAAGCTGGCAAAACGACATAAATACAATACACTGAACCATAAAAAGATCAGCAAATCAAGACATAAATACAAAACACCAGGTCATAAAAACATCCAGTGCTAAAAATATATATACGTTTTATAATTCATATTAAAATAAAACTATATCATAGAAAATAGTTCGAACTCCAGATTTATTTTGCAAACATAAATATTGTGTTTGCAGGGTAATGTTAGTAGGGAATACAAACATGTGTACTATACATGTCTGCAACTTAGCTAGGTGTCTGTAGCATACATACCTGTCTGTAGCAGTCTTTGCTGTCTGTAGCATACGTACTGTCTGTATTAACATATCTCTGTCAATAGCATACATACTTATCTGTAGCAAGGTTAGCTGTCTATAGTATACATACCTCTCTCTTTAGCATAGTTAACTGTCTGTCTGTAGCATGGCTAGCTGTCTGTAGCATACATACCTGTCTTTAGCATGGCTAGCTGTCTCCAGTATACATACCTTTGTCTGTAGCATATTTAGATGTCTCCAGTATACATACCCCTGTCTGTAGTATGGCTAGCTGCCTGTATCATAAATACCTCTGTCTTTAGCATAGCTAGCTGTCTCCAGTATACATACCTCTATCTGTAGCATGTTTAGATGTCTGTAGTATATATGGCTAGCTGTCTGTAGCATACATACCTCTGTCTTTAGCATGGCTAGCTGTCTCCAGTATACATACCTCTGTCTGTAGCATGGCTAGCTGCCTGTATCATACATACCTCTGTCTTTAGCATGGCTAGCTGTCTCCAGTATACATACCTCTATCTGTAGCATGTTTAGATATCTGTAGTATACATGACTAGCTGACTGTAGCATACATACCTCTATCTGTAGCATGTTTAGATGTCTGTAGTATACATGGCTAGCTGTCTGTAGCATACCTCTGTCTGTAGCATGGCTAGCTGTCTGTCTTTGGCTGACACCTGGTCCTTCAGTACAGTGATGTGTTGCTGATTCTCAGATTGTTGACTGGTCAAGGTGTCTACTTTCAGTTTCAGGCCCTCTAGTTCGGTCTCTTTCCTTGACAGGTCTGTCTTTAATCTCTCAATCTACAAACAGATTAAAGAATTAATCAGAGTCAAATTTAAACTTCACTTAAAATAATTACATTATGTTTTATATCTGTCATTGAATCTTGAAAACTACACACAGACTTCAATAACTGATTTTAGTTTTGTGTTGTTTCAGCTCCATTAAAAATCTTTCAATGATGCTGAGAATATCTTGCTATAGAGAGGCTTTAGATCAAGACCTTTAATCACACACCACACTACACTGGTCATTACAGCTTTGTGTACTTGAACTATTGCCTAGCAAGAAATCAGCTGTCAATTCTCAAGCTCTCATTCATCATCATAAACCTAAAACTTAATCATATCATAAACTTAACCTTTCGTTCTATAGTATTTTCATTCCCACAAAAAGGGAAAGAAAATAAGCTGTATTTCATAAATGCTTTGTCTACATCATGGTCATATTTGAAAAGCGATTAGCCATTCAAGGCTACCAAGTATTACATATTGAAAGGCTGTAGACATTCCCCCCATCCTCCTTTATTCATGTCCAGTTCTACACCTTTGACAATCAACATAACCAAGTATCATATATTTAAGGTTATATACAAGTGTATATTTCCTCCCCCTTTATATGTGTATTTTGACCCCGGTCACTGACCTCTGATCGGAGCTGCTTCTCTTTCCCGGTCAGGCTGTCCTTGTGTCCAGACTCCTTCTTCATACTCCCCTCCGACCCACTCTCCTGGTTCTTCATCATCCGATCCTCCAGGGCCTGCACATCCTTCTCCAAGGCAGCAATCCTAGAGTCCTACAAAACAAAAAGTCCTCTAGGATCATACAAATGTATCATGGAGATGTACCCCTACAGGCCTGCAGCCTAATTCACTTATCAATACAAGTTTGTGTATAATGATAAGCAGAGCTTGGCCACTTTACTGTAAAGAGAAGAGTAATCTTTTCAAATGCAATCCTAGAACAATAACCTTGTAATATTTGTTTGGACTGTCATAGAAAAGCTATAGCAGAATGCCATTTGATTGAGAAATATTCTTGTATGAATAAAAATACGTCAAATTGTTCCTACAAACTTATAGAAATAGTCCTTAAACCCTACAACAGTGACCATAGACTATTCCTGAGAACTGCACACAAGGTACTATAAATCTAACTACTTAGAACCCAACAACAGACAGTGGAAGCCTATTATGAAAGTGTAGTTTTACTAAATAGTGATTAATTATGAATAATTCTATATACATCAATGAAGAATCATCATTTTACTAAGAAATGCAGACCAATTGTTTGAATCTGGCCACGGCGACTTACACAGAAATAAATTGTACACATGTGCATTCTGTAATCCTTTGTGCTGTCTAAATTACTGTATTCAGTAAATGCTTCCTGGCTTGAGTTACAGACTGAATCAGTCACACGCCACTTTTTCATGGCAATATTTTCTTGTAATAAATGTCCTGTGTTCAATCCATGATATATAGGGGGCCTATAACATATCTGTGGATTTCTACGGTGAATCATTAACACATGGTTTTTACTTTCACTATGACTTATACTTAATAAATCATCAATATTTACAAATACAGCCTACATTATATGTACATATAAACACACAATACTTCCACTTCAGGTATCAATTCCTTTTCATTTTAAGCCAATACCTGAATGTTAAAAAGTGAAAACTTCCCTCTACAGTTTACTACAGATAGTATAGATCCTGTGACTTTTTGTTGTACACCCGTGTCACGGGATAGATCTCACTACAGTGTCATAATCCTGTCACTAACCTCACAGTGTAACACTTTGAACTGTGATACCAGGAAAAACATCAATGATTATACCTTCCATTACGTCCTATCTACAATCCAAACAGCCATTGAAAAAGATGCCGTTTTATCAGTTCATCAATGAATGTTATATCATGATACATGTAACTGTTTTGTTAAATGATCGCCAACATATTATCGATCATATGTATTGTACTCACCCTGATTAAAGAATCAACAGTTTATCCAAAGTATCTCTTAAATTATCTCAATAGCTTATACTTTGATAAAAACTTTCACTAAAGTATCACCAAGGAATAACCAAGTACTCCTTCAATCTACTTGCTTGTTCTACTAATTCTATAGATGGACTTGGTTCACGCATCAGCTGACAGTACAATGTAATGAGTGTTAATTCATCAGATATACCCCCAAATAATGAACCATTTCTTCCTGGTCTAGTGTCATCTTCCTGAAGTCATTGTTTCCAACCCAACATGGCCTCAACACAGTCATTCAATAGCTCAATTTTTCATATTTATTAATAATTATTAACTATACATGTACTTGTGGTACTGTAAAAGTGATTATTTACGTGCGGGGGAAATTTACACTAGTTACGCGGTAAGCTTAAAACCACATAAAATACCCTCGCGTGTATGGTAAAAAATCAAAATTATAGTGTAGTAAATTACACATCTGCATATTTAAAACGTATATTGTTTAACTATAGAAAACGTGTACTTAACCACCAGCGTAAATAACCACCTTTACAGTACTCTAAAATTAACTAAAACTTTTTAAATGATTTAACGCAGATAGTAATTCCTCACGTTTAAATAGGAATCTACAGTTACTGT
The DNA here is from genome assembly GCA_033439105.1 of Magallana nippona. NCBI lineage: Eukaryota > Metazoa > Mollusca > Bivalvia > Ostreida > Ostreidae > Magallana > Magallana nippona. The sequence continues at coordinate 2,812,838 of CM065921.1, forward strand.
AGTTGTTTTCTCAATTATAAAGCATTCAGAAAAGTCATTTGCCAATTAAAATTAAGTGCTTAATCCATCATCACATTATACAAGAGAGGATAATCATAAAATTATCAATTTACTTTGTATTTCATACAGATTTTTTTCAGTTTTTATGAATCAAACAAAACTCTTAGACTTATTGTTCAGTATTTCTCATTAATTTTTTAGTCAAAGTTGTATCCAAGAGTTAACTTTATATATTTTTAAGACTGTAGATTTAACAATGCTTGAAAGTTTATTTCTATGTGGTATTACTCTAGTTCTGTTTCACTAATACAACAAAAAAATGGATGTCTGGTGTTCATAAAATTTCTCTGCAGTAAATGTCATGTACCAGTAAATCTTGGAAATATTAGGGCCAATAACGAAGCTCTCTTCTTTTTTTTGGGAACAAGTCACTATCAATTTAATGATTATTCCATTTATTATAAGTTACCTAATAATTAAATAAAAACCTTGCAACCTCAAACTCTATTAAAAAAATGCTGAGATATCGGAATGTTTGAGATATATATAAATGTTGAAATCATTAAGAAGCAGAGGTTAGGACTTACAACTCACTTCGACATATCCATGGTATTGGAAATATCAATTTTCAGAATATTGAAGTTTAACTGTAGGTGCCATTTGATATACAACATATTTACAGAAAAAATCTGAAGAATCATAAATCCTATCATTGAAAAATTACATTATCTGACTATAATTTTTAATTCAAAATTACTATTTCTATAATACAAGGATGTGTAAAAGGAATTTTGAATACATCTAAATAAAAGATGTCAATTCTTTTCTCCTGATTATAAAAGTAGAACCAGAAAATCCTCAAAATGTGAATACAGTCGGACCATATCAGGGTACACCTAGTTTGTCAGCAGAGGAAATCCTCCTACCGCATATTTCAATGCCTGGTCACACAGAATGCAGTCATTGAACAAACACATACTGTTCACTAAACAAATATAAACCAAATAGCCGATTGTTAGAAGTGAATTTTTGACGGAATCTTAAGTTAGGCTGTAAATCAAGTAAAATTGCTGTAATAATGAATCAATGTGATAACGGCATACACAAACAAGAAATGAATGTGTGAATGTTTATGACAGTGTGGGAGACCGTCTCCTCTCCCCAGGCTCTGTATATATACCTACACAGAGGAAGCTGTTGTTACAATGTTGTATTGATTTCATATATCTTCATATCCCTGTCACTACCTTTACTGATTACTGACTTCCTGTTTCCAATGACCTACTTACCAGGTTAATTGGGTCATTGTCAGCTTCACAATCAGCCTGACAGAGATGTAGGTTAGTGACCCAGAAACCTCTCCCCCTCAAGTCGGTAACATGACCCAAACATAAACCTTCACCAGAAGCTGACCATGCAAAGCTACCCCTCCCCCCCAAAAAACCCCCCCAAAAAACAAAAAACCCTTGTGATTACAAGATGCTCATGCAGGTTACAGGGAACAGAATGACCGTTTAGGTCATGACACCTTATACCAGTAGAGACAATGCTGTGACACCTTGACCCAGAACAGACAATGTCATGATACTGTACCCAAGAACATGATACACAGGTAACATTGTCCATGCTTACCCACACCTGACTAATCTGCCATTGATTCGGGAAAGTTATAAGTCAGGTCAAATAGCAAGAGAGCATCTACAAAGGTACAAAATACTGGTCATAAATCATTCAGTGTAAAGATGAGGACAAAATATAAAGACAACATCCATGTGTGACATCAAGTAACAGTTTATACTATGTACACTAGTCAGTGCATTTATGTGTAGATGTTTTTGGGAGAAAGCTGTGCATTTATTTTTAACAGTACAATCATCTTTAAATGGCATTTTATAGAAAAATAGTCATCCAGACCCAACTTTTTCAATTCTAGATTAAAACTGGATTGATAGAGTCTGATATTAGAGGAGAAGAAATGGACAAAGTTTCAGGAAGGGTTGATTGAGTGCTTAGTCATACTCGGATTAAAAATCCATAAAATATAATGAAACAGTCATAAATCTGAGATCTGGAGAGACCCGAGGTTACCTGTCTCGATCACCTGTACAGAGTCAGGGCCTTGTTTGTTCTCTTATTACAGAACACAGCCATTTTCTCGGTGTAGCATTACTTGATTCAACAGCCCTGAAAATGTTTTTTATATTTTCAACTACTCTGCCCAAACTCTCTGGCAGTTAATCTGTGTTCTGTTTTTTAAGTAACAAGTTTAAGTACCGGTAATAAGTGATGACATTATAGAATAGTATTCCTAAATATTTTAATGATTGCATTAATTACTAAATATTGTTCCTATTTGAGTGGGAATTCCTGATTACATCAAGGAATACTGTTATTATATTACATGTATTTTTAAAAAATATTGTTCAGATTTTCAAACAGAAGGTTAATACAGTAGGAGTTACTGAATACACAACAGAGTACTATTCAATCAATTAAATTAAGATATGTTACATTGGCATTTAGAAAATTTCCAGCATATAATACATTACTGATACATGTTTGTATGCAAATGCTTTGGTATGTATTTGTTATACATCTAAATAAAAACAGACCAGAAATAAGAACAATGAAGAAGAATGTGAAATATGCTGCAACAACTGGTAACAAACACTTGACAAGTCTTTAGAACCACTTTGAGTGCCACTTCTTAACCAGCCATATTTGTTTTTATCACAGGATGCGAATCCAAACAGAACAACCAAAATCTGCTGAAGATCAATATAAACACATCAAATCACAATCATACTGGACTAATTAGGTGTCCGATTACAGCTCCATGCACTTTTGGAATAATCTCTTTGTAAATGAGTGTTTCCTGCAAACAGTCCATACTGCTTCCATTTTTAATAGAATTGTTTATGTTAAAATGTTATTTTTTAAATTGATAAAACTATGGTTATGTGGCTTCTAGCTTGATATACATGTACCGGTAGATCTATCTCTGTGTTCAAGGCTTACGAGTCTGGTAGGATCAGACAAAATGCTTTCACCAAGAGCACATTACACATCGAGGACAAAAACTACAGTTTATAGCATAATCAAAAGCCCTCCTACAGCATTGACCTTCATCTAGGACTGACATCACAACAAACTTATATACAAAAAGCTATATAATCTGAGGGCCGAGGCTTACCTTGGCCTCTAGCATGGCCTTCATCGTGTGAGTACTGGCCGGCATCTGCTTCAGCTGCAGGTCCAGTTCCTTCAGCTCATCAGACAGACGCGTCTTCTCCTGAAAGACATGACGAGAGACTTTAATTACATGTATACTCAAATTCCATATAAAACACGTCAAGTTAGCCATATCAACTACATTGATCTGAGTGTTTACAAATTGTTTAATAATTAAGGGGGAGGTGAAAACAATTTATAAGATCCTCCTAACTGTAAGCTATATATATACTAAATTAAAATATAGTTTCAAATCAAAGCAGTGTCAAAATCTTTTTTCAAAAAGATACAGCCTTTTTATTTTGCTTCTCTAAGCTAAATTTATTTCCAGTCAATACCAAGTGTTATATGTATACTGCATATCCATTGCAGCATGTAAATAATTGATCAAGTAAACTTCTAAACCTAAGAATGAGAACACTATAACACAATGTTAAGCCTTGAGTCTCAAGACACTAAGTTTTGAGTATTCTGACCTCTTTGAGCGCTGTGGACTCGTCCTGCTGCTGGCTGAGCTCGTTTTGGAGTTGTTTGATCTTGCGCTCGTCCTCGAGTCTCTGAGCCTGCAGACTCTCAATCTCGAGCTGGTTCTCCTGAATGTTGCCCACTGAGTGGCCCTTACTTTGTAACATCTCAAGCAGCTTCTTCATGCTCTCATCTCGAGCAGCCAGCGTCTGTTTCTGAATCTCAATTCGTAGCTCCATCTCATCAACCGTCTTTCGTAAAATGAGTATTTCTTTTGATTGCTTGTCCTTCTCTCGCTGAAGAATCTCAATTTCTTGTTGAGATATTCGGGAACTTGCCTGAACATCTTCCCCGAGACTGACTTGGTTTTCCAGACTTTGTATCACAGAGGACTGTTTCTGAGTTTGTATAGAAAAAAAAACACAATTCAATTCTGTGAAACATGGTTAAAAACTTTAAAAGCTAGGCTATAATTTATCTCTTCCTTATTGATTTAAGATGGAAAGCCTTTATAAGAAGAAAATTTCAAAGATTATGAGATTATTTGCAATTGTTCAATATTTATGTCATTAATCAAGAATAAGTCTTCCCAAAAAATTCAGCTTTCTGAATTCAAAGCCAATCAAAATCATTGAGGCAACTGATTTTTTTTACTTAACAAACACAGTTTTATGATAACAAGTTGCATCATCCTGACATTGAACTTTTGAACTCAGATTTCAGCTCATTTCAATATTACAATGATTATCTTACCTTAAGCTCTGCCTGGGCCACCTTCAGTTGTTCGTTCATCAAACAATACTTGGCACTCTCTTCTTTTCTTAAGGCTCGCTCTTTTTTCAGCTCTGGACTCCAGAAAGTTTTGATACTGTTCATACTAGAACTCAGCTTTTCTTTAGTTGAGTCTAGTTCCTGTTGAAGCTTGGCACAGTCCTTGCTTAACTCTGCAATCTGTCCCTCTAAATCCAGAACAAAAGTGTCACGGAAGTTCCTCATCTCTTGATTGTACAGCTGTGTAGTGTAATCTGGGCGTTCCATTGAGCGGGACCGCCCGGGGTAGTGGTGGTCACGCTCCAACGACCTTGCTCCCATATGAGGGTATTCCCTGTCTGTCACTCTCTCTCTACTAAAACTTGATGACATAGCATAACTATGTAGGTCTCTGGGACTAATGTTTGGATTGGATTCACTCTGCGCCAACATCTGAAGTCTGTCAATCTGTCTCTCTAGTGACCGCTCACTGAGTTGTGGGCTTCCATCTTGCTCATATCTCTCCCGAAGTGAACGAACACTATGAAGAGTATTGGATTTCATGCCAGAATTTGTTGGGCTGCTATAGGGACTACCATGGGCATTAGACAGAACAGGATTAGGAGACAATGCTGGATTAGAGGGACTATGATAAGGACTTCCTCCTCCATGACTGTTTACTCCTCCCTCAAAATAATATGCATGTCCTGGGGAATGACTTAAAGTCTGGGACCGAGTCAACATTTCTGAGGACCCCATAGGCATGGACTGACCATTCTTAGCTGGAGATGTGTGGCTACTTCCATCAGCGATTACGTATCCCCCCGAATTTTTTCGAGATTTTCCAGAGAAGATATTCTTTGGAAGAGATGCAGTCATGCTGCTGAATGGACCATGGCTAGGGCTCTCCTTCCCATTCCGCGCCTTACCTTCTTTCGATTTCTTGCTTTTACTAAACATTTTGATTTATGACGTTTAGTCATCAGCGAATTATGCACGAACTCATTATCCTCTTGAGTATATGAATTACCTCTCCGCAGGGGCTTGGGCGAAAGATCTCAATCAGCGAAAAGGTCCATCACAGAGAAAGAGAAAAAACGTCTTATAGGACCAGCTCTGTCAAACATGACACCTGCTCAACAAATTTACCTCGTGTGGGACAACATTTCGACGAAGTCTGCCTTTACCTGGGCTTTTCTAAAGGCAGACGAAACAACTTCAACATTTGCAGACAACTTTTTTCAGCAGCCAGTCTTAATTAATATTTATCTCTCTACTTCCGGTGTTTAAATATTTAAGAATGAATTTAAGGAAACGAATAAGTAAATATCTTCAATGTATATCTTTACAAGGTTAGCTTTTTTAAAAGCTAAGAAAGTCAGCCAGTGAAGTATAATTTTTTTTTTATTATTATAATATTTTTTTTGAGTTGTAAGAAAGTTTTTGGAACTCTACAATATCACAGACATATGATACAAATAAATAAATATATAACATAATATTTTGTAAACGAGTTATATAAGAGAGACAGAAAGAAAAAGACAGACAGGCAATCACTCATGTACATCACACATAAAACAGCTATGTAAAGTTTACTTATCATTATAATTGTAATGGATATTGAGTTCATAGTCACTATAATTATAGCTAACGTATATGCTACCTACAGTAATTCACATTTGCTTTCCAATCTCTTTCATATTCTGAATATTTGCATTTTTTTAGCAGCATAAATTTCTGAATAAGGAATCTGTCAGCAATTATTTTACTAAAACTAAAAAAGTCAAGTTTTTGGATAGATTTGAATTTACATGAAAAAATGTATTGTTTTACAATAAGTATCAACAGGTTCTGAACTCTGTATAATCTTTTATTGTTATATTTACCAAAAAGTATGCTACTAGTATCAAAAACAATACAAAAATTGTATTTTGTTAAAAACAGCTCTTCAATACTATACCATATATCCTTTACTTCAGGACATTCTGAAAATAAAGGTTCTATTGTTTATGTGTTTAATTTACAGAAGTTACAAAGATGAGAGTCTTTAAGCTTAATTTCATAAAGATAATTATTCGTAGGAACTATTCAATGCAATATTTGATATTACATCCATTGGAGTTTAGATTCAAGAGTAACTTTAAATGGGAGTTCAAAAATATTTCTCCAGTCAAATTCATTTATTATATCCTTTTTCTCCACTTTATTATAGAAGTAATTTCCTTTTTCTTTTCTTTAATAAGTATATTGTACATATCTTTACAGCCTTTTCTATTTTTGTAAAACACCTTTACAATATATATATATATATATATATGCATGGCTGAATCTTTTGTCATACTTGTGTCATATCATATATCCCTATATATTCAAAGATTGCTTTTCTCAGTCCTACATATTCTATAAAATTAGTTTTTACATTTGAATTAATAATTGATTCGTAAGTTACAAAATTACCTTGCGAATCAAAAAGGTAAATGATATAGATTATACCGTTATTAAAATATTGTTTTAAAAATATAGATGACTTGTTTATTCTAATTCTTGAATTATACCATATATGATAAAACGGAATTAATTCTTTTAAAGCTATCTGGCAATATAAATTTTAAATTACGAGAGACTACACAATCTATAAAAATACAAGATATAAATAGTTTCCAGGTCAATAATAATATACGGGTGTACATTTATTTTTATGACTGTATGTGAGGAGACAAGTGTGTTGTGGTGTACACGTATACACGCGACGATGCGCAGTTTGACCTAGAAACTGACCAGTTTCATAATTAACTTCTGCGAATTTTTCTAACTCAGACTGTCTAGTAATTCCTTCCCAGAATTCCAATTTACGCGATCGCATTTGAAGTTTCATCCCAACTTAATTAGTCAGTCCGCTGGCTGACTAAATAGCAAACCAACTCAATCTTCTTGTTTTTCAAGAACAGAAACGTTCATGTAGCATTGTTTTTTAAAGTAGGGGGGGGGGGGGAGGGGGCAAAATTATCCGAAATCTTGACAAGCGCCAAATGAAAAATGAATAAATAATCTGCCAATCTTCAATCCGTGGGGATGGGGGTGGGGGATACTGTATACCCTAACAAACAAGTGGGGGGGGGGGGGGGGATTCTTTCAAATTCAATTTTCTATATGTAAATTTAGGAAAAATGTTTGCTGCGATAAACATTGAAAGGGGTGGGGTATTAATTTTTTTCAAAAAAATCATAAGAAGATGTGTACAATTTTAGATGGCCAGAATCCGCTATGATAAAGTATATTAGGATGAATGTGATTAGACCTAGCTTGACCTCTGACTGAATCAGACATTAATTTCAATGTAATTGCACATCATTTATCCAACAACCGCTCGATCTATGAGTGGAGAATTAGGAAGATTGGGCCAAGAGGAAGGATGATATCTTTAGAACAAATATTTTACAGAGATATGCTATGACCTTGAATATTCAAGTGGCGAAAGACGTTTTTTAAAAGATCACTACGTACCGTTTATCCAAAGACATTGAATGGGTGTAATATGAGCCAGATTGGACAAAGGGATGTTGAAATATGACCCGGACAACGATTTGTCACAAAGATCCACCATGACCTTGATCTTTACAAAGAAACTTTGTTCAAGGTCACTGAATGCATTTTACCATTAACCAAAAGACAATAAGTTGGCACCGCGGCTAGAGTGAAATGTGAGCCAAAATGGTTCGCATTGGGGAGGCTGCATTTAATCCCGATCAGGGTTTTTCATAGAAATCGTCTATGAGTATGATCGACTTTGACCTTTCATCAAGAAACTTATTTAAGGTCTCTGCACGCACTTTACCTAAATGGACACTCTGGGTGAAGTCTATGCTACATATAAGGGGTGAAATATTATAAAATGGTTTTGAAATATTGAAAACTGAGTCTTATTTAATTTTTGTTAAAATTGTTCGTTTTGTCTATGTTCAATGAGATATTCGTAAAAATTATTTCATTTTGATTGGTTCGACGATCAGTACGGCGCCATTATTCAAGAATGTAAACACGATTATGACGATAGGATGGCTTCATTTGGACAGGTTTTACTTTGATTTGATAATTCAAGAAAGGTTTAATCTACCATCTCAACCAATAATTTTGCAGCTTCTCAAGTTTCACTTTTTCAAATGATTAGACATGCTCTGTGTTGACTGTTGACAGTTTTTTTTGCCTCATTGCTCTATTCATATATATTTTTTAATGAACTTAAACAACAAATAAGAGAGAAGATATGTTATTTCCATTGTATGTAAGAGGAGTTTTGAGTTTTTGTACACTTTATCCCCAAACCATGAATTTTATTAAAAATAAACTTTGTCATGACATATACCAGCAAATATTTTCATCACATCTTGCTAGATCTACCTTCATTTTATCAGTTCTATTGTCTACACTGCACTAAATCCAATTTGATGTCAGCTTATATAGCAGCAATCTCATCAAGAATCTGTTCGCCATAATTATTGTTTGCCCTATACACTGTTCACTCCATATTCTGTTTGTTTTATTGCATTATTATTTAAGATATAAACAGCAATTTAAAAAGTTCACCGGGATATGAAGTTGGTTGGTCACGTGATCAAATCCTGTGAAGCCCAAAGGGATTTGCAGTAGATTTGGTCACGTACCAACAAACTTCATATCCCTGTGAACTTTTTAACATTGCTGTTTATTACTTATATTTACGTTTGAAAAAGGAAAACCGTTCAATATCATTAAAATAGCAGTGTTTTTACGTTTGATATAATGCAACCGTCAAGCGATAAGCGCGTGTTAAAATCATTGTGACGTCATGAAAAAGTTCATACAGAATGGAACGTTTTCGTTATTCTGTAGGTTCATATAAGGAAGCATATTTGCAAATGTAAATATGTTAAAATATCTTTGGATTTAAAAGTCGTTTTAATTTTGCTTTTTCCTTTTTTTTTTAACATTTATAATCGTTTAGTGCTTTTGTTCTATTAACTGTGAGCAACATTTTACTATCATTCTAAATTTATTTAACTGAATTACAAATGTACATTATTTTTAATGTTTACTTTCTAAAGACATGATGGTTACACTTTAGTCTTTTTTTTATATTTGCATCTTGTTTTAAAAAAAAATGAATAAATGAAGGTGTAATATATGTAATGGGCCCAACAAGGAAATAAGGAGCAGCTCTTTAGAGTTAGAAAAATATTTTAACAGCCTTCATTGTAGAAAAATATTTAAACAGCCTTCATTTTATCAATTTAAGTACATGTATTTGATTCTTAATCCATGCTTTATTATCTTAACGTAGACCATGGCAGCTATGTCAGGCTGGCTATAGAATATATTATATATTATATATATATATTCCCTATCTACAAAGAAAAATTATTTTAAAACTGAATGTTTCATATCTATGACGAACGGATTTAGGAAACAAATTTTTGTGCGAACAGACTTTGGACAAACAGAAATTAGGGCGATCATTGTATCAGTCAAACGCATTTTAGGGTGAATGAACATGCATTCGTGTAATGTATGAATCCCGTTTTCACCTTCTTGGGCAATTTTTTTTTCTTAACTTAAATAAAAAATTCCAGTAATTTAAATATGGTTTCAGATTGAGTATTCACCAGAAGAACAAGATGCCATACAAAATGCCTTGAGACAAAAGCTCGGCCCAGAGTTCATTAGTCAGCGTGCTGGGGCAGGAGGTCAAAGGGTGGGTGAATAAACATCTGATAAAAGAAACAATGTGTATTATATAGGGAAAAATTGTCAAATTGGCTTTTTCTTGACTGTGATTAGATTAATAGTTTGCTCTCAGTCCTGTTTTAGTCTTAGCTTATGACCAGTAAGTCATGCAATGTTGTTAAAAATACAGTTTCTCACATACTCATGATAGTTAGCAGAATTACTGCTTATATGTCACTGGGTGCAGAGGGCGTGACTGTCAGGTAATAAATAGGCTCTTAATATATTAATATATAATGGTACATTGCATCCTCACAACGTCTGGGTCCCGAGTCCACTCATGGCCGTGAAGTGGTCTCGGGACCCCTGACGTGAGGATGGGATCATTGGTCTTGCTAAGACTTTAAAGTCTATTTTAAAAAGTGCTCATTGTAGTGAAAATGTACATGTATAAGCTAGGTAGACACTTGCTTGACTTGCTATATCAAAGTGGTTTATACCCTAGACACCAAGGTAAATTACAAGTTCAAGGTTTTGCAGGAAGGTGAAGGTTCAGTTATTACCAGCCCCTGGTAAACGTACAATGGATAAAATTATCACAGTCACTCTGTATTCAATGTGGCTGTACTCTGTACTTGTGGATTATAGTGTTTAGTAAACACTTTTTACTGACTAGTTTTATCTGACTGTTGACTCTCTGTCTTTTTCATGTTTACAGCTTGCTTACATTGAGGGATGGCGACTCATCAACTTGGCCAATGAAATGTTTGGTTTCAATGGCTGGTCTCACTCTGTGACCCAGCAAACTGTGGGTAAGTGAAGATGAACATCAAAGTACGTATGCATAATTATAAGATCTGAGGCAGTAACTTTGCAATGCAGGACTAATTCCAATTCCATACCTTAGCTCCACTGACTGCTGCCTTCAAAACCATTTCATCATCAACAGTCGGTTTTGATACTTATACATGTTATATATATATCTTTTTTCTAAATAACTGATTCGAGAAAAAAATACAAAGCAGCAGCACTCTGTATAATATTAGTTAATGCATTGGAGATACTTGTACATGTATACATAATGTTTGAATTTTTTAAATGCTTGTTTTAAATGCACATTTGATGTATACTTGTGTAATCAATCCTTTCACAGATTTTGTAGACCACTGTGGAGGCAGGTACTTTGTTGGAGTCAGTGCTTTTGTCAAAGTTCAGCTCAAGGTAAGTGTCATGCTTCAGTGCTTTTGTCAAAGTTCAACTCAAGGTCGGCGTCCTGGTCCATGTGACTAGTAATGATTGTGAGAACATAACGCTAGTCACAATAACATGAAAAATGATAATGTGTTAATGAAGATATCTTGGATATTTCCCCTTTCATAGATTTCAGTTGTACTTCTTTCACAGGTATGTGTATTTATATGAAAAATCACCCAAATGTGAGGGAAACAATACTTGGGACAGACTATAATTTATATCTACATGTATTATAACAAAAATCTTCCTTGTCTTTTTAGTAAGTAGATAAATCTACTGAAATCATTCAAAGATACTTTTTTCATTGACTTAAAGTACTGTAAAAGAGGTTATTACGCTTTGGGCAAATTTACACTAGTTAAGTGGTCACCTTAAAATTGCGCAAAATACCCCTTTAATTTGCACGCATATTTAATACCCAATAATGTTTTACTATAGAAAACATGTACCCGGTACTTATCCACCAGCGTAAATAACCAACTTTACAGTAGATACATGTATATAAAAAGATTGTTTTTCTTCTCCTGTTAAGGATGGTGTGTTCCATGAAGACATTGGGTATGGTGTAAGTGAAGGAATGAAATCAAAAGCTCTGTCCATTGAGAAGGCTAGGAAAGAAGCTGTCACTGATGGGCTCAAGCGGGCACTCAAGTGAGTATTCCAGTGATCATTCAACTGATTACACATTGTTTAATTCTAATTCAAGTGATGAAGATACGATTATCAAGTATGAATTCAGCAAATAAACTCAAAGATAACATTAATTCAATTAATTAGATAATTTTTGTTTGTGTGTAGAAATCTGTTTGTTTTGCATTTTGTTAATGTGACAATCTGTATCATTTGAAGGAGCTTTGGGAATTCCATGGGGAACTGCTTGGCAGACAAGGACTATCTAAAGTGTATCAACAGAGCCCCGAAACCTGTAAGTACATGCTGGTGTGTAAGCCTTGATTGGTATCCAGACACACAGACCCATAAGTAAGGTTCCAAACCGTAAAGATCTAAGATTTATTGACTTTTAAACTTCAAGGTTCAAGGTTAAATGTATTATATAGATTTAATGCCTGAGAACATGTGCCTTGATGATGGGTCCTGTTTAGAAATTATACGGAAAATGCATAAAAAATTATAAGGATATGATTTAGAATAATTTTAGATTGCATCAACCTTTCAAGACAATAGAACTCTTCATATTACTGTATGCAGGGTCATTTTCACCCAATCATGGTTGTAAAAGAATGTGTCCAAACACAGATGTGGTAAAACAGAGGTACACTGTAACTCACAGTTTTTAATTTATCCCATTCTGAATTCACACTCTGTTTTACGAGACAGAATGGGACAAAAATAAAACAGGTAAAAAATTCTCTGTATTCTACAGTTCAGTAAAAGTTGAGGGCCACATATATGAAACAGCTTCTCATGGCAAGCAACAGATATCTAGTGATCAGGTTGCTGTGAAGTTTATTTTTAAGAATAGAAAACTCAATGATGTATGTTTTGTGTGTAGACTGCGAGAGTATATGACTTGGAGGGAATGAGGAAGACTGACCAAGATGAAGGAATCGAACATGCAAGAAAAAATTCTAATCTGAGAAGACTGTCCAATCAGAGAGCGGCTTCTTCAGAACAGACAAATCAAAATCTAGGAAGAAATTTAAATTCAGTCTCAACAACCAATCAGACATCAGATACAGATTCCAGAGACACAGGGATAGGATCTAGAGACAATATAACAGTGACCACCACTAACTCTTCAAACGAAAACATTTCTAAACATAGTAACTCCCGAGAGGGAAGTAAGGTGTCCATGATAACGGAGAGTGTCCGTGTGACGGGAAGGACCAGCTTGGCCAGTAAAGAGAATATGAACCCACGGGACACAGAAGTGATAGTAAAAACAGAGTGGGTGTCAGCTGAAGTAGCCCTAGGGGGAGAGGAAGACCAACTCCCTCAAGACTTTGTCAGGAGGGGCTCTCTTCCCCTGAACCATGGGGCGGGGACAGGAATGAACCTACGACACAAACGGACTCAGTCTGTGCAGAGAGTTGAACCGGAATCAAACAGTGCAGCTCCCCCAAGGTATGTATTTAATAGGGACTTACTGGTTATTTGAATTACTCAAATTTCATGTTAGTCAACTGTCCAATAGAAACATTGAATTTTTTAAGTGCTGTTTTATTAGCTCTAGAGAGGATGAAGATGATTTGAAGGCTAAGCAGGAGAGACTACAGAGGCAGAGACAGAAACAGATGGAGTTTAAGCAGAAGTTAACAGTCAAGCAGACGGACACTACTACCATCAAAACCATAGGTAAAGTCACTGTCAAACATGTTTTTGGCAAAGTTCTTCATTGTGAGGTCAATGGAAAATGAATCGTTTTCCGCTCCACAGTAATTAATATATACATATTATAACAGTAACTTGATCCAAAGGGTCGGATCACATCAAGTTGCTAGTGGCAGATAATTAGATTAAATCTGATGATTTGGCCTGGCAACTTGACTTGATCTGACTCTTTGGATCAAGTTACCATTATGATGATAAATTTATGATATACACTTCCATTAAAAGATAGAAGGGTGTCCAAGTAGCGCAGTGGATAATGCACTCGCTTCTCACCACTGCGACCCGAGTTCAATCCCCGAGATCGACAATGGTTGTATATAGTGGTTGTGATAGGGTATGCCAGTTGCCCGCTTAGACACGTGGGTTCTCCCTGGGTACTCCGGCTTCCTCCCACATTAATGACCCCTTGCGCTAACATCCGTGCCAAAGAGAGATATTAATAAAAGTTGTAGAACTTGTTTATCAATCATTGTAAAAAAAATAAAGTTAATAAAAAAAGAAGATAGAGATAGTAGAACTATCTTTGTTTACTTAATTCTACATTGTTTACCTATTGATCTAAACCATTATAGGAACTCTTTTAAAATTTTTCGGGGGGGGGGGGGGGGGTAGTCTGAGGTCTATTTTGGCAAGTTTTACAATTAAATTTTCGAAATTAGAATTTTCCAGAGAGTAGAGAGGGCCCAGACTAAACCATTTTAAGAACTCTTTTAAAATTTTTAAGGGGGGTGGAGTCTGAGGTCTATTTGGCAAGTTTTACAATGTAAATTTTCAAAATTTGAATTTTCCAGAGAGGGCCCAGACCATCCCCCCTCCCCCCTTAGATCCAGGCGTGGTTATTTATTTTGTACTACATCATTAGTTTCAGAGAGTGGTAGTATGAGTTAGGAAAGCCAAAGTGTGGTGATCAGAAAATCGGGTCACACTCTTTAAAATTAACAGTATCAAGAAAGGAAAATTGATTGATATATAATAAATGCTTTTATCAGTTGAGCCTTTGAAACAGTTCTCTTGAGTGAAAATGGGATTGTTTTTTCTCTCAATATTTCTTTTATCCTTCATGAATAAATTTGTTTTATTTTTTTCTTATTCTAATATTCTTTGACTTTACTCTTAACATTTTATAAAGCAGGAGTGAACTTGCTTATATACGCACATATTTGTGAATATTGGCATAGATTATTGTAAAAATTCACCTTCATAGCTCTATACATATTTATATTTTATTTCATTACTGAAGCACTTGTTCGCTTTATTATAATGCCTCTTTATTTAATTATGTTTTTAATGCCCATCTTGTTTTTGACTGTTAGGACCCCCAATGGCTACCTCTACCCCAGCGTTTAATAGCCTTGGCCCCCCAATCCATGCCTCCAGTCCCAAGGTTGGGCCAAGGGCACGACCCCAGAGCAGCTCAGAACACTCCCCAAACCAACCAGAACTCCTGCCTGAGGAAAATTATGGTAAAATTTCAAAAGTATTGACTTTGTCTTGATTTACATCAAGGATAAGTTAAATATGTAGCTGCTTTATACAAAGCCTACAAAGGTAACTGTAATTTTTTGTAACAAAGGTTTGTAAAGGATTTAGGAAGTTTTACATGTATTACATCTAAAAACACACAAAAAGTAGAAATTTTACTCAGATTTTAAGGTGGTATAGGACACCTCCATATTGTGACTTACTTTCTGTCAAAATAAACTATAAAATCAAGAATAATTTTATAATTGTTTTCTTTCCCGAAATTGTTACCTGACAGTGTAGCACAATGAGTTATAACATGAAGTGTGAAATTTTGTCATGAGTTCGAATCCTTCTGGGGATTTTATGATTTTTACCTTTCCAATATTTTTTGGTCAAATATTGTAAAATTTGAAAATTCTGAAACCGTTGAGAGTATTTTAATTATAATTTACTTTTATCCACATTAATATCGATATGTGTCCCAAACCACCTTAAGTATGATGTAAGATTAGAGAAAAGTAAGAACAACCTTTCAGTGTGTCAGTGTGTTGGTACTTTGTAATTCATTTGAGCAGTTTTTGTGTGAATAAGTTAAATAGCGATTCTGTCAATAGACTCAGTTTTGTGTTAGGAGACTCATATTGTCTAAACCATGACCTGTATGTATGATCCTCTTGGCATCTGACCATGGTTGATAAAAAAAGAGAATATATTGTAGCTTGTGAAGTAATTGACCAAATTGAATTAAGGTTGGAGATTGACCATAATGCTACTTATTATAGTTTACATATTACAACATATTTTATTGCTGTTGCAGTCACCATGGCATTCAAACAGGTTAAATCAGGGATTTTTATACCCTTTGATTCCAGGGGCCGGGGCCATCAAGTTTGGGAAAAATAGCGATATTTGGTCGAAATTGGGAAAAATATCTTCAGCCGAAATTGGGAAAAATATCTTCATACAAATAAATAAAAAAAAAAAACAGCAAAAAGTTAAATATTTTAAAGTTTTCCAAAGGAAAAATCCGGTTATTGAAATGGTGAAAATGGCTGACGGGCGGGCGGCTGCCAAAAGGGTACCCTTATTGTACGGATAACTCCTCCTACAGTTTTCAAGATAGGAAGTTGTTCTTTTGCAGATCAATTGTACATATATCAGAGGTATGCATATTGCTAGGATTTTGATTTCTGATAATTTATGAAAAAAATACCAGCTGTTGAACTTAATCATTTTTTGGCAAAATATTGCATATAGGATACCCCTATTGTATATATAACTCCTCCTACAGTTTTCAAGATAGGAAGTTGTTCTTTTGCAGATAAATTGTACATATATCCCATTTCTCTGGATAGGTAGTGTTTATCAATTCAGGGTTGACAAATGGATTATGGGTACTGTTCACACAAAAGAAAACCCGGTTTGCTGTCACATTGACAGCTTTTCTCTTGTTTATTATTTATAGTATGAAGCTGGCTTAAACCAGCTTTAATTTTCTGTCTTTTGCCGAAAAAAACACCTTTTTGTCATTTCTGAGTTTTAATTTTTTTTTTTAATAATTTACTATTTTCATATTGGGAATTTTAGGTATAATTTTGGGATACAGATGCACTTTTCAGCATTGGGAATGGGGCCAAATTTCAGCCCCAGAGAGACCCTAAAATATCCCTGTAAATGCAATGTCGCATATTATGTGTCATAATTATTCTTCTTGCAATACTCTATGTGATAAAGAAACCTGGATCAGAGAAAGCTATATGCAGACTCCTGACCATGGCTTGAGATGATGACTGACACGCAGTTCAAATAAGTTGTACAGAGAAGTTGTATTGGTTTTCAGAGGACACAGAGATTTGGAACAACTCATTAGACATAGAGAGTATAGACCCATCAGGTGAACATTTAGCAGACGGTCCTGGCAGGAAGCAGCATAACAGAAGTAGGAGTCTGTATAACTCCGAGTCAAGGGGGAGAACTCCCACCAAATCCACCACCGTACAACACCGCCCCAACACAATGACCAATCACTACCCAGTCACCAAGGCAGCAAGTCGCCAGGCTACAAATCATGCAGGTACAGAACATACCCACACAAACCATTCAGGTACAGAATATACTCACACACATCACATGGGTACAGAACATAGTCACACAAATCACACAGGTACAGATTATACCGGCACACATCACGCAGGTACATACATTGTAGATTATCCACACAAATCACGCAGGTACATAGGTTACCCACACAAATCAAGCAGGTACATAGATTACCCACACAAATCACACAGGTACAGAGCTTACCCACACAAATCACACAGGTACAGAACATACCAACACAAATCACAGGTACAGAGCTTACCCACACAAATCACACAGAAACATAACATACCCACACAAATCACACAGGTACAGAACATACCCACACAAATCATACAGGTACAGAATATACCCACACAAATCTCACAGGTACAGAACATAGTGACACAAATCACACAGGTACAGAACATAGTGACACAAATCACACAGGTACAAAGCTTACCCACACAAATCACACAGATACAGAATATACCCACACAAATCATACAGGTACAGAATATACCCACAGAAATCACGCAGGTGCAGAACATCAGTCCAAAACTAGCGCATTTTTTTCTGCGCCGTAAATTGCAGATTTTTACAATGGGAGGCACTGTAGCTCTCAGGTCGTCCACCCGAATTTTTTCAGACTGGGAGCTACAGACCTGCAGCTATGTCGTACCATATTATACAACTACCTAAAATGCACAAATCATAAAGGTGTGTGTCCAACACAAATCCATTAGTTTTAACCTTCTTTGCACTCAAAAGTTTAACAAATCATCAATCATTGGACAATCAGGTGTGACTCAATTTCAATTTCAGATGATATCAGCAATGTGCAGAAGAGAAGAAGAGTGGATGTCTAATATCTTCTAGATTTCTGTATGGTCCATTAACTGTATTAGTCATACAGGATGTCTATCAGGACATCTATCCTGCTGCCACAGATCTTGTGATACCGACCACAGACTGATACCTGTCTGGTTCTTGTGATATCTGGCAGCCACAAACTGATATATCTCAGGTACATTTGATCCGTTATATACCATTGAAGATCCATGCCTATCATTACCATCCAGCCAGTCTGACAGGTGCTTGTTTTGTACCAAGGTGACATTCACTTTGGATGAAAACCGAAGTTATGACATCAGACTTTTACAAAATTAACCAACTGTATTGTAATTGTTGTCATTTGATTAACTGAAACTTCACACCAGCACAATTTGATTGTAACTCTTCCAGAGAAATCCTTTTGCAACATGCAACCATAAAGTTGTAAAATACTGCATCAACCCTCATGCTATAAAAATTGAAGTATCACATACCCAGGGAATGATTAAGGAATGAGAAGAAGTTGAATACGGAGTTTTGTTTTTGATTGAAAAATTCAGTTTCAATCACGTTATAAAATTAAGCAATTGTCAATTGTGAATGTGTGTGTGAGTGTGTTTGTTTGAGGGGGGGGGGGGGGGGCGTAATTGTACCATAATTTCTGGTTTATCAACAAAACATGAATTGCATACTAGAATTATCATTATCTATATTTGATATCTTTTGGTAGGGTGGTATCTTTTATTCTAACTTATTTATATTGTATGTATATTTTTTAGAATTATTGATGGTAAAAATGGTCTTTATGATATTAGCAATAAAAATGTAAATATGATCAGTGAACTTTATCATGACTTTATTGAATGTACTAATATAGTGCCAATAGAAACACAAAAAAAAGTGCCTCGGTGTGGTTTGAATACTTGCCTATTATTTTCTGATAAAAATTTGATCATTTAATATTTGTCATCAATTCTTGTGCTGATAATATGCATTTGATATGAATTATGTATACGTGTTTAACATGAAATATTGATGTACCTTATCGTACTAGATCTTCAATGTCTCTGGGATTGAAATCTGTCAGTGGTCGCTTAACAGCCCCACTTTGTAAATAAATGAATAAAGCATACATGCAATTACAAAGTTCACCAGTTTGCTCTTCATTCCCAATTAACATATACATGTATGTAGTATTCTGTATAATACTAAAAGTTCGAACACTAAAGATACTGGACCCAAATCTCATTCAGTCTTTGTAGCTTACTAGTGACAGAGTGTATCTTAAAGAGAGCAGGTGATTGTTTACTGAACTATATTGCTACAAAAATTAATAAATATAACCATATATTTTCTATTCAGGGATTTAAAGGATGACTAAATTACTTCAATCAAAAATTATCTAACAATAGACTAGGTGTAAATCCACAGCAGGTTACATTTAAGACCACACTGTGATGTACTTGAGACATTTTATAAGAAGCAGCCTTCTTAAACTTTCCCTTTTCTCCCAGTACACAACTCTAAGGAGCTTATCAGTGTGGAGTGCATGCTGTGACCTTAATAGGAAAAGGCTACTAATAAACCATCCTAAGAACTTGAAGTACTTCTTCTATTTTTAAGGGCTGACTGGGCTCCTACAGGGAGAATCACAGAGACCTAGTCTTTTTATTGTGTTCAAAGACAGTATTATGTATGCGATTGTCAGATCAAATTCACCTGTTTGTCTGGAGTTTTCATAACCAAAGAGAGTATGTGTGGTAGAGACCATTATAGATTTGTATGTAGGTGTTTTATGATATTGAAAAGAAAATGGATGCAAACTTGCTACTTTAAGAGTTCCTTTTGGAGGCCTTACAAATCTTTTCATTGTCTCCAACCAAACTAACAGTCAATGGCTGCAAGTGTTTATTCTATCACTCCGACGTAAATTAGAATTTAAGTGTGTTTTCAACTTTTAACTATAAACTAATGATCAAGTGAGATTGAGATAGTGTACCAGTGATCCAGTTTCACCGCCGGACAGTATCTGATCTGAACTTACCAGAAGATGGTGGAACTGTTACATGTTAGAGCGGTGATTATAGGATTAATCCTGATCCAATCTCTCTCTGTAACACTAGGTAAGTTTTCTTTTCTACCTTCTGTTGTACTAATTGGTTAAATGATGAGATTTAACTTAAGAAATCTGGATAGTAGATTATTTAGAATTGCTTCAACTTCAGATTACATTTTATGCAGCAACAGATGAATGTAGAAAGAATTAGGAATACACAATGTATCAGAAGTCAGTCACAATATTTTGTGGATTTTAATGTACAAATGTACAGTTAAACTTAACTGTAGTTAATCAGTTTACCTT
The DNA here is from genome assembly GCA_033439105.1 of Magallana nippona. Classification (NCBI taxonomy): domain Eukaryota; kingdom Metazoa; phylum Mollusca; class Bivalvia; order Ostreida; family Ostreidae; genus Magallana; species Magallana nippona. Next base: position 2,833,329 of record CM065921.1, read on the forward strand.
AGCCTCTATCAATAAGCAAATCTTGAAAAACTCACAATTGTCACAGGAGTGTATCCTGACTCTGACATGAGGTCATTCAATTAACCCAAGGTCACAGTGACATCACATTTATCTAAAAAAAGGGCCCTTTGGATATTTCAAATCTTGGACAAATAGCCCTTATCATGCTTATTGCATTTTTTCTATTACATGTACTTATTTCTTTTAATGTTATTTGTTTTTAGTATTGATAAGCTCATGCAGATGATCATATAATAAAATATAATCAGCTTTCAGAGTTCTGGATGTCTTCTACACTGTACATGTATATAAAATGTTGGTCAAGTGGCAATTCTTAAGTTTGACATAGTTATTAAATGTTTAATGGTTACTGATATTGCAGTGAGCAAAAGCTTTTCTAAAGAAGAAGGGGGGGGGAGATCTGGAATAGAATTTTTTTTATAAATGTACATTGAATTCATAAAATGAGTTCAGAATTTATCCGAGAACCAATTACAACTGACCCCCAGTACTTTATAATAATGAAGGAGATTAAATACTGTAAGAATTTTCCCCACAGAATATAAGATGGTTTTAAAGCTAAGCTTAATGATGCTTTTATGAATAGATCTTTTACATTATAACAATATTTACGCTCAATTCCATCAGATCATTATGGTTGACTTCAGTATAATTCCAATACTATTAAAGACCCCTCGATCTGCTTCAATAGATCACCTTGTGTAACAATCTACTGGAGCAGATCCAGGAGTCTAATTTTGATTAGAATTGGTATTACTGTAAACGTATTATACATGTATTTGGCGTGTACGATATTTGGTGGAAATTTTTTTCTAACAAGTTAGTCTGGATTTGAATTGGCATATTTCTGGATGCATCATTTTTTATACATATATGACTAGCATTAAGCGATGTACTTGATTTAGCGGAAGCTGCTTTCTGCCAAAAATGATGAAAAGAATATACAGCCAAATGTAATACGATTACAGTATCCAGACAATTAGTTAAATGACTTGTGTTGAGGTGACCTTTTTCTGTGTAGTATTCAGACAATTAGTTAAATGACTTGTGTTGAGGTGACCTTTTTCTGTGTAGTATTCAGACAATTAGTTAAATGACTTGTGTTGAGGTGACCTTTTTCTGTGTAGGTGCTGTGGACAAGGACCTGTTGGAGACCTGCTGTCTGAAGGGAACACAGTATGCCACAGACTCAAACACATGTGAGGGGTACTCCACTACTGTCCGCGGGGTAGGGGCAGGGGACCAGTTCAGCTGTTTGTCCATCCTTAAGGTCTGCTGTATGAAGCAGAAGCAGAGAGACCAGTGTCAGAGCGGCAAGACAGATGCCAAGAACTTCGGCCGCTGTGCCATCAGAGATGACGTGTTTGGGGCAGAGCAATATAAGGTTTCGTGTGTGTCTAACTTAGAAAACCCAGTAAAACAGATTTTTTTTTTGCTACTTATGTATTGACTTGTCATCTGCTTTTACCCCAGACTTAGTCTTAAATATTCTAAACCAATTTTTCCACAATGACTATATTTCCATAAGTACCAGTATGAAATGGCTCACTACATTTAAATTTTACAATAGAGCCTAGTTATTGTCATGAATAATGTTCTATTTTTAGGAGTGCTGTAACTGTTGTCAGCTGGGACTGACCACTAGGACTATGGGAGGAGACTGCTCACTGTTACAGAGGGAGAACTTTGGGGGGCCGTGTGACGCCACCTTCAGCGAGTGTTGTCTGGGTTCAGCATCACTCAACAGTAAGTATTATATATCTCAAAGCACTCAACAGTGAGTATCATATATTCCAAAGCACTCAAAAGTGAGTACCATGTATCTCAAAGCACTCAACAGTGAGTACATACACTATGTATCTCAAAGTGCGCAACAATAAATTTTGTATAACTCAGATCCCTCAACAGTGAGTTTTATGTATCTCAAAGCACTCAACAGTGAGTACCATATATTTCAAAGCACTCAACAGTGAGTACCATATATTTAAAAGCACTCAACAGTGAGTACCATGAATCTCAAAGCACTTAACAGTGAGTACCATGTATCTCAAAGCACTCAACAGTGAGTTCCAGTTAACTCAAAGCACCCAGAAGTTAAAACCATTAAACCTTTGCTTTATTTGAAAAGCACAATATTGAGCAATCTAATACTGTGGAATCATTAGATTTCGTGGTGGTTCAGTTTTCGTGGAATTCGTGGGTACCTCTCATCCTCGAATTAACATCCTCCACGAATTAATGAATTGGGGTAATAAATCCATATTTCGTTTTGTGGGTATAAGATAATACACAAAAATATGTCCCAAAAACCTGTAAAATTAATAAGCAATCCACGAAAATTGGCGCCCACGAATATTGCATGTTTGATTATTCACCTCAGTTCAAGGTCACGGTTAGTGCCTTACTAACTTTAAACTACTCAGTAGATTTCTATTTTAGGTTTTTTTTCCAAGTAATATTGTCAGCATACGAACAGGCTGTGCATCATAATTCTGTGTATGTTTGTATTCCAGACACCACGACGGTCAACGACATCGATGAGTGTGCCCTCCACCAGGGCCACATCTGTGGACAGGTTTGTGTGAACACGATCGGTAGTTATCGTTGCGAGTGTAACCCAGGGTTTACTTTACACAGCGATGGAAGCACCTGCATTGAAGATGAACGTATGAGTCTTTCTAATTTATTATGAGTAGTTTTAAAATTGAACTATTGATATATGCATATAATTTGTTCCATTTTTTTTTTAAATACTGTGAGACATCATATTGCAGAACTAAAATTAAAATTATTTGATACACAATCAGAATTTTGTAAATTAAGGTAACGACATATAAAAAAAAATGATAAGTTCATATGTATTTTAATTGTTTTGTTGAGGACCAAGAGCTTTTGTACCTTTGGTATACAAATTTGTATAAAAAAAAAGTATGATATGTTTTAATATGGATAACGTGTTATAGATAAACATGGACATCATTGTATTATTATACTAAGTGTTATACCATGCTGTCCCTCAGACATAAAACAGCAACCAAGTGGCTCGTTTTATCCTAAGACAATTCATCATACATCTCAAAAACAAAGCAGGATTATGAATGTAATTTGGTCTGTTTTGGAACTTTTCTTTTTTCAGCCGATAGATGTGAGAGCTACAACCCCTGTCAACAGAGATGTGTCGAAGATGAAAACGGCATCAGCTGTGCCTGTAACCAAGGTTACGCACTGCAAGCAGATGGCATCAACTGTCGAGGTCAGTGCCTATCTCAAGGACATGTTCAGACAGCAGTTCCTAATTAAATACTTATATATATAAAGCCATTCTGAAGCATGTATCGCTATTATGTATTTTGTCAATCTTTAAAATATTATTTTAATTTTTCAATCATTACTTGCATTACTTTCTTTAAATCTTTAGATATCAAATGTTGATGTTTTGTGGTTTAATTAGTAGTTTGGAAAGTAAATTTTCATTTAAACTTTTTCAATTTATGCTTTAGAAATCACGTCTTGAATTCTAAAGTAGATCTGATGGTTAATTTGTTGACCATCCAGCCTCCTTAAATGGAACATACAAATTGTAATGTGTAAAATAATGATACCCTATTGCTTTGTTTATTCTTTGAGGGCTGTGTTTTACAATACAGATATTGATGAGTGTGCGTTGGGATCAGCTAACTGCCCCCAGGGTCAGGGATGCTATAACCAGGAGGGGTCGTACCGGTGTCGAGCCTGTCCCCCGGGGTCGGAGGTTGACCCGACCACAAGGGTCTGTCGGACGGTCCCCCAGTGTACTCTCGGGTTCTCCTACAACACTGCCACAGGCTCATGTCAAGGTAGGATACGAAGCACCATCTTTGTGGGCTTATGGACCAACAAACTCCAAACCATCTAGGATAATCAATAAAATATTCTAATCATAATTGCATAAAATATGAATAGAGGTTGGTTGACATATATATATTACAAGGGTATGCATGTTGCTAAAAAAAAAAATTTGTTATGGCTTAAATGTGTACTAGTAGATATATATAAGACACTACATAATTACACTGCTGATACATAAGAACAATACATACCCTTTTCCATATTACATCCTGTATTAACCCAAGACATCAATATCAGCCAGAGGGCCAATAGCTCGAGGGCTGGTATTGGTCGGGGGCTGATACAGGATGTGATGTCGAAAAGGATATGAATTATTATACAATTTTTCAACATTATCATCTGGGTACTTTAATTAAAAACTTTACTGGGATTTTTTTTATAGTATTGAATGAACATCATTTGAACCCTGATGTATTTATGAATTTTAAATAATTTAAGAAAATATGCTGCATAAATATTTTGGGACAGAGTTTTTTTTTTTTTAAGAAAAACCATCCAGATAATTGAAATCAGATTATGTTTATGAATAGGGATATGTTTTCAACTTACATGAAATATGGCTGTAGAAGAGTTTTACAATTGTTAGTTCTATTGCCTTTGGGAAATTGAACATAAACATGATTTTATAATGAATAGGGCCCACAGTATGAAAGTATAAAAATGTTTACTAAACTTGGACCTATGTAATTAATGAAAAGTAAAAAATCAAAGGAGTTCTGAAAGGGGTGTGATACAGATTCGTATCAGTCCTGCAGGATCCGTGTCAGCCCTGGAGGATCCATATCAGTCCTGGAGGCTGATACGGGTATTATCAAGTTAGCTATATTGCATATGCAAAAACCTTGTATTTATTACTAAGTATGTAATAAATGTAGATACAGATAAGTGCACCTCTGAGTTGATTACATTATTTTACATGATAACTCTGTACTAAATAGATAGACAAGTGCACCATTCAGATGAAATATCCTCATGTTTATTACATTTTTAAATAATTTGAACATACTTTTATTGTACATAAATACAATTGGGATTGGGCACAAGTCCCGAAACTTAGATCGCCCTCTCCCAATATGATACAAATGATTACACTGCTAATAGAAAGGGACGAGTGTACCTCTAAGTGAAAATGCTCTCATGTTTACACACTATTAAACATTACACAACTGATTGATACAAACAAGGGCACCTTTGAGATAAAATATCCTGAAGTTAATTACATTATTACACATAAATACACTGCTGATAGAAATGGATGAGTGTTCCTATTATTGTCATGTTGATTACATTATTACACATGATTACACTGCTGATAGATATGGATGAGTGTTCCTCTTATCCTTATGTTGATTACATTATTTCACATGGTTACACTGCTGGTAGATATGGACTAGTGTACCTCTGAGTATAAATATCATCATGTTTTAATTATAACATTATTACACATGATTACACTGCTGATAGATATGGATGAGTGTGCCTCTTATCCTTATATTGATTACATTATTACACATGATTACACTGCTGATAGATACGGATGAGTGTGCCTCTTATCCTTTTGTTGAATACATTATTACACATGATTACACTGCTGATAGATACGGATGAGTGTGCCTCTGAATTAGACACCTGTACGGAGAGACAGCGCTGTGAGAACACGGTCGGTTCCTTCGTCTGTCGCAGGATTCTTGGATGTGGGACGGGCTACTCCATGATAGAAGAGACTCAAACTTGTAGAGGTATGCAATATTAGACTTTGTTCTCTCATAAATTTTTGCCTTTTTTTTTTTAAAAAATACACTGAATTTTAGAAGAAACACACATTTGAAGAGATAGACAGTACAAAAATTCACACACCTATTCAAATGAAATTCTGAATTTCAGAAGAAGCAAATACAAACTGGTAGAGGTAGAGGTAAATGACAGAAATGCAATGCTCCCCCATGGATCTATTTTTTATAACTATTACATGAACTAGAGCCAAAATGATATAAGCATATATTTTTATTGTAATATTCATAAAACAAATTGAACTTCATGCAAGAATGTGTGGTTGGAGATAAGATTTGATGGACTATTATTGCTGATTTTAGATATTGATGAGTGTCTGCTGGGGACACATAACTGTCCCAATGGCTACGAGTGTCTGAACATCGAGGGCTCGTTCAGGTGTAGACAGCCCACCTGTCAGCGAGGGACACGGTTCTCGGGGGCCACCGGGCGGTGCGAGCCCATCAATTGTCCCCGGGGGAGGGAGGCGGACTCACTAGGAATGTGTGTAGGTGTGTACCTCTAATGAAGTATCTACAGTAATTGGGACCATCCTTACTACTTGATTTATCTAAGGAATAAGGAATCATTCTTTGAGTATTATGAGGTGATAATTTTGGTCGGGGCGTGATCAAATCCAATAAAGATCGAAGGGCGTTATGATAGATTTGATCAAGCCTCGACCGAAATTATCACCTCATAATATTCAAAGAATGATTCTTTATTACTTATATTTAAATAATTTTCAGCCAATGTACGATTAAATATTTAGATATAAATAAGCAAACCCCGCTGGCACCCCAATTATACGTCATTTGAATTTATTGAGCTGTATAGTACAAAATCAATACGTAGTGTTATCACAGACAGAGACACTGAAACATGTAAATATTGTTCCATAAACTGATTACAATGAGTCTAGACTTTCTAATTTATCAACTGTACTTGTTATTCCCATAAATAACCAGTTTTACTTTGATAAGTACATGTATTCTAATAGGTAAATTTTATTTTGATTTAAAATGCTATTTCAATCTAAATAAATCAACTGTCCAATGTCATATGTTCAGAAGAATTGAATTTTTAATCAACAAAAATTTATGCATAGTTTATTTTGTAATTGTACTTTCAATTGGAAGAATAGTAATTTTTGTAACTTCATAGCACATACATATTGCATTTTTGTTAGATAATACAAGGGTCTCCTGTTTTTGACTCTGTACACAGATATAAATGAGTGCCAACAGCCTGGGATCTGTCTCACCACTGAGCGCTGTATCAACACCTACGGCTCGTACCGCTGTATCCGTGACTCTTCCTGTCCTGTTGGTCACCAGGTCAACCCCCTCACCAAGGCCTGTGAAGGTGATTACATTGATCCTTTAATTTCTTAACTGAATAAGTTGTAATTTTCAGACATTGACGAGTGTGCTCGTAGTGTACACACCTGTCTGATCCTTTGTTTTCTTTAAGAATGAGTTGTTATTGTATTTCAGACATTGATGAGTGCGCTCGAGGTATACACACCTGTGAGAGTGACCAGGAGTGTGTTAACACGGCAGGGAGTTTTGGGTGTACCTGTGGGGCCGGGTACCGCCGAGACTCCGGAGGCAACTGTGAAGGTGAGAGAAAGATTTCTTTTTCATATTTAATGTACAATAAATTATTACAGTAACTGTAATATATCAGGGGTTATTGTATTCAATCATTTCTTAACAAACCAATGAATGTAAACTGACTGACCGTAAATATATTTCTCCCCATTTTTTGCAGTTTATCAGTTTTTGGCAATTGCAGAAAGTACTTTTGATTGAGACTTTTCATATTAATTAAAACAAATTTTAGAACCTAACTCAGATATTCACAATGATGAAATCAAGAAATGTTCTTCCATGGGAATATAAGTTGGTTTACAGTATAAGGAAGAAGAACACCAAAAAAGGTTTCATATGTTTTTATACAAATTAGAGGGCATTAAATATTATGCAGAGACATTTTCATGAATGCTTTAATGTCCTTCTAAACCTCTACACAACGGTTGAAAACATATTCTGCTGCAACAACTTTTACTTTATGTTTCTTTTAGATATCAATGAGTGTTCTTATGGCAACATCTGTCCGTACAATGGAGTCTGTGAAAATACACCAGGAAGTTACAGGTGTAACTGTAATGCTGGCACTGAACAAAAAGGGAGTTCCTGTGTAGGTATGTAATAATTGTAATGCTAAACTGAACAAAGCGGTAGGTCCTCTGTAGATATGTAATAACTGTAATGCTAACACTGAGCAAAACGGGAGGTCATTTGTATGAATGTAATAACTGTAATGCTGGCACTGAACGAAACAGGAGTTCCTGTGTACGTATGTATTAACTGTAATGCTAACACTGAACAAAATGGGCGGTCCTGTGTAGATATGTAATAACTGTAATGGTGGCACTTAAAAAAACAGGAGGTCCTGTGTATGTATGTATGTATGTATGTAATAACTGTAACGCTGGCACTGAACAAAAAGGGAGGTCCTGTGTAGATATGTAATAACTGTAATGCTAAACTGAACAAAATGGGAGGTGCTGTGTAAGCATGATATACCAGTAACTGTAATGGTGGCACTGAACAATATGGAAGGTCCTGTGTAAGCATGTTATAACTGAATGCTGGCACTGAACGAAAAGAAAGGTCCTGTGTAGGTATGTAATAACTGTAATGCTAACACTGAACAAAACGGAAGGTCCTGTTTATGTATGTAATAACTGTAATGCTGGCACTAAACAAAATGGGAGGTCCTGTGTAGATATGTAATAACTGTAATGCTGGCACTTAATACAAAGAAAGGTCCTTTTAAGGTATGTAATGACTCTACTGCCGGTCCCGAAGAAAAGGGGAAGTCCTGTGTAGGTACAGTATTTAATAACTGTAATTGTGGTACTGAACATAAAGGAAAGTAAGCATGTTATAACTGTAATGCTGGTAATGAACAAAAAGGGAGGTCCTTTGTAGGTTTGTAATACAGCTCTAATTGTTACTAACACCAGATTTACTTAGTGTTTTAATAATCTTTCATACTGTAGAAAATTTCACATAATGCACAATTTCTTTGATACCATATGTACATGTGTGCACATGTACATATAAAATTTCTAAATGAGACATTGCACTTATGTTTATTTGACTTTTTTTTTTAGATATTGATGAGTGTACGGATAGGAACCTATGTGAACACAGTTGTGTGAATGTGGTGGGATCCTACGAGTGTACCTGTAGATCAGGCTACCAGCTTAACCCAGATAAACGCACCTGTTCAGGCAAGTGGTCCTATGTGAAAAGAGCAATTAAATGGATTTTTCATCTGAAAATTACATGCAAAACTCACATGGGGTGAATTTTATGCTAGTGCATAAGACTTATTTGTAAAAATTTTGCAAAAATTTTCCTCATAAAATTCATTGGAAAATTTCATGTGAATTTCCTGCGAATGCTCTTTTCACATGTTTATTTTAGTCACAATTATTTGTGAACCTCTGGTAACCTGTATTGATGAGTGTCATTCCTACTTCCTGAGTATGATTATGATAGCCTCATATACCAGTAGGTGATGCCTTGTCTCATTGAGCTCTGTAATTAATTACCTGGGTACCCATGTTTTACAGACATTGATGAGTGCCAGTCCTACTCCCTGAGAGGTCGCGTATGTGGAGGGGCCTGCATCAACACCCCGGGCTCCTATATGTGTACCTGTCCTGACGGGTGGAGGACACTCGGAGGGGGGAGGTCGTGTCAAGGTTAGTAACCAAGGTCATACAAAATATATGTCTTGTGAAGAAACGTTAAGGGTTTTAGTTTTTTCTGTCACTTACATATCCAGGATGATTGTATTGTTTTTATACAGATATCTTATGATATATATATATTCATTGGAATGCTGTAAAATTAACTTTTAAGGTAACATTTCTTGTACTCTTATATTTTTAACCCATCTCATACCATAGTTCTGTTGTGTTGTTATAAAATCTTGTGGAATAAGAAATTAATTTTTGCCAGAACATATCTCTCATACTTTCATGTTTTAAACACAACTTATTCCATACATAGTTCTGCTGTGTTGTTTTATCACCTTGCTGATATCTACAGATATTGATGAGTGTGCTGAGGGAACCTATCGCTGCACTGCTTCCGAGTCCATGTGCTTCAACACGCGAGGCAGCTACAAATGTCCTCAAGTAACCTGTCCCCCGGGCTTTGTCAGGACCCCCATGGGCCCTCGCAGAAACAGGTTTTGTATTTCTGTTGCTTAAAGAAAAGAGATTCTTTATAGTCAAGTGAACTTATTAATAGTAATTTTTATTCCAGTTAAGGGCTTAGAGGACTTGCTCACATTACAAAGATAGAAAGTCCTAAATGAAATATCACACTCACAAATGTAATGATCCATATATATAAGGTACTGCACACATTTAACTACCACATGCATGTTGTGGTGATCTGTACATAATATACATGTATATAATCATAATGATCTGGAGATTTACATCTGTTTCAGTGTGAGATGTAAGCGGACCTCATTCACCTGCCAGAGAGGAGATGTAGAGTGTTTGACTGCTCCCATCTCTCTCTCCTACAACTTTCTCTCATTCCCATCAAACATAAAGATCCCAACAGATCTGTTTGCCATGTCTGGGCCTCTGACATCCCAGAAACAGTTCGCCTGGGATCTCAAGGTTATTGATGCACGACCCCTAAAATCTGGGGTCATGGCCGTGAATAGGGGATATTTTGACCTCAAAATTGAGAACTCTGCCCAAGCTGTGGTGTCCTTGAACTATCGGATCCAGGGGCCTCAGGACGTAGAACTGGAACTGACCATGCAGATCACAGACCTCAGGTCTCGCTACACGGGGACGGCGGTCTCCAAAATATTCCTGTATGTGACAGGGGACAGTGTGGTGTAGGCGGGGGGATATGTGTTGTTTAGGAGATATTTCTTCAATATGTGCTGATATCTGATGTATAGTGATGTCTTGGGGAGAGTTCTACCATATGTACAATATCTGATGTATAGTTATGCAGGATATTGTTTTTATGAAGGGAAATAACAATCAATTTAGATAAAGAAGATTTGGATATTTTTTAAAAATCAAAATGGAGGCCTTTTTCATGTGTTCCTCTCTTTAGTTAGTGCCTTTTAAAAAAAAAAATATTATGTCTGTTGTTGAAGTGTTCATTATGTGCATGCATTTAACATGTTGATTTTTTTATCTGTATTATATATGAACATCATTGATCTGTAAAAGACTTTGAATTACATATTTAAAATAAAGAAACAAAATAATGTTCCTTTTTGGCTCAAGTTGCTCAAGAGGCATTATGGTCACTGATGATACATCCCAGATCAGATTTTGGCTTACAGTGTATGTTGATTTTGTCTGAAAGAATATAGGCAAATAAGATGGACAAATGCCCTTTAGTTTACCGGTAATAGTAAAAATACATAAATTTCAAATTTAGTTATTTTCAATTAAATCTAAAATATAACACAATCATGCAAAAGCACAATTTTCTTACTAGGATCTGTTTGATTATTTTATCAAACATGAAGAAAAAAAAGTTTTTGAGGCATTGAACCCTCAACCTTAAAAACCCAGACCTTTAATGATATCTAAGGTCTGGTACTGGTGCTGTAGTCACTGGGCCATTTCAGTCACAACAGACTTCAATTGTTAATTTAAATGTTATACATATACATGTAATACTAATTGTGCCACTTTGTTCACAAATTTACAGACTTCCATTATTTTCTAAAAAATGTTCAATTGTTGGGATACAAAATATTTCTAATGTATAATGGGTCATACTTCAAGTTTTTGTTGATTGAAATTGGGTTTTTTTCTATTAGACCTTAATTAGATCATGACGAAAAATACGGTGCCCAGACCCATTCAATAAACTCACCTGAACTGAATTCCTTATTTAACACAATTACTTAATTCCCAGATTCCACTGTTTTGCATCAAGTAGTGATAATATAAATCATGAGCACCAATTTTTGTTATATTTATTTCATATAGCTCAAAACTGTCTGAAAAATAAAAGCGAGATTTCAAAATCCGCGAGAACTGCTTCTCGCAATTTTACGCATATATTAATTCCTCACATTTAATAAGGAATCTTCTATATTAGGCGCTGAAGTTCTAAAAAATGACACTGAAGATTTTGGTACGGATACACCAGTTTAAATCAATACATTTTTCTTTATACATGTTTATAATATACTATGGGGAGGTAATCCTTGCATCGTGCCACTGTTGTTCAAGTGACACCATGATTGATTTGAAAAGCAAGCAAATATATAGCTACATGAATATTCAATTTGGTCACAATATTCATATGTTTTAAACTATCAATATAAACAAATAAGAAATACAAATGTTTTGAAATAGGCAAGTTTATTGATAATTTCAATCTGTTTGATATATAAAAATATTCACATATTTCTTCAAAAAATTATTTGCAAAGAGCACAGTTTCTGCTAAAACATCCATCTACCTGATGGTAATTTAATGTCACTATATGGGTGTCTAGCAAATCTTGCATGGAAATCAGTAGTATGCACAAAACAAAAATTATATCACATTTCATCAAAATACATGTGTTGTAGTAATAAATTGGAATGTGTTGATTTGATATGAATCAAGTATTACACAGTGTGAAATTGTAAGGGAAATATCTTGTCATCACTAACTTAAATATAGCACAATCTTCTATAAGCATTTATATATGTAGGCAATTCAAATATGAACAGGCCTAGAAAAAGCGCTGTAAAATAAAATGAAACAAATACAACCATAAATATTGACGAACTACAAGTAAAGTTGGAGATATTGTAATACCAGTAATAGTGAATACTTTCACCAATGATGTAAATTACATGTAAAAACAAAAACAAACAGTTGTGATTTTGAAAATACAAAATTTTACTGTAATTACCAAGTCTGAACCATGGTTTCTTATAAATCTTCTATACTGTTAGCAGCAAATAATATACACTCAATAGGGTGCTACAGTCTGCCTTGTTGTTATCTGATACCATTTAATAATATTTCCAAAACCAACATGTAACCTAGAAAGGAATCTCTTGTACAACATGTAGGAAAGTATATTTTCTTAATGTTTCAGATTTTCTAAAAATCAGATATAGACGACTGCTAATAAAAATCTCATTGGTTTGTTCACTCAATATGACAAAATATTTAAGTCATTAAGAAAGACATGGATTTCTAATGGGAAAATGAAATATATAGGACCTTATGGTAATTAAAAACTCAAAAGGAATCTCTTGTACAATCATGCATGTAAATTTTCATAAACATGTTTAATTTTTTTATCTTGTATTGATTCAATTTTTATTACAGAAATTAATTTACAAATACATGTACTTAAACATTATAAAATTTCAAAATGGAGATTCACAATTTTTGGAAGCATTTGCGTATTATCAAGACATGATAACTTCTGCATAATGCCTCTTTCATACAATTGCTGCATGTCAGGAAATATTGGGAGGCTGAATATCTTAGCTTATTTTAGAGGGATGACAAAATTTTACCCAAAAAAATCACCAGCATGCCTTGAATTATGAAAATTGACCAAAATATAAAAAGCTTGTTTTTTCTATATCGAAATTTGCCAAAACTTCCCAACATCTAAATAACGTGATACACAGTTTTATGTGAATAATGAGTATTACATACATGACGCGAGAAAAAAATATAAAATGTACAATGATATTTAAATTGGGGTCTAATGTTTTACAAATACATATCACATACGGTATCATTGATAACAATTATAGTGACAGCTGATTTATCATTATACAGCCAAATATTCAATCTTCATAAAAATCTTTAAAATCAATTAAATAACCCTCAAAATTATACATACCCCGGTACATGCAATAAATTTACACTATTACAAATATCTGACAAAATCTTTTAAATATATATTTTTTGCATGCAGAAAGTAAAGTCTACAACTTAAACTTTCATCATTGATGTTGAGTTTCTTAAGGAAGTTTGACTTCCTTTAAGAGTTGTCTGCCCCTACAGCCTGATGTCATCCCCCTGTTGGGAAGAGTTGTCTACCATGGCTGTTTCGTCAATGACAGGTTTTTCATCAATGGGCCTAATGTCTGTAAATCCTCCATTTGTAAACGATGCTACAAAGAGTTGGGCATACATTATTCATTTCATGCCATCATAATTATGATTGTTTTTTTAGATGAACAAATTCAACATGTAAATACAAGCCATGCAATATTAACAAAATTGGAATAAATTTTTTTCACTTTCTAAATTTACACATGTTGAACTTCATTGTTTAACAGTAACTGATCATGCCTATATACCCAGTGTATATTTATCCTCGCTTAAACCAACCCATGCGTTATAGGTGACACCAATTTGACGTAAATTAATTGTCCTAAAAATTTTATTGGGTTTTGACAATAAAATGCATGCAGTTAGATTTTTATACAATGTGTATTGATGGTTATTAAATAATTAATATACAGGTAATCTTTGAAGCTTTCCTTTTGTGAACAACTAACAGAAGGCTATAATTAGAACAGTAACAGAAGGAACTGCACCAAATCAGTGGGTCTGTGTTCAAAACCCAACTGGTACTCTTAATGACGACATAAACATTTGAACATGCAAGGACAGGTGACCAGTTAGAAGACTGAGTATAATAATTTAATAATTAAACTAGAAATACATAAAAGAGACAAATTGTTTGTAACAAGAAATTCTGAAGTGAAAATGAATGATGTCTCATGCATGACTCATTAATAACATTTAACAGTCAGTTTAAACAAACTTTGATCCTGTTAAAGAAAATACAACCAACAATAAACAAACTTTGCCAAATTAGTTTCAACATGAAACTTTTAAAATCAGAATAATCAACGCTTAATAGAATTTCATAAAAAGCCAACAGGAATAAGCTGTGTGCACTCCACCCAAAAATGGGACTTTGTCATGAAGAGTATTCAATTCTATAAAGATGTTTGATTGGTGTTAATTGGTTTATACTGAGTTGTCTTACTGTAACTAAAAATTGATAGAATAATTAAGTTGGCCTTACAGTTGATCATAAATTCTTCTTTACAAAATATGTCAACAGATTACCTTTTACTTAAGATCACACACATTAAATTCATTTATTTCTGGAAAGTCGAAGTTGACATAAAAATGGATCAAGATGAGCAAGATGAGGCGCCAGGTCAAGAGAACTAACTACACACATGCAGGCTTAAATTGTTGTTAGTCTTTGAGAATTAGTAATGTTTCATACCTTTTTCTAGATAACAACTTATTTTATGTCTGCAAAAAAATATATAAATATTGCACACAAGTATACAAGGAATGGGCTTGGATGACTCTTTTCCTCAGTGTTTGGTGAGAAGCAGCCATATTAAAACCATCCCTTCTCTTTTTTGCATGTTAACTGATAGTGAGAAGAATCAAATCATCAATGAAAATTATGAGAGGAAAATCTCCTAAGTGAACATATACCGGTATATTTAATTTTACACTTTAAAGTTTTAATCTTTTAATGTACATTTAATTTCTGAATTACAATTATGTTTACCTGGTAGTTATTATAATATGTTTTAATAAAACTTTTTCTCTCAAACCAATGATAGAGCCCAGCCCTTGTTAAAATTTCTAAATAAGGAGAAAATCTTGCATTGTGAAGCAAACAAACACACTACTGGATGAAAAGCCACAGGTGTCCATAAATCATAATACAAAATTTAATATATATAGTAATATACACAAAAAAATTATTTATCTTGGTTCTTGATTCAAAATGAAAATCTAAAAATTGAAATAAAGATAAAAACTAAGCTTCAAAATGTAATTTCATTACTAAGCAAAATTTCAGCAAATCCTTGTCAAGAACCAAGAGTGACTACAGATATTACACTGTAAAGGTAATCCACCGAAATGTGGTACTTACATCTCTGTTTGCGATACTCTGCCTTCTGTAGCAGGTTTGCCTGTTTGGCAGCCAGAACAAAAGCTAGGACTGCCATGGCGAGGGCGTTGAAGACGAGGACAATGGCGAGGATGAAGGCCCAGCGGACCTGACACTGACCCACGCGGTACTTGTCAGCGTCTTTACCACACGTCCTTCTAACCATCTCATCGTCCCAACCGTTGGGGTATATGATGCAGCCCAGGGCCATACACACACCTACAATGTTAACAGCAATTCAGTATTCCTTTATAAAAGTTTGTTTACAGTATATTACTGACTCTTGTGTTGTAAGTTAAAATCAAAACTGAGGCCAGACTTCAGCTCTTTTCTGATTGATTTTCAATTTTCACTTCAGGGAAATCTTCACCCATGATTTGAAAAAAAGATTTAACTTTGTCAAGATGTATATATAACTCCCTTACATCCGATGGTCTGTAATGCTCCACAAATCTTTAGCACAGTGGCGGCTTTCAGGAAACAGAAGAGCAGCAAGCAGACGACGGAGAAGATGAAGACAAGGTTACAGACCCCAACCAACATGCTGGCGGCACGGAACGAGTCGTTGGTCAAGCTGGCGAAGTCCATGAAGTCCCCACGACAACTGTACTCCCCGCCCACCTGTAGCCGTTCGCAGTACTCATACAGACCGAAAAACCCCACCCCCGGGGAGGTCTCTGTGTCCCCCAGCCACTGGGGCTGGATGAAGGCGACGGCGTTCAAGATCACAAAACACGCTGAGAAAATCCCCCAGACTACGGTGACCACGCGAAGATTCCTGCGGTATGTCAGGTGGTGCATCCGTTTGTACTCAGGCAGGTGCTCTGCCTCGTGATCCATTTTGGATTTCTTTTAATTTGAATTTCAAACTCCCCTTTTCTTTCTGCGAAGTCCGAGCGACTTTTTGTTTGGGTGAGGTATAGTTTTCTAACCTTCGGTTGCTGAAGAGTTCCACTAACCGGTTTGACAGGTTACCTGTTTATAAATAGAATTCATTTAGTCGGCGGATCGTTAATTTCAACTAAGTTGACATATTGAAAACAAATAATTTATGTGCAGATGAGACCTGCATTTATTTTTTAAAATAATCTTCTCACCATTTTTTTTCAAAGAAATTCATAGATCTAAATATTTCACTACACTTAATCAAAGCCGTATCATAAAGATAAAACTTCTCCAGTTTATAATCTCAATTGTACATATATTTACATATCATGATATACGCTGAGTAAATATGTATACCATGCGGAAGATGATTAATTAACCCAAATCTGTTTATCTTTTATCCAAAATATTTTAAATTCTAAATCTTGTCTAATGTTTCATAAATACATTTTCCTTTAAATTTGAATCGGATAGAATATATTTAGTAAATCAGTTTCATTAGAAATGGATCTATATTTGCTTTGAATGAAGCTTCAATATTCCTCTTTTAGTTTCTTTTATGCTCATACAATAAGCACAGGCACTTGGGACAGCTTGGGATACTTGGGAAGAGCCTATGGAAAAAAAGGAGAATTATACTGGAGCCTTTTGCTTGCCGAAAAAGCTAGTGACGGGGTGGGGTGGGGGTGGGGAGTTACACTGAGAATCCTAATTTAAATGCAAGATATAATGATCAAATTGTTTAAACATATATCATTATTTACATGTACGTATGATAGATTTGATCACTCCCCGGCCGAAATTATCACCTCATAATATTCAAAGAATGATTCCTTTGTTCCATTCAAAGAATGATTCCTTATATCATGTAAATCGCTAAGAAAATTGTGTGTATTTATTTCAAATATTTTCGATGCTGTCTGTTCCCCTTAGTTGTTTTCCTATTTTGATCCTTTATACCATAGCCTTACATAAGTAGTGATTCTATAATATGTCCTTTTTATTCATATCATGATAACATGATATAGTACTCCTTTTAAGTGAAATATTGTTGGAATTAACATTGTCATTTGCTATAATTGTTATACTTTAATAATTTTTTATACTATTCATTGGCATGTCTTTCTCTTGTAATTATAATAATATGTAATGTACTTGTCTGTTCTGGACTCTGAATTAGTAATAAACGATCTGTATTCTGTATTCCATTCTGTATCCTTTTCCTGTGTATGTATATTTACCTCTGACGATTTGTATATTTGTATTCGATATATGTTCCTCATGTACCAAATTATTTGATTTGAGAGAATAAACTGAACTGAACTGTAACTTATTACTGATATTTATATAATTTTCAGAAGTTGTACGATCAAATATTATAATATTAATCATGCAAACCCGCTTGCGCCTCCAACAATACGTCATTTGAATTTATTGGGCTGTATAGTACCAAATCGATTCGTAGTGTTATCACAGACAGAGACACTGGAAAATGTAAATATATACATGTATATATATACACACAATTTATAAAGTCGTTATCATCGTACTCACAATTTAGATTTTTTATTGAGTTCAACCCCCCCCCCCCCCCCCATTTTTGCATTTAACAAACATATTCATGTACCGCATTAATATGTCCAGGAATGAACTAGATTGAAGTTTGTTGCTGCATGTATTTGCCTATTTTGGTTACTTTATCTTTACAATATTTCAATTATGATAAGTTTAAATCCATGTATTCTAGTGTACGTGTAGCATAATTTTTAACTTCGGGCTTTATTGGATTTGATCATGCCCCGACCGAAATTATCACCTCATAATACTCAAAGAATGATTCCTTATTCCTTAAATGATTCTTTACCGGAATATAAACTTGGTTGGCCACGTGATCAAATCCTGTAAGGCCCGAAGAAGTATTCCAGCAAAGTACTTAGTATGCTTTATTTTGTATTTCATGCAGATAAAGACGGTAAAAGAAAAATACGTAACCCGCGCCAGGAAATGTTTTTAATCTTTTCAAGGCACTCAATGATGGCGTATGTTACAGGAAGTTAGTTATTATTAGTTATAGAATTTTGCATCTTCCCAAGTCAAGGGTTTTTTAATCCGCTCTGCTTCTCACAAGATTTTTGAGACGCGGAGCGGGTTCTGAAACAATTGACTTGGGAAGATGAGAATTTTGATGATCTCGCCAAACAAATACTGTGTAAAACTCATTTATTTATTTATTTTACATGTTACATGTTCATGCGCGGATATAGGGGAGGGGGGGTCCGACCCCCTCCCACCTTCCCCAGAAAATGAAAATTTATTAAATTTACATAGCAAAATTATTGCAAATATGCCTCCCCCCCCCCCCCGGCAAATACAATTATCCTTCGGACCCTCCCCCCCCCCCTGGAAAAATTTTCTGGATCCGCGAATGCATGTTGACTATTTTAGAAAGGGCACGGGACCGGTGTCCTACGGCCATGTTGCAGACAGTCCAACAACAATATAAGACACAGTCTGGTTCGAATGGCATACCAGAAGTTTAGCATTTTGATACAAATTGATTGGGATGCCTTGTTGATGAGTGTCCGAGTATACTAGTCATAGCCAGACGACACAGCGGTATACTGGCTACGGCACACCCCTACCGAGTCTCAAACAAATCAATCACAATTATATGTTTCTCTTCAGGATACCAACGTCTAAGATTAGTCACCATTTCAAATTATTGTTGTCCATTTTCTTGTTCTTAAGTTTGACAAAGCGGGTCTTGATTTGTATCTTCGTTCCTATGGACTAATTTCGTTCTTCCGTTATCTGACTATACCTTCTATCTGTTGTCTTAGAGCCCGCGCGGGAAGACAAGATGGAGGACGGCATTCCAAACAAGTCGGCGTCTCCTGAACATTTCGGGGTCCACGGTACAAAGGGAACCGTCCTTGATTAGTCGTATCCGGGTTGGCGATTAGTTTGATTACTTAATAAGAGAAGCTGTCAGGAGTTTTGATAACAAACACCTTGAAAATGAAATCTGTTTTCGTTACTGGAATGTTTCGCCGCTGACTTGTCAACTTGTCTCAGGTTTACCATTTCTGTACCATTCATTGCAATATTAAACCTTGTTTTGTTTGTCCTAAAGTGAAGATATTTTGTAGTATTCATGCTTTCCACTAAACACAGTTTATCAAACTGACATCACTGAAATGATCCTAATTCAATTTTTATGTACGACCATACATACATAGATGATTTGATAAATACATTTATTGTTTATATATTGTATATTGTGCATATTTAAAAACGTATACAGTATTACATGTATGAAATCTCAAAGGTTTTCCTGTTTCTCTTCTTTGTAAAAAAAAAATTACCTTGGTATTCATATGCACACAATATTAAACAAAGGAAAAAAATCTTAAAAGTTTGTATCTAAATAAAGTTTCTATAAACAGGTTGTATAACTTTAATTAATAAAAAAAACTTTATCACCGATGAGGGAACCCCCTGATTCTGATATCGGGGTGCTTCCTGTTTAGGATTAACAGTGTTAAGATAACGGGCCCCCTCAAACACAAGGTCTCGGGTACCGGTTCCTTGCTGTCAAGTTTCAAAGAGGCATATCGATGAAGCCTCGTACAACCCACGCTGTATCTCTCTGTCAACATGACTACATAGTGTTTATCCTCCCTAACTGTCGCCTTCTGCGATCGGATCAAAGAACGACTCCTATTGGCGGAATCTGTCGGACTTTGATACGGACGTTTCGTCAGGTCTGTTTACTTATTACCCTTATTACCAAACCTATCATCACTGATACGGCCATTCACTCGAAAGATACCAAACCTGTTGAACCAGTACGAGAAAAGAAAAAAAAAACCCTTGGATCTGAAAGCGAACTTGTTAGAATTTTGACTCTTTTCGGAACAAACAAGGAATCAGTTGGCAATGCTTTGGATAGTTAGCGTGTTGTGTCTGGCGTTGCCCGGTTTCTCCTCTGCCTGCAGCCTCGGTATGTGGAAGGCGGACCCTGCGGACTGTGGCAAGTTCCGCATGTGTTTGCTGGGCCGGGAGACGGAGTTCAAGTGCCCGGATAAAACGGTCACCAACCAGATGATGCAGGCCTGCGTCCCCCAGGGATCCTACATGGACACCTGTAAACATTTATTTGCAACTTAACCTACAACTTAAATAAGTTTACATGTATGTTTAGAGAGCTAGATGGTCGTTGCTTTTTTTTTTTTTTTTTTTTTAGACTGCATTGATCTCCTTTTGAAGAAGAGATCGGTATAAAGATGCAGGAAAATTCTCAAATATAAAAGATAAACTATATCGATTTTTTCTTTACTAAATGATAGTTTATAGTTGAAAAATCGTATATAAAACTTGTAGGTAGATCTGATGGTTAATTTATTGTCCATCCAGCCGCAGAAAAGGAATTCTTTACCTTTTATTTTGTCATGTTGCGAAATATACAATTTGATTTCGTAAAATATATTTAATAATGAATTCACTGCAATATAAAAATTTTCGTAAAATATAATAGTATTTAGTTATGAAAAATGAATTAGCTGCAAATGAGCTCAAGGAAATTAATCGCTCGAACAGTATATTAAAGAAACGTAACATAATGATATATTTACACTTTGAAGGACTTTGGTGTATCTATTTTCGTAATTATTTGATTCTGATCAACTGGAAAAGTTAGTTGATATTATACATTGTTTTCCAACTCTTTGATTTGAATCAAAGTCGTTTCAATCCCTTTCACGTGCAGATACCATTTATTATCTGCATGGGGGACAATTATCTTAAATCTAATATTTATGGTGGAGAATAAAATGAAATGAACAGAATGAAGATAATTTTTCTTTGAGTATGAGTTGGATTGAGGACGTTTTGTAAATGCAAATCTGAAAAAATCCAGTTAATTCTTCAATAAAGCGATAGAGCCCTTAACAATGGTTGAACATGCAATTTGAAATGCACTATTCTGTTCTGGCGACAGAAATATATTTACTTTTTTCTTTTAGGTTCAAAGACTCAGAAAACGGTCACAGGAAAGACATTGATGACCTCAAAACCAGATCCCGCAAAAACGGATAATCCGACAACACAGAAAACGGAAAAACCCACCACCCCCAAACCTCTCACCCAGGCGCCGAAGGTCAACCCCTTCATGGAGATGTGTAAAGCCTCACCCACGGCGGTCCTCCCTCACCCTCAGAGCTGTGCTAAACAGGTGGACTGCTCCCTGGTGATGAAGGGGATGGTGGGGGTGATGGAATGCCCCTTCCCGACCCTGTGGAATATGGACACCAAGCGCTGTGACAACCCGTTCACCGTGAAGTGTGGGACGCGATGGGAGCCCAAGGACGCGTGTAAGGATAATTTCTAACAGAATTACAGTTAGTTATAATTCGACATAATAGCCTATTATTTTAAAGGATGCGGATAAGGATACTATATAACAGAATTACTATACCGACTCTTTCTGTAAATACGGGAAAGGACGGGCTCATTTCTTTCAATTGAGGTATTAATAATACATGTTACTGTAATACGTGTATCAAGTATTCGAAACTTTCCCATCAAAATAACGCGTATTGATTAGATTACATTTTTCCCATTGAAAAAAATAGTGAGAAACAAAATGGAAATCTAAAAGAAATAGGTAACAGTTAACAGGAATTTTTGGATGCAAATATACATGTATATTTTATTTTTTTTTCAAATAAATTAACTATTTTTTTTAATATTAGTACATGTAACAATTGTGCACAAGTAGCAAAATTATGTGTGTTTTATGATCTATGTAAATGAGTCGTCTAAAATATCGTATTAAAAAACGTTCGTGTTTTTCTTTTAGGTGATTACGAGAGCAACGAATGTAAGCACTCCGCGCATTGCGTGCCATGTGAGGTCAGGTTCCCCAGCTGTAAGGGTCGGGCCGACGGGATCAACGCATGGTCAGGCCGGGAGCGGACCCCGTACTTCGTGGTGTGTGAGAACGAGCGCCTGGTTCGTCAGGGACAGTGCACGTACGACGAGGAATCAAACATCGTGTTCGATCCAATCGAACGCGCCTGTGTCCGGCTCTAGTTTTTTTTAACAATAAGGGCTGAGTTACAGTGACTTTTCAGACTAAAGAATTCAGCCATTTCCCGATGTAAATGTTAATAATGGCTGGGAAATTAATTAAATCGCAACACCATTAACTAATAATGGCGCCATCATTGTGTTCGAATATCAATTATTTTGTGGAATGAAGACTTTGTCATTTTCTTGTTATAAATGCAAATCAAATTTATTTTTGAAAATAAATGATGATATTCTGAGATTTTCTCCTTATCAGCTTTTCTGATCCAAAGGTTTTGTCCTTACATTGTTCAGTAGGCAATGGCGTAGGAACCGGTGTGGCAGGGACAGAGACTGATAAGTTGAATCAAAATTGATGCTTATACATGCATAGAAGCATCTGTAATTAAATGCGAGTAGCCTTATCTTGATACACATTTTGTCGTCAAACGTAAATAATTCGATCATTTCATTCAGTGTCATCAAATGAGTGACACTACTGACAACAATATAAATTAAATGAAAGAATAATTAGACACATCCTAGAATATCAAATCAAATCCAAATCTGTTTCACCCCCTCCCCCCATTAATCAAATTCGACGCCCTGATATGAAATACCTTCCGATGCCCCTGCAAAGGGTTCCTTAAGTATTGATCTGACATTGCTTCGGTCTACCAGTTGATGTCAAAATACTTTAATGCATGCTTTGTAATGCCCATTTATGTAGCAAAAAATGAAAAGAAATTTCACTCAAAACTTCAGTTTGGATTAAGAGATATTTGTTATAATCTTCCTAAAAAAAATCAGCAAATGTATCTTAATTTATAAAATTTTATTATTAATAGACATTTGATATATGATATCATAAACACGCATCATATTAGATTACAACCAAACTGAATACACTAACAAAGATTAATAAACAGCTGTGTAGATTATAACGGACCAAAGTATCACATGTAAAACTCTCACACTGTTGTATCGCTCGTATACAAATACCAATACGCAATATTACTTATGAGATAAAAATAAAAAATATACATACATTCTGACTCACATTGTCAAAAAAATAAAACAGATGATATGTTCCATCAGCAGTTTAACTGCTAGTTCAAATAAAGGAGAAATTAAAAAAAAAACCAAACAGTCCGCATACTGTGTACCAGTACATTCATTTAAATGATGCACAAAAGTACGAGTATACACAAAGTACTGGTATACCTGAATACTGAAATTTTCTTCACACTTTTCCATCTCTTTCTGTATCAGCATAAATGTTGCCTTATTCACATTTCTAATATTAAAATCTAGGGTTGTCTAGTAAGTAGTTGAATTATCAATCAGCTGCTCTTATGAAAATGTCCATAAGTTATTCAGTTGAAAATGTCTACTAGTTGTCCATGAGATAATGTACACCAGTTGTCCAGTTGAAAATGCAGTAAAAAAACATACATCAGTTGTCCAGTTGAAAATGTGCATCAATTATGCAGCTGAATAAATTCATCAGCTGTCCTGTTGACTTCCATCAATTTTCCAGTTGAATAAATTCATCAGTTGTCCAGGTGATATCATTTGTCCAGAGCCTGGATCAGATCCCTGAAGTCTGTCACGAACCATGCTGCCTTCTGTTTCACACTCTCCCTAATTACATTCCCTCCGTAACCAATGAATGCATCCTGTAAAAGTACAGTTACTGATTACTGACTGATACCTACCAGATACTCCTGGATGATTTACAGACAAATTACTGTAAAAGTGGTTATTAATGCGAGGGGGAAATTTACACTAGTTACCCAGTAAGCTTAAACCACATAACACTAGTGTAACCCCGCACGTATGGTTACAAAAATGAAAACTTTAGAGTGGTAAATCATGCAACCGCACATTTAATACCCACGCGTATTGTTTGACTACAGAAAATGCGTACTACTTTAACACCAACTTTTACAGTATTGCAAACTGTCTCATGTTTATGATAACATAAGTTAATGCTGACATAGAAATATGAAGACTTATTGCAAACTGACTCTTAAATAAAACAACTGATTGTTCAAATATTGATATACTAGCTTGTTGGAGTTCAAACATTAATAACTAGCTTGTTGGAGTTCAAACATTGACATACTAGCTTGTTGGAGTTCAAACATTGACATATTAGCTTGTTGGAGTTTAAACATTGACATATTAGCTTGTTAGAGTTCAAACATTGACATACTAGCTTGTTGGAGTTCAAACATTAATAACTAGCTTGTTGGAGTTCAAACATTGACATATTTAGCTTGTTGGAGTGCAAACATTGACATACTAGCTTGTTGCAATATGACTCAGATAAAAAAAAATGTCAAAAACCCCACATTAACACAGTTATAAATATGTAAAATAACAAACGAATGAACATGTTATGCTTCTGTGCTATCTGCCCATGGTGATTCCTTTACCATCAAGAAAATTTGAATTGCTTATTTTTCTTCGGTATAATAAAATATCTATATAATGACTAGCTAGTTTATTGTCTCCCTTGACAACAACTATTTCACTCGTCTTTGCCTCTGGAAACAGTTTCTGTGTCGGGGGGACAATAACTTCCTATCGTCCTATTTGCTACCCACTGATTCAGACATGATTTCTCACTGCACTCTGACAATTTTCAGTAACTTATATCAAATAACTTACAGCAGGAGGCACGGCTTCCATGTCTGTTGCTCCATCCCCGACCATGACTAGAGTTTTGACTCCACGCTCTTTTTTTATTATTCTTGCCACAATGGCCTTACCCCCAGAGGATGATGTAGGCTGGTTGTCATCAAAGCCTGCATAGTCTCCTAGTAACAAATAAAAAACCCAGAGATGATCAAAACTCTATTTACTTTGAGTGTAATGCCTCGAATCTATATGATAAACTTTAATACATGTATTTCCTTTCAGCTTAGCTAGGAAAAATGGGGAAGAAGAGATTTATTGGTAAATACAAGTGGGATAAACAAACCATAGAAAAAAAGCTTCAAAGATAATCCTGATAAAGAACAAAGTAGACAAACTTTTGTGAAGTGAGCAACATTACCATTAAAGTAGAACTTGAGTTGGTTGGCAAACACATTTTGTGCTGGAATGTTGAGTATTTTGGCTGCTGGCAGAATGATCGAAGTGAAACCTCCCGATACTAAAAAAACTTGCTTATTTCTTTTATGGAGCTCAGCTATAAGTTCCCTGTAAATAAAATAGCCATCATTAGACGATCACAAAACTAATTACAATGGACACCTTCTCTCATATTCTCATACCTATTTTGAAGTTTGAAATAAGGAATTTGAGTTAAACATATGTCATAGAGAACAAGTTGAGAAACAATACTAGCTTTTTCACTTATAATAACATACTCTTTCTTTATTTTTAACTCTAACTTTAATCAGTATTTCTATTTCCTATAAAAAGAACGGCTACATACATTATATCACATTACATGCTAAACCCACCGAACATTAGGGGAGAACTGTGGGGGATGCTGTTGCAAGAACTCCTCCAGTTTTTGTCGGGAGGGTTTCACGATTTGTAACCTTGCCTCAAGGGCCTCTCTAAAAGACACTCCTCCACCCATCGCTCTTGTGGTCCTACAAATAAAATAGAACAATTACAGTAAAACACGCTTATAACGAACTGCCAGGAACAGCGATTTTACTTTGTTATAAGCGTAATTCGTTATATCCATTAAGTTTACAACAGGTAATGAAGTCACAGGGAATAAAAATCACTCCGCTGTAAGCGTCAATTCATTATAAGCGTATTCGCTATAACCATCTTTTACTGTACAAGGAATTACAGAATACTGGTAGAGGTTTTAATAGTTTACTGAATTGCTCAATCTGGAATACAATTATAAACAAATGTGATGAGAGAAAGTAGACTTGGTTTTGAACCAAATTAAATAAACAAAGCCAATTTACCATTCCTGTACCTCTTTCCCCACTCCACAGAACTTAGCCAGTTCATCCAGAGCCTCGTCCACCAAAAGGGTGGAGTCCACGTCAAAGCACACAGCGTCCGCCCCCGCCCATGACCTTTGCGTCTCCTCCAAGGTCAGGCCCATAGCAGAGACAAGCTGGCAGAAACTGCAAGGGAGCAAATCATATCATAAAAGTTGCAATGCATATTACAAGGGTTATAACAAGGGAATAAAGTAGCCTGGTCATCATAAAATCTATTGAAAAGCACCCCTGACTTACTCAATGTAACTTTACAAAAAATGCTAAGGGTGAGTGCTGTTTTCATTTTATTTTTTTTTGGGGGGGGGGGGGATGGGGGTGGGGGTAGGGGGAGGTGTCCTAAATAAAAATTTTAAGGAATGTTGTAAGTTACTTGTACATGAACATTGTTTCATTACCAGTACATGCACTGTAGAAAAAATACACACAGACTGTGGAATATGGTCTGATGCAGAAGTGAAGATCTGGTCAGAGTCGAGGGAAGAGTTTTCATCAGGTTAAAGGAAACCTTTTGAATTATAACAAAACAAATTTCAGATATCTTTTACCAATACACTCAACATAACTCAAGAATATTTATAATTTATAATTAGTTTGTTTAATTTAGGAATGGATGACACTTCCTTGGTACTGGATCAAACTTTGAAAATTCAAGTCCATCCGTACTTTTATATTTTTTTCTTTCAACTATCAAATAATATTTAAACCTCAAATGCCATTTTTATATAAATGGTAAAGTTGCATTTTACAAGAAATGTCACTTTTGTATCTGGGTTGGACATACATATGAATTACAGACTTTAAGCCCCAAGATATTAAGGCACCAGCAACTTGAGCAAAGACGTTTAGGCCACAAGATGTTTAGGCCCCAAGATTTTTAAGATGTTTATAGGCATCTATTGATTTTATTTATACTTTGTATGTATCCCAATCTTGTGCATTAATAGTTGAAATATCACTGCTTTTGAGTAGTTTTAAGGAAATAAATGCATTAACAATTTACTCATCTCATACACAAAGAAAAGGAAGGCTCTTTTTTATTTCTTTGTGCTACAATAATTATTCAATATTTAAATTAACCCCTTGTTTGGAAATAAAATACAATAAAATTAAATATTCTGAATTAGAAAATTATTTGATAATTAAGGATGACGACCCACTTCGCTTTGCGCAGATATATCGCACACATAAAAGGAGTGATTGCTACGAACATCGACTTCTCAATATCACGTCACAATCACTAAAACTCAATGAAAAATTGCTTATGATGCAATATATAGCTGTTCTATGTCATCAATACAGGCTTTGTGTAGTGCAAGTAGTGGCTGACCTTCAGTTTGCTATAATTTACCATACTAAAACACGCTTTTCAACATTATTTAACATGCACAAATTTCCTTAGGGGATGTCACAGTACTGTAGTGAGTTTTATATTAGCTCAAGTTATTTATAACCATGTACATAGATTAGTTAACAAAGTAACAGATATATATCTCTATTAAATTAGTCAATAAATTAATTAAATTTAAAAGATGATGTTGGTGCCTAAACATCTTAATATAGGCCGGTGCCTTAACATTTTGGGTCCTACACCATATTGGGGCCTAAACATCTTATCAATTAGGTGCCTGAACGTCTTGGGACCTAAAAGTCTTGCTACTTCTGCTCACTCCCCCAAGTCAACTGTGATCCCCTCCCCCAGAGGGGGGGAGGATTTTGTGAGTTAATTCAAGTCCTCAAGTAAATACACAATTCATAAATCAAATCAAATCCAATTTTTATCTTACCTGATGCCAAGAAGGGGAACTATATGGTGGTGTCAATCGCTGAATCAGGTTAATTCCTCACCTTACCGTGCGGCCTGGCTGACGACGTGCATGCGGCAGTACTACGAACCCGGTCTATTTCCGACGAAAATGTATGTTGATCCCGACCCGAATTTCAACAAATTTGCCGGTTAAAAATCCTAAATACTTTCGGAAATATTTAGATTTCGAGATAATGTCCACTTCAGGTGTCCCTCCTAAAACATGGCAACCATCAAGTGTTACCATAGAGACAACGTAAGTATGCGACATTTTATTTGGGAGCATGCCTTTTCAAAATGCTGTAGAGAATGGTCTCCCGAATTTTCTTTGTTTCAAATCATACATGTATCATTACACCAGTCAATGTTTTTGTTAGAATCAACCTAATGTTTTGTGATATTTTTTCGTTATTGTGAATCTCAGTAAATAGAATATATGTTATTACAACTACATGTATTTAGTAAAAATAGTTATTATCCAGCATTCCAGCTGTTATCTTTTAAGAAATTGTCTTGACTGAAAGCTACAGAATTTATAGGGTTTAAACAGAGTAACTTATGGGCATTTTACCCTTTTTAAACCACAGAGTCTGGTCCATCATGTTTTCTCCAATTAGAATGCAAATGAGTAGATCAGGCTAGTAAATCTTGGCTGAGGTTTCTTTCATATAATAATTTCAACCATAATTAATAAGGTCTAATATTTACTGTTTTGATTTGGGCCAGGCTTTGTCACTGGGTTAACAGATGTGCGACTATCAGTCAATATGTCTCAATAGCTCAGTGATTAGAGGGCTGGCACGGTATGCCAGAGGCCTTGGTTTCGAGTCTCGTGACTTGACTTTTCACTACCTGTTAAATCTTTTTAAATCCAATGACCTAGTCTGAAGATTTTTGTTTTTTATTATGTTATCATGACACAATGTCCGGTTATTAAAAGGATAACATGAGTCCACAGCCTTCAGTTGGAGAGAGAAATAAAAGCATATAGTCATACCTAAGCACCCTATGAATGATAATGCAGGAAGTCTAAATACATGCATGTCTATGAATTTGAGGAAATCCTCATGTTGGTTAAAAAATTTACAAAAATAATTCTTTTACAGGATGGGTCAATTTGTTTTTGAACTTTATTGGAAGCATGCACCGAGCACTTGCAGAAACTTTGCTGAGTTGGCCAGGAGAGGTTACTATAACAACACCAAGTTTCACAGGATCATCAAGGATTTCATGATCCAAGGTGGAGATCCTACAGGAACAGGTTAGTTCAAAATTGATGATCCTATCCCAATATTTTGTTTTCAATTTTTAAATCAAGAGTATTTATTACGGTATTAGTGTTAATGAAATGTACAGAAACATGTACATGGCGCATATCTTGTTGGTAATTTGATTTTGATTGAAATAAATTTTGTGTGCTTTATTAATATCAGAAAATGAGTTTATTAACGTACGTAAATACACAGTACAAGCTTTTATGTATTTTTAATTTCAGGAAGAGGGGGCGCCTCGATTTATGGGAAGGAGTTTGATGATGAGATTTCAAATGAACTAAAACACACAGGTAAAATGAACCTCAATATTAATAAAATGCTTGTGTCCTGTTAAATTTTCAATGAAACTACAAAACCTGTGATATAAAAAAACCGAAATCAATTATCACGTTATGTAAAATTTGACGTCATATCTTAAATAAAGGGAAGTTGATCTTATGTCACAAATCTGTGAGTTATCTCCCTGTAGCCGCAAACCTTACCTTAAATTCTCAATGTTCTTTTCAAATGAAGTTAATAGGAATTATCATTCAGTTTTGGGTACATGAAAGACTTCAGTACTTATTCTAAATCATTCAAATACAACTAATAGTCTAGTCAATGCAGAGAAAAAATAGTCCGAAATTGAACAAATTGCAACAGAATTTTTTCTTTAGTTTAGAATAGCAATACGCACTCTGAAGCTCATATAAAATGTTTAGAGCATTCAAGTTAGGGGAAAGTGATTTTTTTAGGTCCTAAAAATGGACGCAATGACACAAAGGCAACATGGAGAAACAAATCTTTTTACATAAAACGCTTTATGTATTTCACTCTTAAATGAAAAAAATTATCACATAATTACATCAAGTTGTAAATAAAATTTATAGATATTGGTGTTTAACAGTATTAAAGATTTTTTATAGTTCTATTACATTTATTTAAATATTTTTTTTTAAGTTTGAGTCATTACCAAATATACAAAAACTTTCAGAACATGGTTACCGGTAAAACAAATTGCAGCACTTTATTCACTTTTATTTTAAATATTAAAAAATTACATGCACATTTATACAGTGCAGTTAAACAGTTGATATTGGATATTTTCATTAGCATCATCTAAAGTGCCCAATAGGTCAGGCTCAAAAGAATTGGAACAAGTTCCACAGCATTCGCAACAACTTAGGGAATGTCACAGAAGTGGCCGTCATTTCTTTTGAATCACACATATTTGATATTAATTACTAGATTCACAAATACAGGTAAAACTATTTACATGTTTATTCACATTATTCCAGAGAATAGTCACATCAGATAATATGTTTAATCCATGTGCACTGTGCAAATAAAACCAAACCCCAAATCTCCACTCTATTCTACTCTACTCAACTCTACTACTGGAAATCTAAAGCTCGTTATATGTATATACTACTCTGGCTCCAATTGATGATTATCTCAAATCATTAGCTCCAATCTATTATTTAACTAGCTTCATTTCTACATCTGTCTCTATATAAAATTCTAATCATCTTGTCTGAACTCCAACTTGACCTTGGCTTCCAATTCGACAAACAATAGCTCCCATGGCTCCAATAATTAAAAGCCCACAAACTTGACCACTCTAGACATTGCTCCATTCTTAATCGCCCAAACACAGCTTATAACCCTTTTATACATGGTTAAATTTGGTCACCAAAACATTAGGTACAGCCTTTTTATTGTTTTTCTTCTTTTGTGCTTTGAGAAGATTCATTCTATTGGCAAAAAGAGTTTCGTGCATAAAAGGTTCAATTTCTGATTTTTTTTGCAATCTCTTTTATATCAGTGATGTCTTTCATACGTATATGATATCTGTAATTTCTGGTGACGGGCGTGCCCCCCATCGCTGCGCCTATAATTTGTTTGTAATATTGTCCGTTAAACTTGGCAGCTGAGAGGTGACATAAATTATTAAAGCAAAATTAAAAACTTTGACTTAATTTTTTTTCAATTTTCCCCTGACTAAATTTTTCTAAAGTATTAGTATGTTAAAACATGGACTAAAAACTATTCAAATTTCTTTGAATAAATTCTGTTGCAATTTGTTCCATTTCAAACCTAGGTTGACCAGACTATGTTGTACCTTTTAGAAAGATGTTGACGGTTTCATGGCTCTGTTAGTAATTACGAATCCTATGTACATGCATACATGTACCTCAGACAAAGTACTGGTATGCCTAACATACCTAATGGCATTGACAAATTGAATATGAATGTGTTATTTAAAGATTTTATTTACTACCAATGAGTGATCATCTCTATGTGGCCTACATTTAGGTGCAGACATTTTATCTATGGCAAACAGCAGACGTTTTACTAATTGGTCCAAAAAATTCTTATTTTCTTCTGTTACTTACTTAAAGGTGCAGGAATCTTATCGATGGCAAACAGCGGTCCTAATACTAACGGAAGTCAGTTCTTTATCACCCTGGCCCCCACCCAGTGGTTGGACGGTAAACACGCAATCTTCGGGCGGGTCAGTAGCGGGATGACTGTGGTCCAGCGGATCGGTCTGGTTGAGTGTGACAACGATGATCGCCCGGTGGACGAAGTAAAGATTGTCCAGGCCTACATCACGCCTTCCTGACCTGTGCCATCCCCTGGTGTATAGTTTATAAGGACTAACATTCAGAGCCCCGTGGAAGGGCTATTAAGGATTGAATGTTACATCAGACCTTGTATAATGGCAGCTAGAAATACATTGTACTTTTGAAAAAAAAATGATTTTGTTTATTATTACAGGAGGACATTAAGATGTTGGTTTCAAAGTACATGTATAATACAAATTGGTTTCAAAGTACATTTACATTGTGAATTCATATGATAAGTCAATCTCTTATACATTGTAACTATAAATACTACACATGTACATGTATTACATATGTATTCTAAACACGGAAGAATATATCTATGAAGAAAAAGATTTTTTTTAATTTCAAGTTTAATCAATTTTTATTTGAATTTTTTCTTCAGAATTTGTTTCTAGATAAATGCATGAGATCATTTCTGAAGTGTTTGAGTCCTTTTTATTTTAAAAAGTGCATAGAATATCATTATGTATATTATCAAATGAACATGTAAGTAAGGTCAGTTGGGGCCTAAAGCTGTCAGTTAATTGATCTGTAATCGGCATGAATCATACTTAAAGCATTTTCAATAAATTTTATCACTTTTCATTATGTGTAGCATTGTCAAGTAGTGGGGGTGTGTGGGGTATGTGAGCTTGCTTACTTTTTCTTTCATTAATAGTGAGATATATAAGATTTTTACATCTTTACATCTGTACATCTGACTGTACATGCAGTCATCCTTCCTAGGGAAAGTATCACTTAACTGTATAGGGGATCCTCAATATAGCCTGTTAACAGTGGTTAAAGAGGAAGGCTCACTATATACATACAGCCATCCTTCCTGGGGAAAATATTACTATTTAGAAAGTCTATCATTCCGAACTGTGTGTGATCTGGTCAATTTATTTGAACCCATTGCAAGCCGATTTACATTAATTTTTTAATTTATTAGGTAGACAGGTTATATTGTAATACATTGTCAATTCTGAGTAACATCAGTCTGTGAAAAAAACCCTGAAAAAAATCCGAGTTTGGAAATTGATGTCTAAGTGTTCACTTACGGATTAAAATATCTTAGAAACATGCTGATATAGCTTTGCAACTAATATGACTTTTGGTTTTTGTTTTTGTTTTCTGGGTTTTTGTTTTTTTTTACATTTCAGATAATTTGATGTGAATGCAATGGCGCAAATATGTAAATATGATTTTTTTTAAAAAGAAAAATATTTTTAAAACGATTTCTTGATGGACGTTTCAAAACATTCAGTTTTTTTTATTCATTAAGAAATAAAACACACATCTCGAAAATGCATAATTATTTGTAAATTAAACAGTAAGTCACATTTGTAAACATGTACTGTGTAATGGTGTAAACATGTACTATGTAATGGCGCAGACTTGCAAGCGAAGATATTTCTGGAAAAAGTATTTTCATATTTTTTCTCTCCATTTCATGCATCGTCGCAAGCCAATGGTTTTGTGTCCATTCTATTTCGTGGAAATTGAATGGACTCAAAACCCGTGGCTTGCGACGATGCATTTCATGTGAGTACAAAGTCATTAATCATGACGTCACAATGCTATGTACGGGAAAGGCTTAAGATCACATGACGTCATAAACGTCGCTTAGATGTGACATTGATGGCAACGTGGTAAACATAAGGGGGTCCATCTATATTAGAAAGATGGCTACAAAAACAGTCCGGACCCCAACAAAAGTTCGCGCCAATCGCGAGGCGGTGATGGAGTACTTCAATGCCATGAAACAGGAACCGGTGAAGGACGGATCCAACCTACAGCAGACACCCAGCGGCCTGCACTTCAAAATCCCCACGAAGAGGTTAGTTTACGAGAGCGACCATTACGCAGTCTTTGATGTTGAAGAAAGCGCGAGTTCGCAGAGTGATGATGCAAGTTTTCATAGCTTGCGCGGTCAGGAGTCAATCGACGGCCCTCGGGGATTCTACTATACAATGGAGAATGAATCGCAGAGATATCATGGAGGACAAGAGCATCAACAAAAGGCATCAAGCTCGGGCCTGCAAGATCGGCGATATACAAACTCGCCCTCACAACGATCAACTACAAGTGGCGAAAAAAATTCTACCTTCACTACACAGCAAGAATCCCGGCATTCTAGAATGTCAGGAACATCACAGACTTACCATTATACAGGAGGTACACACGGAAAGTCAACCGGTTCGATTTGTCCGACAAGTGAAAAGCTAAGGAGCGGACACACTGGTATGCAACAACAGGCGAGTACATTTGTAGAGCAGAGCAAATTTGACGGCGGGCAACACAGGGCTACAGCATCGAGTCACTCCCAGGGAGGCTGGCAGAGCGTGCAACATGGAACCCAGCACTCGACACAGTACAACCAAAAACAGGGAGGGGTGTCCGGTACAGCTGATCTGTGCCATTTGTACGGTTATGTCGATGACAAGAGAGCGGACAGAAAGGGAGAAGAGGCGAAATACGAGGAACACATACTCAGGAAAGGATTCGAAGAAATGATGAAAGAGGCAGTGTCATCGACGAAAGAAATCAACCAGTTTTTGTACGACCTCTGGCGTACTCAGCGCATGTGTGATATTACAATCAAGGTCAATGAGAAGGAGTTCCACGCCCACAAACTGGCGCTGGCCGCTCACAGTGAGAAGTTCACCAACCGATATTGTGAGGAGGCACCATCTACCATCACAGAGGTGATCTTACCCGACGCCACGCCGGAAGCCACCGAGGCGCTCATCAACTACATCTACACGAACGAACTCACGCTCACCGCGGAAAACATCGAATCCATCATCGTCTGCGCCAGGCAGCTGGGCATCAAAAGCGCGCTGAATTTCTGCCAAGATTTCCTTAACTCTTTTAACGAAGACAGCGTACTGTTCTTGCTTCCAATCGCGCAGAGACAAGGTTTTTCGGAAGTTGCCGAGCGCATGTTCGGATTTATCAACAAGAGTAGTTTGGTGATGCTGCAGTCCGTGGGGTTTCTTCAGTGTGAGGTGCACCAGGTTGAGTGGATGATCTCCCGTGATGAGCTGGTCGTGAGGACGGAACTAGAGGTATTCATGGCTGTCTTAAGGTGGATCAACCACGACCAGAACGATAGAATCAAGTACGCCCCGATGCTGATTGGCTGCGTGCGTTTGATTTACATCAGTCCGGAAGATCTGGTCAAGCATGTCGAGCCCGAGACCCACATCTTCAACATACAGAAGTGCTTTGAAATGTTGTATTTTGCATTCAGGTAAAAACAATAAACACAAAATAGAAATTAATTTGATATATTTTTAAATAAACCAATTTGCTCATATCAACATTATATGATGACGCAATTTAATTCTAGTGACGATGAAAAGTTCCTTTTATATTGAAATTAAATTATTTTGAAACATTTGACTTAACGGTGCACGAGTCGTACAGAATAGGATGAATACATGTATATTTTGCATTTACAATATGAACCAAACAATACAATTATTTATAATTGATTATAGTCCACTAAGTTGCATAATCCACACAATTTTTACGGTTTCGCCACGAGTCGGTGTAGGCAAGACTCTAAATCTCGCTTTAAATGCAACGAGTTAAATCCATGTTTGCCGAGACAGGCAATTCATCAATGAAGGCCAAATCAATGACTGGGACTTAAGAGCAACACTGGGTCCCAACTGTTAATAGAACTTTAAGACAATTTTCATGCACACAATAAGAATTAGTCTTCCCCTTTATCTTTGTTATTATATTTACATACATTACGCATTTCAGCCATGTACTGCCATACCAATTGTTTATTTTCTAATTGTTTGTAAATGTATATTAAACCCTGACCATAAAGAGGCATTTACATGATTTGCCTGTCTTATATTATATAGGTATCATGCAATCAAGTTGAGCGGAAGCACGATGTATACTATAATGAAAGTTCCGCCCCCCAGGAGGTACACTGTCCCTGTCTCCGAGCAGTCCCAGATAGCAGATCAGCGGATCTCAGAGAAACACGTGGGGCCCACAAACAAAACTAACAACATGTCGTGTCCCGCCCTCCATTACTCCTACGCTTCAACAGGAAGTGAAATCCGGCAGGATTTTCCGGGTGGGAGAAATGTTGCAGCCGAGAATTCCATACTGTTATCCGAGTCATGCAGTGGCGACAACAAGCGGAACTCGGGAAGTCCGGTAAAAGCTGGAATTCTGAGAACCACGGCACAGAGCTCCTGTCTCGGTGATAGGGAGAGTAGCGCGAGTAAGCAGGGTATTCTCCGTGATTGGAGCAGCGAATACTGTGCAGAGGTCGCCCAACAGAGAGCGAATCAGACCGGAAGAGGGGTGCTCAAATCTAGTCCGGAAGGCGGAAGTGCGGGACATATCCAGTCACAAAACTCCCAACAAAACTCAAGGGGTGACAGGAATGGAAGCATGGGTCCGAAGAGGCTGAGCTTTAGCGAGGCGTTACCGATAAATACAGATGAAACACGGGGTTATAAACAACATGGGAGAGGCCAAGAGCCACGTGATGCTGAACCGTCACGTGATAGCGAGCAAGACTCCGACAAAACATCAACCGAGTCCGACTCTAGCGGATCTGTCAAAATGCCGAAACCACGAAGGGTAATTACAAGTACTATTGATCAATGCAAATCTAACGCGTATTAAAACAGAATACTTTAATTACATGTATATATTAGTGCAAAATTACAAGTATGTGGATTCGAGAAAATGGCTCTAACATCAACCAATATCAAGTTATATTCTACATTGCTTACAAATATATTCAGAAAGTATGAATAAAAAATACGTTATGCAAGTTCTTTCGATAATGTAAATAGTTTTTTTTTGTTTTTAATTTAATACATTTAGGTAGTGAATAAGATGCACCAAGCGAGCCAGGAGTCTGAGAAACCATTCGAGAGAACTAAGGTTCCTAAAACCCGGACCCGAAATAAGCCACTGTCACGTGACCGGTTTCTGGTGATCGGTGGCATTGACCCGTTTGAGGTCACGGACTACCAGACTAGTCGGTTGGTGGAGGAGTACTTTCCCGGCAAGTCGGAGTGGACAGCCAAGACCAGCCTCCCTGACTCACGCCACCACACTTGCGCAAGCCTGTTGGACGGATTCATATACCTCGTCGGTGAGTACTATAAATTATTGGGTATTTTATTTTTACACACGCGTTATTCACGTTTTCTTCATGAATACTAAATGTACTTCAACATTTTCCCCTGAAAAATGATTATTTTTGTTACTTATATGATTTTTTAAAAATTGTGGAAATATTAAAATTGTAAGACTCCTTTAAAAAGAAAGTTGACTAAAGGAGAATTTTTTCTCTCAAGTTGAAAAAACAA
This sequence comes from Magallana nippona, assembly GCA_033439105.1. Classification (NCBI taxonomy): domain Eukaryota; kingdom Metazoa; phylum Mollusca; class Bivalvia; order Ostreida; family Ostreidae; genus Magallana; species Magallana nippona. The sequence goes on from CM065921.1 coordinate 2,871,008, forward strand.
ATCATTATTTTAAAAATCATAAACTATAATGAATTTATATCCATTTGTATGTGAAAGTTAGCAGAAATTCGTCAATAACCTATAGCATTGTCGGTACTCATTTTTGAGGCTATGTATACGTGTTGGAGTTGGTGCTGTGTAAATCAACTATATTTCAATATAAATCATGTCTATTCGAACACGCCAACAACAACACAATATAGATGCTCATGCTTAGATATTTAAATAAGAAAACTACATGTAGACGGCCGTTTATAATGTGTCTCTATACACAGGCGGATCCACTTACAGCCAAGAGAAGCCGGCCAACCTGGCCAACCCGACCTCCACCTGCTTCCGGTATGATCCCGATAAAGACAACTGGTCCCGAATTTCCTCACTACAGACTCCCCGGATGTACCACGGAGCTGGGGTTCTCGATGGGGTGGTGTATGCAGTAGGGGGACACGATTACACCGGCAGGTAAGAAACGTCACTCACAGGACGCACCAACTGTCACGTTAATGAACAAGCTCCCTGTCATGAAGTTGGTTTCCAGGTAGAACGAACCTAATAGCCGATATCAAATTGTGTCAATCGTAATATCCCGGGCCTTTTTGACAAGCGGAAAAAATCTGCCGGAAAGGTTCGAGAAGAGGCTATTAGACTGTGTTTGTGTATTTTTTCTGGGATATTCTTTTTTAATAAATTTGGACGTTGACACATTTTCTTCCTATGCAGAGCCCTCGATACTGTGGAGTATTACAACGCTGACACGGACTCATGGAGCTACGCAGCCAATATGACGGAACCAAAACTGGGCGTGGCTTGCATTGGGTACAAAGGTCACTTGTATGTGATAGGTGGATCGATAGACCGCGGGGGCAAGAAGGTCGTCCTAAAAACGGTGGAGTGCTATGACCCCAAACTTAACTGGTACGCATGCTCAAATTTACCATTCCGCTGTACACTCTTTTGACGATTGTAGAACTTTGTCTTAGTCATTCTTCTAAAACACTATAGCCGGAATTGAAATGCATTTCATTCGAGCATATTTAGTTGGAAAATATATAATTGATCAAAATCGCCTTTGAAATTTGTGAAGGTTGTTCTATTTTTCCTGTTTTTCATAGCTGGGTGCGTAAAAGGAGTCTTCCAAAACCTTTATGTCACGCATGCGTCCTTGAGGTAAATAGTTACCTATTTCTTCTGGGCGGAGCAACACAAAGTGAACCAGGAGGTGATATGGAGAGCTCTAACGTGGTGTATCGCTACTCCAGACTCAGTGAAGTGTGGACGGAGTTTACAGAGATGATTACTCCCCGCCACGACGCAGGCGCAGTAGCTGTTGGTGAGAAAAAATTAGTGTTGTATTGGACTGAAAATATTTTTAAAAAGACAAACCACAGCCAAATTTTTGCAATTTTTTTTTCATGGGCGCTCCCCATCTATATCAGTGAAACATGCTACTGTTTGCAGCCATTTTAATAAGTTAGAGCTAGGACTTTGGGGCAGTACATGTCAAACTCCAATTTGACAAAGGCGGGGTCTACTCATAGTTAACTGATGAGTCATTGGCTAATAGATATGATTACGTTGAACACATGCAACGACACTTGTTCGACATTATCCAGGACTTTACAACCATTTCAGTTGAAACAGCGTCAATTTCACATAATTCTCTTAGCGAATCAGAAAGAAGGCACTCAATATTTGACAGCTTGTTTTGATAAGCGAATTAGATAGTTGTTAAAATGGCTCATACATGTATAAAAAAAAAAACAACGGTTGCTGATTTTGTTGAGAAGAGAACATATTTTTATTACAATGTGATTAGGGTTTGGATCTGCATGGCGCCCTTGATTTGTCCAAGAACTCATTACACAGCTGCTTATTGCGGATTTTTCTTCTTGTAGGCTGTAATATATATGTAGTAGGAGGAATCTGCACACAGTCGGGCGAGGCCGTGGATACAATGGAGGTCCTGGACTGTGAGACAGCCACGTGGGAGGAGGAGAACGAGGAGGAGTTCCGGCCCGTGATAGGCGTGGCCTGTGTGCTGATGCCCCGCCTATAAAACATGGCCGCCAAATGCGTCAAACAAATATAACAATTTAGAAAGCTTTATATTTTTACCGAAGGTTTTATACTGTAACTATTTTAGTATATACATCTTTTTTATAATAGTTATTACCTTTTTGAATTTATTTAAATGTCAGTCAATTCATAAATTGTCAGGATGGAAATAATGAATAAAGGATGAGATCACTAACACATTGTCCATTGTTGTGAATCCTCTTACATGTACCATGATAAAATCTTCATGTTTCTCATTTACAGAAAAAATAAGACAATTATATTGGGAAAAAGTTGAAAAGAAATGATCAGAAATATTGCTGATTTTCCAAAATGTTCAATTTTATTTAATGAATGATTGCCTAATTTTCCTTTTTTAATATTACATGTATACTAGTACTGTCATGTTGTAAATTTTGAATTTACTGGGTGGGTGTAAATACAAAATTTACAACATGACAACTAGTTGTCATGTTGTAAATTTTGTATTTACACCCACCCAGTTAATTAATTACTAAAGATTTTTTTAAAATCGCCAATAATTTTTATCAAGAAAAATAACCAGTTGGCCAGAATGGGATAAGATTGGTTCTTTATCAAGGCAGGTAGAGACAATTAAATTTGCAAGTAAGAATATATACATTAATAAGTAGCAAATTAAAAACCCTAAATAAATGTGTGTAATGTGCGACCAGGCTCCGCCGTCACCAAAATTTTCAAATCACCCAAGTCAGACCTCAACTCAAATCTTTAAAAGAAAAGTACATAAACTTGTGGTCAAAACACATACTTGCGGCTGAGTGATGACTTGAGGAAACTTGGTGACGGTGGGGCCTGTTACATAATATTAAACTATTTGCCCTTCAAGATTCATTTTAACGAATCGACATCACAAATTGAAACAATCTAAAGAGTATTGTACATTAACAATATTGATGTCTTCATAATCTAGATCTGCCAATAAGTACAAGTCAAGAAAAGGCACTCAGCTTCCAAAAATGGACATACTACAGTATGTACTATAAAACATGATTGACAACCTGTGTATCAAGATGCACCATAAAAACAAGTTTAATCAGAGCGGCATGTTTCAAACTTAAATAGTGATCGACCTGCTTCATCTACACTTTTGTTAACAACATCTGAATCGCGATTTGATTATCCCTGAAAGTTTTATTTAGATGTAACACATACTCAAGAATAAGACCTGCTCCAAATTCTTTAAACTGTTCACTCATCTGGAAATAAAGATACACACAGCTAAAGTTAGATGAGTCACCTTTGATTTCAGAGATACTGAGGTCAAAAGTAAGCCCGTCAAAATTCTATGACATCGGAGACTATACAATGACACGATGTAATGCATTTCCATGTACATGTACATCATGCATGTACACATTTTGATACAGTAGGACTCACGGTTTCTAATGAATACTTAACCTGACCTCTCATACCTGAAATAAAGGTCACATAAAACATCAGATGCTATAATATTATGTACCCCCAGATGCATTACGCCTGCAAGATTGGTTCAGATAGGACCGACCCATAGACACTCGGGAATGAGATTTGCTCTCTAAACTTTGATCTACATTAAAAGAACCCATATAATTTGTTAAAAACGTTAAACCTTGTCATTTATCTACCTAATAGATTTATCTACTTAATGTTGGGTGAAACAGTATAGCAGAAGCATGACGGAAACTCTTGATGCGTAAACCATGCAACTTGTAACACATATAATTATGCAGGGCCTAGAGTTACTCTGAACTTCATTAATTCCAGGCGCCTACATTTTTGGGTTTGCTTTGTTGTTTCGTTTACTCGTGGTTTAAATTTCAAGAAAATCGATTCGCTGTCTATAAAATATTTACGATTTTTTTCTTGATAATGAAAATTTAATTGATTTTTTTTCTCCGAAAACGGATCAAAAACTAAAATCAATTCTAATTTAGAGATACTGGCAAAGTTAAGTAATCCCTTATTAAATGCTGCGGGACACTTGTTTTTAAGGATTTTTCTTTTGAAGACTATAACGTACGTTTCGGTTTGAACATATTTCATTGTATTACAATATATAATGGGTTTGAACACAAGACCTGGCAACTTACTACGTTTCATCATTAGTGGAACCAACTGACTCAATATGCATGCTCACAAAGGCTAAAGAGTCTCAAAATATTGGTTGGGGTATGTCCTTTGGGAAACAACCTGCCTATAAGATATCTTTACCGCATGTACTCATCAACCATTCAAGATCCAAGTACACCTTTACCAACCGATCAATACACTGACATTTAAACCTAACAACACATTATCAACTCATTTTTCCTATAAATTCATTTATCTACAAGATTGATATTTACAAAATACACCTCCATTCCGTAAGACAACGTTTCGCTGTTGGTGTACAGGGGGGCTTGAGGGTTCTGGTGGGCCCAGATCAGTCTGAAACCCGCCTCGTACAGTTTCCTCATTGTACCCAGATCATAATAACTATGGGTCTCCATACACAGCTGAGCAACATTTTTTAAAGCCCCTGAATCTATAATCTCGGGTAGACTATGCCTTTCATGGCCTTCAATATCGATTTTTAAAACGTCTATTCTTTTGTCTGTATGGCCTAATTCTTCCATTATTGTCTTTAGATTTTTAATTTTCCACTTCGAACCTTTCACAGTTATCTCGCTAACTTTCGCACCAAGCCCGACGTTATAAAACATGATACGGTCGGAGTACTTGAAGTCGTCCGTATCCATACTGGGGTCAAACGAGAAGACGTCACATCCGTAAGTGTTCGCTATGTCTTCATCGAATGAAAAGTCCCAACTGATTCCGATTGAATACACAATACACGGATGTTTTGGACGGAACTGGACATCGTGGCAAACATCCCACCCTCCGTCCACGATATTACCTAGACGAAGCATCTCCTTACACAGATACTGGTGCTTTAAGATGTACCTAGCGTATCTTTCCTGGTACTTTAGCACTTCATCCTTAGGCAGGGCGCTGGTGCCAAGTAGAGCTTCCTTCGGTAAATCTACTTTCACAGAGGAAGTTCCATTCACATTCGATGTATTTGGAGGTTTTAAGTACATATTTATAGTAAAACAGTTCGATTTTCTGCGATTGCTGAATTCGTTTTCCACAAATTCCCAATTCCTATCGAACCAATATATTTCGTAGTTAGAGTCATGCAATTCTCGCAGAGCTTTCAGCACACTCAGATAATCATCTCGATTTCCCCGACTTTCGTCAAAATGAATTTCAAGAATAAGTTGTTTTATTTGAGCTCTTTTAATGGTTTGGCTCATTTCAAATAAAAATGGGAAATCGGTCACTTTTATTTTTAATATTAGAACACTTATTTCGTTGACGTAGTTACTCACAATTTGAGTGAGTCCTAAAATTTTGGTACTTTTTCTGGCAACCAAGCCCTCTCCATAGAACACAACATTGCATCGGTATTTAGCGTAGATCTGTTTGACAAATCTGTCGCTAAGGTCATGGTTATAACTGTATATAACACATTTACCCTTTCTAGGTACGACACCGGGGTCCACACATATTCGAACGCCCCCGTAATCAATGTTTCCGAAACGCTTTGGCACAGTGCACAAGCTTTGAAGGGAAGTGACGTAGCGTTTGTACAGACACGACAGTCCCTCTTTAGACATCTGGAATAGTACCAAGTCAGCAGGAATAACGAGTTCAAAATTTAGAGATAAACAGTGGTCTGTATTACCATTCCCGGAATATGCACTGCGGTAATGGAAAAACCAAATGGTGAGAACAATCACAGCCGTGAAAATGAGTCCTCCTTTGTACGGGTTTTTTGCGAGACGAAGACATGCTTGTGTGTGTGCCGACATTCTAATTGAAGACATCTTTGTCTGTAAAATATAACATACAAATATTGACTGGGGTTGAGAGCAAAATTTATTATATTAGCCCTCGAGGGACGAATTATTGCCCGACACGAATTGTTAAACATCTTACTTTCTTTGAGGACAAAAAACTTATATAGATAGAATAAAATGTAATCTACCGTTTAAAACAATATGAGGCACAAATTCAGGATAGGACTAAGAGAAAGTAATTGAAAACCAATTTTGCTATTATTTTTAAATAGTAATAATTTAAAAGACATGCTAATAAAGAAACAAAGGCGATTTTTTTTGTTCTTCAGTATTTTAATGTCTTTGAAGATTTTTCCAGAGTTAAAATGATACTCACTCGATGAACACGATTTTGATTCATGGGTATTCAATATATACACCTTTGTGAATCTGATACATGGATACTCAATATACATACCTGTGTGTGCCAGAAAAAAATCTCAAAGTAAAACAAATCACAGGTGTAAAGATAGCGCTTAATGAGAGCAAAACATACTTAAAACAACATTGCTCTACTTCGAATGAATTTGAAAAATGACATTGAAATCTTTTTGGACACAGAATGTAAAGCCATCAGCGCTCTTAAAAAATCGAGTTTCAACTTGTCAAGAAATACAATGTACGAATATTGAGTCAATAAACATTTCACGAAGTACAATAGCCGTCTAGTTCTCTTTGTAGACGCTAGTCAAATAATTCAATTACAAGTAAAAACATTTTTACACGTCTAAGCTTTGATTTAGGACAAACCCATTGTATTCTCAGATCTAAAAGTCTGCCCCGTATGGAATAGTTTTCTATGCCTTCATTGAGGCTAAGTATATGCCTTAATTAAGTCTTCATAGATCCACGTATGTCTCAGTTCTAAATCTTTCATACCTCATCAGAAGGACTTCTAAATGACCACTTTTAAAATTTATTTTACTGTTGTCGAGGACTGCCTTAATCTATCCTCCATCGACCAAGAACCTTTCAGATACATTCATATGCCTGACGTGTGCAATTCCTTTGCTTTAAAAAAATTGAATAAATAATTAATCTGACATACTGACATTAGCAATGAGTATAAATTGGTATTTTCATATTTGTTTTAGTACGTTAGGCCCGCTAGACTCCATACATTGTTTTGTTCAATTTAAATGGATACTATGAAAGGGACTTCTATAAATAAACGCTGGCCACTGAATGAAATTTTTCAACTGTGACACCGAACATTTCCCGAGAGGATACAATGATCGGTCTCACGTTACTCCATGAACAGGCCTTGAAATAACCCAGTCCATTTAAATTGATATTTTACCTTGCAAACCAGTAACAAAGAGTAAAAGCAAGCCATTTTATACCTCTGGAAACGCATGTTATTTTTGGAATTTAGGTCAATTCACTAACATTCATATCCCCAGAACATGGCATCACATTTACGTTATGACCGGGATGCGATGTCAATCATTGACATTTTATAAAAGACTTTCGTTCAGTTGTGATGAGACGTTATAAGCATTCTGGTAAAAAAAAAAAAATGAGCTCAAGAGCAATTGGCATTTCTGTACCGATTATAAATGGTCCATATTATACTTTATAAAAATTTAAATAGATCTATCATTATCGTGTAAATCTCCATAAAGTGCACCATATGAACAACATCGAGGCACCACTGTTGTTCAAAGCAAATTCATAACAAAATATCAGGCATGTAGACATGTGCTATCTATAGTGTCCGCAGTCAGGTCAACTCATGTATTGTTTTAGATGCATCTCCATGGCAACCGATCTAGACGCGCTAGGCAAGAATGGCTGACATTATTAAGTCAATAGACTGTTTTCTCCACAGCTTTTAAAATACATGCAAAACACATCCAAATTGCTGTTGGTCTTTAAAAAAAAACCCCAAGAGTTAAGCTGCATGTGCTTCAAGAATGTACGTTAATTATACAGCAATTTAATTAGAGCTATAGTGATATGAAACCTAACGCATTACCACCTTACCTCTCGATTAAGAAACGCTCCACGCGATCTACTCGGTCTCAACACACGGAGTGCAATCCATAAATATTTCAAATCAAATCGATCAATGGATTCCGATCGACCATCGGCAGAATTAAACACCGATGTGCCACAAAGAATAGTCCGTGATTTTCTATTGAACTAAAAACTAAGAATCCACACCCAGTCACTACCCGCTGAGTTCCGAGCAACCATGTCTGTGCAAGTGCAAGTACCTAATTAGCCTTAAGGGAGAGAATTCCCATTAATTGATCGCTGTTGCCGAATATATGTCTGTTCGATACATGTACATGTAGGCACTGTACTAGCGTTAGGAAGCAGTAAGATTCATATAGGAAACAATTGTTCTGTTATGTCTAACGACAGCCCCTCCCACACACACGTTTGCACTTAAAAAATGCACTTAAATTCAACCCCAGACGGCGGTAGTCACTACCGGATTTTCTATAGGAGGAGCTTATCAAGGAAGAAAGCAGTTGTTATATTTAGCACTACTTTCCCTCACCTGCTGATAAGTACATGGCTTATCTGATAACATAGATTACTGACCACTCATTTTCGATAGCCAAAGATTCTTCAACCAGTATTTAGAGTATAAGAAAACTAATTGTAAAGGAAAATTCCATACTGTTTATACACATGTTCTAAAGGTAAACAGATCATTATAAATAAATATTAATTTGTGTATAATTTACAGATTTGATAAAATTGCTTACTTTTTTGTATAGACATATAATCCAAGTAAAATGATTTATCACTGAATAAATTAACCAAATCTCTTTTCAATAATTCTGTCACACGAATGCAAAGTTTGTTTTGGTAAAAGGTTTTTGTGGCCAGATCGAGACCTTGGTTGCCGTGCATCTTCAAAATTACTAATTAATGTGTATTCTCGGTCCACATTTTCATACCAGTCTAGGATAGCCATGTTCGACCTCCGCTTATATACTCCTCATCACCAAATGTTACTCTCTTACCGTGATTAGTAGAGCATTGTTAATGGACTCCACATAATGCGTATCAATGTATTTAGAATTCTTTCTGCGTCAGAATCGCTTAGGATGTTCTTTGATGGTTCATAATTTGGGTCTCCTCTGCATCTTGATTCCACAGAACAATTCTGATAGTTGTTCTTATAATGCTCAATAATGTTATCTAGACATTGTCGCAATTTCACAGGGGAACCTTGACAATTTTTCATTGCATTATACGTTTTAATTGATGAAACTGCATGTATCTGAAAGATCGGGATGCCAAGTAACAACCATACATAGGCAATTTCGCCACATATGATTCTCATATGTATTGCCTTTCATATGATAATCATATGATAATCATATGTGTATCATATGCATATCGATTCATATGAGTATCATATGTGGCAGAGCATACGAGAATCATATGAACACTCATATGTGGATCACGTGAAGCAATATACATATGATTCACATATGAAAATTCCTTCATATGAAGATCATATGTATAACACAACCGTAATCATATGAGAATCATATGAAAGAAATCCGTGTTAATAATTTCATAATAATTTTTTAGTGTTTATAAAAAAATTATTTAATTTGCATATTATTAATATAATCAGATTGGAACAACATGATTTAATGTTTACAAATCCTGTAATGTTGTATACGCCGTATTTAGGTTTAATGTACAATAATGACACAGCTAATGCATGTAGTGCATGTGTGTTGGCAGACGTGCGTGTTAGAAGAATCAATTTCAAAATATATGTTTACGTATACACATTTATCCGTTTTGAAACGAATAAGTAACCATGAGAAAAATTTAATTTATCTAAAAAAAAATATTTGAATCTCATTACGGGAATTGAACCGGAATCGGTTTTAAATTCGTTTTGTCACATACGTCACATTTTACGTCACCAGAAGCACCGTTTCACAACAGCATCGCAAATTAGGTACTACTTAACGAGTTAAGACATAACTAAGTACTACGTACGCACTTAGTTAAGACCGTTTCACGAAAGGTACGTAGAAATGACGTAAATATTCGCAACTTAAGAACGACGTAAATGTACCGGAAGTTCAGACAAAATGGCAGACGGCTTCATTAAAAAAGAGAGAAAGAAGAACTTTTCTGCCAGAGAGGTAGAAATCCTTGTGGAGGAGGTCGAAAAGAACAAATCTATCTTATTTGCCCCCCCCCCCCCCCCAAAGATGTAAACACCAATCAGCGAAAGAATAATTGCTGGAAGGATATATGTGGCGTGTATGTATCAAAAATTATTTTTACTTTTATCATGCATTGCATCATGCATGTAAAGGCAATTTATATTTTACCCGGTCCCCCTATGAGTTCCCCACTGCTCGGATTTGCTCAATTATTTCAAAAGGAACAATCGACAATGAAGTAAATAATTATATATATCTACATGGACTATGCTATACACGTAGGTTATTGAAATCGGTCACTATTTTAGTATTTTAATACATCCTTAGATGTGAATTAGCCTTTTTAACCCAAAGATATCTGTATGAACGACAAACACAAGTACATCTTCTGTGAAAAAAAACACTGTTGAATGAACAATTATAAAGTGTTATTAATATAATTTTAACTGAGATTTATAGAATTTAAGATGTATTTTTTGCTATGAAAAGCGATGATTTTATGAAAAACAAAGACAATTGTACAGGTTCGGTGTTTGAACCAGGAAAAATATTCGTCTGCTATTTACCTTTTTGATGTAGACCTTGACCTTTGGTACACGAGACCCCTTATGGGTAAGACAAAAATACAGTATGTTACTGTGGCTCTTCAAAATATTTTTTCTTTCATCCAATTAAAAAAAAAGATATTTAACTTGAAAAACATGAAAGAAAAACATTTTTTCTATGAATTCAGGAAACTACCGGTACTTTCACTTTCAATGTGGTTATAAAATTGAAGTGGCGGATCATATTGCTCAGAGAGAGAGAGAGAGAGAGAGAGAGAGAGAGAGAGAGAGAGAGAGAGAGAGAGGGAGAGAGGTGTAATTATAAAGTACCGTTGTATTCTTTGCATATTAAACTGTAAAACATCAACATTGATAAAGCAAATTATTGATAGAACATATGTTAATATGAAAATAAAGACGTTTACATTATCCTTTCTTATATAAAACAGAATAAACAGCATCGGAATTCAGGAGCGGACTTCCGCAGAGATAATAAAAAAATGGAGAGACATATCCTCCCAAACTAAAAAGAAGGAGGCTCAGTATAGAAGAGAACTGGTCACCGTTAACCAGATAAATTAAACCGAAAATAAAAGTAAAGTTAAAATATTTTAATTTTATTTCAGAAGTGGATCTCTTCAAGGTAGAAGAGATGTGGCTCTCCCCTCCGATGACTTCAGAGTCTGAGCGGGCTGTTGTTCCGTCGCAGTCTCCTGGTTCCTCCCATGCTTTGCCAGATAGTCCTGCTGCCATTTCTACACTGTCAAAGTCTCCAAGTCACGGAGAGCATCTACAAACCAAAAAGTATGGGTCTTATCAAACATAAATTTTGAAACAGGTGTTGACTGATATTTTTGAATATAGAACGTTTATTAAGTGGAGTAAATACAATTTGAATAAAATCTATTGAGACCAATTTAGAGCACTTAAGGCCGCATACAAGTTAAGAACTGTACGGTAGAAAATATTCAAAATTGAAAACGCAGATATTAAAGAAACTTTTATTTAACAGGAAAAGGGGTTCTGTAAAGCGGAAGAGGACAGCGGAGGATGTCTACGAGCTCCAATGCCAGGTTTTAGAACAGGAGATTGAGAAGAACAAACTGGAGATGGAGAGAACTCAACTCCAGATAAATTTGCTAAGGTCACTGAATGAGGGGGTGGCACATGGCGGAAGTAGTGCCCTAGCAGAACTATTATCTTCTTTGAGTCGTTGAGAGAGAGAGAGAGAGAGAGAGAGAGAGAGAGAGAGAGAGAGAGAGAGAGAGAGAGAGAGTCGGTCGTTTATCTGCTAATTCTTAGCATTGATTTTTTTTGTTTCAATCACAAATATATTCTACATTTGATGCTTTTGTTTTATATCTTTTTATTTATATAGATGGCAGATGAAAGCTAGTAATTTATATCTAGCTACATTCATCTATACCCACATGAAGCACAAAAGGAAGCATTAAATTTAAGTTTTAAAAATCCTCCCCACCTATAAATCGGATGTCTGTCCCCATCCCCATCACCACACCCTCTTTAAAAAATTAAAGATGCTTCATGCCTGAACGCGTAAATAGAATAGCTAATGAATAAATAAAATGTAACAATGCATGTACATGTATTCATATCATTAGGCTAATTAATAATTTACCTAAGAGAATCTTTGCCTGATTAGTTGGTCTCTGGTTGTTTTACCATCATTGAGCGGGCCCTGGTATATAACTTCTCCGTTATCGTCTTCAGGCTGTTCTTCTTCCGGATCCTCAATCACTGGAAGACGCCTGTCGATGCAGATGTTGTGCAGCTGACAACATACATAGATGATCCTGCAGCACTTCGTGGGTTGATAATCTAAAACTCCCCCTGTTTTATGAAGACATCTGAAAAGAAGTGTTATATGTGTCTTGGTGTTTATAACGCGTTGTTTCACTTTTATCGGTGTTGACATTTTATTGTTGTTTACTCCTCAGAAAGATTCATTAACAAATAGAATTTTTTTTAAATTATATCATGAGGAAGACAAAAACTTGAAAGAGGTATAGCGCACTTATTACTCGATATAGCGCTTTTGCAAACGGCAGACATTTTCAATATTAATATACGATATTTATGTAGTTTAAATACATTAAAGCATAATAAGAATATGTGTCTGATATGCAGGATAGTTTTTTTTCCAGATCTATTCATTCTGTTAACACTTACATTCATAGCATTTTGCTGGATGTAATGTCAACTAACTTTATACACAGAGTTACTTACAGGCACCATTATAAAAGTTTAGAAAATCATATTGCGAGAGGTACCTGAATTTATTTTTGTTAAAAAATACTTTCCATTCAAACACGGATATAGGTGAAATAATGAGATATGGAGCATAGCGAGAATTAAGTGGGCCTAGTGGGTTACCTGAAACGGGATTTTAGAACGCCAAAGGCTTGCTCAACAACAACCCTTGATCTCCTGTGAGACCCGTTGTATCGCTCTTCTCCCCTGCAACTTGGACGGCTGACCGGTGTTAATAGCCACGGTCGGAGAGGGTATCCGGAATCGCCAAGAACCCACCCGTCTACTTGTCCATTCTCAAAACGTCTTGCTATTTAGCAATTGGCCCATATAAATGCATCGTGGGTAGAGCCCGGCCATTTACTAACAATGCTCAGAAATCTGTATAAAGATTAATTTAAATGAATTACAATTGGTGGCTCACGATTACAGACTCCTCTATAAAGCCGCTGGGGGTTGGGCAATGTAACCTGAACATTTTCAAACTGAGATAAGTCGAAGATTTCCCTTACATTTTCTCTTTTTATTTTTTAATCAAAGCGTTTGCTCTAAATACTGATATGAACTATACATTTGTAGTACTATTCTCTCTCCCTCGTATCAATAAGTTCTGAATTATTGTAATTAATAAGGAAATTATATTGATTTATTACGCTAAAACAATGCACCACTGTTGTTGTTTTACATCTATTCAATACACTTCTCCAGACTATTTTATGTTTTATTTTTATTTTTTTCATTTCCTGATTACACCTGGACTTGGATTCGTAGCTTATCAAACATGCGAATAGAATGAAAAATATTTAACTCTGCCACATTTAAGTCCGGACAAGACAAAGTCCCGACTTTCAGCTGTATACCCTTTCTGTAATACATAAACTAAATTTTGAATTACTTAATGAAAACAATCCCATTTTTATATTATAGTAATAAACATTTACTTCATGTCAGCATCAACTATTGCCTGGACGTTGATAGAATGATAGCCCTTCCGGCATATGTAAAGGTGCTCGTCGGCAGTAGGTGCAGTAATTGGGATGTGGGTCCCGTCGATGGCTCCCAACACATTGGGAAATCCGGCAATCGAGTGAAAACCCACCTTCGTCCTGGTTACGTCAATGTCACTGGCCGGAAACTTTATGTTTTGCAGTGACGCACTCAAGGCATTTGTTACATCTTCGATGGATCTGAACAAAATTTTACATCACACTGATGAACTATTACAGAATTATATAGTCAACATATATGCACCTTTTGCAATTAACGTGATTATGATTTATATGTATGTCGATTTACGAATAGAGTATCAAATTATGTACGAATGTTAAAATAAGAAAATTTACCTTCTCTTATTTCATGTCATATATTAACTTTTTTATATTATGTAACGCACAGGTAATGCAGTTGTTAAATTAGACGTGCACTTTCACTCGCAGCGTACAAATACTGTATTCATTGTAAATGGAAATTTCATAACCTGCAAACAGAAGACTTAGAAATTCCTAGCGTGTCCCCAATCAGTCTCTGCTGGGTGCCAGAACCAAAGAATCGTAAAGTTGCGAAGACTTGCAGAGATACTGGAAGACTGACAGATCGCTGGGTGGGCCTCTCTAAGCGGTCTTTAACCAAATCAATGATGTTCAAGATTGACTGTCTGTCTAACCGATAACGATAAATGATGTCAAAGTCGTCGTAGGCATCTAGGGGGTTCTGCCTGTCCCTAAAAACGCGCTCCCGCCTCAAATTCCGTCGCACCTGTTCGTCTACTACTCTCATGAACGCCGCCATTTTGACATACCAGCGCTGAGACGTAATTTACGTCACCTCCGAGATGACGTAGAGTTACGACGTAACTTACGATGCAACGTGAATTAAGACGCTTTTGTGAAACGCCGAAATTTTGCTACGTACTACTTACGTCGCAGTTACGTACTACGTAAGATTTACGACGCTTTTGTGAAACGGTGTCCAGAAGCAGAAGATAGGATGAGAGCGATTTTAAGGTAAGATTGTCATTATCCTATCCCAATTCATTAACTTAAAGTTTATTTTGCACAACAGATTTATTCAATCTGGTTGTCATAATTTTTTTATTCACTCACCGTACTGATAATTATATATGTATGTGAGAATATCGGTACACACGTTGGGCCATACCAGTAGGCCTATATTATACTATCGTAATATTGTAGCACAAACATTATTAAGATGATTAATCTGATGTGCAATTCATATCTTTGATAGATATATGTTACATTTATCAGTTTATCTGTTAAACTTCGTTTAATAAACAAAACAAAAGTGAAAGTAGAGAAAAAACGATCAACTACCTAAGGGAAAATTCGGGTTAAAATGACGCAGAGCTACATGTACATATAATACCATAACATTCTTCAAAAAATTTTTTATTCATGTCGTCGCTTCAATTGCCTCAAACCTTCTCTGAAATACTGTAATTGTTGCATGTTAAATAAATGTCAGTCCGAATTTTCCCGTTTAGCTACAGACAATTATAGCATTCTTTGTGCTTAACACTTTATGTTTGTTTTAAAAGAAAACAAAGCAGAGAAAATCGGCAGTAACAAATCCCAACTGAAGACGGACACAACACGAAAGACGATTGTTATGGGCAGGAAAAAAGCAAACCTCGCTGGATTAAATGATAATGTTCGTGTAGGATGAAATGATTGATCAACAGAAATCATCCTAACTCATGCAGATATTGTATAGTCAGGTAAATATTCTGCTATGTAAATATAATATGTATTGCAAGTAAATTTATTGATTGATATTTTTTCTTTCCTTTATGAATTTATACATCTTATTTTTAACTTGCATTTCTGAATAATGCAAAACATTCAAACGGTGTCAGCAAAAATGTTCAGTAGTGCATCCGCATTTCAATATATATAATTACATCTAGTTAAAATTGACCACGATTTTACTATTTATCTATAAAATATACTTATTGTTTGGCTTATTGAAAGGTTATTTTTTAGGGTTTTTAATTGCTGAGTACTCACCAGAAAGCGTGTTTCAACTGAGTAAAACTGCACACAAAGATATATACACAAATTCTGGGTATCAAAGGATTTCAAAGGTAGTATATTTGGCAACTTTATGATAACTGTAAATTGCATTACAATTTCATAACATTTCATTCATGGTAATTAATTTAAAGCACTACTTGTATTTTAAAGAACCAGTCACATTGTATTATTTTCAAAGTGAATACTTTGAGATGTTTTGAAAATATTATGTGTGTTGATTTTTTAAATTTACTTTTAACTGAAGAATAGTTCTGCCTATATGTACCACTATGTTGAGTAATTGTTCAATTATTTATTTTAGTAAATTGTCAAAAAGGATCATATGCACTACATTCTTAAGCCTAAAAGTGAGTTATTCTGAGGGATTCATTGGTTCAGACTTTTGCTTAAGGTAAGTATTATATGGCTGCTATCAAAAGTTTAATTTTTTTTCATTCAGTTCCAAATAAATTCAAGAGTTATTGAGAGATTCAAGATCATGAGCACATGCAAAGGTCATTAAAAAGAAACTAATGAAGTCTACTATCTTTCAGGCAAATTGCTTTATTCTCATTTATAATGAAATTGATTTAAAGATGTGAATATTGTACATTATAAATTAAACTGTGTTCATCATTTTGAAGGGACCATATATTTCCAAAGAAAATGTAGTCTTCAACCAAGGAGATACTGAAGAATTAAAGAGATATTTATTCTAAGAAGATTCTGGCCATTATTCCATTTCATGACCATGGACAGCAAGCAGAAAAACAAGAGAACAGGACCAAAAACATGAAAATCTCCAGTTTAGTTCAGAGATTTCTAAACAAGCGCTGGACATTGCATTTACTCAAGTTTTGTAATATACACTTTAATGTTTTTTGGTATATTAACTCATGATATGACTTTCATTGGTATACATGACTGCACTTATACATTTATGAAATCAAATGTCCAATAATTTGTATTCTTAAGTAGAATATATGTATCGACAAATGATAATAACTTGTTTTTCTATATTCTTTGAATAATTAGATTATGTGCACTGTGTAAAATAAGCTATTTCTTTGTATGGAAAACAAGACATTTTGGGGATGGATCTGTAGAACTATATGCATGTATCTACAAACTTTAGAAATATATTGATAAATTTTATCTAAAGCAGAAATACCTTATTTTCTGTGTGCACAAGTGCATATTTTCCTTTTGATAAATATGAAAAAACACATATGTATGTTTCATATGATTTACATATGATGCCCCTTTCATATGATTCTCACATGAAAATAACTTCAAACACACATAAGATTTTCATATGTTAATCATATGAAAGGGGTATCATATGTAAATCGTATGTGGATCATATGATTTGTCACATATGATTCACATATGATGCCCTTTTTTATGATCTCATATGAAAAAAATCATATGATCCACATATGTGAATCATATGTGGCGAAGTTGCTTGTGTATACTTCTGAGGACCGCTTGCAATTTTTTTCATTTCTTTGGTGACACCCTTACTTGCATGCCACGTATCATTTGCATTGGTTTCTTGTGGTTGATATACTGCAAGATATTTGTTAACACTTGCATTTCTGTCATGTCCATGGATGTTGATTGATAGGTCATTTTCATCAAAATGTTGGTACAGATTTTCAACTCCCCTGATTTTATGACGCTGGGTAACAGGATCATTGAGTCTAGTTACCACAGCCAAACCCACTACACGATGTTGTGTTTGACCAATAGCAAAATGATGTCTGGTGGGGCTGCATATGGCGGGCATCTGTCATAATGTTTATTCCTTAAAAGGGTCTTCATCCTCTTTTGCCTTTAGAACTTCAGTTGTTACTTCTTCATTGATGGCATCTGTTATTGACTCCTTAGCCAGGTCTTCTGTCACAGAACAGGACAAATTATGGTGACTTTCAAATGCACTCTCAGGAATGATACCTATATTAGAAGAGTCACAAATACGCTTGTATTGACTAACGCATACTTGTTGCATATACAGAATGGATCATTCTTAGATTTGCAAGAAATAATCCACCAGGCAAATGCTGGGAGGAATCTGCTGTGACTAGGTGATTGTCTATACAAATGAAAGTAACTTTATCTGTGAGACCAAATCTTTGCAATTTTTTAACATTCAAAAGTTTAGTACAGGTTTGATTGTGATGCTGAATTCCTGAGTAAATATTTCTCATCACTGAATAAGTTGTCAGAAACATATCTTCATCTGTGCTTTTTTTCTCACAAGGTAAATACGGTTGAAAGTTAAAATTCCTCTCATCATTTACATCATCAATCTGTCCAATCATATGCAAGTTAAAGTCAAACACTGCATTCAGTTTGTTTGTCACAGAAGACACATTCTCAGCCATGTACAGTTCGATTTTATTCATTTCGTTGTAAACTGATACTTTCTTATCTTTTGATTTAACATAAAATCGAACACATCCTGTAACAAGGGGATTTTCTTGAAGTTTACGTTTTTGATTCCGTGCTTTCATTTTCTGTCCGCAGTCTGATCTTCGTTTCTTTCTTCCATGCTGTTCTCTATTTTCATCACAGATTCTCTTTTGTCCATCCTATTTTGTCCATCCATTTTACTTACTCCTTATTTTACAACTGATCAGTTTGGTCTGTATGTGTGTTTGTTATTATGCAAGTCTTCCACCTGCTGAGTCTGCAGAGCCTCTTGCCAGTGTGGGGTACTCCAGGGTTATAAATATTTTTTTGTTTTCTTTGGGTATACTAAAGTGATTTTTCTGATAGGTATTTTGATTGCTATATGACTTTTTAATTAATAATTCATAGCTATTTTTGCTCAATAAAACCTAAAGCTTTAAAATACAAAAACCAACACATGATGACAAACTGCCCCCCCCCCCCCCAATATATTACTGCATGGGATTGTTTCTTATTGACCAGTGAGAAACTTTCCCGCCAAACTTCACAGTATGGTCTGTGGGAAGAGTTTATTGTGTTTGGTCAGGAGTATAGTAGTGGCACTAAACTTTGTTATAAATAATTAATACGTATTCAATTTTGATAAACTATAATGGTTTTTTGCTAACAAAATATATAACTTTAAATAAATGGTTTTGTTTTTATATTTTCTGTAGAAAATCAATAAGACATTCTTAATTTGATAACTATCTATACATTTTCTTAAATTATAACCGAACATGATGTATTTTGGTTCACAATTTAATAAATTACGAGATCATGCTTCACTGCGTTAAAATTTGGCTGTTGAATTTTTAGACCATGTGAGCTGAAGCTCACTGTAGGAAAATAAACGTGCAAAAGTATAAATATTTTGGCGTTTTTAGTACAAGTTTATAAGTTGTTTTAACTGTTCAAATTAAAAAATATTTGGTTAACACAAATTTCTAAAACACTGGGTCTACCTTAATTGGGGTTTCACTATACGTATTAGTCTAGTCAACCTAGGTTTGAAATGGAACAAATTGCAACAGAATTTATTCAAAGAAATTTGAATAGTTTTTAGTCCATGTTTTTACATACTAAAACTTTAGAAAAATTTAGTCAGGGGAAAATTGAAAAAAATTAAGTCAAAGTTTTTAATTTTGCTTTAATAATTTATGTCACCTCCCAGCTACCATATCATCAAAGGGAAACAATAAATAAACATCCTGTTGCAGCAGACCATGTGTAATTTTGCTTACAACACCTTCATTAATGATAATAAATACATATATTGCAGGGGATTTGTGTTAAACTTTCTTTTTTTTAAATGATTGTTTATGAATAAAAAAAAAATTGAGGAATTGGTTCCAAAAAATTATGGTTGATGTAAAATCTACAATAGAAATTTAGTCTGTTTAAATTGGTATGGGTGCTAAAATAATCAGGTTGTAATATTTAAACAAGAGAATAACAATTACTATAGATGTAGATAATCAAATATTGCATGATTTAATTTTCTTTAGTAAAAACAATGAGAAATTTAATACTTTATATAGAGATCAAATGGAGTAGTTAGATAAAGTATAGAACACCATTAGTTGCATAATTAATTATTAAATCTGGTTTACTTTTGTTTTCTTTCCGTGAATTTTTTGTTTCGTTTTAAATAAGTAATATTGGATAACTTATAAAAAAAATTATGATTATGTCAAACGTTTTTGGAAAAAAGGGTAGGGGCGTAAATGTAAACAACTTTTATAGGAAAGAGGTAACGATGTCTGGAATTCTCTCTCTCTCTCTCTCTCTCTCTCTCTCTCTCTCTCTCTCTCTCAATTTTTATCTTCCATCATGTTTGTTATAATTAATTAAAGTGTTATCATTTTTTACATAGACAAGCTTAATTTTAATTCATTTTAAATTACCCGAATACTCAAGCAGAAGAAATAATTGCAGTTCTAATCTAATCTTTTTTCTTAGATGCATAGTTGAAAATAATTTTTTTTCAAGTTTAACGGACAATATTACAAACAAATTATAGGCGCAGCGATAGGGGCACACCCGTCACCAGAAATTACAGATATCATATACGTATGAAAGACATCACTGATATAAAAGAGATTGCAAAAAAAAAAAAAAAAAAAAAAAATTCAGAAATTGAACCTATTATGCAAGAAACTCTTTTTGCCAATAGGATGGATCTTCTCAAAACACAAAGAAGAAAAACAATAAAAAGGCTGTACCTAATGTTTTGGTGACCAAATTTAACCCAAGTATAAAAGGGTTATAAACTGTGTTTGGGTGATTAAGAATGGAGCAATGTCTAGAGCGGTCAAGTTTATGGGCTTTTAATTATTGGAGCCATGGGAGCTATTGTTTGTCGAATTGGAAGCCAAAGTCAAGTTGGAGTTCAGACAAGATGATTAGAATTTTATCGACTTCCAGTTGTAATAAAATTGCCTAATGAAAGCTGAGCACGACATTGAATGAAATAATCACAAACTTAAATTAATAAGACAGAGGATTAGTGAAGTTACAATACTACAATTTATACTGGCGATGATAAAATGAACAACAAGCAATGATTGTAATGGTCAAAATGATAATGGAGGATAATATCTAACCACACCTATTTTTGTCCTTAATTTTGAAACCTAAAAAGATACTTGCCACATTTACATAACTCGCTGACATTTTCTATTGACAACAATTGTTCGGACCCCTTAGTTAAAACCACTTTTTACGTAACACATGAGTAAAATATGGTACTGTGTAGGTTGGTAACTTTAAAGTGAATATAACTTCTTCTGTATTATATGACAAATTATTGCTCAAAATAAAGTTATGATCAAAAGAATTTAGAGCCCTATGAGTCCCTAATTTGAAGGGCCAGTCCCTTTTTCTTGATATTAAATGATAGGTCTTGTAAATAATTTTGAAAATATTAACAACTTGTATATATTTTACAAGATTATTCTGAACAATTTTTTGTTCACTACTGCTTATTATTTTATTTTCCTTTTCGAGATATAAAGTGTCAAATATTTTGTATTACAGCCCCTTAATTACGTAAAATATGACCAACGTTTTAAAAATATGTGATTGCAGATCGTTAAGTTGATCATCCTTGCTTCAGTAATATTGATAACAAAATATTGATCGTTAAAGAGTTATGGATAAAAGCCTGTTGGCCCCTACATTCTCATGTTTGTATGAATAAGGTGGTGGGTTTGTAAATGTAGGTGTGAATGCATTTATGTTAAACAACAAATTAACTTACAATTTATATATGGTAAAAGTCAAGATTATTGTTTAAAATTCAATCATCCCTTGTCTTGTATACAAAAAAATATCAATAATAAATCACCCTGTAAACTGGTAATACTATATTTTATAGATTATTTTATAACACCACTACTTGACTTTGTATTTTGGAGAGGGTTTACATAGGTTTTGGCTGTTACCGAATACATTTGAATTCTAAATAAAATATGTTTAACTTAGAGCGTGAGAGAGGGGGGGGGGGGGGGGGTAGGGAGGAAGGAGTTATTAATCTATTCTAATGCAAGATTACTTTATATCATTTGACACTATTCCTTTTGATACGAACGTCGAAATTTTACTCCATGGGAACACTTTATTTTTTAAATTAGTAAACAAGGATATTATTTTTGGGGCAGTTTACAAATGTATCTCTGCATCAAAAACACTTTGTAACTTAGAATTTTTTCTCAAATTATATGCCTTGCATCTTATTGTTTTCCTCAACGCAATTTTTGTAGATACGCGGTTAAGTCGGCCTCTAATTTTTCATAAATGCGCTTCCAGAGAAATCCCAACTTGGACACATCAAAACTTTGAAATTTGTAATCTATATTTTTATGGAAACTGATTTATATATATAGTGTTTACTTGTTTCCAATTCCTTGCTTAATTATGAATCATTATATATACATATTTCACATTGTATTTAAAAAATAAGAAATCGTTTTTTTTGAGAATTGTGAGGTGATAAAATACGGTCTGGGGTAAACGCTTATATTTACAATTAATACTTTTTCAACAAAATTGCATGCACATTATGAGAGAGAGAGAGAGAGAGAGAGAGAGAGAGAGAGAGAGAGAGAGAGAGAGAGAGAGAGAGAGAAATTAGATCTAACCTACCACATTTATTTTTCAGATTTTATCCCTTTTTTAAAACACTTTACCTGTAGTCAATCAAAACATGCCTTTTTAGGTACATGTATCATCTAACTAATTTCTTTAGTCTTTGTCTATCATAGTTACTACAGCTACATATATATAATATTATCAATGTACATGTATACCCTCTGTCCAGGTAATGCACATGTGTGACCTTTCATTAATTATCCTAAAATAATGATAATCAACCTAGATACGTATAAAGTGTTAGTATATTAACGTACGTTCCTGATCTACTGCAAATTAAACAAAACACGGGGTAAAAAAACCAATCTTAATTGTGTAACTTAAAAACACTACAGCGGAGACATTTTTCTCTGTCTCATTTGAGGGGTGTATTCTGATTAGCACAGGTGTGAATGCCTGCAAGGCTTCATTTCCCGGTGTTTACGTGTAGTGAAATTCTTAAGTTTGCTTATCCGCATCCACGGGAAGACTAAAAGAACAAAGGGACGAAAGGGTGTGTGTAAATTATTGTCAAAATACTAATGATTTCCATGTTTTGTTTCAGATTCTTAAACAATTGGTCAAAATCTAATCCGCTATCAATATTTAATATTCCACAACGTAATTTAGTGATACGGTCATACATGTACCATAATGGCCGCTGGTTTATGTAAACAAAGACATATTTTAGATACAAGTACATGAGCAATTAGCCAATCAAATATCCCCAAATCTTGCTAAGAATGCAGTCTTCGTGGTGAAGAGTTTTTCTTTTTCTCGAAGAAGACTGAAGAGTTTTTGATTGGTGGAAACTTTGAAAAGGGGCGTTTTGGAAATTCTTCATTGAGTGACTTTATCCCCCCCCCCCCCACACACACATTTTTTTTGTGTGTATTTTAAATCACAATGAATTAGTGCAAGATTCACACATTTAATTCTTTTTCTTTTTAAATTGCACACATTTACTGTCACCTTCCTATGTTCATTCACATGAAAAAATTAATTTCCTTCATTTTTCTCGCAAACACAGTTGTCATGAATATCGGATACCAGCAATGTTTTTAAGACTGTTTGGGCATAGTTTTCGATTCAATGATATTTATTAAAGAAAGAAAACGCCTTTTACATGTATTTGGTTACCTAGCTGCAGGTCTGAAAAAATTCTGATGGACGATATGGGGGCTACAGTGCCTCCCATAGTAAAATTCGGCAGGTTACCTTGTACAGATTTAAGGTATATTTTTAATCATCTGTATAGATTTAACACCTAAAAACGTCAATCTCAATATCCCATTTCATCAAAACCAATATCATTTAAATCATATTCATTCTAACACGACTTGGTTGGAAGTCTACGAGAAAAATTTGCGTGTTCGATTTTCACGTAAATAAATACACCGGGCTCCATACATGTCAATTAAATCACGGCAATGTTTGAACACAATAGGGGGGGGGGGGGTGTATTTTCCTCAAATCTTTGATTTGATTGGCTTGGGTTCTGTTCTAAGACAGTAAGATCATATGAAGAGAAATCATACATGTATAAATTTACTAATAAACCGATCTTACATATTTGGTACAGTAAGTAAGTATGTAAGTAAGTAAGTAAGTAAGTAAGTAAACATTTCATTACATCTGTATAGTGACGTGTATGTCAAATGTATGGTGTATTACAATATTATACATCAAGTATTGATTTTGTCCAGTGTGTTTCTAATCATCATTCTGATATCCATATATAATAAATTTGGGAGAACTTTCAAAGTATCTATGAACTTCTTTTTTAGCATACCAGTAAACAAACGAATTTTAACTAAATTGATTTTTACATAATTTCAATATGCATCCAAACCTTAAAGTGTTAATCCATCGTTTCACGTACGAAAACCAACAAGAATATACATAGGGTTCGCATACATACACCTTAATTTGATACACGGGTATATTGCTTTTGAAGAATACAATTATCACTTTTCTTCATTTTTAACCAATATTTTAACAGTAAAGTATATTTTCTGTTCCAAAGCAATGTTATCATCGCACACACAAATGCACATATTCTAAAATTCAATTGCTAAGTAATTTTTATTACTTGAATTAAGTAACTTTATTTATAGCTTTGAGTAAAAATAAAGAATTTACTTTTAAAGGAGCATGGTCACGATTCTTGTCAAAATTTACTTTTCTAATTTTAGCATTTACAATGCTTAACTAAGGTACTTACACTATTCAGACAACATTTTAACGCCGCCAGTTGACAGTTCACAATTATTCACAATTATTTGATATGTAAACAAGGCTCGTGCAATGCTTTTGAAAACAAGGTTGCTATAGAGAAAATGTATTATTTAAAACAACATTAAAAGGAGCAAGCATAGAAACTGTTAAAATATAGTCAAATGGAACTTGCAAATAGAAAAAAAATAAAAACGAAGCTTTTGTCGAAATATTCAACAAATGTAAACAAAAACAAGGCACGAGGTTTGTTTACATAACAAAGAAATGGGAGCTCTGTACCCGCTTATAAATCGACGACTAAAGGAAATTTGTAGGTTGTCTATTAGAAATACCTTAATTAAGCATTATGAACATTAAAAAGTAAAAATTTAAAAACTAAAATCGATACCAGACTCCATTAAGAGTATACTATAAATGATACATCTTTCTTCTAAACGAAAGAAACACCTTTGGCAATGAACATCTAAATCAGCAAAACCTAATTTCTCAAAACACCCTAGCAAGATTGATATTAACAAAATAAACCTCCATCCCATAAGAGAATGATTCTCCATTGGCGTAAAAGGCAGCAAATGGATTCTGATGGGCCCAAAATATTCGGAAACCAATATCGTATAATTTCCGAAGAGAACCCAGATCATAGTAATGGTGAAATTCTAAACATAACTGAACAACGTTATTAAGAGCCCCGGATGAAATCATTTCAGGGATAGTGCTGTTCTCATTTCCTTCGATGTCAATTTTTAAAACGTCTATTTTTCTTTTAGTGTGACCTAACTCTTTTTGTAAAATCCTCAGGGTTTTGAGTTTCCATGTCTCGCCACTGACTGTAATTTCTTTATTTCTATCACCCAACCCCACGTTGTAGAAACTGATGTGATCCGAATGCTTATAATCAGCGGTTTTCATGCTAGGATCAAAACAAAAAACGTCACATCCGTAAGTTGTTTCCATATCTTCGTCAAATGAAAAATCATAGTTGATTCCGAAAGAATACACAATGCACGGAGGTTTTGGACGAAATTGAACATCATGGCAAATATCCCACCCTCCGTCCACAATATTTCCCAGACGAAGCATCTGTTTACACAGAATCTGGTGTTTTGAGATATACTTAAGATATTCAGTTTTATATTTCTTCTTTTCATTTTCATGTATTGAACTCGTACCAAGAGGGGCTATATTTGGTAAGTCGGACCCCTTTGATACCACAATGTCCTCTTCGTCTCTATTTCTCAAAAACATGTTAATGGTCCAGCATTTAGAATACCTGTTTCTTTTCCTTTCATTTTCAATACAATTCCAATTTCTGTCATACCAATACTTAAAATAATTTGACTCGTTCAATCGCCGCAGTGCCGTCAAAATTTGAACGTAGTCCGATTTTGTTCCTGAATTTGGGTCCAAGTGAATTTCAAGGATAATTTGCTTGACTTGGATTCTACCCAAACTACGGATAAACTGAAGCAAAAATGGGAAATCTCTGGAATTTAACTTCATGACAACAACACTTATGTCTTTGTGATGACTGGCGAGAACTTTGTTAAACCCATCAAGATTGTCATAATTGCTAGAAAAAATGTCTTTACCAAAATATACCACATCACATTTAAATTTTTCTTTCATTTGATCTGTAAATCTTTGACTGAGGTCGTGATTGTAACTAAATATAGCACATCCTGGACTTGGTGCCACTCCTCTGTCTGTGCAAATACGAACACCGCCATAGTCCACGTCACCAAAACGCTTAGGTTCTGTGCAAAGACGTTGAAGGGAAGTGACGTAACGCTTGAACAGACACGAGATTCCGTAGAGAGACATCACCTGAAGTTTTTCATCACTAGGAATCACAACATCAGTTTCATTTGTCCAACTTGCGCAATGATCATGGAAAGTTTGAGGATTAGTTCTATAATACATGATATGATTGATGACAAGAATGCAAATAATGGCTGCACAAAATACAGTCAGATAGAGTACGTTACGGGAAAATGTGTTAGAGGTGCATCTGAAGATAGAGGGAGCTTGTCGTCCTGATTTCATCGTCACCGGTATCTGTCAAGAGAAACATATGTAACCAGTTATATTATTTGTATATTAAATTACAGCGCTAGCGTACGTGTTTGATTGGTATACTTGAGTAGAGTGAGTGTTTATGTATGAGAGTTTAAAATCTGTAACATGGACAATGACAAGACTGGACAATAGGGTCACATGACTAATTCTGCATGCACTCTTCCCCGCCAAAATCTTATACCGGACTGACACTCTCCGCCTAGCCCTTGAACGGGTCAGAACGACATACAGTGTAGCAATATACTTAAGCATTAGGATTGTTTGTCCCGGTAAGAATTAATGTAATAAATTAAAGTTCATTCTAAATTGTAATATTACTGTTTCATTTCATTGTCTAATGTGTATGTTTGTCTGTGTCTAATTGTCTTGTCATTTGTGTCTATTCTGTGTTACTCGTATAATTACACAATTTCAGGTTTCTTCTGTATAATAAATATTTATAACAACGACCCAAGCTTGGCTTTATTCTACCACTGGCTACACATAAAATAACTATAATATTACACTTTGCATTGAGACAATACGATATCAGTTAGTTAATCTGTCTAAAACGACGTGTCAAACAAAAAATACACCTTTGTCTATTCTGAAAAATAGACTTTGACATGCGCCTTATCATCTGTCAACAGAGAAATTAATATTTCAAAATTACATAAATATACTTCATTGTATTACACTTTGCATTAAGGATGCTGGATAGTCAACAAATTACCCATCAGATCTACCTTAAATTTTAAGATATGATTTATTTAGCAGTAAACTATTATATAGTAAAGAAAAATTCCATACAATTTAAGATTTGATTTAAACAATATTTTATCATGTAAAAATATTACATAATAAGGATTGGGCAGCAGGCAATCTGCCTATTTGAGGCCTCTCCCTAAACAGTCAATTTGACAAACAGTGATGGTACAATGTAACAACAAAATATTAGTGAGAAAAAAACAAAAGGAAAATAACTGGAATTTAAAGATTGGTACCGGGTATTATTTATGTACAAAAAAAATAATTTTAAGTAAGCTAGCAGTTTAAAATTTGACAAACGTCCAATATTTTTATACAGAGCTCTACTTCTTGAAGAGATTAAAATAGTCTAAAAATGGCCACGAGCATCGAGCCCTCTTAAGACAATATGGTATCTAGTAATAAGTCAATCTGTCTAAAATTCGATATTTGATAGTTGATAAACAATAAATACACCTTTGTCCATTTTGAAAAAGAAACCCTGGCATGGTCATTGTTATCTTTGTGTACATTAACGTAGAAAGACACTTAATCTTTGATGTTGTGTACATATACGTATTACTCCAACAGAAAAAATACACCTCACCGACCCAGAACGATAAACAAAAAACATCAGCTAAACTAACCAAAACTTCATTTAACAATAAATAAATGTTTAATACCAGTTCATCCAATGGTCTTGTTAAGAAACAATTGCCCCTTTTTTCTACATGTTGTCGATGAAACTATACACGGTTACAATCTGATTTATATGAGGAAAGATTTTAGGACATCGGGGGTTGTGACTCAAGGACGGACACGGGACACTGTCTGATTATTACGAGTAAATAAAGCTCTCTGCCAGATATCCTCTTTACGGGTTGATATTGTTCGGGACAAATGTGTCCAACAAAATCTGCTAGTTTATATTATATATATTCATATACAAGGATATTATGGGAAAATGAGCGAGAACTATTCACCTGTCAACGAGTTGATAGCGGATAATCGTAATTAGTGTCTAATTATTTAACCGATTAAACTAATTAACTTTACATTTATTAATTAGCTAAAAGGAAAAGAAATTTTACATATCCTGTAAGAAAGTTAATTCTCCAACGGAAATAACTATTTGTTCTCAGGATTTTTTGTATTGGTAAATATGTATCTTTATAAGTAAGATACATGTACATCAATCACACGAAAGTGGCTATAGATTCGTTAGCAATGGTCTATCATATATTTAGTAATATGTTTTTTGGCCGCACCTTTAACAGTTTCAAAAATTGCACTTTGTCACATAAAAAATATACTGTACAGTGTTATACTCAAGAAACAAGCAAAATAGTTTACCGTCTTTTGATAGCTGATGTACTACAATATAATAAGGTAAGACATGAAATTGAACAGTTTATATTTCAAAAGTGTGTAACATCAATACATTGTTTTTTATTGCTAGTTGGGTTTTTTGAAATAAAAACATATTTGACAATATTTACCTTTCATGCTTACATTCTTACAGCATCAAACAATGTTTTGTTACTGAAATGCTGATAACACCGATTTACTAGGTTTTCCGTGTTTTTTTTTTTTTGAATTGTTGGACGCTGTTGAAACTTGTAACTTTATGAAATTCGCAGCTTAGAGTTGAGGCACCAATCCCCAACAGCATTAAAAAGGGAAAGTAAGTGATTTTACCATCGCTCTCTCGATAACTAAATATTTGACACAGGGCATTCTATCATAAAGGTATGTTTATTGCGTAATAAAAAATTAGTCTTCTTATCTAAACCATTGTTTTGAGAGTTCTATAAAAAAGAGGGTTTGCCAATAAAGATCTAAAACTTACCACACCTGAATATGCCGGATGTTCTGAACAACCGTACAAGTCGAACGAATTTATTTAACTAAATGCAATCAATGCTGCGATAAGAACAAGACTGATAAAATACTTTGGTTGATAAGGCGAAAAAAGAGGTAACACTTGCATTCTGGTCTCCGTCACAAGGGGAAGTTTTTATATTGATTCATGATTTTTTTTATATATTTTATTTAATATAAAGCATACGCTGTGAAGAAATATCTTATCTGTAATATTATACTTCAATATGATAATTCTTTATAACGCGACATCTCTTTGGTCTAGAAAGCCACGTGACAGGGCGAATAGAACGTTGTGTCTCCCGGGGAATAAATATCATATTCCACCTCACCGGAAATCTCGGGATTTTCATTCCAAAAGTATGATCATACGATGTAGACAAATGTGATTAAATCAAAATTATCTAATCATTTTAGTTCTCTCTATATCACAAAAACCAAATTTACTATATATGATTTGAATTTATGAAAGAAAAGAGAAACAATAACATCAGCTAATCACGACGTTATTGCTGCATGTCGAAAAGTCAAAAAGTTATAATTAGAAATTAACGTATTTTGTATCATCATATGTAGTACATGTTGTTCGGTATAATAAAACGTTTATTGCATGAATGTTCGGGAAATAAATGTTTAATACCAGAAAAATCAAATTTCCCTCCTGTGAAGCCCTCGGGAAATATGATTTCTCTTGGGGGTATAAATCTTCATATATTTCCCGAACATTCATGCAATAAATGTTTATTTATGCATTTGTTTTATGTGAGGAGAGAGAGAGAGAGAGAGAGAGAGAGAGAGAGAGAGAGAGAGAGAGAGAGAGAGATTTATACTTTATAACATGTTAATAACACCATGATATCATTTTTTATATTTAAATATAATGTTACAGTAGATGACTGCACAGTTATATTCTACTCAGGTGTCTGTGCTTACATGCCCTGCACAATGCAAGTTCTATTAAGGCTATAATGAAAAATAAATTTTAAAACATTGAGTTTTTGTTGTGGTTGGAATTTATATGTAAAGTAATTATGCGCATACTTTGTTTGTTGTTGGAATGTATATGTAAAGTAATAATGCGTGTATAGAATTTACTATATTTTGGGGTTATTTATTTTTTGGAGTTTATATGTAAAGTTATAGTACGGGTATGGAATTCTTTGTATTAGCGGAGGTTATATGTAAAGTAATTATAAGTTATTGAATTCTTTTTATTGGAATTAAGTAATAAAGTAATAAAGCGCGTATTGAGTTTTTTTTTTCCAAATTGGAGTTTATACGTAAACGGTTAACAAATCTTCTGACCGGAACTCCTTTTCCCTATTATTGTATCCGCCTCTGAATGCTGGTTTTTTCTTTTATTTAAAGCGCATGAATTCCTACATAAAAAATGAACTTAAGAACTTTATTGCCAGGTTTATTAGTGTCAGCTAGTTCAGGAGACAACAAGCTATTCATTGGCTTCTCTATTGCACACTATGGGTTGCGGATTTCACATTTCGTCACTTGTTACGAGCTAGGGATAAGTAGCTTGCTTTTAGGAAAATAGTTTCAAGAACCAGCAACTATTTCTCGAGGCGGAGCTGAGGGTAATAGTTACTCTTGAGGTGGACAATAAACTTGATTGGCCGAATAGTCGGGACATGCAAATATGTGTATTATTACACCTCAGAAGACTTCATTTTTCGACAGTGCAATTTTTGTGAATTTCGAGTTATCGGACTTTGTAATGCATATCTAATCAATATATACATGTAAATATAAGGTGAAAGATGGCTCCTGAGACTATGCATTTTGAGTAAAATGTTGTTTACAAGATATCGCTCTTAACCATAAAACAAGTAAGTTGACCTATGGGTCTACCCAGGAGGAGTGTATGAATACATCGGTACTAGAGTATCATTTTAGCGTCTACCCAGGAGGAGTGTATGTAGAGTATCATTTTAGCCCTCAAAAACATCAGCATCCTTACCAGTCAGTAATAGACTTTACTATTTTTCAATGTTTGATTAATGTGTTTATCGATGTCAGCCAGAAGACCTGGTTTCTTTAAGGGACGGGAAAATATAGCACACCTGTTTTTAACGACATGTGTTACATTTTAAAACGTGATCTGTAAGCTAAATATTAATATAACATACTGAATTGGAAAAGGGTAAGTTTTTTCCTGGTTGAATAAAGTTGTCATATGAAAGCTGAGCAGGTCTTACAAATTAGAACACGCCATTTTATGTGTCCCATCTGTAATATCTGCACTCGGGTACATTATCCCTTAGCATTCGTTTTCTCTGATTGCACTACTGGAACTCGTGTGTAATTTTATTTTATACCCTTTCGTGTACAGTAAATGTGTAGACATTTTAAAAAAAACAAGAAAGGAGATATCGTATCGCAAAATTTATCGTGAATTTGATGTCACATTTTGTCATTAACTCTTCATCATAAAATAATGTGTAAAATATATTTGTACAGAAGGAATAAAAACTGAAAGAAAACAAAACGAACGAAACAGAACATTGTGAAGGAGACAATGAATGCAATCCAAGGAAACAATGGTTCATCAAAGGGCAAAAAATGACTGTAAAAAAAACATAGGTACACATTAAATATAAAGAACATCATATTGGCTCACATACTTAACGCACATACACAGTGACACACACACATTGACATTCCCCTCCCTCCACAACATACACACGAAGGCGGGTGCAAAAATGTTATATCAAAATGATTTCATTTCAAGAAAAAAATTGAACATTTGAATGAGCAACAGTTAGTTCGGACCACTTGATTTGTCAAAGTTTTGCAGCCAGATTGATATTTACAAAATAAACCTCCATTCCATAAGAGTAAGATTCTCCATTGGCGTAAAAGGCAGTAAATGGATTCTGATGGGCCCAAAATACTCGGAAACCAATATCGTATAATTTCCGAAGAGAACCCAGATCATAGTAATGGTGAAATTCTAAACATAACTGGACAACGTTATTAAGAGCCCCGGATGAAATCATTTCAGGGATAGCTCTGTTCTCATTTCCTTCGATGTCAATTTTTAAAACGTCTATTTTTCTATTAGTGTGACCTAACTCTTTTTGTAAAGTCCTCAGGGTTTTGAGTTTCCATGTCTCGCCACTGACTGTAATTTCTTTATTTCTATCACCCAACCCCACGTTGTAGAAACTGATGTGATCCGAATGCTTATAATCAGCGGTTTTCATGCTAGGATCAAAACAAAAAACGTCACATCCGTAAGTTGTCTCCATATCTTCGTCAAAGGAAAAATCATAATTGATTCCGAAAGAATACACAATGCACGGAGGTTTTGGACGAAATTGAAGATCATGGCAAATATCCCACCCTCCGTCCACAATATTTCCCAGACGAAGCATCTGTTTACACAGAATCTGGTGTTTTGAGATATACTTAAGATATTCAGTTTTATATTTCTTCTTTTCATTTTCATGTATTGAACTCGTACCAAGAGGGGCTATATTTGGTAAGTCGGACCCCTTTGATACCACAATGTCCTCTTCGTCTCTATTTCTCAAAAACATGTTAATGGTCCAGCATTTAGAATACCTGTTTCTTTTCCTTTCATTTTCAATACAATTCCAATTTCTGTCATACCAATACTTAAAATAATTTGACTCGTTCAGTCGCCGCAGTGCCGTCAAAATTTGAACGTAGTCCGATTTTGTTCCTGAATTTGGGTCTAAGTGAATTTCAAGGATAATTTGCTTGACTTGCATTCTACCCAAACTACGGATAAAATGAAGCAAAAATGGGAAATCTCTGGAATTTAACTTCATGACAACAACACTTATGTCTTTGTGATGACTGGCGAGAACTTTGTTAAACCCATCAAGATTGTCATAATTGCTAGAAAAAATGTCTTTACCAAAATATACCACATCACATTTAAATTTTTCTTTCATTTTATCTGTGAATCTTTGACTGAGGTCGTGATTGTAACTAAATATAGCACATCCTGGACTTGGTGCCACTCCTCTGTCTGTGCAAATACGAACACCGCCATAGTCCACGTTACCAAAACGCTTAGGTTCTGTGCAAAGACGTTGAAGGGAAGTGACGTAACGCTTGAACAGACACGAGATTCCGTAGAGAGACATCACCTGAAGTTTTTCATCACTAGGAATCACAACATCAGTTTCATTTGTCCAACTTGCGCAATGATCATGATGAGTTTGAGGATTAGTTCTATAGAACACGATATGATTGATGACAAGAATGCAAATAATGGCTGCACAAAATACAGTCAGATAGAGTGCGTTACGGGAAAATGTGTTAGAGATGCATCTGAAGATAGTGGAAGCTTGTCGTCCTGATTTCATTGTCACCGGTCTGTCAACAGAAAAATAAAATTTTCAAAATTACATAACTATAATATTACACTTTGCATTCAGACGATATGTACAGTATCTAGTAATAAGTCAATCTGTCTTAAACGACCTGTTCTCGATAAACAATAAATACATCTTTGTGTACAAGGACTTATTTTTGTGAAAGGAAAAAGACACTTTATCTATGATGTTGTGTAAGTATTACTATATTTACATTCAGTGTTTATTTCCCCTTATGATTGCATTGAAATCCGCGACCTTCAGTTTCCTATGAATACACTTAGCCAATTAATGCGCCATGAGCACATATAAACGTCACCACGTGAGTATATTTATTATTGTAAGATTATATAAAACACTCAAACTTACATAACCAATTTGATATGAACTAATGGAAAATAATCGTTAAATCAAATCTATTCGTCAATAAAAAGTTGTTTTTTTTCCGACAAAGTTTCTGCAACTATATAACATGTTAATATGGCTGTTCCATGTATGTTTCATATCCATGACTGAGAGCTTATATAATGGCTTTACAGCGACAATACACATATATTTCATACAAATAGACATAGTATGAATATAAATATAAGCATTGAATGCTTATTTATGGATGTCGTCGGTCCTGTAACACACCAAGCGGTGCATACAAACTGAATACCGCGCAATACCCGCGCGCTAATGCGCGGTATTCAATTTGTATGCACCGCTTGGTGTGTTACAGGACCGACGACATTCAAAAATAAGCATTCAATGCTTAAATGAAAGAAAAAAAAATACACCTCACGGGCCCAGGGATATAAACAGAAAACATCAGCTTAACTAACCAAAACTTCATTTCACAATAAGTACCAGTTCGTCCAATGGTCTTGTTAAGAAACAATTGCTCGCTGTATCCCAGCCGTTGTCGATGAAACTACTCAGTAACAATTGGATTCATATGACGGAAGTTTATAGGACATCAGGGGTCGTAACCCAAGGACTGACACAGGAAGATGATAAAACTATACACGGTTATATTCTGATTTAAATGAAGAAAGTTTTTAGGACATCAGGGGTTGTTAACTCAAGGACGGACACGTGACACTGTCTGATTATAACGGGTAAATAAAGTTCTCTGCCAGATATCCTCTTCACATGTAAAACACCCACTTCTGTTTTTGAATTTGTTCATTAGTTGTAACTTGTATATTCTGATAAGCTGCAAAACATAAGTAATAAAGAATGAATGAATGTAAGAACCTGTGTCCTAACCATTGAATGTAAGAACCTGTGTCCTAACCAATGAATGTAAGAACCTGTGTCCTAACCATTGAATGTAAGAACCTGTGTCCTAACCAATGAATGTAAGAACCTGTGTCCAAACCAATGAATGTAAGAACCTGTGTCCTAACCAATGAATGTAAGAACCTGTGTCCTGACCATTTGTATATGTATGTTATATATATACCATAAAATATGTTCAAATCAAATCAATGGATATTGTTAGTGACAGATGTGTGCAACATAATCCGCCAATTTATATTACAAGGGTATTCTTGGAAAATCAGTGAGAACTATTCACCCGTCAACGAGTCAATGCGGATAATTGTAATTAGCGTCTAATTATTCTAATTAAACCGAGAAAAGCTATTTTAATTATATTAACAGTATTCGTGCCATCTTCCATGGAAAACTTCTTACCGAAATTTTGAAACACAACTCCCAATTCTTTTTAAAAATTTAATTGCAGACGTTACAGAAAAAATTGAGACACTTTTTTCAGTTTGTTATTTGAATAAAAAGTCAATGTATCTAACAATTTAATCACTTTAATTAAATAAAAAATTAAAGACAAATTGCCAAATTCATTCACTGTACTTTTGAAATACATGTCACTTTATAATAAAATAATTACTTACCAGTGCATGTACTATATTGAATAACGTTCTTTCCCTTCTATTGTGGGACTCAAAGAAGCTTTGATCTTATTCTAAGAATCAGGGTAGAATATGTACACGTCACTTTATAATAAAATACTTACTACATCGAATTATTCACAAGATGATGATGTCATATAAAGTTTACAGCGAGTTTTTGCTGACAATGAGGAATTCCATTTTCTTTTCGTATTCAAACAACCCTGCAAAATTGGAAGAGTATTGAGTTTTGCTAAATGTCGGCAATTTTTAGAGTAAAATGTAACCAGATAGCCGTCTTGGCTGTATTTTAAATTACATGTAGTCGAAAAAAGGTGACGAACAATAGTTTGTAATACGAAATCTAATCATATATTATTTGATATCACCAGTTTGGATTTTAGGGTTGGAATACTCAATTTGAAGTAAATATGTTCAGCGCTTCGACAGCCATATAATTAACATTAAATTATGATAAGTACTTCATTAGTTTCGGTCAAGCAGAACGTTGGCTATGCACATGATTCAGAGGACAATAGCTACGGAGCTGATGTTGCTATAGGTTAAATATATAGAAATCATGTTCAGTGTGAAGTGTTGATTGTTTCTAATGATAATATAATTATTTATGATTATACCACTTGGACAGAACTAATCTGAATTATTTTTCTCTTTGTGTGAATGATCATATATAAGCTTATGTAGAGAGAATGAGGAGAGGTTGGGCGTTCATGAGATGTTGGAAACTGCTAGTCAGTGTTAGAG
Source organism: Magallana nippona (assembly GCA_033439105.1). Classification (NCBI taxonomy): domain Eukaryota; kingdom Metazoa; phylum Mollusca; class Bivalvia; order Ostreida; family Ostreidae; genus Magallana; species Magallana nippona. Next base: position 2,907,494 of record CM065921.1, read on the forward strand.
ATTGAGATTTGAATTTGTAAGACTTTGAAAGTTGCTTTGTAAAAATCTATACGATCACGCTTTAATAAATTATTGTTGAACACCCAACGGGACTTATCATTTCTGGACTGGACAAGGAATTGAACCAACCCATAGGCTTACAAAAAGCTATACACATATCTTCATCACCAAATTGATTATTGTTCCGTCATGTTATTATTTTCATTCTGAAATTTCCAACAAACTATTTTACTAAAAAGTAATCTTCAAACGAATATATGCATTATGTGTTTGCATTGATTTGATTTAAACATATTTTATTATGCAAATAAATCACATAATTGGATTAGGCAGCACGCAATGCCTTAGTCAGCCTTCTCCATAAGGAACAAAAAACACATAATTATTACATGTAATCTAATTCAATGCAGCTTTTGATTAAGTGCTAATCTAATAAATGGATGTAAGGTGGTATAATACTAATTATTATGATTGTATAGTACATGAAAAATAGGAATAATGGTATGAGAGAACCCCCCCCCCCCCCCAAAAAAAAAGGTAAATATGTAAGTAGAAAAAATAATAATAAACAAGCAAAACTGTATACAGTTCCAGTATTTAGCTTACCAAATTAATTATATTTGAATCTTTTAGTTTTTGCAATATATTCATGTACAGTATTAAATAAGGCAATGTTTTCAGCATACATGTAAGAAATATCATGGTCTCCAGACAGCAATTATGTCAAGAGTTATAGGTTTTTGTATGCCCAAACTTGATATACAATGAAATAGAGTAATTCTTTCCTTAACATATCTAGGACATTGAAAGAAAAAAACCAGTTTCAATATGAAACCAACAATTATTGACTATTATTAAGTATTATTAATAAAATTCCCTGATAAAAAATCTTTATGAAGGTCAGCATTTCGACTACTAGCACTATTCCTTAATTGACAATCGATAATATTTTCCATACGATTTCCATGATAAAAAAAACTTTTTCAGGGTTTTTAAATAAAGTTTCTTAAGACATTTGTAAAAGAAGATACGGATGAAAAGTGTTTGTATTGAAGGTACCTGACTTCTTTAGTGTATGGTACCAATTGAACCATGCAAATTATAAATTTTTAATTGGCGTTAAAGGGAATGATTACCTGGTCACGTGCATCGTTACAGTCGGTTTTGACATAAAGGCCATATAAAGGGGTAAATAGAAGTGGTCTTGAGTAACTAAAGGATCGACAGTGTCATGATTTTATTGCTTGCTGGAATTTGATATCTTTCAATGCTTAATCAATAAAATTAAATCCAACTTCGCTGTACAGAATATTTAGCATGCTCCATTATATCACTTTGCAGAACTAGATGAGAGACGTGTTACCTTTAACATGACGAACCAGTGGTTTGCCATTGGTTACATACACGGCTGACATTTGAAAATCATTTAATACAGTAGCAAAAACAAAACTCATGTAAAACCATCCACAACGTCAAGAGAGTTTGTTTCCATTAACGTTATAACCGGTATACATTTAATTTACACCCCTCCCCCCTCCCCTCCCCCCCCCCCCCCCCCCCCCCGATACATTTAAGTGACTTCGTGCTTTTACAAATTTGGGGAAATCAGACATTTAACATGTAATTTTTTAATTTTTGACCTCTTATACATAAATTAAACCCCTTTCGTGGGCGGAAATCCTGTCTAGAAACGAAGGGGAATTCGGTAAAAACTTTTGCCTCATTCACATTTTGAGGTGAACCTTCGGGGAAATCGTTAACGTGGTACCTGCATAACAAAATGTATGTATCTATCAGTACAATAAAGGGTTTTCAAAGAACTGCACTCACTGTGTTAAATGTTGTTTTAGCGTGTGCAAGTTTTAACAGTGTGTCTAAGTTTAGCGTGTGTAAGTTTTAATAGTGTATCTAAGCATTCCCAATTCTAACTACGTAATCAGCAACTTATCCGCATAATACATGTATATATAGGATAATCAGATATTCATTTTCAATTTTGTCCCGACAATTCCAAGATATCTATATATCTCTGAAAAATATTTCCTGTAGAATTCAGCATACAACTATACATCTAACTAAATTATTATGTACAAGCATTAATTATCTGTATCTTGACCTACTCATACAAGGGTGTGTATAGATAGGTTATGCCCGTTTCTCAATCGTTTTTCGAATTTATCAATAAAGATGTGTTTTAAATTAAAGTCAACATGCGCAGATCCAGAAAATTCTCCCATGGGGTACTTTCCAAGGAATGATTTTGTTTGCCAGAGTAGGGATCCGAGGCCTATTTTTTAAAAATTACTATGTGAATTTAAGTTTGAATTTTCCAGGGCAGGGAGGTCCAGATGGCTACCCCGACCCCTTTAGCTCCGCGTATATGTTAAGACACATGTATTAATTGTTGCGGTTAGACAATAAACCTTGACTCTGTGAATGTAGGACACACTTTGATTTCTCATTTATTGATCTTGAATGAAACCATGCATACGTATAGCAACATTCTCTGCTGGTCCAGAACAATTAGTATCTTCGTTGGCTAAGGATTGTGGGTAATAAATAAAAGAAAAGTTACCGTCTAAAAGCAATAATATGTTTTTATGTTACAAAAGGAAATTCCCATATGTTATGGGTACCCCAGTGTACACGCCCACTTTTCCTGTGCTGCACTCTGGCTTGCACAAGTGTGGGTTCATAAGGTAACGCGGAAAGAGACCGCTATATATATACAATCTACTGTACAGACCTGTCAAAGGTTGAATAAATTAAATGAAACGGGGTGCAACATGACTGGTAAAGACAATGAGAACGGCATTCAAGTTAAAACACATTACGTAGGGCCGGTAAAAGACACACAATAGGCCGCAGCAGGAACCCTGGCCTTTGTGCGACGTATTGAATGTGACTTTGTTCAACTTCATGTAGGCTTATATATCTAACGACATATACCAAATAAATCTTTTAATGGCGTTACAGCCGTTTCATGATGTACATGAAGCAACAGAACCATAGATATCCAGAAAATGATTTTTGGAATAGACATATCGAATTTTCATCGCTGTCAGTCCGTCTTATAGAAGAAGTCCAATATACCATTCTTGTGTCTACCTATGTCATTGTATGCGAGCAGATCGAGAAATCATAAAATAAATATACCAGTTGCCTTACTTACCTTATCTATCAACAAAAAGCACCACACACACACACACGCACGTGTATAACCACACACTCAGCTCAAACAATACAGATGTTTTAACATATGAGGCCTCACACGGGGTGCTCGGACATGTTGTATTCGGCAAACCTCGGACGATTCCCCTTCCCTTTATCACACCGAGGTATGCCGAGTGAAACAAGTTGGGGCACCACACAGGATCATTTAATGAAACATTACGCAGGCAATTGGTTGAAATCACCCCGCGTCAAAATGAAATACGTGGTATTTCGGCCGAGTTGAAATTATCATCATTTTTTTGCGTTTTATTTTGCGTTTTAAGAAGAACAATTATATTAATTTGAAGCAAATAATAACAAAAAAGAATTGCTTAATCAAAACAAAAACGTTCTTTTGATTGAATACCCGGGATATCGACCAATATGAGTTGTCTCTCTTGCTTTCAATTTATAATTAAAGCGACATAGTGACTCAAAAAAGTATTAATCTTACTTTTCAATTATGACAACGGAAATAAGAAGAAATATGAGAAATATTATCACACAGGAGATATCATGTTTTCTAAATTATCCCCTATCGGTGAACCAGTCGTTAAAACTCACATGGGTTGAGTGTTTCGTGATTGCGAATGGTGTCTAAAAATAGCTACTAGGATTGAGCACCGATTGAAGTTATTTGATGTCTGAAGTCAGAAATATGCATTCATAGAGAGTGCATCTTAATAAATATGCAAATAATATCAGTTCTTGAAGACCTCGGGTTTCACTGAATTGCCGCACGCTTATGATATGTGCCTCGCTGCAGTATTTACATTCCCCTGCCCTTGCGTGACTATGAAGCAGAAGGAAAACTCAATATTTATGCATGTGTTTTGCCAATGAATAATTCAATTTTTTTTTTAAAATTTTTAACTGGATTTATTTACATTTGAACAACGTAATTTTTAAAAAATGTTCATCTTTACATGTGAGATATAAAACATATTTTGACGTACTTCCTATCGAAATAAACAATAAAATAAAGTATAATTTAATAAATATTTTCTTTTCTAACAATGTTACCTAACAGCGTAGCGCAATGGGTTAGAGAGTTCACTACGAATATGTAAGTCATGAGTTCGAATCCCGCTGGGGCTCTTACAATTTTACCTTTACTAAAAATTTAAAACGTATTTTTTGGCCAAATATTACATAAAATGTGAAAATTCTAAACCGGTGAAAGTATTTTGATTATAATGTACTTTTATCCACATTAATATCGACAGGTGTCCCATACCACATTAACGCGCTGTTGATGCCGTCTGGTTTTTGCATTAACCGTGGCCTTCAGTAGGATCCGTGGGTATCAATATTGAAATGAAATAGAAAAATGTGAGGGGTGCTTATTTTTCAACATTCAATGCAAAATATTGCAAGGACTATTGTCCTTTGACAAGACACTGAAATATTTGCATTTTTTCGCACCATTGGACAGAAAATGTGTACCAGTTTTCGCTGAAAGTTGACATTTGATGGATGGTGACTATCAAAGACTCTGATCCCTAGTACCACAAAAAAAAAAACCCCGAGTTTAATCCCTGGCCATGTGAACCTCATGATCTTAAATAGATTAATCGAATAGGAAATTTCATGAATTGATACCAAAAAACTTATTCACTCAACGGCTGACTCTCTTTTTATCATTTATTTACTAAATATGTACATATTATTTCGGACTTTGAACACTATGACTATTCGCTGTACGCGCAAACTGGTTGCGGAACTATCTACTCTAGAGAGACTCATACAAAGCATCACTTGATTTTAGATAGACAGAAATTCATTATCAAGGAGGAAGTTGTGGAATGACCCATGTTTGATTAAATCAATGTCAGTGATCGCCCCCCTTCCCCACTCCCCACTCCTGTATGTAAGTTATATCACGGGTTGCGACAGTGACTTACTTATCTTATGGTTGTGAAATATATTTGATTGATCGTAGGTAAAATAATATTCATAGTCACACAACGCTTGTCAAATCTCAGCACTTTACACACAGGAATTTATTGTTATAAACTTTTTAAACGTAACTTTGATTTGAATAAGATATATTGCAACGACAAAAGAATAGGATGAATTTATACAATAAGCGGAAATTTGAAAATTATGTGTACAAGTGGGATTGCCTTTTTACACATTTAAATTTCTGATGTCTATATTACTGCAAATTATGTAGTCCGAAATATCTGAGTTTTCCTGGCTTTTTTTAACGATTTTGATATTTTACATGCCAGGAAAACGTCAGAACCGGCGCCATTACGAAAACTGGAAATTCACCGCCTCCAACTGGAAGCGGCATTCTAGGCTCGATTTTAAATATATTTATATTTAAACTCAATAATACAGCTTAAAATATAATTTTACTGCACATTTTGATAATCATACTGACAAACAATAGTGTTGTTGACCTATTTTCTCGCGAAATTTCAAAAATGCACGAAATCAAAACAAATCTCAACAGTGCGATAGAATGTGTTCAACAGCCTGTTTATGGGATGTAAGGACCCATAAAAGCAATATTATTGAGCAGCAAAATCATCGTTTTATTAATTAGTTGGGAGTGAAACATTTGATTCAACTCGTAAATATTTAAAATCGAGCCGAGAATGCCGCCTCCAGTTGGTGGCGGCGAATTTCCAGTTTTCGTAATGGCGCCGGTTCTGACGTTTTCCTGGCATGTAAAATATCAAAATCGTTGAAAAAGCCAGGAAAACGTCAGATATTTCGGACTACAAATTATGGTGAATGTGAAATATTGAACTAAGTTTGAGATTTTCTGAAATTACATTGCTCTGTTATAAATAAGTACATATCTCAAGTTATTCACTTCCTTATCTTATAGCAACCTTATCATTTTTCCATGTTTGTACCATCAGCTGTGATTATACATGTATTTGATCATCTAACAATATCATAAAACCCCGTAAATACATCAATTTGACTACCGGTTCGATGCACAAAATTTCAGTTTCCTTTTTTTTTTTGGGGGGGGGGGGATGGGAAGAAACAAATTATTACACCTATGCATGTATTATAAATGGACTCATTTTACAGTCGAGCGTTGTTCGACAATCCGTCGCCTACTATGTATGCCGAGTCTCATAATGTGACTAACGAACGACAACTCCAGAATAATTGCAAAACTGTGCATTCGATCGGGTTTACACACCGTTGATCAGCTAGACAGCTACAGTGTGCAATGCTGTATATATACAGGAAAAAAATGCAAATTTATGGGGCATAAAAACTTGTCCTTTTTTGGATCTATTTAACAAATTACCGGATACATTCTTTAGTGTTTGATACAGAAAAATTCTTATTATATTACCAAAGTTGTAAAATATACCTGTCTCTGGGTTGTTTTTAACACCATTACAAGCCCCATCAATATATTAATAATCATTAATATATATTAATATTGTATACCTGAATTTTTTTTTCTTTAATTGCCATCGTGGATCAATTTCTGTGTAAAGTAATTATGCAAAGTCTTCTCGATCGATTCTAAACAATTACATGTTATATTGAAGTAAACCAATACTGTACTTGGTAAATATTTTTTTCACCAAGATTGCAATTAAGAAAAATATTTCATGATTTCATAAAAGGACTACATTTGATATGATCAAATATCTACCCCCCATCCTCCAATTTTAAGAAATTTTTAAACAATATCGTATCAAAATCAAATCTTCATAAAACATTATACAGAGAATGTCTATCACATGGATTTGATATTAGTCATTATTGTCCAATAGTTGAAAGAGCTCTACCACAGGAAATCAGTGGACATTTGAATTACTCCACATATTCAAATAAAAAACCTTGAGAGCTGAACCTAATTTTACCTCAAAATAGTCTTAAAAACAGTAAAGCCAAACAGGTATTTAATTGTAAAAACATGTATTTTTTCTATTTCTAATTTCAACGACCATATTTTATATAAAATCAATAAGAAGTTTATTCATTTTAGTCTGAATATAATTGTGAAGGGTTTATCAAAGAATGTTAATGGTTTTGAAATCTTTGTTCTATTGCCTGAGTTATCTACCATTGAATATATATATGATCATTGAATATTGTTTTATGTTAGCTTCTATATCAGTAAACTTTTCGAAATTTTAATTAGACGATTTGCTAAATCTCTTTTCTGTTTCAGAAACATCAAAATACGCGTAATTCATAAAAAGACACCACACGTTTTGATAAAAACGTTTTCCTTCATTTAATGCAAAAGCATTGATTATTATAGTCAATTTAGTCTATTTCATTCTCATATATCATATATAAACAAGTTGTACTATTATAAATCATTCAAAATTGTTAAATTCTGCTATAACATAAATGGAATACCTGAAAATAATGTTACAGTCAATGGCAACGATTGACTTACTTTCAAAATCATTTGTTCATTTCCATACAAGACATGCTCCTCTTTATACCTACTATTGATAATGTTTGTATTATCATGGCCTTGCAATAACGCCAGACTAGTATCGCAAGCCCACATAATAACATTATGAACGTTATCAATTGTCATAAGTGATTGTCTGTTTGGTATCAGGCGTGAATTTCATTTCTGAAATTTCGTTGAGATGTAAACTCTCAGTCTATATAGTCCATAAAAAGCCAACTGTAAAAGTGGGATCACAAAGAGGGCCAGTCCCGGCACGGTTATACTGGGATACAGAGGCTGGCTGTAGTCGAGTACATTGTAAATCACGGTCCCCGAAACTTCGTATACAGCCACGCTGAAAGCAATGTACACCAGCCCGTAAATAAGGGGGTACACGAAATGCAGGAACCGGACTGGACGCGCACATATTGCAGCGTCGCTTAGCACAAATATGGTGTTGATCGCGTGCATATTGGTATCATTGACGAGCTCAGAGTCACTAACATGGAGAGTTGGGTAAATAGCACTAAAGTACACGACCGTCACTATTACAGAAAACACTTGTACAATGTTCGAAAGCAGCCATGATAGTTTCATGTACCACGTGACTCCATCAACAAGCTTAGCTTTGCAGCTTTCTGGGTTGCTTTTCCGGTCAATTTCGGGGGTTTTAGAAATGCTCTTTTCCATTGGCTCCATTTTCTCGCCAACAAACCCCGGGTTTTCTCTACTTTTACTTTGGTCCTCGTGTTGATTTTCGGTACAACTTACTTTTCTTGGCCGCCGGAAGTGATGAACTATAGTTATCACGGCGGTTAGGATGAAGTGGAGGGTTAGGAGAATGTACGTCCAAACCGTCAGGAATCGTAGCAGGGTGTACGTGGCGTTCATCGCACACACCGCGATCAGCGCACCTGTCGTATACAGCGACAGAAAAACCCGGATGAAAATATACGCCGCAGCAGGCCATTGCCACTGAAATAAACAAACGTTCTTCGTCAGTATTTGAAATACTAATTAAAAATATACGTTGACTTATAGATTGATACAGATTTCATTAAAGTGATATGGGTACACATTTTTAATATATTCGATCATTGCTTACTATCTATTCAAGATATATTACTATAATCAGGTACTCTTTACACAATTGCGCTGAAAAATATAGTTCCATTCACGATCAGTAGATACAACATTATAACAAATGTTTAGAATATCGATGTATATATTTTGTACGTGGAAGAAAACAAAATGAACGTAAAATAATTTTAAAAAATCACCCTTCCCCAAGAAATGTAATTGGGAAGTATTCATATTCCTATGCTAGATGTCTCCTCCGTCTTTTTCACGAAAATATAGGTCATTCTTCGATTGACAATTTTTTCACTAATGAATATTGCTTGTATTTCCTTGCGTTTCCAACGGAAGACCTTATAGTGATTGTAATGTTTTTTCTTTCTTTCTTTCTTTCTTATTATTTCCCCCCCCCCTTTTTTGTCGGCAGAAATTCTCAGAGGTGGCTGGATAGATTTTCCTGAAATTTTCAGAGGTGGTAGAGAATGATAATACCTCGAAGCATATTTTTCATTTTTTTCAAAATTCAGTTCCGGTCGTCCGTTTCCTGTCCCGCAACAAAAAGCTAGTGACATCGAGATCTCAAAAACTTAAACAACCAGACTTTGTGGGATGATAGACCTATAGTTGTAGATGTGTTTAAACTATTTTGTTTTGTTCGTCGTTACTCCCGGTCGTCACCGGAAGCACTTCAAATATATTTTTTTTACGTATTTAATTTGTTTTACAGAGAATGAATATATTAATATAACTCCTTACATATGTTATCTATGCGATGTCAAATAAACAACAAAATTCTACTTCCGGTGAGATATCTCAATTATCTCAGGTAGCTTTTTTAAAACCAATTTTGTACCCGCGAGATCTCAGAAAATGTAAGTGATCAAGACACGAAACTTTCACTGATGATAGACATTTGATTGAAGATGTGTTTAAATGGTTTCATTTTGTCGACCGTCATTTCCTGTCCACACCGGAAGAGTTCAAACAAATGAAGCTGTTTATCAGTTTAACTGTTGTCCTTTGATAGTTTTAGTTAGATAGATAAATAATAATTTATGATAGACAACTATACAAGAAATGAAAAATTTAATTTTCATTGAGCACTTCTGTTTGTCCGTTTCCTCTTCCGAAACAAAAAACCTTATTTCGACGAGAACTCAAAAATGTATTTACATGTGTTTACACTATTTAGTTTTTTCCGGCGTAACTTCCGGTCGTCACAGGAAGTACAACAAAATTTTATTTTTAAAAGAATATTTTGTTTATTTAGCATGGAAGTAATATTTTAGCAATAGAAATACAAAAAGTCATCTACACATGGTTAAATAAACGAAAAAATTCTATTTCCGGTGAGACATCTTAAATATCTCAGGTAGCTTACTTTTATAAAAATTTGTACCCCCGAGATCTCAGAAACTGTAAGAGATCAAGATTCAAAACTTAAATTGATGATAGACATTTGATTGAACATGTGTTTTACGGGTTTCATTTGGTCGTCCGTCACTTCCGGTTCTCACTCGAAGCGTTAAAGCAAAAGAAATTTTTAAATTTTTTTTAGATTTTCTTAACACTTTACTCAGTGTGATGAACAGTAACGTACCTTAGGTAAATGTACTAAAAATATTTACATTTAATTTCTTTAATCTTTTCTGTTTGTCCGTTTCCGGTCCGGAGACAAAAACATTTTCTCAATGAGATCTCATAACTAACTAACTAACTAACAAACAACATCCTAACTTTGAGGAAAGACAGAACAATGTATGAAGATATGTTTACTATGTTCTGTCTGATCCGGCGTAACTTTCGGTCGTCACAGAAAGTACTCAAAGATTGACTTATTGTCTTTTTGTTTTGTTTTACATAGAAATAATTACTGGGAAATTCCTTTACAGTATATATTATATCCATTTTCTTTTTTTAAGAGAAATGTATTTTTTTTTTTTTACAGATTAATACATGAGGAACGGAAGACCTTTTTGTTGCTATAGCAACAAGAGTCTAGTTAAAATAATTATTTTACTTTCGTGTTTATTGTTCGTTAGTTATCACACAATCTCTTTTAATTATTTATTGTGTATGAGTGTGATTAAGTTTTTCCTTTTTTTTTTGAATAACGGAATAATTATGCAACACATGCACTGTATTTCTGATCGTACTCGTGTAGACTCTGTTTAAGAATGTGTGCCCTGTTTGCTAGTAATGCAAGACTAGTGGCAGTATTTGCTACGGATACGAAGAACTATATATGCCATTTTTTTAATTAAACAACTTCAGTGATTTTAACCTAGCGATCGGCTGAGCACAGTGAAAATTCAAGTGATTTAAAAGTCGAATATCCTGGATATGGGGTAACCCATATCTATTCTTGTTAAGAAGTATGCACAACAGAAAACGGAACACCACTTAAAATTAAAGACATTTTAATTTCCTCATGAATAAGTATTCAAATATTTTTGTAAAAAGCATAATTAAAAGCATAATTATAATTTCAGGAGGAAACAAAGTTTTCTTGAACGTAAGAAGCACATAAAAACAAATAGGTTCAATGTGGTACAATGCTTATCAAAATTTATGTTTTAGAATGTCTGATCACCTTATCCAAAATATGAAATTTGATTTTTTAAGAAACTTGAAGTAATTGTTTACACTTTATAACTTTTAGAGGCGTATAACACGCACGCCTTGATCATATAATTTAATCAGATCAGGATAATAGTAAATTCGCTTCAATACATTTGTATTGGAGTGAAACGTAGAGAAACGGAATCACTGGTCTAGCTTTGATTAAAATGGTTTTAATTGATAAAATCTATTATACCGGGTCAGTGTAATCTGAGGCAGCGGATAGTCAAAGTTAAATGGGGGCGCTCTTGTAAAAAAACTCTCTTAATCAGCCGAGAGCAGATAGCGACTTCAAAACATCTACCGTTTTACAATGCGCCTTGTGACCAGATTGGCCATCTTGTTTGCTTTCCACAGTTAAATGTTAGCATAATGATTATGCGCTCAACTCGGCACCTCATTGCAGACATTTATCTTTTCTGGATACGGAATATGCACATTTGAGTCGGATTGGTGATCGATCTTATCCAAAACCCATTGATACTGTCAAGTTCGTGATAATCCCTGTAAATATCACAAAATGCAAAAATATCTTACCGCAACAAGTATATATGGATTTCGTAATTTTCAAGGAAAGTAATCAGCATATATCAAAGACCTACGGAATATGCATACTTAATGGTGATCAATTTTATTCAGAACCCATCTATAATGTTGCATGATAAGAAATAGAATGCAAATATATCTTAGAGCTAAACGTATCAAATATATGTATTTTTAAACTTTTAAGTGCTTAAATATCTGCAGTGGTTTGACTAGACGAAATTCGCGAGTGTCGTAAATCTGAAAATCTCTGCGGGGACGGAGTTGTACAGGTCACACACAATAAATCCACGCGCGAGAACACATCGGCTCCCCCCCCCCCCCCCCCCCCCCCGTGTCTCTATGTATTCATTGGATTATTTGCAACTTGTTTGTGTCTACAACTGTACTTCATATCAAAATATGTGCGAATAAATTTGACACCGTCAATGTCGTATATAAATTTAATCAATGCCATTACCACCCCTCAAATGGTCCCTACATTTACTTGGGCAAACGCCGTAATAACATTTCTATTTTTAAAATTTTTCAAATTCCAATTTTTGATATCTATAGCACACACAGTCTTCATGCTTTTAGAGGTAAAACATCAAAATATATTAGATATAATAGTTGGTCCGAAAATCACTCCACACCCATGTATCCATGTACGAGTACCTGTTGGAGTTTTATTGAGAGGGCTAATCAGGCCATTTAATGTGTCCGTCTCTCTCGCTTGTAGTATGTATGTCTATGTTAGAATGTGGTTTTAACAGCGTCCTTTAAATTTACTTGTAAAAGATGATAAATAATCTAGACTTGTTAAAAACGAATTTGTTTCAATTTAAATTTGATTAGAAACATTACATCTAAAAGGGATTTAAAAAAATAAGAAAAACCCGTGTATTATCATTCTCCCCCACTGTAGATGACCCCTCTCTTAAAACAAATATTCTAAAACTAAATCTACTAAATCTTAAATCGAATAAGAATCAAGTCATTAAAATCAAACTTTATGAGGTAATGAATTCAAAATAAATGACAGAACAAATTTATAAAAAAAAAAAAAAAAAGAAGAGAGAAATTAATGAAATCTTACTTGACATGAGAAGAAATGTGTTGGGTTGTCGTAGCTAAGTCCGATTTTCTTCAGTTGAAACTCATCCCTGAATGACATATTTTCAGGTAGTAGCCCTCTCTGGTCCGCCTGCCTCTCTGACTGTCCGCCTCTCGCCCCACCAGTATATTTTACCTGGAACACGTGGTTCCCATAAAACAGGACAGCGGTACACTTATCGAGTTGTTATCACTACTTACTCATGGTCTTAACAACACGGCGCATACTCCCGCGAACCCACGCTTACACTTTATATTGTCTGCGTACAGTAGATACACATGTAGCAGTGTCCACGTGTAAATGCATGGGGTTTACAAAAGATTTCATAAACTTATAATTTTGAAAATCTTATAAGTAGTGGTATATATAGAACATAAAAATCGTGACAGGTTGCGAGAGAAGGGTAGGTCTATTTGGCATTTGAATAGGATCCCAACGAAAATTAAAACTATCTGCGTACAAAATAAAACATATATAGAAAGTTCTTACCCAATATGTGGCTTAACAACCCTTTTTTAGACAATCTATAATATAACATTTCATTAAAAAAAATATCCATCCGGTCCCTCCAATGTTGTTAGGAATTCGGAAGTCCTTGGGGCAGTCGAGGAATGCCGATAGCCAAAGACCGCGCAAAATCAACGCTTTATGACGTCATCATGAATATACGTTGTTTCCATCTATGATATTTTGTTATTTTTCCATAGCGATTATTAACAAGCTTTCACGCGAAAGTGTAACTTTTTATGTTTCAGAATATTGCATTTTCTTCCTCTTGTCTTAATTTTTAAACATAGGTGCGTTATGGAAAAGGAGAACGCTTTGGAGAAGGTTATAGGCAGCGATGTGATTGGCTTATTGAAGTGCAACATTTGCTGGGATTTTTTCACGGAACCCACCATTTTGCCTTGTGGACACACGTTTTGTATGGGGTAAAGTGGATCTTTTAAAACATTTCTTGCTTTTTTTATCTATTTGGTTTTGTTTTTGACAAGTTATTTTTTAAAAAGGTACATGCAATTTTATATTCGATTTGCCAATTTAAAGAAATTTATCGGTAACGTCAAAAATGGGCTCAAATCATTAGCACCGCGGTTCAAATAACAGGATAATGCCGCATTAACTCAAAAAAATGAGGCACATGTAATTAGAAAAGTCGACAAACAAATTGCATATCTAAAAGCTTATCCTTGAAAACAGATTATAGAGCTTGCGCAGAACTTTGCATCTAAATAACATAAAGAAATGTTAAGGAAAAAAGTATAATTGATTTTGGTTTGAAATTCCACATGGAATTGATAAGCTTGATTTGCTTGGGTATAAATTGACCTTTACACGAACGAGTCAAAGTACACGAAGGCATTTCCCAGAATTACCTCTTGAAAGCATGAGATAGCAAGGAAATTCAGATAAAATAGCCTCAATAATTTAGTGGAACTTGAGATAGTTTCTTGACATGAATCCTAAACCATTTAAAACTATATATACCAATTTATTTCATATTATTAATAGTGATCATTATATATACATATATATGTCAAAAGAAGATTGGTGCATACGGCGTGTAAAATGCCTATATAAAGACGGATAAGATACTGAAAAATTAAAATATCAACAAATCTGATAAGTTATTTAAAAAATCATTCAAAACAACGATTTAACATAACATCGATTTGTAACCCTTAAATATGTTCAATCTTGTATTATTTAAGGAATGAATTCAATATGTATTTGTTTTATACGATATGAAATGGTTTGGGGCAATTTACGCTTTATAAACCGCGAAGCGGTTTATAAAAAGGCGTAAACTGTTTCAAACCATTTTATATCGTATAAAACAAATAAATATTGAATTCATTGCTTATAGTTTAATTTTTCCGCTCTAATTTGTAGATAAAAACAGTCATTTGACCTTTAAAATGACTTCAAATTGTACAAAATTCAAACGTAACGTCAGGCGGATTAATACGTTTTTGACGTTAGTCGTATCGTGACGTAGGCAACATTCTTTATACGATATAAAATAATTTTGTATCCAATCAGAAAGCGCGTAACAACCAGAATTAAATTATGTGGATTTCAACTGGCGTACGCTTATCAAAACGTATCAAAATAGTGTCATTTTTAGAACTTCAATTCCTTTTCTTTTATAGTGTGGATTTATGCTCCATATTTTTGTCAGAGTCTAAATACGGTCTACTGAAAAAACAAGCCGATTTCAATCAACAAAAACGGGGAGAGATGACCCACTATACATTAAGAATATCATTTTTTATCTCAACAACTGAACATTTTAGAAAAATTAAACAAGTTCGTAAATTCGTGACCAAAGTCGCATATAGCATTTAATTAAAGAACTCACTTTGTTGTGTCTGAAATGGTTCAGTGGATAGAGCACTAGACATTACGTAACCTTATAACTAGTCTTTTGGTTGTGGGTTCGATACTACCAAAACGTATCTCAATCTTTTTTTTTCTTATCGTTTGCTGAAATATTCAAAACTAAGTGTAGTTAGAAATTGTGCTTTTGCAAACTTGTATTACAACATTATCAAATAGATATACACGTAATTGAAAAAAAAGAATTGAAATTGTATTTTACGACTAAACCAAATGGGCATTTGCGCTATCTTATCCTCCAATCCTCTTTATATCCAAAATGCAGGCCACTTTAGGATTAGCATTATTTGTTTATAAGTTGATTTTGATATAGTTGAATTCTCTGGGGCTGTTTTTTACAGTTCGGCATCGAAATATGAAGGGCTTAAATATATCATGAAAGCCAAACTATCTTTTCCACTATCCTTTCTTTGCCCATGTTCTTCAAGAGCCGACGTTCGTAGCGTTGATAAATTTAGAAAACCCGGATTCATACGGTCGTCGGGTTAATTTCGGGGAAACATACCGTAGCATTTTAAAAATGGATTAGAAATGATTAGAAATATCACCGCTATTAGGTCAACATCTTGTAAATAAATCGGTATGTCCTTTTGAACAAGACAATTAAATATATTTTGGATTACCCCCACCAACCCAAACTTTTAAGACGGCGCAACCTTCTTTACGTACAGGACTTTTAAAGCAAAATATTATGTCTAGAAAATTAAGTACGAATCCATGATGGTTTTTTGGAAAGGGGGGGGGGGGGGGGGTAAAAACTAATAAGAAACAAGTCTGCATGAGTAGATAATAATACCAATGAAATATTTTGTAATTAACTTTATGGAAATTCTTTCCAAATACCATTGGCGGATCAAACATAATTCGAGTTGTCTTAGACGATAAATGAGTTGTTTTTGTGGATGTATTAGCATTGATGAGCACGTTATAATGAGCGTCTGTTCAGTGTCTGTGACCTTGCACTCTCTGGCAGGGGTCGGCTCCAGTCTCCCAATTAACAGACCCTAAACATCAACAGCCATCAAAGGCGATCTTGAATTAAGGAGTTGCTGTTTCTTGTAGTTTTGTAGTACTATCCTCTTCAAATAAACATTAGCGTGTGTTGAAATGATAATTA
Organism: Magallana nippona; assembly: GCA_033439105.1. Taxonomy (NCBI): domain Eukaryota; kingdom Metazoa; phylum Mollusca; class Bivalvia; order Ostreida; family Ostreidae; genus Magallana; species Magallana nippona. The sequence continues at coordinate 2,923,958 of CM065921.1, forward strand.
AAATGTTTTTTTGATACTCAAGATATACGTATATATTTCTAATACATGTATATGGAGTAATGACTTAGAGAATTGTACATTGAACATTGTACATTGTACATTTACATAAGAGTAACGAATTCCAAAGAAGTTTCGCCAACTCTAATCACCAGCCGCCAGAAGGCGGTTGATTTTCTGATAAAAAAATTAATGTGTTTGTGTGAAGTTATTATAAACAGAAGAAAACAAATATCAGATCATATATATTATCATAACAGTAACTTGATCCAAAGGGTCGGATCACGTCTCTGATGATCCGCGCCTGGCAACGAGACGTGATACAACTCTGTCATACAAAGATTATTAACAAAACTATCTGTTTAATTAATTCTATATTAAACTCTATCCCAAGTTTCTGTTTCCAGCAATTAATAAGTACATTTGTGACCAAACTACATTCACTAGAATAAAAACCGTCCAGATTTTATATTTTGAAACACATCCTCTGTTGCTTCAGGGTTAAATACACAACCAATGATAAACAAGTTTACGGGGATTTTGCATTGAAAACGACATTAAAAGTACCCGTATTATAATGTTGAAATAACTGTGCGAGGAGTCCCGAGATTTTCAAATGAATAAAAGATATCAGATTTACCCATTATAATGTATTTTTGTTCCTGTGAAAAGGTGGAACTGTACTATGTGAAGGAAGAAATATTTTTGTTTTGCCATACATTGATATAGCGTTAGCGCGTTATGAAAATGTGTATGCACACATCGCTGCAGTTATGAGACTGTATCTTTCAAAAAATCATGATTAAATGCCTATATTTACATTTTTTTAACTTCTTGCCTTGTGTGCAAATGTGATTTATACCTTATAATTCCTATCTTATCCTAAGGGTAAGTTCATATTAATGGAAGAGCCACAGCCACAAGCGTGGACTTTGATTTTCGCTTGTGACGTTGCAGTTTGCAGCGTTCAACGTTTATGACGTCATAATAAAACATGAAATAAACCTTTATATTTACATTCCACATAATTTTTGCTTGTAAAGTGTGTTGAAAGCTACGGCAATTATATAGAGGATGTCTATATTGTGTGATTTTATATTTGATTTATCCAACGAGTTGAAATGGTGTATATATTCGCGAGGCTTGCCGAGCGAATATAACCATTTCAACGAGTTGGATAAAGCAAATATAAAATCAAACAATTATAGATGTTCTATTTATCTCATACAATTTGATTTATATCATGAAGCTTTTGAGACAGCCCCTAATATGACCCGAATTGATTTTTTTTCAAAGATTAAACGATGATGCAACGTTGTGTTAAGCGGTTATTGTGACCTTGCGCAATACAATTTAGTACGTCATTTCAGAGATAAATATAGCTGTTTTAATGTAAAGTTTCACTGAAATAAACCTTGAAATAATTTTTTATCTCCAAATAATTTTTCTTAGAGATTTATCACTTAATTAAATGGAAATACTGATCAGAAGACTTGAATAATCAAGTTTGTTGACATACACAAAGTTGCGAATGCTCGTTAGTTTGAATTGACTCGAACGAGGAAAAGTTGTTGATGTTTTATAAAACGAACACTAGCCTAACGATTCGAATTGAAAATATTGAATAAGGATGCTTACTGCTGGTGAAATAAAAGTCTTCGGAGACATTATTTCGGTAAGTTCTTGTATAGAAACACAACCAAAGCGTTGTTTTCATTGCGTCGTCAGAATGAACTCCTTGATAGCTAACGTGATTTGCAGTTTTATAAACTTCACAGTTATGTGTTTTCCTTTATATTTGTAATTTAAATCTTCGACGAAATCCATTTTAAATCAATTTTTGGTAGTAGATATAGCTATATGGAAAATACTAGAAAGTCTTCAAAAATAGGTCACTGAAACGTTGAAGCGAGGGGCTGTGTCAAAAATAGTTCGGACCGGAAGTATTTGATAAAGCATCACCCGTTTGATAAAGCAAAGGTTTATCACACGGGTAGTATACACCACACGTATGAGATAAAACACTGTTATACACACAGGGTACTCAAAGGTTAAAATGACGAGCTTTATTATGACGTCACAAACGTTGAACGCTGCAAACTGCAACGTCTGTGTGTATTACAGTGTTATAATTGCCGTAGCTTTCAACACACTTTACAAGCACAAAATATGTGGAATGTAAATATTTACAATTGTTTTTCGCTGACAACTATGTCATTATATAAGAAAATCGATAAAAATTGACGTAACGATAACCTGGGACATTATACAAATATTGACTGGGGTTGAGGGCAACATTGATTATATCAGCCCCCGGGGGACGAAATATTGCCCCGTGAAGCGGAGGGCAATATATTCGTCCCAAGGGGGCTAATATAATCAATGTTGCCCGAAAACACAGTCAATGTTTGTTTTGTTGAAACCAAAATTGAAGAAAGGATTTGAAAACAGATCGCCGTAATTTTCTCAGCTCAACATAGAATTCACGAATTCAATTTTGTGCAAGGTTCATTTCCAAAATATCGTCGGCATCAGTCACTGATGATATTCCGCCGCCCGTAGGAATTAAGTTACAGATGTTCTACCTGATTTTACTCCACAGTAATTCGCAAATCCTTATCTTTTATGATAGCAAACCGTCGCATTGCGCGTCCGTTGTTTACTTGTCCGTTGTTTACTTGCCTTGACTGATTGCCTATTATGACGTCACCTTGTTTTGGAGTCGCGAAGAGTTATTTACGTCACCGTTTACGAATTAACGAATCAGAATCAAATAATTGAAATAGAGGGAATATTCTCTAGATATTATTCATAGCCGATCAATATTTAAAAAATAATGTATCATTTTTGGATATATTTCGGGATACAAATACGGGTTGGTCACGTGATCAAATCCCATAAAGCCCGAAGTTTAATGTTTCTTTTCATAACTTCGCGAGATGTTGAGGTCTGTCTGTACATCTTTCAAAGACGTACCAAATGAATGTAATCTGAGCATTGCTATTCACGAACTCAATATTATTAGACAATGAAAAAATGTATTTTACCTCCATAATTCCAAAACACCAGACTGTGCGGAAAAGTACATATTTTTCCTGGGGTACATCTATGCTTTGCTTGAACATATTCACACCATAAACCTTGTAATTTTAACACCTAAACTTCATGAAAGGATTTTAATGAAATCAGTAATTTGCGCATTACTTAAAATCTAAAATATCTTTCTATCATTTTAGATGCTTGAACGAAATAGGTCGACATCGGGTGAAGAACACGAAGCCAGCAGTAAGCTGTGACGTCACCATACTCTGTCCTAATTGTCGCCATGGCGTAATGCTTGATGACGTCAACAACCTGAAGAATGGTGTTCGATTAAACTACGCGCTGAGTTCGATAAAAGAAACATTGACCAATTTCCAGTCTGTGCCGAAAGTAGGTGGTCTTATTTATATATAAATGAAGTGTTGCTGTGTCAATGAAAAAGTTTATGTTGTATGAGTACAATGATTCGAATATATTTTATTTACAAAAATATTTGCGAAGGCAAACGGTCAGGCATGGTGGACAGTATTTTGTGGGGTTAATAGATACATGAACTGCATTGATCTATTTCATAAAGTAAAACTTGTGCTTTCTAATGGCGAGCACTGTTTTCACTTAATGAATCATAAATACAGAGTCATGTTAATTTTACTGAGAAATGTGATAAATTACAACTTCCGCAGACAGACGCTGCAACGAATACAGTGACGGGTGCGGTGTTGGACGAGAGGTTGAAGAAAGTGGAGCAGAATATGAACAACGTCTTCTACGAACTGAAGAAAAAAGGCAATGTTATACACAGTACTTACGCAGAGATCGCCAAAATCAGGGAAAGCCATCTGGCAAACCCAGCGTGTAATGAAACAACTGAAAACACGGCATCACAAGAAAAATCGAAATTCAAATGGGATCAAGGAGTCGACGTCAAGAAAAGCACACTCAACGTCAACCAGCCAGAATTTGTTCCGCGTAGTCGTCAATCCTTCGGAAGGCAGCAGAACACGTACAGGGGGAGAGGAGGCCAGTTCTTTGGGGGTCGGCCTTGGAAGTTTGCCCCTGTTGTATCCCCACAGTACCACGCGGGCCACCCTGCCTACGACCCAGCAATTGTGTCCGTCTATGGGCCTTCACATTAGAAAAAGAGAATAACACTTTTGATATAATTTTTGGGGTAATTTTTTTCACCGGAAGAAGCGTTGACCTATTCATTTTTTCTGAAGCTAGAACACTGACGACGCCATATTTTGATGAATTTATGTCTGGCTTTTTCCAGAAAGAATATTTGTTAATTTATATACATTTATTTTTTGAAAACTTACAAATATATACAAACTAAAAAATGAAAATAAATGCATAATATTGAAATGTTATCAGTATTTTTTTTTTCAAAGATTGTAACATAGTCAGACTTATGGCATCAGTTCTGATAATGCAGGGTTATAGTGTATTCTAAATACAATCGGTCAAATACTAGTGTGTGTGTCTATTGTGCTATCTGTAAGTGGAGGTTACACTGTCCAAGGATTTACAGCATTGACTGGAGGTTACACTGTCCAAGGATTTACAGCATAGACTGGAGGTTACACTGTCCAAGGATTCACAGCATTGACTGGAGGTTACACTGTCCAAGGATTCACAGCATTGACTGAAGGTTACACTGTCCAAGGATTCACAGCATTGACTGGAGGTTACACTGTCCAAGGATTTACAGCATAGACTGAAGGTTACACTGTCCAAGGATTCACAGCATTGACTGGAGGTTACACTGTCCAAGGATTCACAGCATTGACTGGAGATTACACTGTCCAAGGATTTACAGCATGGACTGGAGGTTACACTTCCATTATTGTGTAATTTTACCTGCATGTTTTACATCCATGATTTATTCAAGAAACATCTTGAAAATTATTGAAAAGATTTATGAAAATTTTGTCGTTAGCCAAATATTGCTCATTTGAAAGAGTGATCTGTCTACCATCTTCGTTAGCCAAGAGTTTACGATCCGCTCCTCTCTTCTTCAACATTGAGAGGTATACGTAAACCCTCGGCTAGCAAAAATACCTTTCTCTATAATATTCAACTTTTGTAGTCTTGAAATTGGCAATATATATGTAGTTGCAATTTTATTTCCGCTAGGCAAAATCAGTTTTATTTGATGGTAGCCGTCCATATGAAGTTAATTTACATGAACTTTTAAAGTCTTGATTAGTATAGTTAAAAATTCTAAGACATTGAATATAGGTCATGGAATGGAGATATGGGAATGCAGATTTATACGATATGAACTTGATAGCTTGAAGTTCCTTAAAGTGAAGCAAAGTCCAGCTGTCTATTGGATATTTCTAGAATAATTACCGATCTGCAAGCACATACGCGGATCTAGGGAGGGGTCTAAGGGGTCCAGGACCCCCCACCCCTGGAAAATTAAAATTTATTCAATTTACATAGTAAAATTATCGCAAACATGCCTGGCAAACACAATTATCCTTCAACCCCCCCCCCCTCCCCCCCCCCCCCACTCCCGGAACATTTTTTTGGATCCGCACATGAAGCAGTTCGTTTATAATGCATGTGAACTTCTAATTTGAAGAAATGACATCTGTTCAAACGCTACTGAAGATATCACCTGTTATCAACTTTTGACATCGTCTAATACTAGTAAACGGCATGCATGTACATGTACCTGCTAGTAGCTGACCTCTATAGGGTCACGTGGTAATTAAACTGAACGCCCTTGACCCAGACCATAGGCTTCATAATATTTCTATCTGATATTATATAAGCAACCATGATGATTTAACAGTTAGCTAATGTAGAAAAAAGGAAGCACCTCCTAAAAAAGGAATAACCCCCCCCCAAAAAAAAAAAAATTAAAAAAAATAAAATCCAACAAAAAAAATCACACATGTAACCCCCTACCCTTCCCTTGAACACAATGAAAGATAAATTGTGAAAAAAAGTATCGAATAAAGTGACAAAAACACCACAAAGTTGATGTCATTCCTAACGGACACATAACTAAAACGCCACAAAAAAACCCCAACATATTATTTCCAACACTACTTTGACTTGAACACCAGAACATGAAATATCACTATTAACAGAAGTGTCGCTAAACGCCATGAAATAAAAAAAAAAAGGTCTTCAACGCCACAAAGTCATGGTCAACAGACATGTGATTAAAACGCCAAATGCCCTAAGTCATCTTCTATAAACTCCAATCTTCTAATATGTCGACAATATGGTTTTAATTGGCGCGGGGAGGGGGGGGGGGGGGTGGTGGTTTAAGATCGGGTTCGATATTACGCAAGATTAGACTTCCGGATCAGACCATGGAATGATGGATAGACGAAACTGGTAAAAATCTTTTGATTGCATTGTTGTCAGTTGAAACAATTACAAACATTTAGTGACTTATATACGTTTCTTATTTATTCGATTGCGAATTTCAGCTGTTTATGAGCCCTTTTAGAGGTAAGGTTCACAAAAGTTTACAAGTTCAGCTGAGATAAGCCTGGGTTAATAACCCAAGCGTACTTCAGTCTTTAGATATGTAGAATAGCTAATCCATCATCCACTTTTCTCCGCAAACGCTCAATTTGATTAAAAAAAAACGAACATAAAAAAATATCGATATGATGACGCTCTACGCTTCTCTATGTCATGTATAGCTACTTAACTTTACTTTTTTAACTTAGTCCAAAATATCTGTCGTTTTCCGGCATTTTAAACGATTTTGATATTTTACTTGCCAGGAAAACTTCAGAACCGGTGCAATTATGAAAAGTGGAAATTCGCTGCCTCAACTTGAAGTGGAATTCTCGGCTCAGTTTTAATACCGAGCGCAGCGAAAGGCGGACAAAGCCCGCCTCATGAAGCGAGGCTTGAAACACGTATATATACAAAATCAGTGAAAAATGAGAGTTGTATCGGGGTACAAAGGGCTAAAAAAAATTTCTTCCAGCCCTGGGCGCCATATTGGCAGCCATTTTCTTCAAAAAAGTTAACTCGATCATTAAATGCCTTGCGCTTGTCGACGTGTCTTGCCCCCTAAACTCTAATAAAAACTTTCCAAGGTTTCAAACTAAAGTAATTTAAATGAAAATAATTGACTTTACAAACAAGATAAATTACAACAATGTTTTAATCAGGAAATACGACTTGTTTCATGTATGTCTTATCAAATTATTTGATGAAAAAAACCCCACTAACATCAAGGTACTGATCTTTTAGATACTGAGTAAAGTATTAATCGAAAAATTTATCATAAGAAGCATTGAAAGAAGAAAAAAATTCTCAGAACCACATACTTTTCTTCTGCTATTTCCGAAGACAAAACTTACGTTTTACATGTGAAACATGACGTCATAATGTAGACTGAGCACGCAACGTTTAGTTTAACTTTAGCTTCTGATTTGAGTAGGCAGGCGGATCCTACTGTCTGTGTTTCAAACCATAAAAATCTGCCCTCGGCCCAACGGTCACACTCTTTACATATTAAAATATATATTTAAACTTACCAATTTATTGCATAAAATTCTATTCCATATTTTGATAATCACTCTGATAAACAATTGTAGTAAATCATACATTTTTGTGAGAATTCAAAATTGCACAAAATCAAAACAAATCTTAACAGTTTGATAAAATGTGCTCAGCAGTCAGTTAAGTCAATAAGAACCCATAAAAGCGATATTAGTGAGAATTAGTATCATGGTTATTTTAATTGTGAGTTAAACATGATTCGACTCGCAAATATTTAAATTGAGCCTATATGTGGAATCAATGGTTCAAAATGATATTTCATTTACAATTTTAATTTTTATTATTTTAAATAATTTTTTTTCTTGTTAATATGTTAATTTCTTTCTTGATAGTGTTGATTTTACAGAGTTTGATCCAATTTTCCGGATCACCACACTGTGATTTTTCTGAATCCATATCACACCTCTCTGAAACTGCATGATGACATAGTACAAATTAAATGAATTAAATTAAATTTATTAGAGTTCGTTAGTTTTGAAGGTTAACAATGTAGAAACAAAGAGAGTTTTGTTATCTTTACCATTTGATGGGAGTATATTTATATATATTTATCATCATATACCATGTAGTAACTTGATCCAAAGAGTTAGATCATGTACTGTGACAAGGCGCAGATCATCAGATCAAAGTCAGCGCTGTGCGTCTCAGATTAATCTCGACGCTTTGTGTCTCATTTGATATAATGATCTGTACCTGGCAACTTGATCCGACCCTTTGGATCAAGTTACTGCTATGATAATACATGCATTATGCCATATATATATCTTCACAGCAGCTTTGATCCTGAGAATATATTATTAGGTAGCTTAGCAGTAAACATGGTAAATGCAGATTTTCAAAGATCTTTGTTTTTGATATAAGCTTTATTACTTCCTTTCCTATCTCTAAGCAATAGCAAGAGTGTAAAATGATAAGTATTTGTACTTGATATGAATTGAAAATAGTGAAGTACTTTTATATCAATATATGGAACAAATAAGACTTTATCAATAGCAAGCATTTTGACATTCTCAGGTCAAAACTATGATGATTATTTTTGTAGGAGCTAGGGGACCTAAGCAATGGAAAGCCAGCTTGGTAAGTGTTGATGAGGCCTTAAAAAAATATTGTGTGTTTAGAGTAACCCGACCTAAGCTACAAAAATGCCCCTATCCTACCATTTTTAGATGTCTTTTTTCATCTGACTATGATTTTCATATTATTTCCATTAAAAACCTGTTTTTAAATATGCCCACATGCAGAAAAAAATATGATAAAATAAAAACAAATCCCTACCTACCTAACCTAATTATTTCATCAGTGTTACCCTAAACACACATATTTTTTTTTCAGGCCTGACTCACTATGTTATTATGTTGATATGTGACATTACCTATGTTGTTTCACACAGTTTGTATTATTAGTATTACCAGTGTGAGTGACGCACAATACCCTGTAACCTGTGTCTGGGATGTTAAAGATGTCTAATAAAACATTTGTTGTAAGGATATATTCTATGGTGTTTCGGACAGTGTGTTTGGTGCCTGGGACAACACATTCACCTATGTAGTTATGTGTGGTGCTTGGGACAACACATTCACCTATGTAGTTATGTGTGGTGCTTGGGACAACACATTCACTTATGTAGTTATGTGTGGTGCTTGGGACAACACATTCACCTATGTAGTTATGTGTGGTGCCTGGGACAACACATTCACCTATGTAGTTATGTGTGGTGCTTGGGACAATACATTCACCTGTGTAGTTATGTGTGGTGCCTGGGACAACACATTCACCTGTGTAGTTATGTGTGGTGCTTGGGACAATACATTCACCTGTGTAGTTATGTGTGGTGCCTGGGACAACACATTCACCTATGTAGTTATGTGTGGTGCTTGGGACAATACATTCACCTGTGTAGTTATGTGTGGTGCCTGGGATAATACATTCACCTATGTAGTTATGTGTGTTGCCTGGGACAACACATTCACCTACAATGTATGTAGTTATGTGTGGTGCTTGGGACAACACATTCACCTATGTAGTTATGTGTGGTGCTTGGGACAACACATTCACCTATGTAGTTATGTGTGGTGCCTGGGACAACACATTCACCTATGTAGTTATGTGTGGTGCTTGGGACAACACATTCACCTGTGTAGTTATGTGTGGTGCCTGGGACAACACATTCACCTATGTAGTTATGTGTGGTGCCTGGGACAACACATTCACCTATGTAGTTATGTGTGGTGCTTGGGACAAAACATTCACCTGTGTAGTTATGTGTGGTGCCTGGGATAATACATTCACCTATGTAGTTATGTGTGTTGCCTGGGACAACACATTCACCTATGTAGTTATGTGTGGTGCTTGGGACAACACATTCACCTATGTAGTTATGTGTGGTGCCTGGGACAACACATTCACCTATGTAGTTATGTGTGGTGCTTGGGACAATACATTCACCTGTGTAGTTATGTGTGGTGCCTGGGACAACACATTCACCTATGTAGTTATGTGTGGTGCTTGGGACAACACATTCACCTATGTAGTTATGTGTGGTGCTTGGGACAACACATTCACTTATGTAGTTATGTGTGGTGCTTGGGACAACACATTCACCTATGTAGTTATGTGTGGTGCCTGGGACAACACATTCACCTATGTAGTTATGTGTGGTGCTTGGGACAACACATTCACCTGTGTAGTTATGTGTGGTGCTTGGGACAATACATTCACCTGTGTAGTTATGTGTGGTGCCTGGGACAACACATTCACCTATGTAGTTATGTGTGGTGCTTGGGACAATACATTCACCTGTGTAGTTATGTGTGGTGCCTGGGATAATACATTCACCTATGTAGTTATGTGTGTTGCCTGGGACAACACATTCACCTACAATGTATGTAGTTATGTGTGGTGCTTGGGACAACACATTCACCTATGTAGTTATGTGTGGTGCTTGGGACAACACATTCACCTATGTAGTTATGTGTGGTGCCTGGGACAACACATTCACCTATGTAGTTATGTGTGGTGCTTGGGACAACACATTCACCTATGTAGTTATGTGTGGTGCCTGGGACAACACATTCACCTATGTAGTTATGTGTGGTGCCTGGGACAACACATTCACCTATGTAGTTATGTGTGGTGCTTGGGACAAAACATTCACCTGTGTAGTTATGTGTGGTGCCTGGGATAATACATTCACCTATGTAGTTATGTGTGTTGCCTGGGACAACACATTCACCTATGTAGTTATGTGTGGTGCTTGGGACAACACATTCACCTATGTAGTTATGTGTGGTGCCTGGGACAACACATTCACCTATGTAGTTATGTGTGGTGCTTGGGACAATACATTCACCTGTGTAGTTATGTGTGGTGCCTGGGACAACACATTCACCTATGTAGTTATGTGTGGTGCTTGGGACAATACATTCACCTGTGTAGTTATGTGTGGTGCCTGGGACAACACATTCACCTATGTAGTTATGTGTGGTGCCTGGGACAACACATTCACCTATGTAGTTATGTGTGGTGCTTGGGAGAACACATTCACCTATGTAGTTATGTGTGGTGCTTGGGACAACACTTTCACCTATGTAGTTATGTGTGGTGCTTGGGACAACACATTCACCTATGTAGTTATGTGTGGTGCCTGGGACAACACATTCACCTATGTAGTTATGTGTGGTGCTTGGGACAATACATTCACCTGTGTAGTTATGTGTGGTGCTTGGGACAACACATTCACCTATGTAGTTATGTGTGGTGCCTGGGACAACACATTCACCTATGTAGTTATGTGTGGTGCTTGGGACAACACATTCACCTATGTAGTTTGAGACACTGACATTAACTTTGTCTTTATTTTTTTGACATTACTTTGGTAATTAATTGAACATTTCCTTTGGACATTATCTTTAAAGGTCTAGAAATCAGAAAAATGGCCTTAATATTCTTTGAGAGGGCTTTGAATTTGAAATAATTTTTTTTTGTATTAATCATGAATATATATGATTTAGATTTTGTGGATGCTTTCACTATTTCACTGCATTTGTGATTTCTGTTTGAGTTAGTGCAACAAAGAAATATCCATCGAATGAGTAGTATTGAATAAATAGATAGGTGTCCACGTAGCGTAGTGGACAATGCACTAGCTTCTCACCGCTGCGACCCGAGTTCGATCCCCGTGATCGACGGTGGTTGTATGTGATAGGGTATGGTGGTCGCCCGCTTGGACACATGGGTTCTCTCCGGGTACTCCGGCTTCTTCCCACATTAATGACCCCCTTGCGCTACAATCCGTGCCAACGAGAGATATTAATATAAGTTGTAGAACTTGTTTATCAATCGTTGTAAAATAAATAAAGTACAGTTTAAATAGATTGTTAACTGACTGATTAAGCATCTTGATTTCAGATTGCACAATGTTAAAACTTGTAGGCAGACTAAGGATAGGACTAGATGCATGCTGCCATGTTGTTATGTGAAGATTACATTAGAGAGGTAACTGCTTTTGATCTATAAATTAATATAATAATATAGAATGGTATGAAAAGTGTCATGCAGACCAATCTCATTCATAGATCTAGAGATAAGGTCTGGGGGGGGGGGGGGGGGGGTGTCCTGACCTACCTTGAAAATTCAGGCTTATTATATTCACATAGTAAAATTGCCTGAAAATAGGCTGCTGACCCCTCCTGGCAAATAAAACTATCCCTTGGTGACCCTCTCCCCCACTTGGAAAAAAATCTGCACCCGTGCTGATACTAACACTCGTTGTAATTATCTCTTAAGCTGTGTCCACCTGCATGTGTATGATACATGTAGTAAGAAAAGGAAAAATGAGCATAATGAGAGCTTGGGTTTATGTAAATTGCATTTATTTTGTTTTTGTCTAGTGATTGGATAAAGATTGACCAATGAGAGTCAGGATGAGGAAGGTGACTCTAGGAAACCTGGTGCTGGCAGTGATTGTCTCCCTTGCTGTTCTCTCCCTGTATTCCATGTGGAGCCAGCCTCCCAGTATATCAAGTATGATGTACCCAAGCAACTGTATTCTTAAGAGGGCTGGATGGTTGTGGTCATTTTTAGACTAATTTTTATCTCTTTGAGTAGAAAATTTAGGAAAACATTCAACATGTTCAATTTTAAAGCTAAAATATTTGGAATCTTTCTTTACTGAATGACAGTTTATGGCTAAAAAAATTTCAAGGTAAATCTAATTGATAATTTTTTTTACCATCCAGCCTCCAAATTGAAACAAAGGTTAACAGAAAGAATTAAAGAAATATGATTTAATCATAATTTTTTTTTGGAATGTGATATTATGAACAGCAGTTGCCCTGGAAGGGTATTTGCCATATCAGGGTTATGCGGACAAGTGTCTTCAACAAAATTGTGAAATTTCTGGCCACTGGATGTAAGCTTTTAAAATAGATGCATACATGTATATTCCTGAAAATATCTTTTGGGCATCTAGCATCAATAACATGCTTATGATTACTGTTAACAAAGATACTTTTACCAAAATGTTGTATGACTCAAGGGGTTAAGCATTTCACAGAATTCTCTCCTGGCTCTAGTTGCATGAAAAAAATCTACCAGCTCATTAAATGGAATCAGTGAGAGAAAAGCATTGTCAGAGATTGACCTTTGATGCATCCTGGGCAGGGGAGAATTGCTGACTCTGGACTGTTGCTTGAGACAATCTAGGAATTCACCATAAAAGACTTCAAGTGAACTTGTATAGCCAGCCCAGGGTCTCCACTGGGGTTCACTCTCCGTTAGGTTTTATTCGGTCGGTACATGTATGTACTATAATGCGGTTAAAGAACAAGTTTAGTTTATATATTATGTGATTAAATCACCTACTTTATCAATAGGTGTGGTTAAGTGGCATTCTGTGTGGATCTGATTGATACAAGTAGATGTGATCACATTACCTTCCTTATCTGGTTTATAGGTATGAAATAACACCTGCTTTTCATGGGTTATAGGTGTAAGACACGGTATCAATACCTACTTTTTATGGTGTATATAGAGGATATCTATATTGTGTGATTTTATATTTGTTTTATCCAATGAGTTGAAATGGTGTATATATTCGCGAGGCTTGCCGAGCGAATAAAACCATTTCAACGAGTTGGATAAAGCAAATATAAAATCACACAATTATAGATGTTCTATTTAACTCATACAATTTGATTTATATCATGAAGCTTTTGAGACAGCCCCTAATATGACCCGAATTGATTTTTTCAAAGATTAAACGATGATGCAATGTTGTGTTATGCGGTTATTGTGACCTTGCGCAATACAATTTGGTACGTACGTCATTTTGGAGATAAATATAACTGTTTTAATGTAAAGTTTCACTGAAATAAACTTTGAAATAATTGTTTATCTCTAAATATTTTTTCTTAGAGCTTAATCAGTAAATTAAATGGAAATACTGATCAGAAGACTTGAATAATCAAGTTTGTTGACATACACAAAGTTGCGAATGCTCGTTAGTTTGAATTGACTCGAGGAACAGTTGTTGATGTTTTATAATATGAACACTAGCCTAATGATTCGAAGTTGAAAATATTGAATAAGGATGCTTACTGCTGGTGAAATAAAAGATTTCAGTAAGTTCTTGTATAGAAACACAACCAAAGTGTTCTGTTTGCATTGCATCGTCAGAATGAACTCCTTGATAGCTAACGGATTTGCAGTTTTATAAACTTCACAGTTATGTGTTTTCCTTTATATTTGTAATTTAAATCTTTGACGAAATCCATTTTAAATCAATTTTTGGTAGTAGATATAGCTATATGGAAAATACTAGAAAGTCTTCGAAAATAGGTCACTGAAGCGTTGAAGCAAGGGGCTGTGTCAAAAATAGTTCGGACCAGAAGTATTTGATAAAGCATCACCCGTTTGATAAAGCAAAGGTTTATCACACGAGTAGTATACACCACACGTATGAGATAATTGTATGATATCAACACTGCTTTGTGTGATACCATCTTAATCTACATGTAGATTATACTTGTAGGTATGATATCATTATATGGTGTGTCTGGTTTATGGGTAAAATATCACCAGTGCTATTTGGTTTAAGGGTACATGTATATCATCTGCTTTATCTTGTTTATAGGTGTGGATATCAATTTATTTACCTGGTTAAGAAATATGATACCATCCAATGCTTTATCTGATTAAGTGGATAAAAGAGTGTACATGTAGCACCATCATCAGCTTTAATGGTTAATTGGTATGATAACAACACCTGTCCTAACAGGTTTAGAGGCATGGTATCACTAGCTCTGTGGTTATAGGTATTTTGTTTCCTGTCACACCTGGTTTACAAGTATTTTATTACTTACTTCATCAGGTTTATATGTTTGAAATCAACATCTACTTTATATGGTTTTGATGTATGATATCATCATCTGCTTATTATAGGTGTGATATAGGTGTGAATATGTTATTAAGTACCTTAGTTATAGGTTTTTTGTACTTCTTTATTTTCAGACAGGTCAAAGCTGGTGGCAAGGAAGGATTTTCTACAGAACTCAAAGGTAAGAAAGATGTGAAATATGCAAAAAGGCTCTTAGTTGTAATATACTTGCTACATGAATTTTGAATGTTTTAGTTATTTTTGTATAGAACAGAAGATAACCATTATTACATAACTTTTCGACTCCTCTTATCTTGGTGCATATAACATGAGAATGTTTCATGACCATTATGTGAGGTCTTTGACTAAAGTCAAGGTCACATCATCCCCATCAACATGCCATTTCATGTCTGATCCAAACAGTTTGAAGAAGAGACTTGTATGTTGCAAAAAGGAGCAAAGGGTGTGTGAAAATGAGGCTAATCCATCTAAAAGTAGCACAAGTTTATGAGCGCCGTAAACTACTTTTTATGCCCTCCTTCGAAGAAGGGAGGGCATAATTGCTGCTGTCTGTCTGTCTCTCTGTCTGTCAGTCGGTCGGTCCACCAACAGTTTCCATTCATTTTCTTCGCAGGGGTTGCACATATTGAGATGAAATTTGGTATGCAGATTTGTCATAATAACTGTAGGTCAAGTTGGTTTTTAGGTACAATCGAGCCATTTTCGACAGAGTAATGCCCCTTGGGCATTGAAAAATTCCAATTATTTGCAGTTTCCATTCATTTTCTTTGCAGAGGTTGCACATATTGAAATGAAATTTGGTATACAGATTTATCATTATAATATCTAGGTCAAGTTCGATTTTTGATAAGATTGATTAATTTTTGACAGAGTAATGCCCCTGGGACATTAAAAATTCCAATTACTTGCAGTCTCCGTTCATTGCAGAGGTTGCACATATTGAAATGAAATTTAATCTACAGATTTATCATAATAATATCTAGGTCAAGTTTGATTATGAGTTTGTGCGAGCCATTTTCGACTGTGTTATGCCCCTTGGATGTTAAAAAATTCCAATTATTTACCTGTTTATGTATATTTATTTACACTCTACTTTTTATTTTGACTAGAAAACAATCAAGTTGTCTCCAGAAGATCAACCCGTGGGTTCCCTTCTGAAACAGTTGGGAGAGAAAGATTTCGATTACATCCGAAAAGAGCGTCTATACAATCTGAGGAAGAAGTGTGAGAAAGCAGAGGAAGCAAAACTGATAAAGAAGGAAGTCCCAGCCAAGAAACTAGGTCACATCATAGTCAATGACCAGTACAAAGTCTTGTTTTGCTACATACCAAAGGTTGCCTGCACCAACATGAAGAGAGTGTTTCTCATTCTGACTGGTCAGATGAACACTACAAATCCATTGGCTTTAAAGAGTAAAGATGTTCACATGAGTTTGGATAAATATTTGACCTACCTGGATTCATATTCGGATGAAGAAGCTGCCGAGAAGCTCCGAACCTACAAAAAGCTTATCTTTGTGAGAGAGCCTTTAGAGAGGTTGCTATCGGCGTATCGAAACAAATTCATTGAAAAAAGTGCATATTTTCATAAGAGGTTCGGAAGAAGAATTGTTCGCAAGTTTCGAGATGGAGTGAACAAGTCGCAAGAGATACAGGGAAATGATGTGACCTTCCTGGAGTTTGTCCGCTACATCACTGACCAGAACACGATGGAGAATGAAGGGTTCAACGAACACTGGGCCCACTACTCTGCCCTCTGTCACCCCTGTCACGTGCAATATGACTTAATCGGGAAGTACGAGTCCATTGACGAAGATGTCAACTTTGTCCTAAAAGATTTGAGGATAGATGAGTTGATAAAGTTTCCTAAGAGAAATGCCACTTATCGACGGACAAAAACGGGGGACCAACTCGAGTCATTCTACAAAACAATTCCTAAAGATCTCCTGGGAAAACTCTGGAAAATTTATCGCTCTGACTATCATTTGTTTGACTATCCTTACCCACAATTCCTGGAGAAGTTTCTTGCTCCGGAGGATGAAGTGTAATAGCCAACATCACAATTATGAACTATTTCCAATGTGATACAGTTATAGCAAGTACAATGTATTTGTATTGTACAGTTATAGCAAGTACAAAGTATTTGTTTTGTACAATTAATTTTACACAATTAGAACAAAAGATATATATGTATTTTGTGTACATGGTTATGGTATTGTGAAAGTATGAGTACGAAAAGTTATATTTTTTGGGATAATATTTATCTAATAATGTTTAGTTCTATTTTAATTTTATATGATTTTTTCTTGAATTATTTTTCACTTACAAGGAAATCCATGACATGGTTGTAATCATGTAATTAGACAGTTTATGATTTTTTTCTTTTGAAGTCTTCCTTTCATTTATTGCATGTAAATTGTTTATGACAATACCTCTCTTTATGTTTTTCCACCACACTTTGTCCCTATATCCAGGTTTACAGGGTGCTAAGTGTTTTAGAGAGTGTATATGAACTAGTTTTACCGAATCATGAAGCCAATTCTTTTTTATCTTAAACTTGGCATTGTTATTTTACACTTTTTTGTACAAGTCATTATATAACATCCACTTTTTCTATTGAATTTTTGATGGTTTTAAATGTATTGTACTGAAATCCAGTTTTCATGTATTTCTGACTTTATTAATGTACAATATAATGAGTGTTGCAATAATTTGTTTTTGAAGATTTTTATAATTTACCATGAAATGGAATACATACCAGAAGATAAATGTTTGTACCATTCAAAATGGAATGCTAAGTGTATTTGCATATAATATGCACTTATGAGCAATGATTTTGATTAGGTTCAAATAATAGATTTCCACAATTATTTTATATAGCATAGAAAAACGACAAACATAAAATTGATAAGTGGTGCTTTTCTTGTCACAAAAAATAGTGTTTGTCCACAAGAATTTCGTTTGTTAGATGTAACATATGATACAGCATGAATATTTTATTCCCTTGTTTAGTATCATATTTTGCATTTTGCCATTTATCTTCTTTGTAAAATATTGTGGCATGCAAAGGCCTTTGTTCAAAGTTGCTGGTCTTCATTTATTATGAAATGTTTAATTTGCTGGCATTCTAGTCTTCATTTGTTCTGTTTGTTCATTTTAGTCTTTGTATAACATAGTCTTTTTACTAATGTATCTGACTATGCTCATTCAGTATTTTAATGTAAATGTTTTATAAAATGGACGAAAAACAAAATGTGATAAGGATAACCATTCCTGCTTTCAGTATAATTCGTCTCTTATTTTGTTTCACTCTTTTTGCTTTTACAAATTTTATGTGTAGAAACACGTGTAATGGTGTCCTCTGTCTGAACAGTGTTTGGGATACATTGGATTGTTTGAAGGAGGCAAGATAGTCGACCAATCTAATCAATCTTAAAATTTTAGATGTAATTATTTTAGCCACAAACTATTATTTAGTAAAAGAGAAATTCCATATATTTTAGCTCTGAAACTTCAATTTTATCTTGACAATGTTTACACAAAGCTCTTCTTCTCAAGGAGATTAATGTAGCCTTACAATGACCACGCCCATACAGTGCTCAGAAAGTTTGAAGTTCCTGGGGGAGTGTTGGATCTGATGGGATGTTTTGTCCTCAAATGTACACGTTTTAATGACTGTGACATGCATGCTTCTTCACCTTTTGTGTAATATTTTTGATGTGCCTGTATTTTAAACAAAAATTACTATGATATATATCATACAACTACTTTTATTAAAGGAAACCAAGACATGGTATATATTTATGTTTTATCATTTAATGACTTTTAAAAATCCTATTTTTTTTTTTACATAATCTGAAATATGAATGCACTATGAAGATTTAAGTTACACAAATTCACAATGACTTACATGGGCAAATGTGACTTGCATGAATTTCATGCAAATTCTTAGTTAAGTAACAAGCACGAAATCTATGCGAAAACTTCATGTAATTTTGACATGATTAACCATGTCAACATTTTGTTTTAAAATGGAGAGATACATGTGATACACTGAAAAGACAGAAACTTTGGAGAACCATATCACCGTGACGTTTTCACGCTAGCATACTGTGGAATCATTTAAATTCATGGGGGCCAATTTTCTTGGACTGTGACTTTTTTGCTTATTCGCAGGGATGTAATTTCGTGGATGCGTCGGTAACTGTTTCAGTGACAAAACTCTTTCTAAAATTGTTTTCGCTGAGGATTTAAATTCGTGGGGAGGGCTACCCACGAATACCACGAAAATTGAGCCACCACGAATTCCAATGATTCAACAGTATTTGCCAGTTTTGGTGTTCAAATGTCGATTAGGTTTCTTGCTTTCATCAGAAAAAATACATAGAAATTCAAAATTGTACTATTGTACTATCACTCGAAGAAGCGTTATTCTGTCATGTTTCTCTGTTCGATGTTAGTATATTAGGGTTTTTGGCATTTTTTGAAATATTCTGTTGTATATAGATGATTAAAGCATAGCTATTAAACATGTAAAGTTAAGAAAATAAGATGCACTGATAAGGGGCCTTATTTGAGCCCTGTATGGGTGAGAAAAGTAGAGATGATTAAAAAATGTGGATGTAAAACATGGGGAATCTTTTTTTTTCAAGCACTAGCTTTATTTTAGGATGATGTTAGTTCTTAAGGACGTTGGATCCTGTGATCAAAAGTCTTTAACTTTTTTCTTAAAGTATTTTTTAAAAATCTACACACGTAACTTAACCAAAATTCAAAACAAAATTTTGGGGTCTATATGCTTCATTCGGCGCTACGGTGTATTTAATATGACCTTTCTGCACTGAAAGTGCAGACTGCACATAAATCGCTTTTCCCTCTAATTTTTTTTTTATCGGAATGAACCATGGCATCAAATACAAATTTATACTATTTCAAATAAATAAAATTCAAATTATCATAAAGACAAATGTTACAATTTCTTCACCTAATTGATATTTCGACCTTTTTGCACTGATATAACGCTAATTTTATTCATTAATGATTCAACATGCAATGAAATTATTTAAAAGTCTTAAACTTTTTCTCAAATTATGATAGATGTCAGAAAAATCTTATAAATTCAGAAAATGAAACTAAAAGTATGGGTCTATTATGTAAAATTTGAGAAATGGCATGTAATAAGCTAATTTTAGGCAAAAATTGGGATTAATTTTTCCTAGACTTTTATGAAATATAAGTTAAATTTGCCAATATGTGTCGATAGAAATATTGAAAAATTGTAAAAATATGTATTTCGTAACAAAATGAAGATATCCTAATGCACAAACTATCTGGAAATTTTGGTCTGCATTGAAAATAAGGAAGCTAAAGTGACGGTACTCTAAAACAACTGAGTTATGAAAATTTTTCATTTTCTTCTTAAAAACCTTCCGCCACAAAATATAGTCCCCTACTAAACTCTGTAGATATGTAATTTTTCCTTTACTATTTTATTTAATATATAGTTTAATTGGCATTATAAAATATGAATTTATAAATAGAATCAATATATGATGCATAATTTCCAGAATAGAGGTGAACCAAAATGGCTACCCAAAAACAGAGGAACGAACCTCTTTAAGGTGGTATGGGACACCTCCATGTTGTGACGTATTATTTATCGAAGTAAACGATAAAATCAAGTATAATTTTATAAATTGTTTCTTTCCCGAAATTGTTATCTAACAGCGTAGCGCAGTGGGTTAGAGAGATCACTACGGACCTGTAAGACACGAGTTCGAATCTTGATGGGGTTTTTAAAAATTTTACCTTTCCAGAAAATTTTAAAACGTTTTTTTGGTTAAATGATATGAAATTTGAAAATTCTTAACCGGTGAAAGTATTTTAATTATAATGTACTTTAATCCACATTAATATCGACAGATGTCCCATACCACCAAGCAGCTCTTTATCACAAAGTAGAAAAAATGCATGGTTCATGTGCATATTCCCACAAAATTGAACAAGGTGGCTTTTGATTCTACCAAGCCTCTGCTGGCCACTGTCAGTGGCGTAGCGCCCTTTACGCAAAAACGCAAATAAATACACAGAATTTTGCAAAGCATGGGTCTTAAGACTTCCCGGGGGCTTTGTAACGACCGTTAATGATACAACGCCGCTTATTGATATAAATAGCATTAAGCGTTGCAGTTGTAACGCTAAATGCCATAAATTCTTGCATTAACAGTTGACATGTCCAACTGTTAATGATAAATTGCCGCTTAATGATAGAATTATATCATTAAGCGTCACAAATGCACAGCAGCCTTAACGCTTAATGAAACAAGCAAATATCGACACCCTCAACCCCTAATGATACAAACTTTATATCATTAAGCGTTGCAGTCGCACCCTTTAATGATATAAAATTGTATAAATGAATGAAATTGAATCTTTTCATTTTCTTCAATTTGCTCAACAATCATAATTTTAGTTTTTAAGATCAATTCTATGTAAACATCAAAATCGTATATTGGAGTTCCGGCACGCATAGTCACCATTTATCTTTATATTGCATACAGTGATACGTATTGATGTAATAAGAACCTAGATAAATTTGTGGCTAAGGGCTGCCGTTGCCATGGTAACGGAGACGAAAGATACAAAAATGGCAAATCTTATCAACTTTAAAACAATATAGAAAGTGATTTCAGCTTATCTTAGTTATGAAATGTAAAATTTTGAATTAACTATTAGGTCAATTTTCAATTATAGAAAAGCATTGGTGGGCAAATTCAAGCAGTATAGACCAATCCACACTTTACAAAAGTTATGTCCCTTGGCCGCCATCTTTGGGGAAAAACCAATAGATTTCTCACAGTAGCCTTAGTAGTTTAGAGGTTTATAACTTTGTCATTTGACATTAAAAATCCGTTTCCGTTGTGTATTTCAATTGCCCCAAAATGGGGCAAGCCACATAGCGAATGAATAAATTAAATTCAAAACGTCCATCACAGGACGCCCAAATACTTGGTTGCGTAAAGAAGGGAAAAGTTTGCTTTTTTCCCTTTTGACCTTTGGGTTGACCTCGCTTAGGGAAATTTTTTTTACAAAGTGTAGATTGGACTACTGAGCATCGTTAAATAGCCATTGCTAAGGAAATATGTAATCTTAAGAAAATAATTCAGAAATTCTTATATGTTCAAAACATCATAGCAACAGCCATTTATTTTGCTAAAATGCAGCTTCAACTGATACATGAAAGTTGAGAATATGTTTGATATTCCATCCATTAATGCTATATGTCTCCAAAATAGCTTTAAACGGCCATTTTTTAAAATTTTGTCTCTGTTACAATGACAACAGGTCTTCATGGCAACATTTCAAGGTTGCCTTGCATCTTTATAAACCAATACTAAGGTATCAAAAGAAAATCATAGAATAGATCTTAATTATTACATTTACCTATAATGTTTCTGCACAAGTTCTGTAATAATGATTCTATGTTAAATAAAAAGAAAACATGCAAAATTATGATAGATTTTGAGAATTGATCATGACAGCAAAATATGTCAGATATTGTATAAATGTCAGTTAATATAAAACTGACGAGTAGCATTTTATCATTTGAAGGAAGGGGGTGGCTTGATCACAGACCGCCCCCTTTTCATATACATCATTGCCAAAATAGAGGCTATATTACTTACTTCTCATATAAACAAATAACTTATTCGTCCGAACAAATCCTAATTCGTGTCCGCACAGTTAGATAATTCATCTTAACAAATAATTTATTCATCCGAACAAACCCTAATTCGTCCGAACAAATAATCTACTAGTATTTGTCCGAACAAATAAGATTTAATTTTTTTTTTCATTTGGCCCTTCCACGCGACCGAAATATAATCATGTCATGGACGCAAAAAATGAAGAACTAAGATTATGAAAGATGCCTTTTTTTTTTTTTTTTTTTTTACTGCCAAACACTTTTTTAATGACCAAATCAGATTAATTATTTCATTTTTAGTAACAGCTATATGTATTTAAGGTCTAACAAAAGGACTTCTTGGTCTATATAGATTTTTTTATTACGAAATGAAGGAATGAATGACTTTGTGATTGACATATCAAATAAGATAACGTAGATGCATATACGTGTTAGTTATATTATTACAACGGTAACTTGATCAAAAGGGTCGGATTACGTGGAGTTGCCGTGTGCAGATCATCAGATCAGAAGTAATGCATAGCATCGAGCTTGATTTAAAGATCTTCGCTTTGCAACGATACGTCATTTGATTCTTTAGATCATGATCCTCTATAACAGTAAATTTATTTTCTTTCCACCAGGTAAAAAGCAAACAAAACCATTATATTAATTGAACACAAATTATTCCAAATACAAACGCAAGTAAAAATATTTATTGTGTACTACGTCATTAGCTTCAGAGAGTGGTGGTAATACATGTATCTTCGCTTCGCTTCGCGTCTCGTTTGATATGATGATTAAGGCCTTGCGATTCAACATGATCATAGACGCGGGGACTTAACTTTATTTCGCGATTAACTTCGCAACGACTAATGTTCGCGACAAAGTCTTATTCAGACCCGTGTTGTTATTCATGTAACAACCACATGACAAGGGATGGGGTTCGTGCCGGGAATTATTCGCGACTACGAGGCTCTCATGACCTCGCGAAAATTTCTTGCATGTGAATAAATGTTGGTTTACAGCATATGCATCACCGGAAATATAAATCTTTCGCTTTTTAAGCGGTTATAGCATATAATTGCAATTGAATGCTTAGTCACAGTACAACCTATAATTGATAAAAAAATATTGAGCTCACTGAAAGCTGGACCAGTTAAAAGTGTGTGTATCACATTTTTTTAAACAAGATTTCAAAATTTCATCTTTAATCTAATATAGTTATTTTATAGACCTTAAATACATTTACCGAATTTTGCTCCACAGATGGAAAACAAAACGAAAAAAAAAATTAATGAAAAGAATAAACAGGATCAGTAGTATGACTAAAATCGTGTTTTGAGAGAAAATATTTATTCATTGTGTCATTAAATGACATCGTCCTAAAAAAATACAGGTGATTTTAAAATGAAAAAATGCATGCCAGATAATACAACAAAAAAACTTGATTATAGCATAGTATCAGGGACAAGTTGATTTACTTCGTTATATTCGTATAACGAGTTCGTAAGTTAGTGAATTCGCTATACGCGTGTTTTACTTCAAGATGACTATAATTTGTGGTTAATGAGGCATCAAATAAAATATGTACTTTAGAAACCTTAAATACACAAATGGTAATGACCCACATTAGTGTACTATTTTATGGAATATTTGTTGCAATGATCATTAATTCTAAAGCCAGTGTGAACGCCAAAGAAAATATATTCATCTGTTATAATTAAACATTCATTCGAAATAAAAGTGTTGAAGTATTTCTCCCCTCTAATACCTATTCCCAAAAATATATGTCCATTGCATGTATAGTGTATCAGTGCATGATCATCATTACATGCAAATAATATAATTATTGCACTAAACTGAATTACCGTTTGATTTTTCTATCATGGTGTTCACACGTATAATGTCTAACATACATGACAGAAATCCGAATAAAATCTTAAAGGGGATCAATCTTGTTTTTTTTAACTGTTGACGGCATGTGTACAGAACTGTTCTAACGAAATTTTCCAAACATTGTCTACACCGCACACATGTATATATGTACATGTACAATACATTTCATCATTGTCAGTAGTATGAAGGGGGACATTATACCCCACTTTGAGGTTCAAAAATTTGAGGTTCAGAGGTTCAGTGTAGACCAGGAAGGTAATTAGGGAGGAGCGTAGCAGGAAGTTGATAAGTAGTATTAATGCCGTTCCAACGGAATACAACAGATGACTTTATTTAATTAAACCTTGAAATATCAATTGTATTGAGTATATTAAACAATCGTGACTCTCGGTGAAATACTATTAATGCCGTTCCAACGGAATACAACAGATGACTTTATTTAATTAAACCTTGAAATATCAATTGTATTGAGTATATTAAACAATCGTGACTCTCGGTGAAATACTCTTGTAACAGCTTGATCACACTTGTTCTCATGTAAACAATAATACTAATTATATATTAAAACTATTCAGAGTAATATGGTGTATTAAAAAAGAGAAACAAATCTGATTTTTTAATAAAAATGATTTTATTCAAATATATAGACATATTAAAATCGAATCCACGTTGTTTGAAGTCTGTAACGAGATTTTGCTTTAATGTTTTTATTTTCAATTGTTTTTTTCTTTTTGAACACTGGCTTTTCTGTGATAAGCGATTCCTCGGATTCCCTCGTAGATAGATTGGCTGATGTTGTTTCAGGCTTTATCGAGTCCTCGGATTCGGTCTGAGTTGACATGTCATGGTTCTGTGATTCCTCCGGGTGTGGTAGGGCTATCATGTTTTCAGATACATTTTCTGCCACGACTCTCTCCGCGTCTGCTTCGGAATTCGCGCGATGTGTCTCCTGGAGTGTCATGAGGCGGCTGTACTTCTCGTAAGGTATCAACACAGATTTCTGCATCACGTCCACCATTTTTTCAGGAAAGGTTTTACGATTTTTAACAAGGTTGTGATGCCGAGTTGATTTCTTTTTAAGTAACCTCCTTTTATTTTTTTGGCCGTTTTTTTGTCGCCTAATACGAAGAGAACAGATTTGTATTTTTTAAGAGCTTTTTTCTCTTCTGGATTCAGTAAAATAACACTATGGATGACGTTCGCGGCTATTTCTCCCAACACGTTTAATTGATCTCTGGTGATGGAACTTAATATCAATTTTCTTTGTGCGGGATTTGACTGAAGCAAAAATTCTAAAAAATGTCTCTGTTGTCTGACAGCAGAAGTCATTATAATTATCTTATACCAAAGGTCTACATTTGTTCTTATAAACATGAGTATACTGTAGGGTCCTCTCCCGGAAATATATCTGTTCTGAGTCTAAATTTATCGTCGCCTCGAGGTGACGTGTCTACCACCAGGTAACCGAAGGGACGCTTAGTTGCATCTTTGTAAGCCTCCATCAAGAGTTTAGAACATCCCGGATATAACTGTCGACCCAACATTGAAATTTGGGATGCATCTCTGGCATTTTTCATCAGTATCAAATAGTAGGTATTTAAAGCTATGGTTCTTGATTTTGAACCTTTCGGAAATAAATTCTGTGTAATGAATACTACACTGAGACGTCGGTGGTGACAGCCTTGAGTAAATAAAAGTTCCATGTTGGCATCTCTGACTACTCGATGCATTAAATCGTCCAGCACGATTAGCGTATGTTGTCGATCAGAGGTCAGTTCCTCTATTTCTTTGTTTGTGGGAACCCCGTGATGTAATCTCAAGTTAGAAAAACGCTGCTCCATTTCGTCAAAAAGAGGTTGATGAATACCGTAACAATACAAAATGTGTTTAGGTGGCTCACCGCCATACATTTCATTCAAATCAGTCAACAATCGGTAAACAAATCGCGTCTTACCACTTCCTGTTTGACCGCGAACACGGTTGAAATGGAATAGACATGCTGATGATTTATGTCTTATATCCGAGTATCATTAACCTTCTTATATTTTTTCTGTTTTTAAAGAGGGGTTAGGTAATATGTAACCTATTGCACTGCTAAGTAAGGAAATCCACAGTTCAGAGGAACCGTTCTTTAGAGACAAGTTAACAATTGAGGTAATGATAATGATATACACCACGATCATTTGACAGAAGTAGACAATTTCAGATTTGGGAATTTTATTTCCCATTAAACACCACGATTCTGATGACGAGGTGGAAGTTCTCTCCATGTTAAATAAAATGCTTTTGAATATATAGATACTGAACCCTTCTTATGACCTTGTCTTAGGATAAATGAAAAAAAACGTGAATTACACCAAAAATCTTTATTGTACATACAAGTATATATGTATGTAAATAGATAGGCAAACAAAAATACATACGGTAAATTAATCTTGAGTTTAAGTTCATTAACAGTATAAATACATGCGAAAAAAAAAAAAAAAATAACGTAATGTACATGTAGATGTATACATTGAACATGGATATTTCAAAATAAACGATGAATTAGAGTAATATTTTTTTTACCACATTTAAGACAACTGTATAATCAACCATTCAACGTACATAAATAATTACAAAATTTCACAGAAGAAGCGAAAATATTAGATAATATTTCTCATCATATCCAAGAGATGAAACGATGCGACGGTATGGACCCCCCCCCCCCCCCTTTCCAGTACAACACAAACTTTACAAAAAAAAGAAAGTATATACAATCTCTTCGAACAACAGTGTCATGCATCAAATAATATCAATTACTCGCTTTCCGCGAGCATGTGTACTAGTTCGAGATCGAAGTCATCTATTTCAGCTTCATATTCCTTTTTGCTTTTTACAGGACATAACTCGAAATCTAATGGTTCAGTGCTAACTCCGTCATTTAAAACTTTTCTCTTACAGTAAAAATAAGTCAAACCATTCCTTATTTGACGATACGTATACACACTGTTATTTCTAAGTTTGAAACCCATATTTGTTCCAGTCCCCACTTTTTGAGTTTTTAATACATCTCTGAATAAGGCGAGGGGGGCTTTAAGTCTTTTCTTTGAAATTCCCTTACAAGAAAACTTAAGTTTCGTCACCAAACGTGGTTTGATAACTTGAAATTTTCTAAACCTACATTTCTTTGCGCGTCTAAGTAGTCGCTGCGCTACAATCAATTGACTGGAACGTTTCTTCTGCGTACGAGTAGAGACGATGTAAGTCTTTGAACATAAACCTATCATTTCGTCACCTTCAAATTCAATTTTGAAGAGTCCAGGGGTTCTACGATCGAACTTTGCGTGTCTCTCGCAACAAGTGCGAGGAAACCAATGCCGGTCGCAGTCCGCCTCGATCTCTTTACTGTCGACACAGTGACCTTTGAGACTGTGATCGTAAATCTGTCGTAATTCAGGTTTAATCACAGACTCAAAGGTGGGTCCCGAAATGGCCATGTAGGCAGAGTCGGTGTCCATCTCGCAGTATTCAAAGTCTGCACGGTCTACAAATCTATCCATGAAGTCATAGTAGAACTGTAACATGTGCAGTTTTGCATACTGCAAGATGAAGTAACCGATCTGAATGGGTAAATTCAGTTTTAATTTTTTCTTACTTTTTTCAATTTCGAAAAGCTCTTCCTCGTCGAAAAGTGTAGATAATTTTTTAAAAGAGGGATCATTTATCTCCATCATGGCCTTTCCTTCACCACGTACGAATTTGACGGTTTGAAACTTTTCTTGGTCCATAATTGTGGATCCGAATGCACTATTTCCTTCTAGTTTACGCGTATCCGCAATTATGGATTTCGTCGGGTCTACGTCGCCTTGACGTCGCGCGTCGCTTACATCGCGAACGAAATTCTTAAAACATCTCAGAGGTGTATATTCAACAGTCTGGTAGATTTTGGTGATCTCCAGACCGTGCTCTATATACCAGCGCAGTAAAGGCGTAGCTATTAACAGTTGACGCGCTCTCATGCCTCCTACCAGAAGACGACGAGGTTTCGTACTCAGATTAAACCGTTTCGCGTGGTTTTGCATGTGCGAGCCTATGGCGTCAAATGGAATGTCCGTGGTACAAAAGAGAGGACTCATCTCTGAGAAATACTCGAATGGTGTCATAGTCGGGTGTTTAAAGTGATCAGACCAAGCTTCTGGAACCCGAATGTCACATTCTACCATGCCAAATAACTTGCCGCTCAAAACTCCTCTAATGACATCTTCATGTGTCATGGGACCTTGACCTGTAGGTTGCTTTCTCGAGTTGACGAATGTTTTCAACTGAAGGTTAGTGCGAATGTTATTACGGAAAGTACACTCGCGCATTTCAACAACCTTGTAACCTTGTTTTCTGAGGTAACTCGTTGCAAGTTTGGTTTTATTTTGTCTCATTTCTAAGAGTTTGTCGGTTTTGACATGTCGAGTCAACCAACAACGATGACCATGCCAGTAACATCCGTGAAACTGCAGCACCGTGTTAGTCTCCTCGTCGTAGCCGTCAACAGGAAAGCGGCCAATTTTTTTTTCTTTACCTGAATTCAGCTTATGTTTGATGGTTTTATATTTCCCACAGTGGGACAACCAATCTAACCAATCATATGCAATTGTATATTTATCTCGTTTCTGAGGTTTAAATTTATCGAGCATGCGCCTACGCACAAAAGCACCGGCGGGCATTTCTTTTCCTATACAGTATAGGTATAGCGCATTGGCGTCAAAGCCGATAATTCGACCACATGGCTTTTGCGGATTACCACGAATAAATGACCTTTTTGTTTCGTGGTAGCGTTTGAAAATAATGCTCGGACCTCCTATAATGTTCTGCTTGATCGTGTCGTACAGATCTTCATTTTCACGATCAATCAAAGCAAAACTGGCCCCCTCTTTCGTACCACTTTCAAATAACATTCGACGCGCGAGACCTGGTACCGATATACTACATTTAAATATGTCAATACCGCGCTCGAAATAATATTTCTGTAAATTCTTCACCGCTTGTACGAAAGGTTCGACGTCGAGATTGTTGTACCAGACGAGGAAATCGCTAAACGTTGTCATTTTTTTCTCGTCCCACACTCTTTGACAGAAGGCATATTCTTCGTCGGTAATGTTGGCATTTTTGAGAGTTGAATAAAAGGACTCGTGAGGTGGAAGTCGGTCGTAACGAAGTTTGTCTATATCATCAAAAAATTCGTATGGGAAAAAACCCTTACTCTCTTGAACATCGAATGCTCTTAAAAACCCCGAATAATTTATACCGGGACTCAGATATTGAGAGATGTCTAAAAACTTAAAAGTGTTTGTACTGATGCATGAATAAACATTGTTGCGTTTGGCAACGAATGCGCCGTTTTCGTCGAGCCGGAGGTGTTTAACGAGGTAACTCTTTATTAAATTAATATCGTATTTGGCCGAATTGAAACCAATGCATATCATTTGCTCGCAATAAATTTCAAATTCCTCTTTTAATTTTTTGGAAAGCTTTTTTTCTTCATTTATCATTTTATGAATTTCCTCGTCATCTCCGATGCACTCGAGTGCGTCTTCACAAATTCTCTCGTCAAACACCGAGTCCTCGAGGGCGCTAAACACATCAGAAAACTTTTCTTTAGTTAACTCGGTTGCTTTTTGAGCGATTGTTGACATGTACTCTACCATTTTTTCAACAAGAGAATCAATGTTTGATTCAACAATGCATAGGGGTTCGGTGTGGTCTTCTACATTTGAACAGACGCTTACGGATACGGGGACGTGCTGTTCCGTATATTGAAGACTTGCGCTGTTCTGACCAGCATCAGTTGGTACAAGCATAGATTCAAAGTCGTAAACTAAAAACCATTCATACAAACGATCACTGGGATTAACAGTGATGCCGTATTGTTCCAATTTATCAAAAATTGTGTTTGGAGTAGAATAAAACCCCCCTGGAAATTGTCTTTTTGTTTTCATCTTGCACACACGCTGATGTTTTTTCAAATTTTTTAAATGCCCAAAATGACGATGACAAGTTTTGCACTGAAATTTTTTGGCGTAAGTGTCGAATTTCGTAATGTATGACAGATGATGTTCGAAGATATTTAAGTAAATGTCATTTGAATATTTACATTTTGATTTGTAAATAACTTGTGCAGAACCATCTTCTTGTAAAGAAAATAAGTTGACATTGATTTCGAAACATGTAAGGTCATCTTTAAAATTGTTTGGCTGTGCTCTCCCGGAAAAAACGAAATATATATATTTTTCTTTATTCCTTTTATCTTGTCAACAAATATTTTTAAAAAAATTTGAGTCGGGAAAGCACAGACAAACATTATTTTAAGGATGACCTAACCATGATTATCTAGAGGACCTGTTTTATATAAAAAAAAAAAAAAGAACTTACGACTACGACCAAATTTAATTCTGCTAATAACTTTTTTTGTATATATATATATATATATATTTTTTTTTTTTTTTTTTTGCTCGTAGTCGTAAATTTTTTTCTTTAGAAAATACAGGCCTCAGTTTTTTTCCTTTATTTTATACATCCTTAAGTTTTCTTGTTCCTTTCATTACATTATAATTTATCTTTTCCAGACCATAGCTGAAGAAAGTCTTCAGCAACGAGTGCTGAGACTCGAAGAAAGTTTGGAGGCACTCCGAAAGGAGATGGAAGGGAGGAGAATCCTCCGGAAGTTGAATGTTTGCCATTTTTGCCAAAATTAAAATGTTTTAAATTTCAACCTGTCTTTTTTTTTTCAATTCTGTTAACGGTTGAAACAGACTGTAGCAATGTACTCAAAATTTACAAAAGAACCACTGACACAATAATACAAAGATTACAAATAATTCAAATATTTATATTTCGTTTATTAAATACATAAAGAATTTCGGAAAAGTCAACATGTTTAAAAAAAATATCATGATAAGATCATTTTAATATGACAGTCTGGTGGGTGCGCGCCTCTGTCTGGTTGAGCGGCGGAGTGGTGCTGGTTGTGGCGCTGGCATGACTGGTGGAGGTGTGGGGGCTCGCATGTGTAGATCTTGGCCTCTTCTCCTCACACATAAAGTCAGAATGATCACTAAAAAGAAAGTTAATCGTTCTTAAAATCTCTCATCACAACCGCGTCGAACTCGGTTAGCGACTGCGACTCTATCTCGAGGTCCACCCGTCTCCTCTGACACCTTCTCTTAATCACACAAACGATCATCCCCGAGAAAATGAAAACCACTACACCCGTCCCTCCAAGAATAACATATATCCAAGGTGTGTCTAAATAAACAAATGGTGGCTTTAGAAACAACTTCTATATAAGAGTAATTTAAATAATCCTTTATTTTATTTATTTAAAATTATTTATTTTTTATTCAAAACTTACTGAATGTAATAACTCCCAATTCGACGGTTCTTAGGGTAGTTGTTGTTATCATGTCTTTGACCCCACTGCTGTGCTGAGCGTTCTGAAAAAAAGAGAAAAAAACCCCATAAATTTCAATTTTTATTAACTTTTTAAATTTTTTTAAATAACATCGATTCAATTAAAAAAATTCTTGACGATATATCTCCCTGACAAGTTTTCTTTTGAGAATTAAAATTATTGTTAATTTTTTTTTTTATGACATAGATAACAAAATTAAATAAATAAATAAAAAAAATATAATTACCTGACAAGTGAGGGAGCCTATGCGGACCGTCGTCCAGGGGTTTGTTTTGATGTCCTCACAATCAGCTTGTGGGTCGTGGATGACAAGTCTGGTCAGTGCTAAATATCCCTCCATGTTAATCTCCCCCACTGCCCTCTCCAGGATGAGGAAGTTTGCCATGGGGTAGTTTCCGCTCTCAAACTCCCTCCAGTCCCGGCACTGCACTACCCCCTCTGACACCCCGCACCGCGCATCAACTTGAACCACCAGAATAACTAGAATCATGAACATCCTGTCTCTTCGAATTTGGAATTAAGATGGCGAATTTTTTCCTTCATCTCTTATATAATACATAATGACACATTCCAATTAGGGGTGGAATGGTCATTTAAATTACGAGGTCATGAATTTTTCCCTCCAAAAATAAATTCTAACAGTTGATAATTACAAGGTATTATTGTTTTTTAGAGTAATAGCAAAAAAAAATGGATAAAAGGTACATACATAGTTTTTTAAAACTAATAAAAGACGTTCATCACCCCTAATTAATAAAATGGAACTGATCCTTGACCAGTGGAAGTGTCCATATTGGTAAAGTTGCCCCAAGGTTAAGAAAAAATAATTATTTACAAAGAAAATGATTAATAAACGATTAATAAATGTAATAAATATTAAAAACAATAAATCTTAGTTGTATGACACTTAAATTATTTGATTCCGTAGAAGTTCAAAGTCGGCAAGTTGAAGAATTCCATTCCTTTACCCCCCTTGTGAAAGTCGAGTCACCCAGGCGCTAGCGGCGCCTTTGATGTTACTCGAAGACTGTCCCCTCGCGTAGCGGACCAGCTGCACGGTGGGTATATTACGCAATGTGTATATACGTCTGTAAAAGGAATGAATATACACGATTCTTGTATGGCACTTAAATTATTTGATTCCGTAGCAGTTCAAAGTCGGCAAGTTGAAGAATTCCATTCCTTTGCCCCCGCCTTGTGAAAGTCGAGTCACCCAGGGCTAGCGGCGCCTTTGATGTTACTCGAAGACTGTCCCCTCGCGTAGCGGACCAGCTGCACGATGGATATATTACGCAATGTGTATATACGTCTGTAGCAGGAATGAATATACACGATTCTTAGTTAGTACAGTCGTGAATGGAGTTTGCTGAACATTACGACTTTATTCTCGTGAAAGTATTACGTTTTATTTAAATCGTAACATTTTATATAAATTGACACTGATTTTACTGAAGAAAAGAATTATTATTAATTACGTTGTTTTAAAAAAGATGATTTTACTGTTGGGGATTTAGTAACCCTTAAACCTCAATTGTATTCTAAAACTTAATTCTTTAATGTGAATATACAAACATCGAGAGATAAACACAGTTAAAGAAAAGATTAATTAATTGTAGGTTTTTTTCTTTGCCCCCCCCCCCCCCTCATTGTTATAATGAAATTTAAATTGAAGCAGCGTCTGAAAGAGAGAGAGAAAAAATAATGATAAAATTTTAAAAGGGAACATCTATTACACGCTACTGTATACCAATTAACAATCATAATAATTTACCAGGTGTTGTTGTGCTCCTGCAGAGAGGACAGCCACAGGACTTCTTTAATCGCTGGAAACATGGCATACAACAAGCTATTTTCTTGCACTTGTAGCATATATATATATATATATATTTAGCATACATTTTGCTCCTCACAGCAAAGTCTGCATTCAAAATACGTTATCGGAAATCTTGCATGCATGTAACCCCACCTCACCTCTCCGGATTGTTCATTCGTTCTGTTGTTCATGATTTTTGAGAGGGATTCGTATAAAAGGAGGGTTCTGTACTGGTCGAGTTTTAATACAGGGCTTTTTTTTTTTTTTTTTTTTTTTATACAAGAAATCTGTTTAGTTTGTTATTACGCTGATTTACTCAAGTACTACACGGGTGGTCAGTTTGAGAAGGTGTAATAACATCCTTCATCTTTGATAAAACACAACAATTCCATTGTAACAAATGAAATGATAGTTTTGAGTTTATTACAAAGAGAACTTAATAGATTTATCTGTGTAAATAATGTCTGTGGGTTAATTAACGTGTTTTCTTTTTTCATTCACTGACACTACATGTATCGTCTACTGAAACATCACATCAATAGAGTTAATCCACATTTACTTAAAATTTCACTTTTTTGATTTCCCCAATAATCCATACAGCGTCATTGTTTATAATTCCTTTTTTTTTTTTATTCCCCTAATTTCTCACTACAAACAATGATTTTTTTATTTTTAATGATGAAATTTGGTTTGGAGGAAAATGAAATTAAAAAAAAAAAAAAAAAAAAACACACATAATTTATTTGAATTTTTCTTAATCAATACATATCATTTATAAAATCAGACACCAAGCGATCATTAGCATGCGTATTTAAATCATAAAAGTCATGTACAATGTTATTCATGGAACGTCCTTTAATTCTTTGTAAGATGAAATAGATACAATAGTGTCCGCACAAGGAAGAAGTCACAGACTGGATTCTGGAATCGATATATTTATATCTTGGTCCATTGAATATTAGAATACTTTGAAATCTCCTATGATAATGTTCCGGGGGATTTCCGAGGGAATCAAAGAACTCCATAGATCCTTTTGAGGGAAAATGAAAAACGACCCAATGTAAACCTTTTCCCCCGCATTCGTCTGTATTCACGATCCAAAATTGGTGCTTTTTTGCAACAGCAGGTAGGTCGTCGCTGCATACGACTTGAACGTCGTATGATGATAAATAATGTTTCAATTCGTAATTGTTCATTTGAATATAATGCTCCTAGACTGATCAATGTGGAGAACCTGTGGGAATTTTCCGTATAATATTAAAGTCACACTCTCGGGAAGGGGTAAAGCGAATTTTAATTCTAAGCGACAATGACCTTTCCGCTTCGTATTAAAGTCGATGTAGGGATTAATATTCAAGACATATAATGCATTTCCAATGGGATATTCCCCTCGCTCTACACTAACGTGCTCTCTTCCTTGAAGAAGGGTTTGATAGGCTTCCAAGTACGCGCCTGAGTTGTAATTCGGTTGTATAGGTTTAGAGGGTAGTGATTGCCCGTCAACGTAGAAAGCTACAAAGTTACAATTAAAATGTTGAAAGTTATAAGGAGATTTCTTATAGTCTCCGTTAAAGGCGCTACTGGACACCATTCCCAGAATAAGCGTAGACGGAACTTCTCCTTGAAATACGTCGTCTACGGTCAAACTGAATTCTCCCTTAGCGATGGAAGCAATTTTCAAATTAGAAAACAAGTAGGGATACACGGCAGGGGACTTCTCCAGCATTTTCACATGCGCCATGGTAAGGGCGGGATTGGGTCGCTGAATGCAGAGTTTAAAACTGGCATCGATAATTTGTATTTTGTAATCTTTACCCTCAGCTGACTTTAATCTAAATGAATCCTTACTAGGCCATAGTTTTAGGGAAAGTGCTACCCCGTTCAAAACCAAACGATCTTGTTGAAAAATATCTACGTGTAAGGAACCTTCCAAGTCTAAAATTTTTCCACCTTTGGTAAACTGATATCTTTGAAATAAACCGATGTTTATCCCTTTGATCGGGTCCGTATCGTCGGGATCAGAGGTGTCTTTAAAGTAGAGCTGAGACTGATGCACTTCATAGTTTTCGGAGGATGTAGATAGTAAGGTATCGATGTAGGCCTTGTAGGGATAATTCGTTCCCAGCTGTGACACTGGAGTCTGCTGTAGACTAGTGTCCACTTGAGAAAAGATGCTGTGTAGAGGTAAGTTAGTCAAACCAACGGCATTCTCTTCGGTGATGGGGGTGTTCAGCGGGCTTAGTATTCTTAGCTTAATTTTTAAGCGACTGTTCTGAAGGTCCATGTATCCGGTGGAGAGAGGAGGAATGTTGAATTCCAAAGCAGAATACTCAGAAATTTGATTGATAGGTCTAAACTCTACCCATTCTCTTGTAAGTATGGTCGTGTCCGTCGGCGGAGGTTCAAAGATGGAGAGCTGATTCAGATGGTTTTCATTCATGATTAATCGTCGAATTGTGTGGTCAGCTTTGGCTTCTTGGTTCTAGGTTTAGAGTTTGCAGGTCTTCCCGGTGGACGATACATTTCTCGCTTTCTTATAAATTTTCGCTTTTTCGGTGAGGAGTTGTCGTTTTCACGTTCCAGTTCCGATTTAGCCATTTCGATTGCCTGAGCTACTGGGGTCACTAATTTCACGAAAGGGTGATGGTCCCTGGAAGGAGTTTCATGTCGGTGTTGCGAGCCGCTCCCCACAATGTACCTCCCTTTATAATCCGGACGCACCCTGCCAGCGGAAATGTCTTCAAAATGCTTGATCCATTTATTAAAATCGGGAACGTAAGGAACCCATTGCATTTTATCGTAGTCGTACACCTCTACTGAGCCCATGGTTTCTTTTTCCGCAAACACAAGACACACGCAAACGATTCAATACTTGTTGGAATAGGTCTTAACTGTTCGTTTCTTATAAAAACTCTGATGTTACGAAAGTCTTGTTTAGATATATCAAAGTAGAAGGGAGGGTTATAAGACTCCTTAATGTCCTTTGTTACATCGCAAGCTCGCAGAACCGGTATCATGTTATTTCGAACATAACTGTCTTCAACTAAATCGCAGCATACGTACACTCGAGATACCACATTTTCTTTGGACAGACGAATGTTTACCTCTAAAAGTGCGCACTCCCAAGAACCGGTCAACATGTATTGCTTAGGTAGAGTAACGATAAAATCATCGGGAGTATTAGAGGGATGAAAATTTGACGAGTCTTTCCCGTCCAAAAATAAATACACAGTCATGTTTAAAGCGAATCGTGGCTCTTCTCTCTTATAACTTAAGATTCTCTGTCTCTCAAAATACGAATGAGTATCCTCGCTAAGTAATAATCTCTCAAAAGTCTTGGAATCAGTTCGCAGTGAGAGAGTAGTGTCTCTTTTTTTCTTGCAATTGAAATCCTCGGACTGATCAATTGTCTCATAACAAGTCGCCAACGTCGGAAATGAGAGCGATCGCGAGGTAAGATCGGAACATGTCCTTGCAGCAAGTGAGCCACGACATCGCAAAGAGCTAATATTTGTCGATCGCTTGCACTAGGAATCATAGTGCGCTGTCGACTGCGGTTAGCTTGTCTGAGAACTCTCAGAAAATTGGCATTCTGCATTATATTAGATTGCTCCATTCTTTTATTTTTTTAAAAGTAAATTCAATGCTATGATTAGGTTTTATTAATTATCATATTTTATATACCACATAATTAACTCTTCTTATAATGCTTCAATGACGATCTGGGTATGTAGCTGTTAAATTTTTTAGGCCACCCCCACCATTTAACTAAAGCCTGATTTCCTTTATATCGCAACACCTTCTCGATTCTATACATGACGTCTCTGTCGATGAGTACTTTTTGTAATTCTCCTCCGTAAAATGTCCCTTTTATGTCTTCACCATCTATGTCCTGTAAGTGATAAAGGGGTATTCTCTGTTTGACCATGCGCGATTTAACGACGAAATATTCACCTGTCCACCTCTCATCGTATTCTCGATCAAATGGCTGTCTCAGATGAGAAATGCGAACTTTATCACCGACTTTAAAATGAAAACGCAGAGGTCCAGATATATTTATTTCTGATTTTTTAACTTTACTTCTGGGAGCATGATCGTACATGTTCATCCATATAGATGCTTCGTCCTTCTTTTTCACTTGTTCGGGCGCCATTTTGATGGTTCGGTGATAGGTGGCGTTGTAACTCTTTGTGACATTAGCTAAGACATCAACCCATCGATGAGTCTGATTTTGAGTCATGTATCGACTCAATTTTGATTTTATAGTTTTAATACCTCTTTCGGCAACGTTTGCTTTCTTTTCGTTTTGAGAACAGAAATGAGACACACCATTTTCTTTTAAAAGCTTCTGAACATCTCTATTCATGAATTCGGAACCTTTGTCGGTTCGTATTTTCTTGGGCTTCTTAGTTTTTGACAACAAAGAGGCTAAAGCGCGTGACATCTCGCTACCTTTGGTGGATTTTAAAGCGACTGTCCAGGCATATTTCGAAAATACATCAATGACAAAAAGAAAGTAACCAAATCCATCGTTTTCTTTGCGATACGAGTTCAATACGGCCGTGTCAGCATCCCACTGATAACCAATCTCTGGAACGACTACTCGCACACGTTTGAATTTTCTATTAATCTGTCTATGTAGAGTAAACGTTTCCTGTTTTTGTAACCAGTTCTTGACTTTTGTTCGACTCAGAACATATTTTCCCTCTTTTCGCACGGCACGATATAATTTTTCTAACCCCCCAAATGACCCTGGATGCTTTGGGTTGTAATAAACGGACTCTAAATATTTCTCGTACGACATGTCTCTACCAAACATTAAAAGAAATTGTTCTTATAAACACATCTCGATTTCTAAAATTGTTGGAAATACTACGTTGTCTAAATCTTTCAATCTCTTGATACCGGTGATAAGGACTGTTCCTCGCAAATGACAGGTGAAATGAATACCATCTCGTCGTAACATGACTGCGGGAAACAACTCCGGGTCGTATGAAAAATTCAAACTTTTAGATAAGGAACTTGCGTTCACTTTTCCAGATAATTTGTGGCAAGCAGACGCAGTGACTAGTCGTACGTTTTGCAAACGTACATCGTATCCGAGTTTCTGTATGACGCGTGCATACTTTCTCAGTCTTTTTAAACCTTGACTGAAACTTTCACAAGGACCATTACAATTTATTTTCCCATTGGAAAATATTAAACAATTTCCTCCGATTTTCCTATTCTGGTAAATTACACCCGGAAAGGACCTAGGGTTGTAACGTACATTAATTAACTGTTGAGTCAAAAAGTTGAGATTTAGTACACAGTTCATTTCTCCCTGATAAACCACGTTAGTCAGCCTCATGTTGAAATCATAAAATGATAAACACCCTTTCCGAGTTGTAATTTTTATGAACATATCCGGATGGTGTAATATTATTATATAACAATTCGGAAACATGCTTAACAATAACACAGATCATACAACAAAAAAAGAAATCATGTTTAACAACTTCATTTATTGACATGTAAAACTACATTTTACACCACAAGCGCATGTAATATGTGATATATCGACAACGGTTTTACTGCAAAACGATTCATAATGAAAGGGAAACAATACTGATAAAACATACACATAATTCTAGAAATATTTACAATTATATTACAATATTCATGCTAATTATTATTCTTTAAAAAGTTTTTCCCTACACCCTTTCTTTTCACCAATTGGTATATTCCAGCGGGTTACAGGTAGGACACTGGAGCAGGCCTAATTGATTCAAATGATCATCGCGCATGAAACATGGAACGAGTGAATCGAAGTCAGGAATAGCTTTCCCTATTTCAGCCACATGAGACTTCAACTTTCTGTACTCGATCGGGCGAAGACAAAGTCCTTTTTTCGTTGGAGCAAGTGGTTCTTGGCCAATTGGTTGCCAGTACTGACGAATGTCCACACATGGATTGTCCTTTTTAATTGTGCAAAAAATGTTGGATCCCATGTGGTAATGTAACTCTTCATTCTTGTTCAAAGCATTATCAATCATGTCTAAAGCCATTGTCCATGTTTTAAAAATGTCTGGTTTTAAACTTATTCCCTTGCGGCTAGGATATCGATCGGATTCCCATTCGCGTAGATCTACTCTGTATTCGTTGTCTTTCGTCGTGTATACCTCCACGAAGCGTCCATTTTCTAACGATAACTTACAGCAAGAAGAAATCATGTTGTCACCGTGAATACTGCTGTATAAATGACGGAACACTAAAGTCTGTTCCGGAAAACGGAACAGGATGGTCGTCATATCCGAATCATAATGTACTTCCTGCTACGCTAATTACCTTCCTGGTCTACACTGCACCTCAGTTTGGAAACACTGTCATTTCCGAACATTTGTCTGATTGGATTATAACATTTAAATGATTTCATCTTATGAAATAAATACCAGGTCAAATGGAAATTTGTTTACTATAATAATTACATTTGATTTTATTCTAACAAGGATGTAAGAATAATGTTACAACATATTTAACTCAATAGTCTTTCCCGTCTGACACCATGTTAGCATAAACACAATTCTTTGACCAACGAAAATGTTCTTTGTAGGAATCATCGAAGGGTTCCCAGTCCTTGAGAGACAATCCACACGAAAAACAGGTGACTCTGTCTCCAATTTCGGTGTAGATGAAACCAGCTCTAGCCAAGTCCTTCTTGTTGGGGCCTTTGAGGAACTTTGGCCAATCTCTAAAGCTGGCATAACGTTCGGTAAAATTGGCATATTTTGGGTGTTTCCATTCGTTCCAGTTTAGTAGGAAAGGTGAAGAGATGTTATGGATTGACCTCCCTGCATTCATGAATTCGCCTGAGGTTGCTCGTGTGCCTGTTGACAAGACAAAATTTGCAGCGGGAGCCAATCTAGAAGGCACAGGTTCCGACGTAGTAGGCTTGGAAAACACTGCAGAATCTGTCTCCAAACAATGGGGTCTGCAATCTAATTTGGAAGTCATGTTGTCACCGTGAATACTGCTGGTCAAATGACGGAACACTAAAGTCCGTTCCGGAAACGGAACAGGATGATCGTCATATCCGATTCATAATGTATTCATCTTGCTAGACCGGAATTGATGGGTTGTCCTTCATCACATTGTGTGTTAATGTTGACTTGTACAATATTTTTATTTACGGGTGTAATCGTTTTCCGGTCTGAATACATGGATTTCCATTTATGCTACTCGATATAAGTTTTAAATGTTTCTTGAGCACTAAATCAATCATTGGGAAAACTCTTTCGATTCGTGTCTTAAACCGACATCTGTCTACAGCTAACATCATCCACTCTCCTCTACGGTTCTCGTAAGGAATGTTAATTATTATCACTTCATTTAAAAATCTTACACACTTTTTCATCTTTATCAAAATCAATTTTTTTTTATCACCAATTCATATAATTAACCACAGTGTGCTAATTGTGTTGGATATCTTCATAAATCAAATAAATAACGAAGAAACGTTCATCATTCTAATCCTCGCATTAATACTACTTATCAACTTCCTGCTACGCTCCTCCCTAATTACCTTCCTGGTCTACACTGAACCTCTGAACCTCAAATTTTTGAACCTCAAAGTGGGGTATAATGTCCCCCTTCATACTACTATTGTCATATACAATACCTCTCTTCATCCATATATTTTATTCATACATCGAACAATTATATTGTGATTTTTTTAACTTACCGGGTTAAAGTAAAACACGACAGAACTCTCAACAGACTCAAATTGTTACTAAAAACAAATAGTAAAACGGACACTCCATACTTCACAAAAAGCCGCATAGTTACCCCCCCCCCCCTCCCCTCAAACAAAATACCTTACTCTTTGTTTGAATTAAATTTGTATCCAGTTGTCATATTGTAAATTTTCAATTTAATCTCGCCTATAGTAATTTCAAAATTTACAATATGAAATA
The DNA here is from genome assembly GCA_033439105.1 of Magallana nippona. NCBI lineage: Eukaryota > Metazoa > Mollusca > Bivalvia > Ostreida > Ostreidae > Magallana > Magallana nippona. Next base: position 2,965,730 of record CM065921.1, read on the forward strand.
AAAATATATAGTTATTTTAAAGATATAAAAATTCATAATAAGCCCATAAGGGGTAGAACCCCACCCTCCCTCCATCAAACCGCCTGTGGCTGAAAACCCAAAACATAGATCTTGCACAACAGTAAACACTTAAACTGGCCTAATTGCCTGCGTGGATGTAGCCCCCCCCCCCCCACCCCAAAAAAAAATTATAATAATAAATAAAAAATTAAATGAATAAACAAAGACTGAAAGATGACATTTAGCACTCCTTCTTGATAACACACGATCAATAAAATTAGTTCTTTAGTTTTTAGATAATAGAATACTGATAAGTTCGTGAGTTATATGACGAGGAAAGCCCTGTCTGTAGCACTTTGCATTCCACTTCCTTTAAGCAGCCGGTTTCCCATAGGCAATCCCGAAAAAATCACGCATTTGTTTAAAAAAATCTACATATTCAAAGTTTTTATGCGCTAATTTACTTGTGTATAAAGACAATCATGTGAAAGTGCGTATGCATTCGCTTCTGTTATTTGACCACAGTAGCATCTGTTTTTTTTTTATTCAAAAGTTTGTTCAATGTACATGGTATCAATATTATCAAAATATTTGTTAAAAATATGATGTTTAAAATATGTATTAATTAATAATGGTACTAGTATTTCAGCTAACATCATAATATACTTTTTCATGTAAATTTAAGAGAAATGTTTGTTCAAATATTAGACCATTCTTGTTTAAACGCATTACGTAAAATGATTAGATGATACTATGTCTACATACATTATTTTCTTATACTAGTATGAATACAGTATGGATACACAACTAAGTCATTTATTACTATTCTTTATTTGCTCAAGTTAAACATCTTATTGCTAGTACAAGTAATTTTCTCACAAATCTCTCGGTAAAAGGTTGCATAAGCTTCCCCTTTCTTTTAAAATGCCAAAAAATTCATAATTTACCAAACATATTTAGAGAAAATGATTTTTTCCTAATTTTTGTAAAGGGCAAATAACTCATTAAAAAAGTTTTAAGTGCAAAAAGTTCACTTAATTGACTACATACAAACTCCCGAGTTTGGTTTATGTCAGCCTCATAATGATTTTTAAATATGTATTTAATGTAGTTTAGATCAATCAATATTGTTAAATTCACCTCAGTTATGGATGGACTACCTTAACAACAGTGTTATTTCATTCATTTTTACAATTTTGTATCATTAAAGGGTTCAACTGCAACGCTTAATGATATAAAGTTTGTATCATTAGCGGTTGAGGGTGTCGATATTTGCTTGTTTCATTAAGTGTTAAGGCTGCTGTGCATTTGTGACGCTTAATGATATAATTCTATCATTAAGCGGCGATTTATCATTAACAGTTGGACATGTCAACTGTTAATGCAAGAATTTATAGCATTAAGCGTTGCATTTGCAACGCTTAATGTTATTTTTATCATTAAGTGGCGTTGTATCATTAACGGTTGTTACAGGGCTTCGCCCCCTGCACTCCCCGTCGATTTTGAGTACACTAAAAAAATTCTAGCTACGCCACTGACTGTAAATGCGTGAACCCAATATTGTTGACGGAGTATGTCCGCTTTATATATGCAGGAGGGACTCCGGAATAATGAGGGTGTTGTTGGCAATAATACGGAGGCTTTCGTTTGGTTTGAAGTCAGCTGCTGTAATGCTAAAGTATTTGATTACAGGAATAGAACTCTGCTGGGGTTCGTCGTTTGTTCTAGCATTTGTTTCAAAATAACAACGATTTACAGAACAAAAATCTACTTCGGTATTTTTGGTACTTACAGTTTAAAAAAAAAGAATTGATAGCAAGCAGAATGATGTGTACGACGTAGTTTGAACAATAAATGTATCATAAGTAATCAGAGTTGATGAATGCTACATTGCATTCTTGATATAATGGTGGTAATTGATCGTTTCATCTGGAAACTGTTTGATTTTGTCATGGGTTATCAGTGATAATATCTGAAATTAATTTTCCTCTAACTCTACCAGAGTTAATGAATGGAATGGTGTATAATTTTTCTCTAATTGGGCAATGTTTAAATCACTTATAATTAATGGGGATAATGTATGAGGTGGGCTTTCTACATCGAATCTACACCCGAGTCCTATTGAGAGAGAGATACATGTACTTGATGTCTCAATCTGCAGATTTACTACACTAAGCACTTCGCCTCAATTCCCTGGGTTACATGCTACCGGGTCATACTTAACTCTACCTCTTAATTCTTCTTTCTATTTTCTTTCTCTCTCAACCCATCTTTTCTACTGTTTGCTGGCACTGACTCTCCAAGATTCCACACCACAGTTATTTATATAACCTTGGAGTAGTCAACTCAGAGGGAAGTCAGGTCATTCCATTTTCCTTCTATAACCTTTTTTTATTTAAACGTTAATTTTGATTGGGCATAATCATTACAAATTCCTTTGACCACACGGTCAAAGATGATGAACAATAAGACTACAAGTCCTGACCAAACAGAAGCTACTATTTCGTTAGCACTGAAATAAAGTTGGAAATAATTATAACATTGGAATTGACAATGTGAAAGCACATCATTGATCGTCCATAAGAGGACTGGGCGGTCCTGTCCATTTTTATAATAAGCTGATCTCCGTAAGTAGAAAAACTCTGCATAAAGATAAAAGAAAATATTCAAATTTTAAAGCTTAAACATATTAAGTTTTTCTTTACTAGATAATTGTTTATAGCTTGAAAAATCTAAAACATTAAGGCAGATGTTATTTTGATAGAGATTTGTTAGAATAGTCATAACGTTTTCAAAAAGCCAATTACCTTAATCGTAAAGTAATTGAAATTATGTAAATTGAAAAAAAATGTGGTTTATCTGTATAGACAGTTAATTTCTTTTAAATTAGTAACAGAAGCACTACTTAAAAAATATCAATGAGGCATGATAAAAAGTCGAAATAATGGCGAAATCAACTCTCTGCAAATCTAAATCAAAGCTTCAAATTGTGCAATTTATTTCTAATGGAGAAAAAAGATGTTTGGTGATACTTTTAAAAAAAAAAAGAAATTGAACTTTTAGCACAAACTGATAAAACACAATTTCTTATTTTTATAACAGTTATGTCTGAATAAAATTTTATCCCTACCTAGAGCAATCGTAACAATATTTGCCAGGAAAAGGAAAAGGAAGATGTGTACATTGCAGTATTTGTACATGTAGTAATTGCAGTATTTGTACATGTTGTAATTGCAGTATTTGTACATGTTGTAATTGCAGTATTTGTACATGTAGTAATTGCAGTATTTGTACATGTTGTAATTGCAGTATTTGTACATGTAGTAATTGCAGTATTTGTACATGTTGTAATTGCAGTATTTGTACATGTAGTAATTGCAGTATTTGTACTGCACAGGAACATTCACTGCCATTAAAGAACATGAGGATATTTATAAAGCAAGTAGTTGTCGATACAGTGAATTGAAAGTCGAAAGCAAAAGCGTTTACTCGCCTACAAATGATACATTTGAACTTAATCGCGTTTCACCAAATCTCCGTAAATCGTAATTAAAGATTGGTCATTTTTTGAAAATAAAAATTACAAAAATAAAAAAGGTATTAAAAATTTGTTAGTTGAAATTATCTTATTTCATTTTCAAAAGAGAAATTGTCACGATATTGTGTAATTTTATTTTTCAATATTCAATATTTATTAAGCTTAACTAAGGTAATTTCAATGGTCAGCCAATAATCTACCGTCATCAAAAAAACATGGCCAGAACTTTGTTTACATAACAAATATATGTGAGCTCTGTATGTGGCTGATAACTTGACAAATGACGGTAAAATTTTGGCTGACTTTTAGAAATCAAATATTGTTAACATTAATTAAAAGTAGAAAAAACCATTGTTCAACAAAAAAAGACTACGTTTATTTATAGTTCAGTATTTGGATCACCAAATCCCACCTGATTACTCTCCTTAATGTATCTTCCTGTCATTTCTTGTATTTTTATATTCCCCTTTGTCATAAAGAGCACTTACACATAAACCACTATCATTTTAAAACCACATTAGTATTGTAAAGAGTAATATGTACATTATATTTAAGATTAATGTATGAATCAAACCCATACTGGTAATGTATGTTTATCAACTGTAATAATAATCAAATAGTTTATTCTAATATGTATAAAGTTCAATAAACAAGAGGCACATGGGCCACATCGCTCACCTGAACAACAGGTATCATTCTGATACAACATGTATCATTTTATTGCAGTTTTTAAATATTTTCCCCATATATTTCTAAGTTAGTCGTTGAACCTCTCTTGGGCCCCAGTAATAGTATGGGGTCAAAGTGTAAACAATCTACACTTTATTAGAATGCTTGCACAGTATTCTCACAATTGTAGTTCTGAAGAAGAAGATTTTAAAACATTTTCCCTACATATTTCTATGTTAAACCCTTGGGACCCCAGTATAAGTCCGGGGCACATTTAAAACAATTTATAATTTACATTATTTGAGGATGCTTGCATAGAAATCTCATCAATTGTAGCATTGTTGTTCTTGAGAAGAAGATAAAAAAAAATAATCCCTATATATATTTCTATGTTAAACTTAAAACCCCTCTTGGGTCCCCCGTACTGGTCCGGGGCACAATTATAACAATTTAGAATTTACATTATCAAAGGATGTTTCATAGTAATCTCACAAATTGTAGCATTGTAGTTCTTCAGACGAAGATTTTAAACATTTTCTCTATGAAAAAAAGGTGTTGCAGGTGATGAAGGTATATTACTACATAGGTAAGGAAAGTTGACTATAGAAAAATTGAAGTCATCGTGTTTATCATAAAATTTTGTTGTTAGGTTACGATCAATGTCCATTTCCAGTAAAATATCCAAATATAAAACAGATGAAGCAGACTCTGTGGTATCTTTTATGTCAAGTTCACTGGAATATATCGAGTCGACGTAAGTATGGAAATAACAATTGTTAGTTGATAATAATTCGTCGATATACCTGAATATTTCTATGTTAAACTTTGAACCCCTTTTGGGGCCTTAGTATTAGTCCGGGGGTCACGATTTTCACAACTTAGAATCTACATTAATTGAGGATGCTTGCAAAGAGTAGAAGATGTTTAAAGACACACAACCTATTTTCACTGTTTTGCAATTATCTCCATTTCAAAAAGGGTTTTGCCCTTGATTTTAGCAATTAAGAATCCCCTTTCCATAAGGATGCTTGTACCAAGTTTGGTTAAATTTGGCCCAGGGTTTATAGAGAAGAAGTCAAAAATTTGAAACGTTTACAGACAGGCGGACAGGGCAGATAGACGAAAAGACAGACAGACGGACAGACGGACGGACGACGGACAACAGGTGATCAGAAAAGCTTTCTTGAATATCAATTTCGATTAAAATCATATTTACGCAAGTTCTATGGTCGATACAATGACCTTGTCACAAGTACAATGTTTCATTAAAACACATGCTGACTGACGTTTTTCATACTTGTTTAGACCATTATTTGTACACCGGACTGACTACGGTTTCTTCCGTTTTTCATGACCTTGACAATGAGTACACGGCTGGTGCGACCGGCAGTGGATACTTACTTTCCCTAGGCACCTGACCCCACCTCTATCTTTTTAGAGGCAGGTGTTGCTCTGCTTTGAAATTGCATTTCGCTATATGGATTTTTAAGATGGTTGACAGTTTGTTATTGTCATTTTTCAATTGAACCTTTGGTTCAGGTGAGCTAAAAAGTTACTTACAGTCAACAAGGAAAATACTAAAACTGAACCTTAATCTTTGAGTAATGACATTCATTTAACAGCAGAGATATAAAAGTACAGTTACCTCAAACACATCAAATGCTGACTCACTGTTATTGAAAACTAGATTTAACTTTCTAAATATTCTCAACCGGATACTTACTTTATACGTATCATTAAATGTACATACATTAATGCATCTAACAGGCATTTAAAAAAATCATAATACGTCATAAAACGTATAGAATGTTCACTGGGTTAATAAAACGTTTATTTAAATGACGAGGTTTATATTCGCATGAACTGTGGGACATTTTGCAATTCCTTTCTACCAGGCTTACTAGTATCAACTACTTCCTGATTCTAAGAAAAGAAATATGTTGAACGTGTCATACATTACTGAGTTCTATGGACCTTTAGAGTGCTTTAAAGTCCATTAATAATGTATACATAAAATCCCCAACTTTCTCTAAAGAAAAAAAAATATTTCGATTTTTTTTTCTCCTGATTTTCTTTGTGGTCCCTCTTTGTTCATTATGGCTTCAACTCAATTTTTTCTAGGAGACTGGCAAGAGCGGTTGTTTATTAGGAGGATATTGCTAGCAATAAAACTTTTTAAAGAATAAAATAGCAGGATAGTGTTGCTATATTAAAGTATAGAAATTAACATCCCTAACGTACGTTTTTTTTCTACCATGATATATAATTATCGTGAAGCCTTCCCATTATTGCAGTTATAAACTGCATTGCAAAAGGACTGAATGCCATAAGAGTCTTTGTAACCTCAACTTGCTTAATGTTTATTCTTCGTTCTATTTCATTAAATACCTATCTTTAAATAAATGAAAACATTTTTAGATATATTGGGTAAGATTGTTTTCGCATTTTATACATTATTTCCGTTACATGGGATCAGATATTGTGATAAAATAAATTACATGTTTAAAGAAATCAATACAGTATTTGCAAAAATATATTATTGAACACCAACTGATAAAATCTAATTTTTTGCGATTAGAATTACTACGTAACGTTTGTGTAAAGAGGACAATTTTTTGCACGAAATAACGTCACCTACACAATAACGCATAGTATGTGTTAAAAACTTTATTTAAAAAAATGTATTTATAACAGAAGTATAAAAACAAACATGCATACAACTGAGCTAAGTTCTGTGGCTAGAAAAGTAAACTTATCTAAACACAATTTAGATTTACCCTTTCACATGCATATTTGGATAATAAAACCTAAATTTCATTTCAACTAAATCATGAGTACTGCAGTGATACTAAAAAAACTTTTAAATCAGTGACAAAAAATATATATATCAACAGTATGTAACCCCCCCCCCCCCAAAAAAAAAAAAATTAAAAAAAACCCCAAACAACAAAAACAAGAACAAAAAAAGACAAAAAATATAAAACACAACACCCCCCCAAAAAAAAAATTAAACAAACTAAATCATAAGAAGTAATTCCTTTATAATATAACGATTTCAACCGTTTGAATCTGTCATGTTTGCAGGCACCTAGCATCGGGGGCGGGGGCAGTTTTTATTTTATATTTTTTATCTATTTATGTTTTTGTTGGCTTGTCAAGGTTTTTAGTTTTAGGCTGCGCCCCTCCCACTTTCAAAAACGATGCTACGTGCCTGGTTTGTGATCTTTTTTAATGGTTACAATATTTCACTTTGAACATTTTTATCATTAGATTGATATTATAAGGAGGGTAATTAGTAACACTGACATTTAATGTATGTCAGCACTATATACATCAAATAAAACAAGGACATAATAAAACGTCTCTCTTTAATAACATCACGATATCAACCGTTTTAATATTGTTTGTTTGTGATCTTATAGATTCAATGTAATTCAAAAAGCCCATTTCATTTGTACATCAGAAATCCTCTGTGGAATTATTCTATCCGTTATGAGAGAAAACCTGCTGTCCGCTCGAATACGGTGGCGGTGGATAGGGATAAGCAGGAGCTGATGGCTGAGGATACCCTTCTTGTGTAACTGAAATTATATAGCAGTGATCCATGGATATATAATGTATTTAAGGAATATTTGTAGGATTGTTGAATTTAGATGTACTTAATGACAATAAACCTAACTCCTCCTCATAAAAAAGAGTGTTTTTTTCATTTTCAATAAAAAAAAATTCCATGTTGAACTTTAATTACAGTATATAGTTAATTATCATACCTGATAAAAAGAATTACCTGAATTGGTGTAAAACACAGGTTGTTGGGGATAGACCAAGACCTGTCCATGGTTTGTTTTCTTGCAGATTTTGACACAAACACAAACAACGATGGTGCTTATCAGGAGGACTCCGATGATGCCCCCAATCACAGCGCCAGCTATAACACCACCCGAGGAGCTGAGAATGAATCATACATCCTGCTTATTACACTTAAATATCCAGGTACGTATGCCGACACCCTATCTAAGCATTATGGAAAATAGAATAATTTTCTATTTATTATAAAACTGGCACATTTAAGCATTAGAAAACAAAAGTTGAATTGATTTTTTTTCATTTTCTTACCAAAGTTTGTTATAATATAACGATAGTTTTAAAATCTTAGAAAAAGTATATGCGTTTTATTGTCTCTTGTGCTTTATACTGAACAAATGTTCATATCCACTTTTTAAAATTGAATACTTGTGTACATATTGATACTCGTTTGAAATGTAATCATGAATGATCAGATTTTGTGAATGCCCCCTTTTTTATTTCGCCTGTATTTAGCAATCTATGATTTCGTGAAGATGTTGATACTAGCAACATCAATTGCAAAATGATGCATACTAAATCAAAACAAAAGAGAATCTTTATTTTACATTGATCACAAGACTTCCTATTGTATTGAATCCAATCGTATAATCACCATTGTGTCTGTATGAATATAAACTTTAAAACATTTAGAAGAATCAACCGTTTGGCTATTCTAAGCGGCTTGATAAAAATTTAAATGTCTTATTACTTCCTTTATGGGTCTTTTATTCTTTACAAACACAAATTATATGCATTTATTATTTTGACACTGGAGATAAATATGCAATATGTTGACATGATACGTATCATATTACTCTGTGATAAATGAAATGTATCAAGAATATATTAGCAAATTATGTTTTAATTATAGTCATCAAGATTCGTTGGCAGTAGAAACATTTTTGTAGAATGAATCTGTTTTGGAACAAGTTATATTGCATCATACGGTATCAATCGGATACATGTAACTCTCATTGAATACTCCAGGTATCTCACTAATAATGTAAATACTGGGAATCACTGCATCATTTTATTTAACACAGAAACTGCAATTTATAAGTGATTTGTAATGTACATTTTTGTACAGCTCCTTAAAAAAGGAGATATGTATATTGCTACCTCCATTAGAAGTTATAAATAATAATGAAATCATAAATACACCGCACGTAAATGTGTGTCACGGAAATCTTGCTTACCTATATGACGAGTAGTAATAGTAGTAATAGTAGTAGTAGTTGTAGTAGTAGTAACAGTACTGTCTTCTTCTTAGATAGTAAGAATTATAGTAGTAATAGCAGTAATAGGCACACTGCACAGGAACTGCCACTGAAATAAATGAATTAATAATACTACAGTGATCTCCATGATGTGAAATCAACGGACGTGAATAGTGAATTTATATTATTAACAATGTATTTGACAGCAAATGAATAAATAAGGTATGAAAGGCAAAATCTTATCTATACATAAATGTTTCATCGATATCATCCAGAGTTTTTTAAAAAAGAATTCTTGACTTCCTTGTCGGCAGAAATTTGAAAAATATGGATGATTTTGTCGGAGTACCTTGAATTCATATGCTATGAAAGATACAATCTTTGTAACACTTATACTGTGACGTTATTGATTGTTTAAAGTAAAGAGTCCAATTGAGAACGAATCCCAATTGTGAACCAGACAACTTCACAATTTAAAAATTATAACAAATTGTGTAGTTGGAAGGGACTGTATGCATTAATCAGTGAATCATTAAGTTTTAACTTTAATTTCAAAAGAAATACACCTTTAACATAATTCTTCAATCCTTGTTAACAAATAGTTTATTTAAAGTTATCATTTTTACAACAGACAAAATGAATCGAAATTCATAAATACTTACAGAGGGTCAATAAAAGTTCCAATACTAAAAGAAGAAGCTTAAAATTTGACATCTTTTTTTATTTGAAAAAAATGAGGCCAGCCGAGATCTGTTCAGGTGACCATTTCGTCAGTATATTGCATAACTGAGTTTTCTATTGTTGTCTACATAGTAAAGTTAACAATAAATATCGATCGTTGTAGCAGGTGCCAGTTAACTGGACCGGAAACAAACGGAGTCGTTTCCGGAACAAAAAATATTGAAGTATAAAGAACTTTAATGAAAAAGTTTTAAATGTAAAGAAAAAAAAATGAGCATTTAAGTATTAAAAAATCTATAACCATGTTGAACAATACCTGCAGTGCATTAGCGTAATTGAATGATAAGGAAAAGGGCCATTTAAAATAATTACGTTTAGGTAAATGTCGAATATAAATGAAGTTTCAACTTGAACGTATGCAACAAATGATATACTAGATTAATCTGCTGTGTAACATAAGAGAAAACATTTCAATTTACATCAATTTAACCATAGGGGTAAAATAAGTGCGTACATTTTTATGTTTAGATTTTTAAAACTTCAAAATAGGTTTATATTATGTATATTTTGGTATTTTGTGGTTAACATTAAGTAAACAAACACATGTGTTATGTAGGAAAATTTACAAAATAATCAATACGTTTGATTGCGATTATTATGTAAAAGCAATTTTCGGAACCTTACCAACATTTTTTCGTAATGAACGTTTATCTATATCTCACCAATAGAACACTTTTCTTTTTAAATGTGTCATTGCAGTGATGTTAATTGTTTTCATAATGACTGGTATCTTTATTTCTCTTTTTTTTTTTCACTTATCGAGTTTTTATGTTTTTACATATCCTATTCAAAATGATGATAGGATATCAAGACGATATCGGTCTTTACTTCACATTAATGATTTTTATTAGACTATTTTGTCTTTCAAAATCTCAAATGAAAGTTTCTAAATCGACCATCAAACCAAAAATTATATTGTTAGTATTGTATGTCTTATTCGGCTATCCAACATCGCCATTGAAATTCTTTAATCAATTTTACAAGCACCTAAAGATATTGCCGTATATCTACATTTGTAAACTGATCTCTACCTGGATTTTAAATCTTGTTTATTGAATCAAGTCTTCGTAATACTCTGTAAGTTGCCATAAATAAGTTGCTGAAAATATCACAGGCTTCCCATGTTGTATTGTTCCGGAAAACGAAGATCGTAAATTGTTTTGGATTTCTGTCTTTTTGTCCGTCCGTTTTGCTACTTCCTTCTAACTGATCACTATTTTATTCAACATTAAATATACCTTGAAAATTAAGCAACAAACAGATCATTGATCAGAACTAGAAAAACGTACTGTTGTCAAAGGTATAAATTGACAGACACACATCAAAGAATGTATGCTTCAGCAATATACACATCAAGAACAACCGATTGTTTATAGCGTATTGTTATAGATAAAATACTCACAAACTGTCAAGAAAGCTATCAAAACTTTGGAAGAAACCATTATACTTGTTCAACTCGTAAACTAAACCGAAACAAGCGCACAAAACAACGTATACTCGTGACATGTGCGCAATTATAGCGTAACAAACGATTTTAAATTTTCTGCAATATGCATGGGCTCTGCGTAGAATATTGAAAGTAAAGAAAAATGAATCCATTTCAAAATTTAACCTATTAGAAAAACTATCATTATGATTTTTTTTTTGCAAATTTTTGATACCTTTAAGTTAGGAATACAAGATCATAACTATAGTTGGGTAGTTTTACGCTATCAAAAGAGCGGAAGTCTGTCTAGTGAGGTACCATGTTGAGGATGCAAGAATGAAGGATAAATGTGCTGCCGTAAATGATAAAAAAGACAGATACAAAATAGATACATATAGATAGATGTAAAGAATCCTCACTAGATAAGGCTCTGATATTTAGTAAACTGAATGTAAACTGAATGGTCTGAAGAGACATGCCATCAAGTCCGCTCTTTGTTGACCGAATTGTTGACTGTATTGTAGATCTTCATCCTGTGGTTACTGAGAGAACACTGTGGTTTTATTAATATTCATGGGTATCAATTTTTGTGGATAAATAAAACTCACAGTTTCAGGGATACGTACATTCGTGGCCAGTGATCCTACCTATACAAATGATATGTGGTGATAACGAACAGCGTTCAAATTCAAAAGTCCAAAGGGAAATACAAAACAGAAGCAGCACAAACACGGACCTCTAAAAAAAAAAGGTAGGATCAGGAGCCATGGAGGAATGAGCATCCTCTTCAACTTAACAACAAAATCCACGAAAATCTGTATTCAACGAATATTGATGAAACCACAATAAGAGGATCCCCAGACATCGAGTATTGAGATCTTCATCCTGTGGTTACTGAGAGAATAAGAAGATATCCAAGACCGCGAATGTTCACAAGATGTATTGATATATGTTCTCTCTATCAAATCGTTGACTTCATAATCTTAGTTGCACCCCAACCGAAGTGCATAGATCTTGGAAATTTTAAGTTCTGCGTAACTTTCTTGATCGCCGATAATGTTGTAGATTATGATACACACTATATGACCACGGTCAGTTTAAATTTCCGAACAAATTCCTTATTTCTCTTGACTTTTAGTGTTTGATAATTTCAGGAAAAATTTCTTGAAAAAAAATAAAACGTGTTTTTTTTTAAATTGTCAGAGAATGCTTCCTAACAATGAATCACAGAATATGCATTAACTAAAAACCATAACAAGTACTGTAACAGGTAAAATTATAAAACTAAATTATTTTTAGATGCTGTCAGGTGTACGTTTTATTTTACAAACATTCACTCATGAAACAAACATGACTCTTAAAGCATTGGATTTTTTTTTTATCAACAACTAAGTAGCTGAAACGTGATAAAAAGCACAGCGCAACAGTTTAAGATAAACAAAAGTAAATACATTTGAAATCAAAAGAAGAAATATTAATTCATCAAATAAAAACAATGCGACCCGAAATCTTGATTTATATCATACATATTTTATTTTACATACATAGATTTCATTCATGAATATAATATGTGTCAACATTTATAAGAAGATGTTAACATCCTCTCTCGAATACTTGATGTCCGTCTAAATTAGTTTGTGGCGGCGAAGAAGCCTAAATCTAGTTTAGTTAGTTTTCTTGTTGTGTATCGGAAATTATATATCCATCTTAATAGTCACATCCAATGTAAATTAATTCAGGTGAAAAGAATTTACGTAGCACTGATAGACAATTAAACTATAGCAGGGTTCTTATTATGTTTGTTAACAAATACAATGACGTACTTGGACTGGTGTAGAAGACAGGCTGTTGAGGGTGCACCAAGACCTGACCATGGTTGTGTGATTGACATATTCTGACACATACCCAACCAACGACGGCACATATAATGACGAACCCAGCAATGCCGCCAATGACTGCACCAACTATAACCCCAGCAGAAGGACTAAATATGATTGAAAATAATTATGTACATGTTTTTTGTTATTAAATTGAAGAAACAAGGAGAAAAAATGAAAAAGGTAAAGGTGATATATAGGTAACAAAGAAAAGAGTTCAAGGAAACCAGAACACAACAATTCATGTTGGTTTTGTCCTGCTGATCCTATGAGATAAAGTGATATGAAACTAAAACTATTAAAAGGCATGGTTTCTACGTCTAGATCTCTTTCGACGTTAAGAAAAAATATTTCTCAAACCTGTTACATATACAGTGTACGAATTGGCAAAAAAGAAATCATGAACTTTTACCTTTTATAGTCATAAAACGAGTCGGGCAAATCATTTGAGTTACATATTAAGAGAAAAGCTTTCTGTAGAGAACAAAATGGAGCTATCAACAATTTGTGGACACTGGTCGGTTCAAATTTTGTCGTATATTATCGGTAATTTTAAAAATTAAAAATTATTAAAGTAATGTACTTTCCTTCACAATCTCTTTGTTTATATATCTATTAATTTTTTTTGGGTCAATATAAAAGTTGATTGTATATATCATTACAACATAAAAGTGCTTTGTAAATGATGCAATGATAAAGAAATAATAATACCCTGTTTTGTGTTACCTAAAACTGAAAGAGTTTCCTAGCAAAACCACGTCTAATGTTCTATGAAGTAAATATCTTAAATATTTCTCAGAATGAAATTAAAAAGAAACGAACAAAGAGTATGCATGTTATTTGTATCTTGAACAATAAACCTTGTTAAGTCCATTCATAATGTAAGATCATAATTTAAAAAACTTTAAGCATTTTTGTGAATCAAAACATGATTTATTTTTGAGATTAGATACGAAGCGTGCTAGTTGAAACAAAAGAAACCATTATTCCAAAACTAGCAAACGAACAATGCATGTTACAGTCTGAATCTTATTTCGTATTCAAAATGTTATTTCGTAGATTTTAAAATGGATTGTTTACTATAATATACTCCCATGTGCAAGAGACTTGAACATATTTTGATATGTAATCATTATACTGCTTTTATTTTACTTTTGTCAATAGTATAAATTTACATTCTTTGCTATATTTAAGACTGTAAATGGACCCCCCCCCCCAAAAAAAAAAAAACTCAACAAAAGCAACCCAATATACTTGATGTGTTATTTTCAAGAATAGTTTTTGAGCTGACATAACTCAATCATTTCTTTACTTGTCTGAATATTTTTCATAAGAATCAATGGTTACATATGAAATTAAATTTAATACATGAACAATTTTAAAAGCTAGCATATATACTTTTGGAACCATTTTAGAAATAAGCATTTGCAGCATTATTATTTGTTGTGTTTGAAGTAGGAAAAAATATGAAAAATAAGGGGAAATTCAATAAACCTTTGTGAAAATAATGCACTTTCTATAATTCCTGCTAATGGAAGAAAATAACGAAAAAACCCAAAGAAATGAAATAATTTGAGGAAATACTTTTTAAAAATTGAATTACAAACGTAGAGTAGGAGTAAGACGAGTCGTTATAGTAATAGTCGTAGTAATAGTAACAGCGCGATCTTCTAGATAAGTAGTAACTACTGTAGAAGTAATAACAGTAATAGGCACTCTGCGCGGGGACTGCCACCATATTGTAAACATTATAACTCTGTCATTACTGTTTTCATTATATATATTTGCATTAAAATAACACATTTTTATAAATCCTTTATTACTTTTTTTTAATATTTATGTAAAACAGAATAATTTGGCTTGGGTTGTACATGTATTAACATCCAAATCATATCTAAAAAATCAGAATCTACTTGAAACTTTTCATAAGTATAAATGAGGAGTATATACTAAAAATATATATAACTTAAATGATTAAATCAGCTTATTGGCATTATAACAGTTCAAATATTCACAAATTGTTAGGAAAATTCTTAAAACTTTGGAATCTAGAAACTGTCAAAAAATTCTGCATATCGATGGCAGATGAGTACAATAAAATAAGCGTAAACATTTTAGATTTTAATATTCATACCTTAGTATAAGTATGAACATTCATAACCAAGTAAAAATGTTATATTCAGTAGTATATTCTCACTATATAGATGAATAGTCAATATTTGTAATATTACCTCGTCCGAAAAATATTGACCGGTCAATATTTTTTAAATATTGACCGGCTAGGAATAATATCTAGAGAATATTCCCTTTCTTTCAATTAATGGCTTCTGATTCGTTGATTCGTAAACGGTGACGTAAATAAGTCTTCGCGACTCCAAAACAAGGTGACGTCATAATAGGCAACCAGTCAAGGCAAGTAAACAACGGACGCGCAATGCCACGGTTTGCTAAACATGACAGATATAAGGATTTACGAATTACTGTGAAGTAAAATCAGGTAAAACATCTGTAAGTTAATTCATACGGGCGGCGGAATATCACCAGTGACCGTTTGATGCCGACAATATTTTGGAAATGAACTTTTCGCAATATTTAATTCGTGAATTCTATGTTGAGCTGAGAAAATTACGGCGATTTGTTTTCAAATCGTTTCTTGAATTTTGGTTTGTTTCTTCATATAACAAAACAAATGTTGACTGTGTTTTCGGGCAACATTGATTATATGAGCCCCCTTTGGACGAATATTGCCCTCCGCTTCGCGTCGGGCAATATTTCGTCCCTCGGGGGCTCATATAATCAATGTTGCCCTCAACCCCAGTCAATATTTGTATAATGTTAAAAATGTTGTCATATGTAATTGATCTTTCACAATTTTCCCATAAACAATCAAGGCTATCATAACATTATCATAAATCACTAGGTAGTTCAAATGTATTGTAAGCATAATGCATATTACTTTTTGGACAAAGAATAAAAACGAGTGAATGAACTTGATAGAAAAGAAATAAAGGTCAATTCAACAATAAAGACAGCAAATTACCTAAAATATTTACACACATCTTTTGTGAGTAAACTTACAATGTAAGTATATTTCATTTAATCATATTCTCTTTGTTAGAGAGTTAAGTACTAAGTATAATAGTAGCTGAAAATGTTTTTCTTTATGAATATTCTATCCGTTATAGGAGAAAACTTGCTGCTGGCTCATATAAGTTGGTGGCGGATAGGGATAAGCAGGAGCTGGTGGCTGAGGACACCCTTGTTGTGTAACTGAAATTATACAGCAGTGATCCATGTAGAAGATGAAGTCCAAAGTGAATATATAAACAAGTATAGATTAGCGTCATAATAAAAAGAAAGATATTTTTTTCATCTCTTACGTCCTTCATATTAAACAAACAGAAGTACATACTTGAACTGGTATAGACCGCAGGCTGTTGCGGGTGCACCAATACTTGACCATGGTTTTGTTTTTTGCAGATTTTGACACACACACAAACAACAATGGTGCAAATAACGACCAGACTAACGATACCCCCAATCACTGCGCCAGCTATCGCTCCAACCGAAGACGAACTAAATATAAACATGTATGCTCTTTATTTAACAGATAAATGATTAAACAGTCACTAAAAGACAAAGAAATAGAATGAAAAAACAGAGTTAAAAAAAGAAAATATACAATCAAATCATTAATAAGATTGCTCTTTTGAGTAACTATGTTAAAATCTGCTCGATGTCTTTCGCTAAAGATCACTATGGCTCAGATATACACTACAATTATCACTATGCTTAAATTCCACTATATGTTTATGAAACAACATTATCAGTTATCCAGGTTCAATCTAGGGTCTACGGGGATTTACCCTGGGTTGTATTCCATAAACCCTGAGGCCGCAGGCTGAAGGGAGTATGGTATACAACACGGGGTGAATCCCCGTACACCCTTGATTGGACCTGGATAACGAATTTATTTCCTATGTCAAATCAATGGTGTATTAAATAGCGCATTGATGAAGTTTTTCGGTCAATTTTTCCTTTGATACGTCGATCAATAGAAAAATCATTAAATTTATTTCTTATCATTTAATTAAACATTTTCAAATCATAAAACGTCATTGATCAAAAATTTAAACAATGTAACTGAAGCGGCGCGTATGAATACAAATAATAGCAGCAACATTATTAAAAATGGATGCGCCTTCAGCTGATGCAGAGCTATAGAGCTGAATTTAATGGATTATACACAAATAGAAAGTTGAAATCTGAACCGGCTGAATTGAAAATAAAAGGGAAAGAGATGCGATGGCTTGGGATATTATTCACTATGCAGCAACATTCGGTTAAATTGGTTTTAATCAGTTAATGTGAGTTAGATCGCTGGAATATGCAACTGAGCATAACCATGGTGCAAGGAGACGCGTTCGTGGACGAAAATAGTTTATATGTCTACAAAGATATTTGGGTAGTCGAATAAATTAGATTTTGTTTTTTCATTGAGTTAAAATGATTTCAAAGCAATTTGAAAACATCAGATCTAATTTGCTCCTGCAATTATGTAACTGATGACATCTAAGTCAAACTGACTGGATGAAGTTTAAATTTTTCAAAATGTTTGAATTCATCTTAATCTAGTTACAATGATTTCAAAGCGATTCAAACACATTGGTTTATGTTTAGTATTTTTCAGCAATGTCGCTGCCTTCATATCCCGCATAAATCACCAAAGGAAGCATTTTATTGTTTAAGTTATAAAAAACCGCTAATCCCTATTCATTTAAAAAAAATGTAGACTGGCAATGCCTGTCTGATATGCGCGATATCGTCGTACGTTAGAGACAGAGGACCAGTCTAAAAAATGTAACCCTAATCATCAGGATGTTCGTTGAATTTATAATAAAGATTTTGCTTTCGTTCTAAAATATAATTAAGAAAAAAAAAATCAACCCAAAAACTGAAAACCATTTTATGCTAGCTTGCTTTAATATTAATTAAAATGTAAGCTGCATTTGCAAAAAAAACGTCCAAATGCAAATTACAAAACAGGAGCAGAGCAAACACAGACCTCTTAAAAAAAAAAATAGAGGTAGGATCAGGTGCCATGGAGGAGTGAGCATCCTCTGCAGACCGGTCACAGCCACCGTATGCTCTTTGTCGTGATCGGGAAAAACGGAAAACAAACTTCTTATAGTGTCAAAGTTTCATACATCGTTAAATTTACGTAAAATTTCTATTTATTAGTTTATGTCAACAAACACTTCATTCTTTTAAGCGTCTGGAATCTTTATCTGAAGATGTTCGACCATTAACTTTAACGCTCTTTATTAAATCGTCTGATTTAATGTGTAGGAAAGAGAACAGTTATTCTGATGTAAAAGAACGTAAGAAATGACCAAGACATATATAGATATGAAGTTTAAATTGCAACCAGCATAAATTTGAATTACCACCTCATAAAAAAATTGTGTAGCATAAAACAAAAGACAACCTTTATTTATAGACGAACTAGAATTGTTTCTGTAGACAGGACCCTATTTCGTAATCACTTGGTATTTGGTTTTTTTTTTTAAATTTACTTCCTGTAGACAGGACCCTATTTCGTAATCACTTGGTATTTGGGTTTTTTTTTTTTAATTTACTTCCTGTAGACAGGACCCTATTTCGTAATAACTTGGTATTTTGGTGTTTTTTTTTAAATTTACTTCCTGTAGACAGGACCCTATTTCGTATTCACTTGGTATTTTGGTGTTTTTTTTTTTAATTTACTTCCTGTAGACAGGACCCTATTCCGTAATCACTTGGTATTTTGGTGGTATTTTTAATTTACTTTCTGTAGACAGGACCCTATTCCGTAATTACTTGGTATGTTGGTGTGTTTTTTAAAATTTACTTCCTTTAGACAGGACCCTATTCCGTAATCACTTGGTATTTTGGTGGTTTTTTTAAAATTTACTTCCTGTAGACAGGACCCTATTTCGTAATCACTTGGTATTTTGGTGTGTTTTTTAAAAATTTACTTCCTTAAGACAGGGCCCTATTCCGTAATCACTTGGTATTTTGGTGTTTTTTTTTTTAATTTACTTCCTTTAGACAGGACCCTATTTCGTAATCATTTGGTATTTTGGTGTGTTTTTTTTAAAATTTACTTCCTTTAGACAGGACCCTATTTCGTAATCACTTGGTATTTTGGTGGTTTTTTTTTTAAATTTACTTCCTCGTAACCTAATATTCAATCCTCTTATAGGACGTTAGAATGAATCACCTGACTACTGTGGAATCATTAGATTTGGTAAGATTAGGGTTATAAAGTTATGTTTCCCTCTGTAGGTGTATTACGTCCCCACGAACCTGTAAAGTTTAAGCAATGCACGAAAATTGGTCCCCCAAATTTTAATGATTCCACAGTATATTTACGTTCACTGTGTATTGCATAAGCAAACCGATTGTAATTCAAAGCGCTAAAGAAACTGACAGGGTTGAAATCTCATTACCTTTACCGTTATTATTCAATTGCATGAGAAACAACCGTCTGATTTAATTTTGGTTAAAGTGTAGGAGAAGGCACAGTTATTCTAATGATATAGAAAGTAGGGAATATCCCAGTTTAACTTTAATGTTATTGTTTATACCTTATGTATAGATGTTATTTTTTGTATTGATCTAAAGTTCAAATTGCATTGATTTAAATTACCACCTCGTAAAAGATCAGTGTAGCATGAAACATAAGACAACCTTTATCTATAGACGATCTAGAATAGTTTTTGTAGACTGGCTCCTTTTTGGTAATCAGTTGGTATTCTGTTAACAATAGTTTAAAAATATTTACTGCATAGTCACTTGATATTCAATCATATAATAGGGCGTAAAAATGTAAAAAAAAAAAAAAAAAAAAAGGACTTCTAATTGAATTCCTGTTGACAACTAATGTATCCATACCACTTTAGAATTTGATATTTGGTTGTTATTACGTTCTCAGTAAAAAAAAATAGCCCGTCTTTAAATAATCAGCTACTTGAGATCTGTGAAGAAACTCTTTAAATTATCCAACTTTGTTGCAAAATGAAGTTATTTATTTAATCTAAAATTTAAACTGCACAAGCATACAATTTCCTAATGTGAAAGATGAGCAGAAAAGGAAAAAGACGAATGAATTTAACATGAAAAATGAATCTGTGGCATCAAGATTTATTGATAACGATTTTTGGTGGATTTCGTTGTTGACTTGATCTATAAAATGAAATACAATATTAAAATAAATCCATATTGTATTGATAATTTGCCAAAGAAATAAGGTATCTCACTTGTCATGTTTTGAATTCATTGCGCACATGATCATTATATTTAAAATAAATATGATTATATTTATCTAAGCATCACAGAAAGATTATTAT
The DNA here is from genome assembly GCA_033439105.1 of Magallana nippona. Lineage (NCBI taxonomy): Eukaryota > Metazoa > Mollusca > Bivalvia > Ostreida > Ostreidae > Magallana > Magallana nippona. The sequence continues at coordinate 2,986,435 of CM065921.1, forward strand.
TTCATATTTAGAATTACACAATATTCTTAAAGAAAATCCATTTGAATTCAATAAACAAACAAGTTTTTGGGGAACTATTTTTTTCGTGTAGAAAGTTTTCTAGACGGAAATTACAGAAACAAGCAGTTTTATGAATTTTTGATATATTTTTCTTTTTATTATACATTTGTACTTTATTTATTACGCAAATTTTTAACATTTGATAGGTTTGCAACATATTCTATAGGTTCTGTGTGATATGTACAAAATTAAAGCTTGAGAGTGTGATAGATTTTTAGCATAAAATCATGCAAATATACATAGGAAAAGTCGGAAAAAATTTTAGCCAAATTTTGCAAGAATTTTCCCTTTGATGTCCTATATCTAGAATTTAACTTCACTGACGCCCATATTTGATTATGTCAAAAAAATACTTAATACATATCTAAGGAAACTTGATTTTTCTTATAAAATTCTTAATATCCAAAAAGTTTATATTTCAAATCAAATCTTGATATGAAAGAAAGTGCATATTTTAAGTGCAAAAAGGTCACGAAAAAATTATGCTGCTTAACACAATTTTTTTTTCGTAACCTCTCTATTCAATCTGATCATTGTGCATAATTGGAAACAATATTTATAAACAATTATTAACAATACATAAATAAATATACATGTACATTGTAAGATTTTTTTGATAAATATAAATGTACTAACTCAAGCAATAGTATTTATATTTTATATTCTTAATGGTAAATGTGAAATGATCAGTTTAATTGACTATAAGTAAATAATGCCTTACTTACCTATAAGAGGAGTAGTTGTAATAGTAGTAGGAATAGTAACAGAGTTGTCTTGTAGTATAGTAGGTATAACTATAGTAGTAATAGCAGTAATAAGAACACTGCGCGGGAACTGTCACTGTAAACATTGTAGTTATACTTTAATTAAAACCGTCTTTTAAAGTCTTGTATTACATGTATTCATGTATTACCTTTGCAAAACTATGCAGTGGATATCAACAATGTAATAACCATTTTTTGCACTGCGTTGTTCTCTAAAAGGATATTTGGATATTTACATATTATTGCTGAGATGAAGTTAGGATCTTCTATATCTTAAATGATATCAGACAGGGATATACAGGTATTCTTACCAAAGATACAAATTTTGACACAAATACAATCTGAATTAAACTATTGTGTGCGTATCAAATCATTAATTTTCAGATTTTGATTTTGAATAGATTCAATAAGAATTAAATACAACAATGTTGCCTTCATGTAAAATACTTACGAAAACCCAGAAACAGTTTCAAGACGGAATAAAAACGCTTGAGTTGAGACATCCTTTAAAGAGCAGTAGAGATTAGCAAAAATTACCTTCACGCGACAAGTGCTGCTCATGGAATGCACACGTCAGAAATTTTACCGAGTTTTGAATAAAGCTAAATTTGGCATTCCTTCAAATTCAATCAAAGTCGCAGTAAAATCGTTATCTTTCTTATATCTTAGATACTGAATACATACCTAAATATTGACACAATAACTAAATAGATGCATCGGGGGTTTAATGAATTGAATACATGCATCTGATTTATTTACACTGCATTACACGAAACAATCGTTTTGAACCAAGATTATACTGCTTATAGTGTAGTATAAACGAAGATGTATTTGTGTTTCCTATATGATCAAACAGTGTTCCTGTTTACGTTTACCTAATTAAATGTATATATGCATTTCTTAATAGAAATTAACATCCGTTTTAATCTAATCAATAATACCTAATAATGGGACTTTAATACCATCTGTAATCATTATAATACTTAAATTAAAGTTTTATCACTGGACTTAATTATTTTGTTTTAGGTTTCTACAGTCGGTCATTTGAGCGGAATTTTTTTTCAGGACTCTACATGCTACACCTGTCAATCAGTTCAAGTATAACAGTACAGATCACGCCATGTACCGCGTGCTACTTAGCTACTTAGCTCCTCCTACATACATGTATCAAATGAAAGACGTTTCAATTTTATGTATTCTTAAATCCATAATTAAGATATAATTTTTGCTATGAAAATCGATGGTTTTATGAAAAATAAAGACAATTGTACAGGTATGGTGTTAACCAGGAAAAATATTCGTCTGATATTTATTTTTTTGATGTAGACCTTGACCTTTGGTACACGAGAAGACAAAAATACAGTAGGCTACCAGTATATTTTGTTACTGTGGCTCTTCAAAATATTTTTCTTTCATCCAAATAAAAAGTAAAGATATTTAACTTGGAAAATATGAAAGAAAAACATTTCTTCTATTAATTCAGGAAACTACCGGTACTTTCACTTCCAATGTGGTTATAAAATTGAAGTGGCGGATCATATTGCTCAGAGAGAGAGAGAGAGAGAGAGAGAGAGAGAGAGAGAGAGAGAGGCTTGTAAATTTAAAGTACCGTTGTATTCTTTGCATATTAAACTGTAAAACATCTACATTGATTAAGCAAATTATTGATAGAACAAATGTTAACATTATCCTTTCTTATATAAAACAGAAAAAACAGCATCGGAATTCAGGAGCGGACTTCCGCAGAGATAATAAAAAACTGGAGAGACATATCCTCCCAAACTAAAAAGAAGGAGGCTCAGTATAGAAGAGAACTGGGGAAAACCGGTGGCGGACCTGCTCCTTCCCCCGTGAACACTTCTGATATCGGTCAAAAGGTAGTATAGTACTAAGTCTACACTTTTACATTAATAATGCAAGCTGTTATTTGTATTGAACCGTAATTAATATAATTAGTTAATATGTGAATCGTGTTTGGTTAATCAAAAGGGGCACTGATTGACTGAGAAAAAAAATGTATTATAATTAATATAATAATCAATAATAAATAAATATTTTGACATTTATGAATTTCAGGTTGTTGCTATAAAAGGCAAAACTTCAGTCGAAGGAATAGAGGGTGGTTTAGACACAGACGATGTCAATGGTAAGTTACCTTTCTTACCTGTAGAAAAGCTGATGACCGTAGTATATTGCGGTCATCAAAACATGTCGGCCGAGCTGATCGGTAGAAATTTTTTATTCAAGATTTATGTCATTTGTTAGCATATCTGTGTAACTTCTAATAGAAATTGAATGAACGCTAATGAAAACTTGCTATTGACTATCACGACTTATTTGAAATTAAGAAAATAAAGCAGTTGTACGGCATTAAAATATATATTTACGGTCATCGGCTTTCCTACAGTGCTTCCTTCTATCACCGTTAACCAGATAAATTAAAGCGAAGATAAAAGTAAAGTTAAAATATTATAATTTTATTTCAGAAGTGGATCTCTTCAAGGTAGAAGAGATGTGGCCCTCCCCTCCGATGACTTCGTAGTCTGAGCGAGCTGTTGTTTCGTCGCAGTCTCCTGGTTCATCCCATGCTTTGCCAGATAGTCCTGCTGCCACTTCTACACTGTCAAAGTCTCCAAGTCACGGAGAGCATCTACAAACCAAAAAGTATGGGTCTTATCAAACATAAATTTTGAAACAGATGTTGGCTGATATTTTTAAATATAGAACGTTTATTATTATTTTGAGTCGTTGAGAGAGAGAGAGAGAGAGAGAGAGAGAGAGAGAGAGAGAGAGAGAGAGAGAGAGAGAGAGAGAGAGAGAGAGTCGGTCGTTTATCTGCTAATTCTTAGCATTGAATTCTTTGGTTTCAGTCATAAATATATTCTACATTTGATGCTTTTGTTTTATGTCTTTTTATTTATTTAGATGGCAGATGAAAGCTAGTAATTTGTATCTAGCTACATTCATCTATACCCATATGAAGCACAAAAGGAAGCATTAAATTTAAGTTTTAAAAATCTTCCCCACCTATAAATCGGGTGTCTGTCCCCATCCCCATCCCCATCCCCACACCCTCTTTAAAAAATTAAGAATGCTTCATGCCTGAACGCATATAAATAGAATAGCTAATGAATAAATAAAATGTAACAATGCATGTACATGTATTCATATCATTAGGCTAATTAATAATTTACCTAAGAGAATCTTTACCTGATTAGTTGGTCTCTGGTTGTTTTACCATCATTGAGCGGGCCCTGGTATATAACTTCTCCGTTATCGTCTTCAAGTTGTTCTTCTTCCGGATCCTCAATCACTGGAAGACGCCTGTCGATGCAGATGTTGTGCAGCTGACAACATACATAGATGATCCTGCAGCACTCCGTGGGTTGATAATCTAAAACTCCCCCTGTTTTATGAAGACATCTGAAAAGAAATGTTATATGTGTCTTGGTGTTTATAACGTGTTGCTTCACTTTTATCGGTGTTGACATTTGATCGTTGTTTACTCCTGAGAAAGATTCATTAAAAAATAGAATTTTTTTAAAAGTATATCATGAGGAAGACAAAAAACTTTTGAAAGATGTATAGCGCACTTATTACTCAATAAAGCGCTTTGCAAACGGCAGACATTTTCAATATTAATATACAATATTTATGTAGTTTAAATACATTAAAGCATAATAAGAATATGTGTCTGATATGCAGGATGTTTTTTTTCAGATCTATTCATTCTGTTAACACTTACATTCATTGCATTTTGCTGGATGTAATGTCAACTTACTTTATACACAGAGTTAGTTACAGGCACCATTACAAAAGTTTAGAAAATCATATTGCGAGAGGTACCTGAATTTATTTTTGTTAAAAAGTACTTTCCATTCAAACACGGATATAGGTGAAATAATGAGCTATGGAGCATAGCGAGAATTAAGGGGGCCTAGTGGGTTACCTTAAACGGGATTTTAGAACGCCAAAGGCTTGCTTAACAACAACCCTTGATCTCCTGTGAGACTCGTTGTATCGCTCTTCTCCCCGGCAACTTGGACGGCTGACCAGTGTTAATAGCCACGGTCGGAGAGCGTATCCGGAATCGCCAAGAACCCACCCGTCTACCTGTCCATTCTCAAAACGTCTTGCTATTGAGCAATTGGCCCATATAAATGCATCATGGGTAGAGCCCGGCCATTTACTAACAATGCTCAGAAATCTGTATAAAGATTAATTTGAATGAATTACAACTGGTGGCTCACGATTACAGACTCCTCTATAAAGCCGCCGGAGGTTGGGCAATATAACCTGAACATTTTCAAACTGAGATAAGTATTAAATTATTAATTTAACAAGAATTTTGTTAAGAGAAATAGACCTCATTTACAATACTAACGAAAAACCAATATCAGTTTTAAAACTGTTACTCGTGTAATGCACAGATCGCCGATTTTTAATTAAGGAATGAATTCAATATTTATTTTTTTTATACGATATAAAATGGTTTGGGACAGTTTACGCTTTATAAACCGCGAAGCGTGTTATAAAAAAAGAGTAAACTGTTTCAAACCATTTTATATCGTATAAAACGAATAAATATAGGATCTCTCATGATTTGCGATGCATATGGTATATGATTTTTATCCAACTCGTTGTGTGTTTTCTATCCCCGAGCCTTGGCCATGAGAGATTCTTTTGATAACATGTTTTGCCACGTATTTTGTTAAAACCTCAATCTTTTCTATAAAAATTATAATTGTGAACCACACAACACATATACTACAGACGACAACAACTTTACGCACGGAAAAGAGTTCCTTTAAGATTAACAAACAAACATTTCATTTTCGAGCATATTTTTATCAATTCATGACAGAAAAAATTAAAACAGCATTAAATGCTTCACATTTACAACTCTACACATTTCAACTGAATTGTTTTGTTACTTTTTTCATTCTACGTCAATCATCCGCCTGAAGCTACGTAATGTTTAATTATGACGTCATGTGGCGTAAGAACACACAGTGGAATATCAAAAATTTATTACATGAGTGATATCCACCGCAAATTGAGATAAACATGTGATAAATATTGAATTTATTGCTTATAATTTAATTTTTTCGCTATAAATTATAGATGAAAACGGTCATTTGACCTTTGAAATGACTTTAAATTGTACAAAATTCAAACGTAACGACAGGCGGATTAATACGTTTTTGACGTTAGTGGTACTATGACGTAGGCAACATTTTGTATACGATATAAAATAATTTGTTTAGCCAATCAGAAAGCGCGTTACAACCAGAATTAAATTATATAAAGTTGAATCAATTGAAACGATTTGGCAGTCCATTAAATCCAAACAAAGTCGTGCTGCAGAAGTTCATCTTTTAGGGACCAGGGTAAAGTTTATCATTACCATGGGACCAGCACAAAACAAAATTAAAACAAAATTATTTAAAAAAATTCCCAACACCCATCACATGTTCTTAATCTATAGAACTAATATCTGTCACATGCTTGTACAGGAATAAAACATTGATTGCCAATGCTTGGTGGTGTTTCGAAAATAATTTTCCGACAAAACAAATAATAAGTATATTGACATAATTATTGATTGTTTCAATGACTTGAAAGTGGAGAATGAAATGGGGCGATAACAAACAGTGTTCTAAATCAAAAGTCCAGAGGAAAAATACAAAAATCAGGAGCAGAGCAAACACGGACTTCTACAAAAATTAGAGACAGGATCAGGTGCCATGGAGGAGTGAGCATCCTCTGCTGACCGGTCCGTGTTTGCTCTGCTCCTTGTATCACTCCTCCTAGGCACCTGATCCTACCTCTATCTTTCTAGAGGTCCGAGTTGCTCTGCTTTGAATTTGCATTTCGTTTTATGGATTTTTGAGATGGTAGACAGTTTGTTGACATTTTTCATCCACTATGTTGCTACATGCATATTAGAAGGTGATTCATTTATAAGAATAATTTTTTTTGTTTTTCACTTTTTTATTATTTTTTTTTTATTAATTGTTATGCTAAGATTTGGAAATCAGCGCTCTTTCATTGAATCATTAGAATCACATGATAGACGGCATGACTAGTTTGTTTCTAATAATAATACAATCATCCAAATGACCAAAAACTGTAAATTGATAATACAAAATGTGGTGTTTGATTTAAAATATGTGTGACCAAATAAAACCAAACAACACCCCCCCCCCCAAAAAAAAAAAAAAAAAAAAAAAAAAAAACAACAAAAAAACCCAAACAAACACAAACAAAACATGAGTACAATAATTTACACACCGTTCATTTTTGAATCTCTTCCGGCATAAACGGATAAGCTGATGATTTTACAACAGGTAAACACGGGTATATAAAGCCCTGCAAGCATTCGTATTTTGTTTAATTTTCATTAGATCAGGAACGTATGATAATGCACAAATGCACATTGTTTTCGTCTGTAGGTAGATTTATCAATAGTTTGAGATAAGTTAATTTAAAGTCCCATGCATCTCCTGGACAGATGGTATATATTGATAATAGTGACGAAACGATTGTCGCTGATGATCTTTATATGGTATCTTTCTGAGACCCACGATGATTCTAATGTATAGGTATCTGTCATAAGGGTAGCAAAAGACAAAAGAAATCAATAAGATGATTCGCGTACCTATAAAAAGCATCTTAAGTTGACTACAGATAAAGTGTGGTTAAAATAGTAATAAAAGTCTGATAATGGGTTAAATATATATAAAATCGGATATGGAACTATAAATAAGACCATTACAATATTTAAAATTTCTTTTAAATGAATTAGTTGATAAAACAGGACTATTAACAGTCTCGTGTGAAGTCATCTTTTCGTAAGTTCTATGGTCGATACAACGACCTTGCCAGCAAATACAATTTTCCACTGGGTCGCATGCTGACTGACGTCTTTTATACTAATTGTTAGACCATAATTAATTACCTAATTGTCTACGGACTTCTCCGTTTTTCCCTATTACGACAAAGAACACACGGCGGGTGTGACCAGTCAGCAGAGGATGCTCACTCCTCCGTGGCACTTGATCCTACCTCTATTTTTTTTAGAGGTCCGTGTTTGCTCTGCTCCTGTTTTTAAATTTCCCTGTGGACTTTTGAATTTGAACACTGTTCGTTATCACCACATGTTATCAATAGGAATGTATATTTTGCTTAATACAGATTTAGATGCATTCAGATAATCATAGGAAAGATTTATATCGCAACGATAAACGTCTTATGACACTTGAATAATTCATGTTAATCGAGTATTTAAAATATGCTTGATTTGTAAAGTATACGACTTGCTTTGGGTTACAGACAGTTGAAACAGTCGAAAAAATAATAAACGTCTTATGTGCAACAATTAAATCTTTAAAAATCTTTGGAAAAATAACGAAAAATTTGGCCTTTTTCTTCTCAAATGAAACTGTTCCGTAAGTAATTGGTGTCCTTGGTAAGCAGAACGTAAGGGGGAGTAGAAGATAATTTATGTTTAATTTAAGTATATATAGTATTGTAAATATAAAGGGTTTGATAAAGGTAGCTAGAAATGCAAAAAATATGTGTTCAAATAAAAAGATACATACAAGTATGGATATTGATAACTTGGCTTTTTTCTTTTCTCGATGTTTACAAGATGTATCAATAGTTTGTTTATTTGACAAAGCGATGATTTTTAAAGTTCTTGGTCGTATCCCAACCGAAGTTCTGCGCAACTCTCCCGATCGGCAATGCTGTGATAGACGAAGATGCACACTATATGACAACAGTCACTTTAAATGTCCAAATAAATTATATAAAGTGAATTTATAATGTTCGAAAAAAAGATCAATTCTTTAACGTAGTTATTTTAAGGCTGTCAGCGGTACTTTTCATTTCACAATCCTAAACTCCAGAGACAAGCATGATTCTTAAAGCAATCATTTTTTTTTACTCACGATAGGGAGGTCAAAAGTGTTAAAAAACACAATGCATCAATTTTAGATGTACAAAATTAAAAGAGGAAAACAATTTGAAACAAAAGGAAGAAAGATTAAGTCATCTGAACAATAGGCCAGGACCTTAGATCTTTATACATATCATTTATATTTACTTTACAAATAGTTCATTCATTCATGGCTATAATGTTTGTCAGAATGTTAGTAATAAGTAGATGTAAACATTCTCTCTCGACACAACATATCCGGTACAAGTAACATTTATGTCTGCCCGAATTAGCTTGTAGGAATAAGCTTGTATCTAGCTTTGTTGGTCCTCTTGCTGTGAGGTATCTGAAATTATATATCCATGTAAATGGTCATTTCAAAAGTAAATATCCTTTTGAATTAAAGTAGGGAAAAAATAAAACATACGGTCAAGCAATAACAAACTGTCAACAAATTCTGCATATGTATGACACATTTGTATAATAAAATAAGCGAAACAACCTTTATAGTTTAATATTCATAAAATATCATAAAAATATATAATCCTAATAGAATCAAAATTTTGATGTAGTCAATTCCAAAATTTCCCTCATAAAACAATCAAGGATATCGTAATATGGTAAATAATCACTAGATAGCACAAATGTGATGAAAGCATATTTTTGACAAAGAATAAAATCAAGAACATGAACTTGATATCAAAGAATTTCAGGCCAAAGTAAATGAAGATACCAAATATCCCTAACTCTTTACACACATTTTTGTAAATAAACGTACACTGTTAAGTATATTTCATTTAAGCATATTCTGTTAATCAGAAAAGTAAGCACTAATTATATTAGTAGCGACTGGTAACTTAATTGTTTTATTTTTAAATATCCTATCCGTTATGAGAAAGAACTTGTCCGCTTGGATAGGTTGGTGGTGGATAGGAATAGGCCGGAACTGATGGCTGTGAATATCCTTGTTGTGTAACAGTGAATCTTGCAGATGATGAAATCCAAAGTTATTATCCAAAGAAGTATAAATGAGCGTCGGATTAAAAAGAAAAATATTTCATCTTTTAAGTCCTTTGTATTTGAAAAATACATTTACGTACTTGAAGTGGTATAGACCGTGGGCTGTTGATGGTGCACCAAGACCTGGCCATGGTTTTGTCGTTTGCAAAATTTCACACACACACAAACAATTGCACAGATAAAGGCCAGTCCAATAATACCCCCAATCACTCCGCCAGTTATTGCTCCAGGCGAAGACGAACCGTATATAAACATATGTCCCGTTTATTAAACAGATAAATGGTTAAACAATCACTGATAGACAGATAAATAGAGTGGAAAAATCTCCATTTATTTCATTCATCAACTGTACATCATGTTTGTCAAAATTGTTATTAATAAGTGTATGTTAACATCCTCTCCCAAAACAAGATATATCCGGTACATGCACAAATTCCGTCCGCCCGAATTATTTTGTGTCGAATAAGCATGTATCTTGGTTTGTTGTATTATCTCAAATTATATATCCATGTAAATGGTAATATCAAAAGTAAATATATTAAGGTGAATAGAATTAGCGTAGCACTTTAGCGTAGCACTTTTAGACAAATTATTTAGAACGGGGTTCTTATTATTGAAAAAATACAATGACATACTGGTACTGGTGTAGAAGACAGACTGCTGAGGGTTCACCATGAAATGACTTTGGTTGTGTGATTGACAGATTCTGACACATATCCAAACAACACACTATTTTGTTAAAAGCCATTCAGATTGTGCACACAAGTACTCTGAAATTGACATTAAAAAGATGCTTGAGTTTCTGATGGACAACATCTATCTACTTTTTGGAAGTCAGGTCTTCCAACAATCTGTTGGAATTCCCATGGGTACCAATGTGCCCCATTGTTAGCAGACCTATTTTAGTATTCATATGAAACAAAATTTGATCAAAAACGTGTACGCGAAAAACATAAATCACTCGCTGTGGCCTTCAACTCAACATTCAGGTATATCGACGAAGCATTATCAATTAACAATTGCTATTTCCATACTTACGTCGACTCGATATATCCCAGTGAACTTGAAATAAAAGATACCACATAGTCTGCGGCATCTGTTTTTTATTTGGATATTTTACTGGAAATGGACATTGATGATAACCTAACAACAAAACTTTATGATAAAGGTGATGATTTCAATTTTTCTATAGTCAACTTTCCTTACTTATGTAGCAACATAAATTCAGCACCTGCATATGGTGTTTTTTTTCTCTCAGTTAATTCGATACGCAAGTGCATGCTCTTTGTATGAACAATTTCTAAGGCGGGGCAAGCTAATGACAAACAAGTTGATAAAACAGGTCAGCAACCTTGTCAGCAAATACAATCTTCCACTGGGTCGCATGCTGACTGAAGTTTTTCATACTAATTGTTATACCATAATTAATCATCTAATTGTCTACAGACTTTTCCGTTTTTTAACCGATTACCACAAAGAGCACACGGCGGGTGTGTCCGGTCAGCGGAGGATGCTAACTCCTCCATGGCACCTGATCCTACCTCTTTTTTTTAAGAGGTCCGTGTTTGCTCTGCTCGTTTTGTAGTTTTTCTTTGGACTTTTGAATTTGAATATCATCGCGTCATTGAATGAAGAACGCACCAACGCCTCCAGTGATGGTGCCAAATATAATCACAACAGAAGGACCAGAAATAAAAATAATTATATACATTTTATATGAGTTAGAGTTACTAAAGATATATCAAAATCAAAATCAATCCAAAAACCCCCATAAAAATCTAATTATATTTTAGTAGGGACCATTTCAAAAGATGTTTGTATTACTTCACAATGGCGAAACGCGTTCTTGTGGGAGAAAATAGAAAATAAATTTTGATATTCAAATTGAAATATGATACTAACATGATAATTTTGAATTATTATCATTTAAAAAATGACCATGTTATCTATTTCGTTTTTACGGGGGCACATGAACGTGTGTCATCACTTTTCTTCAATTTTTTCATAAGACGTACTGCGCACACTCTAAGAAAAAGGTTATCAACATCATTTCGAGGTTGACTTATGAAACAAAACAACTATCAGAGTGTGCTAAACATTTTAGTGATAAAATACTTCAACACCTAAGAAAAGGGACAGTTTTACTCTATTTACTCTAAAACGAGTATTGACGCGGATCCACGGCCCCGTGCGTCCTCTAGGGCAATGAGAGGATAAGTAAGTAAGTATTGATGCAGATCAAAATGTAAATGATTTGTTCACTGACTCAAATTCTGTTCACTAATCTATGTAGATGGTTATAAATAACTTGAGCTAATATAAAACTCACTATAGTACTGTGACATTCCCTAAAGAAATTGGTGCATGTTAAATATTGTTGAAAAGCGTATTTCAGCATAATAAATTGTAGCAAGGTCAGCCATTACTTGCACTATTTCATGTGTGTATTGATGACGTACAGCAGCTATATATATCTCGTCATAAGCGATTTGAGTTTTAGTGATTGTGACGAGAATTCGATGTTCGTAACAATCATTCCGTTAAGGTGCACGTAATACCTGGGCAAAGCGAATTGGGTCCGTCGTCCTTAAGTTTTTTTGTTTTTTGTTTTTTTTATATAAAAATGATTGTCAAACCTGTCACATATTTAATGTACGTATTTGCCAAAAATTAAAGACATTGACCATTTATAGTCATAAAATGAGTCGGACAAATCATTTGTGTTACATATTAAGGATGTTGTTTACTCAGGGTTTGAGTTGTCATAATACATATTGTTATTATGTTTAATGTCATGACTAAATATGTTCTAAATAAATATAAAAAAAAAAAAATATCGAATGTTAAGTCAATAATAATTGTATTTATAAAATTATTATTGACTTAACATTCGATATTTTTACTACATCGTATACTAATAGAAAATATATCATTTTCCACCCTGTGCGATATAGACCGAAAATTCGCCTATCCGTGTGATGTAAACCCTAGGGATGTGATATTATTACTTATTAGGTTTGTTACTGACTAATTACAGAAATATATCGGGTTGATCAATCTCATAGATGGCGAGGCGAAGCAGACCAGATATATTTCTGTAGTTAGTCAATAACAAACCTAATAAGTGTTTTGTTTTCCCGAAGACTATCAAGTGACACATTTATACACAGAAAGCGAAGATCTACGCAAACCCATGTCTAAAAGTTGCCTAACATCTCGTCCAATATAACTCCTTTAAACTTCTCAAATTTATCAATCACACCTTTTAAATATTCTTTGAAAATCTTCGCTTCACTAATGTTTATTTACACTGTTTTGTTGCTATTAAATTTTAGACGTTTCTTTGCTCTGCAGAGATTTGAGAAAATTTCGACACTGCTATTTTGTTCTGCTCCAGACACAACAATGTGACGTCAATATTCGAAGGGCAACTTCTCTAATTTTAAAGAATTGCAAAGGGCAACTACTCCAAATATTTTAAGAACTTACGGCATGCGGTTTCTGTCTTAAATAATATGAAATGTCGAAATGAGTAGGCGAAGCATCCGCAAATGACGGCTATATTGCCGAATATTAATTCTCACCGAACAAACATAGACATATATGAGGCAGTCACGTGCTATGTTAAAACCAATGAAAGTGTGACATTTCAGTCCGAGGAGAATAAAAGATTTATATCACACCCCTCACCGGCTTTCTTCGGATGTTAAATCACACTCCTTTCTGTTAATCCTCTGTTATTATGACGTTGAGTTCGGTATTAGTCGTTTAACTCCGATCTTAGAGTATGAGTCAATAGTTACGTCGACGTCAACTTCGTACACAAAAAAGCTGGCGCTAAAATTTGAGGGAAGTTTAGAGACGGAACATATAGACACTGAGCGATTTGTTAACAATAATCATTTATCACATGAGGTTTTTTATTGTTTCTTTAAAATTTTCTATAAGTATATGATATAAAAATTATAAAAGCAATTTTAATATCGCATCCTATATTAGCCCTCGGTCGCTGTATATCAGACCTCGAACCAATCTATATATATATATATATATATATATATATATATATATATATATATATATATATATATATATATATATATATATATATGTATATATTATGGAATTAGGCTCAAACAAAAAAAAGACTTATAACAAAACAGAAGAAATTCAGATAAAATTTTTCTGATCAGATAGTGTGGTACGTGGTACTGTGACGTCACACTTGCGACATTCTTTTAATAACTGATTTTAAAACAATAGTAGGATTAAGTAGATCTTTAAATCTTTGACTTTTATTCGCCATGGGCCACGTTTTTTTCTAATGCTGATTAAATTCCGAGAAACCTAACATACAGTGGTCGTACATGTTTAAGCCACCAGTGCGGATATAAAAGGATGTTGAAGCCGAAGAAAGTAGCCAGGAATGTAAAGATGAAGTCGGCCATAACGATCATATTGATCGACATGTAAACACAACTTTATAACGATTATATCTAAACAATCGAAAAACGATGTAGTTGCTTTTAATCAAAACATACGATCATTTTGTTTACTTAGCGTATTTATTGATTCAGAATGTTCATGGTTGTAATATTATAAGGTCTAAACCTTTGGTACATCTGTTTCTTCGGTCGTAACTCATTTTACTCGTAACAACTTTCTACGGGTCTTTATTTCATAATACACTGCATAAACGCAAGGGTTTGTTTAGGAAATAAAATGTTTCCTTCTTTAAAGATTATTCTGTAAGTTTCCATTCTTTTATTATTTAACCTATCTATCAACAAACTTTTTACATTTATGGCGTAAACATTCAAAATCGACAACTCCTTGGCTTCTCCCGCAACTATACAACTGTGACAGAATACTTACGTACCGTCCTTTTGTTTTCTCTAGAGGTGAACTCTATATGAATGAATAAATCATAATGGAAGAAAGCATACATGTATGTCTAATAAAACAATTTATAAATGAGAAAATAGCTGATGAAGCAAAACCATATTCAAAATGGCGTCCTCCTTTGTTATTTTTCCTCTGAACAACTTGATCTTTGTAAACAAGCCCTGCGTATGCTTAACTTCTATTTCTCTTGGAAAAATAAATACGATTTTATTAAACCAAAATTACGAGGAATATAACCTGTTTATTACTTTATTTGTGGATCTTTTATTTCTTTAAAATTCTCTCGCCGACAGATATTTGACCCTATTCTCCTCACATATTCCCTTTGTGAGACAGCCCACATCCCTTTATCTGACGGCTGGCACACCGGCGACACAAAACACCATCATGTCCCGTATTCGGTGATAATAAGTTTGATTATCAATTGAGTCAAATGTAATTCTGAAGATGGTTAACAGCACCTTCCCGCTCGAGGTCGCATATGACGTCACAGATGACGGGTAGATCAAGAGAGAAAATATGCATATCGCGATATTTGATTTTCATCCCGTTCAAACTAATAAACAAGCCAAGCCAATAAAATTTATATTATTAAGTTATGTTATTTATTTTTATTTATTTTATTTTTAATGACTATACAATGATTTTTATAAAAAAAAAATTAAAAATCGAAAAACATGCGATATGTCCTTTAATGATTGAAATACAATCTTTTAAATTAAAGTAAAGAAAAGAATAAAATGCCTGGTAAAATAATAATAACAAACTGTCAACAAAATCTACATCAATGGCAGAAGAGTACAATGAAATAAGTGTAAAAATTTTAGATTTCAATATTCTTACAGTAAATTTACTATAGACAATCATAATCAAATAGAAATGCTGTTATTTAATTGTTTCAAAATTTACCCATAAAACAATATAGGCTATTATAAAATTGTCATAAATCAAGAAAAAATCAAATGTTATGGAAACAGAAAGCATAAGCTGTAAGACAAAGAATAAAAACATGTGAATGAACTTGATATCAAAGATATAAAGGTCAATTCAATAAATGAAAACAGCAAATAACGTAAAATCTTTACACACATCTTTTTGAGTAAACTTATACTGTAAGTATATTTAATTTAAGCATATTCTATTTGTCAGAAAGTTAAGTACTAATTATATTAGTAGCTGATAACATTTTCTTTATGAATATCCTATCCGTTATGAATACTGTGGTGGCGGATAAGGATTAGCAGGAGCTGGTGGCTGCGGATACCCTTGTTGTGTCGCTGAAATTATATAGAAGTTTATCATGTAGATAATGAAATCCAAATTGAATACCTTAATAAGTATAGAGAAGCGTCAGATTAAAATAAAAGATTTTTTATCATCTCTTTAGTCCTTTATATTTGACAATTACGTACTTGAACTGGTATAGACCGCGGGCTGTTGAGGGCGCACCATGACTTGACCATGGTTTTGTTTTTTGCAGATTTTGCCACACACAAAAGCAACAAAGGTGCAAAAAGCAACCAGCCCAAAAATACCTCCAATCACTCCACCAGCTATCGCTCCAGCCGATGACGAAGAACTGATATAAACACATATACTCCGCTTATTAACTGATATATGATTAAAGGGGAATGTGCGGCCATCTTGTACATTTGAAAATAAAAATGTAAACATTTCTTGAAATATCTTGTTTCTGGTCAAAACTGATAATAAATGTTGTCAAAAGATGACAAAGCAATAAATATGAGGTTCTTCATGTTGTTTTGTATACAAATTACGCATAAGAAATTAACAATGCCTTTTAAATCACTTAAAACAACTGTAGAACTACGCAGCTGCAGACTTATTTTGAAGGTTTGAAAATCTGAAAAATAAGAAAGGGATTCACTGGTATCCTTTCTACAACCGTTTGTTGAGAAAAAGGTTGAATCTTGCATATTATTGAAGTAAATAGGGTACCCTATTTTTATCAGAACTCCTGTGTCTATGGAGGCACATTGACGTTATATTTACATAGAAAAAATAACTGTCAATTCAAAACAAATCTGCGATGAATATGACAGACATCTCTATACCAGTTATAAGGTGGGTTTTTTTTTCAGTTCTATATGTTTAAATCAAATTTAATTCTTTTTAGAAGTAAGGTAGGGGTCCAAAAATGAATAGTGTTAGATTAAAAATATACATATATTTTTCAATGAAAATACAACTTCAATGCATGCCCGAAAACACTGACAAAAATATCTCGTGCGAATTGATTGTTTTTTAGACCCATTTTAAGAATAAAGTACCCTCTTTTGAAACAAAGCTATAACATAAATAAGCAAATGTAGATCATTTTCTCAACAAACGGTTGTAGAGTGGACAATAATGACCTCCTTTTATATTTTTCAGATTTTTTAATTTTTAATTTAAATCTGTAGCTGTGCAGTTCTAAGTGATTAAAAAGGCATTGCTCGGCTCTTGTATACGTAATTAGCATACATAACAATACAGAACTCATTTTAGCAACTATGTTAAAATCTGACCGACGTCTTCAGTTAAATATCACTGTAGCTCAGATATGAACTACAATGAAAATTATTCCTATACTCTGTCCCAAGTTTTTGCTTCCACCATTTTTCGCTTGATATTTCGATAATCATAAATACCTTTGTGCTCAAAGTACTTTTATTCACTAATAAGAAAAATGTCCAGATCATCTGTTTTGAAACGCACCCTTTACCGCTTCAGGTTTCAATACACAACCCAAAATAGAAAGTCTACGGGGATTTTGCATTGTATCAGCCATGAAATAGCCCGGATTATAACGTTGAAAAATTGTGCGAGGGATTCCGAGTAATTCCGAATGGAGAAAAGATGTAAACATTTCCCATTATAAATCTCCGTAAGAAATTTATTTTCGTTCCTGTGAACTTTTATGAGTGAAAAATGAAAATGTGTCAATGAAGATATCTTGGATATTTTCCCTTTTATCGGTTTCAACTGTATTTCTTTTACGGGTACGTTTATTTTTATTAAAAATCATCAAAATGTGATGGAAGCAATAACTTGGGACAGACTATAATTTTAAATTCAACAATATGTTTATGAAACAACATCGTAATTTATTCCTTTTAAACACTTTTGCATGATGTATTTTATTTATCAACTTTATAAACAATAAATAAATTATATATCCATCTTATTCAGCTGCTAAAGCTAGAGGTAGAATAAGGTATCATAGAGTAGTGAGCATCCACTGCTGACCAGTCACACCCGCCGTGTACTTATTGTCGTAATCGGGACAACGAAAAAATCCGTAGACAATTCGGTGATTAATAATAAGCTAGCTAAGTATACATGCAATTGCTTATTCTACACAAATGTATATATATATATATATATATATATATATATATATATATATATATATATATATATATATGAATATTTACTTATTTTTCGCCATCTACGTAAGTTTCAGTATAATACCAACTTAACCAATTTTTCTGTTCGTTAACAATGTTATTGTTTTTATTTATATCCCACTGCAATTTAACAATTCATGGTTACCTATAAATAAAGCTTTAAGGAAAAATCAAGACTTTACTAGTTTATTTATCAAAATTCTTTTAATGCCTCTGGAATCTTTATCCAAAGATGTTCTACCGTTAACTTAAAGGTTTTTTTTAATTCAATCGCCTGATTTAACATGCTGAAAAGAGTACAGTTACTTTAATGAAACAAAAGTAAGATCTAACGAAGACCTATGTATGAATGTAAAGTTTAAATTGCAACCAGCATAAATTTATACAACAACCTCGTAAAAAATCAATGTAGGATAAAACAAAGGACAGCCTTTATCTTTAGACGAACTTGATTTGTTTTTGTAGACTATTTCGTAACCATATGGTATTTCGTTTTTTCTTTTAAATTCACTTCCTAGTAACATGATAATGAATCCTCAAATAGGACGTTAGACTGAATCACTTGAATATATTTGCATTCACGGTGTATTTGATAAGCAATCGATTGTAGGTCACAGCGCTAAAGAAACTGACAGAGCTGAGATATATTTACCTTCAACGTTTTATTTCAATTTTTTGTGAACCAATGGTCTGATTTAATTTAAGAAAGAGAAAAGTTATTCTTATAAAATAGAAAGAAAGAAATTTCCCAGTTTTAACATTAATGTTATTGTTTATACCTTATGAATAGATGCTAGTTTATGTATAGATCTGAGGTTCAAATTGCAACCATTTTATGTTAAATATACATTGTTTTGAATCAGTTTTTGCAAAAAATATCAGATGTGTTGATATTTTAATTTTTCAGTATTTTATCCGTCTTATATGGGCAGTTTAAACTCCTTATTTACCCATCTTTCCTAAATAACCACCTCGTGTAAAACAAATGTAGCATGAAACAAAAGACAACTTTTATCTATAGACGAACTAGATTTTTTTGTAAACAAGGTCCTATTTGGTAGTCAATTGGCATTATGTTAACTAGGTTTGAAATATTTACGGCAGTCTGTCAAATATTTTTATTTACTTCCTGGTATCTTATCTAATCTTATACAATCCTATTACTGGGCGATAGAATGATTCACTTGACGACCAGACTTCTTTTTAAATTTTTGTTGACAGCTAATGTACCTATTCCAATTTACATCTGATATGTAGTTGTTATTTCGTTCTCATGTAAAAAATATGAATCCCTTCTAAAAATAATCATCTACTTAAGATCTGTAATGAAACTACATGTATTTAAAATTATCAATATCTCTTTTGTTCCAAAATGAAGGTTTTTTTTTCTAAATTCAAAGTGTACAAACTTCAAAATTCCTAATGTAAAAGATGAGCAGCAAAGGGAAGGATGAAAAAAGTTTACATGAAAAATGAAAATGTGCCATCAGCATTTATTGAATACAATTTTTTTTGTAGATTCTGTTGTTGACTTGATCTATACAATGGCATGTTCAATTGAAAAAAAAGATATCTTACAACACGTATTAATATTTTGCGAAGTAATTACGCACCTTTAACTGAGATTTGCACTAAATCCACGAAATTAAACACCTGGACATCATTGAAACCTTATCATATGCATGTACATTGTAAGAAAAAAACATTTCATAAATATAAATGTAATAGCTCAATTACGAGTATTAATATTTTATATTTTAAATGGTTAAAGTGAAATGATAAATTTAAGTACAAAAGTCTTATTTACCTCGATGAAGAGTAGTATTAGTAATAGTCATAGTAATAATAGTAACATCGCTGTCTTGTAGTATAGTAGGTATAACTGTAGTAGTAATAGCAGTAATAAGAACACTGCGCGGGAACTGTCACTGTAAACATTGTATTATACTGTAATTAAAGCGATATTTTAAAATCGTTGTATTATACAGTAATCTCCTTTGAAAAAATAAACATTAAATATAAAGAAAGTAAAATATATTTTTATATTGCACTGTATTGTTCTCATAAAGGATATTTGGATATTTACACATCATTGCTGAGATGAAGTTAGAATCTTCTATATCCTAGATGATACCAGACAGGGATATACAGGTATTTGATTATTTTTATTTTTACCAAAGAACACATTTTGACACAAATGTAGACTGAATTAAATAATTTTGGGCGTATCAAATTATCATTTTTCAGATTATTATTCTAATTTTTTTTTTAATAAGAATTAAGTACAACACCATCGCCCTTATCTAAAATACTTACGAAAAACCAGAAACAGTTTCAAAACTAAATCAAAATGCCTGAGTTGCGACATCCTTGTAAGAGCAGTAGAGACTAGCAAAAAACTACCTTTTCGCGACAAGTGCTGTTCGTGCAATACACTTTTAAGAAAATCTTGTCCGCTTTTTAAATCAAGTTGGATTTGCAAGTCCTTGAAATTCAAGCAATGCCGCAGTAAAACTATTATCTTTTTTGTTGAACCAAGATTATACCGCGATTGGTGTAGTATAGACAAATTACACCGTGTACAAACATACAAACACACAAACTGGGACCGTTATCGGTGAAGCGAGGAAACAGTGAATTTGAATCGGTGAAAGTAATTCATAAAGTATTCAAAGACTTATGTATAATTAAAATCAATTTTGATATCCAAAAGTACTGCACGGAAGACGGTGATTATTGAGAAACTTCATCTAGTAACATGGGAGTTGAGATATCTTTCGAAAAGTTCAAACACTTCGACATATATGCAGGTGGGGAAGGCTCCATGTATTATTTTCAGTGTAATTTATGCTAAATTTTAAAACCTTACTACCAAAATAATTCACCGTGGATTGAAAATCAGTATTCTCAACAGAAAACCATCCAATTTGAGAAGTCTTTATTTGAAAACCCGATGTGTCGCTAATGTGTATAGGGTTATTTTTCGCTCCTTGGAATATTCGCCCCTTTTACACTTGCAAACAGTTTCGCCCCGTCTTGAATTCGCCCAGACACAGTTGTGTTTTAAGAGAGATAATTTGAGACATTGGAATTCGCCTATTTTTAAATTCACCCGCTGACAACGAGGGCGAAAGGGGCGAAAATAAAACGGGGCGAATATTTCCCTCTATAAAGTAAAAATCTTGTGGTGAAAGTGGACCGTGCTTATTGATTTAAGAAATAGTTAAATATATTTCTCAATAGAAGGAGGACGATGCTCGCTCCTCCATGGCACCTGATTCTACCTCTATTTTTAATAGAGATCGGTGTTTGCTCTTCTATTGTTTTGTATTTTTTTTTTTGGACTTTTGAGTTTGAACATGGTTCGTTTTCCCCACATCTCATGTATATAAATCAAGACACTCCACTCAATACTAAAGTTTTTCTGTCAATGTTTCCTTTGGTACGTCGATCAAAGAAATGAATTATTGATTTCACTGTTTATTTTCGTTGAAAAACACGACTTGTCTCATAGACGCTTACTGTCTATGGAGCCATGTAGTTGTTTTTGTCTTATGGACAATTCATGTTATTTTTTACAGTTTGAAATAAAAAACAAAATTTCATCCAAACTAGGCTTTATCATGAATACTATCACTCTTAATTCTGTTTTTGTTTGTTTGTACAAATGGCGACAACAACCAACAAAACTTGTACATTTACGAGGACCCGACTCTCCAAACCGTATCATATTCTTTTCCTTAGTTGGTCAAGATAAGTTATAATGGCAGTTGTAGAGTGTTACGGCGGTTTATAAATTAAAAGTCCGCCTCATCAAGGATGCAAACTTTGATGAAATATCTATTGTTGAAGTTTTGATCTGATTATTATATCGCCTACGTTGTTATGCTTGCTATAAGCGATATTTGGTAGCTATTTGAATAGATTTCTACAGATCGGATCTGTAATTATTTTGTTCAAATATTCTAGAATGCACATCTTGACTCTTTGCGATTTTGGTTATATTTAGTAATTTTGACATTTGGTTGGTGGTGTTTTTGTTTGTTTAATTTATGCAACAACTCCCTCTTTGTGTTGGTTATTTGCGGTTCTATTTCACTGGCAGAGTTACCTCTCTTTGACATGTGTCTTACAATTTTCATAGGATTTCCACTAATTAGCGAGGGTCATTTGTATTTTTCGAATGTCTGATGCATTCTCCTTTGATAAACGCTTTGAACACTGCCGGGCTGTGTGCACTTTCTCTATGGAGATACTTAAAGTTATTAGTTGGTTTTATGTACGATTTTAGGTCGAACTTATTTTGAGCAACAAATCTTTGACCTTTAAATACAAGCGTGTTCAGGAAAATCACAGAGATGTGAGCTATTTTGACAGTAAATTTGAGATATTTGTGACAACTATTGTCTCATGTCATTTTCTGTGCCGTCAAACACAATAAAACCGTTATATCTAAAAACGGCCGTGAAAAGGAATTGTTTTGGCGTTTTTAAATTTCGACACAATAAGTTATATATAAATTACCAGAAAGGGATGAAATTATCAAAAAAAAAACGGGACTAGCAAATTAGATATAGTCATGGTCCCCCTTTGCCACAGGATTATCAGCCCCCTACGCCAACATCGGGTTTTCGATCAAATACTCCTCATTTCATAAATGTAAGATGGTGGTCTTTATGAATAAAATGTTATAATAATGAACTGTCATCAATGTCAGAAGTCCAAACGAAAAATACGAAAGAGGAGAAGAGCAAACACTGACCTCTACAAAAACTAGCAGTAGAAATAGGTGCTTGGAGGAGTGAACATCCTCTGCTGACCGTTCACACCCGCCGTGTGCTCTTTGTCGTAATCGGGAAAACGTAAAAATCCGTAGACAATTCATTTAATAATCAGCATTCGACCTTGCAGAAGATTGGATTTGCCGACAAGGGCGTTGTATTGACCATAGAACTTACGAATTGATGACTTCAATCGAGGCTTTTGATAATCTTGTTTTATCAATTTGTTTGTCAGTAGCTTGCCTTGTTTAAGACATTGATCATACGAAGAGCATGTCCTCGCGTATCGAATCAACTGAGAGACAAAAACTCCATATGCAGTTGATGAAGGTACATGTATATTGCTACATAAGTAAGGACAGTTGGGGATAAAAAAATCGAAGTCATCATGTTTATTATAAAGTTTTGTTGTTAGGTAACAGCCAATGTCTTTTTCTAGTAAAATATCCAAAGTATGAAATAGATGACTTAGACCTTGTGTTATCTTTTATTTCAAGTTCACTGGGATATATCGACGTAAGAATGGAAGTAACAATTTTTAATTGATAATACGTCGTCAATATACCTAAATGTCGAGTTGAAGGCCACAGAGAGTGATTTATTTTTTTCATGCATAAATCTTGGAATAAATTTTGCTTCATATGAATATAGAAATGGTCTGCTGACAATGGCGCGTAATTGGTACCCATGGGAATTCCAACAAATTGTTGGAGAACCTGATTTCCAAAACTACATAGATGTTGTCAATATTGATTTCACAGTGACTGCTTTGGTCGAAAATACATGGTGGTTATGCAGTAGGATTATAATTTTTCAATAAAATACCCTGAACAAATACGTGGCGCCGAACCCCCTACTTAATATCGAAGTAATTGAGCTTTTCCAAAGATATCTCAGCTTCCATTTTACCTGAGGTATTTTCTCGATACTCGGCCGTATTCTGTGCAATACTTTTTGCTATCAAAATTGATTTTTTATTAAGGATAGTAAGTCTTTGAATACTTGATGACCTACTTTCACCGCTTCAAAATCACGGTCCCGCGCTTCACTGATCATAAATATAAAATAGTGGTAACTGTCTTGAAATACATGGATAAAGCTATATTTAGGCGGGTTAAGAAAACGTTGCAGAGGGCAAGGCTTGCTGAACCCTCTTTACGCTTTCGACCCGAGCCCAAATATAGCTTATACTTCTAGACATCTATTTTATTCTACAATATAATGTCAATTTTATGTCTCAAACGAGCTATTTTCGACAAATTTCGTTGAATATCTGCAGTTAAAACCATAGCGCCATCGCGTCAAACAAGCAAAAAGATGACGTCACAATGCAAATGAAACGCTGTCAATAGATCTAACTTAATTGTGGCGCGTCCATCTGGACCAAAGATGAAAAAAACAAAACAATTATTGTGCTTCAACGATTATATTTTATAGAACTATCGAATGCTACACCGCAGTTAACCTCCTGATATCTAAACATTCCTTTATAACTTAAAAACGCTACCCGATTAAATGTTTATTATTGTTGCAGTCTTATTTACAGTTGCTATTTCATATCTGCCAATGATGATTTTCGCTGCTGTGATTGTTTGATTTTAAGTTTTTGTCTGAGTCTCTACTTAATTTGAATAGCTTTAACCATCGGTACATACTTTCAATAAATTCAAGAGAGTTTATATGTATTCATTCAATAACGATTCTTAGTTTACGACCTGAGTTTAGAAATTTATTTTCGGGGTTTTATTTCAGTTTTCATATTCTCAGTATCTTAAGGGTGTGTCCTACAAATGTGTTTTTGTTGATAATGCTATGTTACAATTTTTGTTAATTTGTTTCCATTCAATACTAAAATCAAGCGTAAAAATTTAACGGAGAACATGTAGTGTCCTCTTGCTCTTTGGGCTTCTACATATATAAGAAACTAGACATAATTTCGATAGTAACCATCTCTAACGACAGGACCCTGCTAAATTAAGAACGTGAACTTAAACCCCTTCACTACGACATTGACATTTGACATAGAAACAAAGTTGGTTCAAGATCAATTTACAACCATTACCAAAAGGCACTATGAGCCAGTTTGCAAAGAAGGAGAAATAAAATACGACCTGGACAAATGATATCGGACGGACAGACGGACACACTAATCTTTATTCTTTATTGACCAAAGGAGCCATGTGGCTCATAGGTATATAATACACACAATGAACAGGAGAATGGCGGAGTATTCTACATGGTATATATATCAGATGGGCTAACAGTGTACAATATCATTGATAAATAACATATATGTAAATATACGTATGACAGATAACATCATAAGGAATTAACATATCAAATTCTCTCTCGAATCAACATAAGACACCCAAAGAGCGGTGGCCTGACAAGACCAAAGTTTATTTTCAAGCAGAGACGTGTAATTTTCATTTGGAACTTAAAACAAAGAAAAGAAAGAAAACATCAATACATTTTGTATTTTAATGACATGTGCACTTATATTAAAATGTTTTTCATCAGATCATTATATGAATTTCAATTTCGAATTAATATAAGAATTGATCATCGTCGTTTATCGTGTTAAAAAAGATAGCTCATTAAATAATTAAATTAGAATTTAACTGAAAAGAAAGAAAAGGAACTAATAATCTACAGCAATATTCCAGGTTTTCGCTAATTTTGATATAATGACAAATACAATCTCTTTAAGCCGAAAGGAATAGCTCATAACTAATAACTAATAGACCTGTAAAGAAAAATGTTCAACTAAGATTGCTTCCAGAATACACAGAAGTAGAAATTAAAGATATTGTCAGGTAGACACAATTTCACGAACGTACAGTTATATGTGACCACCATACACCACTTCCTTCATTTTACTTTTATATGGCAGGCCTTTGCTCATGTACCTAGCTGAAATTATTACACATTTGTTATACATTTGAATACTTAGTCAGATGCAGTCCACAATTATAAAAACAAATAATTAATATTGTAATTGAACCAAAACATAATTTTTATTTGCTATAAACAATTTAAGGTATCTCACTCGTCATCTTTCACCTCACTCCGCACCCGATCGTTGTCTTTAGAATTAATGTAAAGATATTATTTTACTTCATTATTACACAACATTGAAAAGAAAATTAAACTATTAAAACCTTAGAAACAGGTACGTTTTGTCGGGCACCATATTTCCGTTCGGAAGGTTTTCTAGAGAAAATTATCAAAATCATGATTCTTTCAAAATTTATGAACATTGAACATTTTATTATATATATGTTTGTGCATGCAAACTTCCAATATATATATATATATATATATATATATATATATATATATATATATATATATATATATATATATATATATATATATATATATATATTTATCACATGTTTATCTCAATATGCGGTGGATATCACTCATGGGATAAATTTTTGATATTCCACTGTGTGTTCTTACGCCACTTGACGTCATAGTTAAACATTACGTAGCTTCATGCGGATGATTGACGTAGAATGAAAAAGTAACAAAACAATTCACTTGAAAAGTGTAGAGTTCTAAATGTGAAGCATTTAATGCTGTTTTCATTTTTTCTTTCATGAATCGATAAAAATATGCTCAAAAATGAAATGTTTTTTGTTAATCTTTAAGGAACTCTTTTTCCGTGCGTAAAGTTGTTGACGTCTTGTAGTATATGTGTTGTGCGGTTCACATTTATAATTTTTATAGAAAAGATTGAGATTTAACAAAATAAGTGGTAAAACATGTGATAAAAAGAATCTCTCATGATTTGCGATGGTATATGATTTTTATCCAACTCGTTGTGTGTTTTCTATCCCCTCGCCAAGGCTCGGGGATAGAAAACACACAACTCGTTGGATAAAAATCATATACCATCGCAAATCATGAGAGATCCTATATATATATATATATATATATATATATATATATATATATATATATATATATATATATATGAGAAACATAATATGTAGTCTCTGTTTTACATTAAGAAATACGTTTACTCAGAATGAAAAAAAATCCCCTGATGATAATGAAAAACCATCTATTGTGTGACATACACCTTTGATTGTAGTGTTATTTTTCACTGTCAATAAAGTAAACCAATGACCTACTTCTTGAGTTAATGGCCATTGAATATTTTTTTTAAATTTTAAGAAAAATCTCTAAAACTGTTACACTATGGTTGAGATTTCCTTAATTGTGAAAAAAATACAAATTTTAAAAACTAAATACAGTTTATAAATCGCAGTGGCACTAAATAGATACAAAGCAATATGTTTTCATTGACAAATTAAAAAAAAATATTCCAGTGCGAATTTCGTCTATCAGTTCCTACTATATTTGATCCAATTTAACAAAAAAAAATAAATGAATGTTGATAATACTGAAACATTTTTAGAATTAAACTAATTATATTGACCTTATTCTGCTAGCATAAAATTTATATGAGGTCAATGATCAAAATTTTAAGATACGGTGTCTTTTATCATTTCGTTTTGTTTTGTTTTTGGGTTCTTTTTTTTGCATTTTTCAATATTTTTGTTTTGCGTGCCATACGATTATCATAATCAATAAGTGAGATAAAACCAACAGAAAATATGCGAAACTAGATTGACTAACAAATAAATTCTTAACTTTGAATATTATGACAATGCCAAAAATATATTAGCGAAAAACAAAATCTGAAAAATTTAGTCCTAATTTCCTCTGTTTTGCTCGAAGTCCACTTTAGTTTGTGCCTAATTCCATATTATACATGTAGTGAAAGAATCGAATGTTATGTCTGTAATAATTCATTTCATAAATACTTTTTTACTTATGGTATTGACCCTTTTGACAATCAGAATTAAATTTTGAGAACTCAAACCCTGAGTAAAAAGCTTTCTTAAGATCGATTTTCAGCAGAAATGTTTAAAGACATTTTTGCAAACATTTCACATTTGAAACCCTGTTTAAAACATCACTTTTATTACTGTGTTACATGTATTAAGCCAATCGCATACTGAGGACATAAAGACAAACTGCATTTGATTTATTAAAGTTTGATGTTCAAAACGACTTTATTTCAGATCAAATGATTACTATTGAGAAATAAGCCAGTTTTCAGTCAAAATAATCATGAAAAAAAAAAATAATACATTTATATAGAATTTGTTCTTAATAGTTACATTAATACTAACAACAAATGTCAATTCAACAAAAACTTCATTTTCAGTGCAAAAAGGTCAAGTTAAATGAAAAACTCAGAGGGAAAATACTGACTCAACTTTTTCTTTGTATTTTTTAAGTATTTGATGTGTATAGATTTCAATGATATACTTCTTAAGAACTATTGTACAACCATATTTTAGGAGTGAGATACCTTAACTGTTTCTTACTGTATATTAGTTCAATTTATTTGTCGATAATATTGGAACATACCTGTGTCGAATGTGTCCATAGGATATACACGTACTACATTTATCTGACGGTTTTCTTTAGATTTATAATGTTTTTTAATCTTGAAATACATCAGAATGCAAACAAAAAATCCTCCAATGCCTCCGATTGTTCCACCAACAATTTTCCCGGTTGAACTGAAAACACTTTGCATCTTATACAAAGATATTAATATGAAAACAGACAAAACGATAAAGAAGCTTTTTTATACAAATATACATGTTCTTACGAGAATTGGTTAAAAGACAATGCCAAACATGCTGTAAATCATCAAACGTTGCCGTACATAAAGAAATATTATTATTTTGAAATTTCTATTTAGTTTTGAAATGAGGATAAAAGTCTACAAAGAGTGATCAATAGTTTTACACTCATCTGACGCAAATAAATTTTTGTATCTTTAAAACAAAGTGACATCATGATGCTAAAACCAATGGACGCACAATAAGATTGTTCTGTACTGTGAAGTAATATCAGCTAGATTATCAGTAGTTAAGCCTACGTGAGAGAAGAGTATTTTAATGTCAAAATACCCGAGAGAAAACATGAAATTTTTGTTGAACTTAGAAAAATACAGCAATTGGATTTGAAAGTATCTTGCTTAAAACTCAATATTTGACTTTCTGACAAAACATTTAAGATACCGATATGAACCATTCTAAACATAAAAAATCAAAGATAAAATTTGAAATATTGAGCTCTAATCGTGTCTAAGTCCCTATACATTTGCTTTGAATTTATAATGCAGCAATTTTACATCATATGTATAGTGTTTTGAACCTTCAAATGATATATATAATAAAGGCATGTACTAAAAATTTCATTTTGAATCAAAATTTTAAATATCGATATATCTTCCTTTTTTAAGAAGTAAGAAGAACAATACATTTAGTTACATTACTTTTGGATACACCTAATATTTCAAAAGTAACACGAAATATTAAAATAATACTTACTTTTCATTATTTTGGTAGTCGGAGTAGCTGTGTGAGTGATAATAATAGAAACAATACTGGTGTCTGATTCCATAGTAATAGTTGTAGTTATAGGAACAGTAGGACCCAGACTGTACTCGGGCAGCCACTATAAATAATACATTGTTTTGTTTAGATAAGGCACTGATAAAGATCAAAAGTAACATAATCCTCAAAACTATATGTTGTTGTTTCTTGTCCGCCTGTTTGTACACAGGACAGTTAAGGCAACTTTTTGCTTTCAAACAGCAGTAAAAGAAAGTCGTTTTGATTTAGCTTATTTCTTCTGCATGGTGAATTTTTATTGTTATTCTATTGTTTCTTTTTGAGATCTTCCATTGTAAACGGAAGATCCTCTTGTTATTTTACGGTTTCTTTTTATTATTATTATTATTTTTATTATTCCTTCTGACTTCTTTCAGACTTTATATCTCGAAACTATTCAAACGATTTGCATGTACCTTTCGGAGATTATGTACATTAGAATTCTTGTTCCGCAAAGCTTTTAAAAGCTTGAAAATGACTACGTTCATATTTAAGTTACGTCAATTTTAAATTTCTCACAAAGTGATTTTGTCCAGAACTTTCCTCCAAAATGGTTATTTGTAGAGACTTTAAATTTGCTGTGAATGTCAATTTGTCGATTTACTTTGCCAATAAACCTCAATCCTTCAAAACCAGAAGTGATTCCAATTTTTCGATATTTCATTTTTGTTTTATAAAGGTCAAAAAGTATATGCATATTTTTACTATATGCGCGAATAGTTAAATTGTTTGTTAAGTTGTACCAGCAATTATTAGGATTTTTACGTGTTTTTTTCTAGGCATTTTCTTCAAAATTGTATTTCTTACTTGAAGCTTCGACTTAACGGAAGAACCACTAGCTGCTTTGTAACGAGCTTTGCTCTAGTTATTCTTTTCTTTATTTTTCTGACTTTTTAAGGCTTCATATCTCAAAAAGTTTTCTATTGATTTCAATGAAATGTCAGAGATTATGCAACTTTCTTATGCCTCAAAGTAGATCAATTTTTCATGGCAACATCACTTTCGTTTATACGTTACGTCAATTTTCAGATTTTCAAATAATGATTTTGTCCAGGGCGTTTTTTTTTTTAAAAATGTTAGATAGAAACTTGAAATTTTTATGGTCATACATATATCATTTTCATTTAGACATAAGGCTGGAATTCACCTTCCGTCAATTCCGTTCCGAACCGGAAGTATTTAAAAAATTTCGAGATTTAGAATTTTTGTTTCAACTCAAATGATATGTTATTTCTAGTGCTATTTACTATGAATACGAAACTGAAATCTGTTTTTAAATCAAAGGATGCGTTGCAGAAATTCACAGCCTCTGTTAAGAAAATAGTTTCAAGTAAAGTAAACTTATACCTAAAACCTAAAACAATTCGAAAAGAGGTAAATCGTACTTGAACTAATAAGGGATTTTTGTTTTGATGAGATTTTTGGAATTTTTTAGTTTTTTGTTATTTCGTACTTAGAATCATTTGGAATTGTTAATTGTTATTGGTTTTAGAACTCTACTTCTTACAGGAACTTCTAGCTTTACTTTCGAAATTAACGGAAGACCCACTCGTTGTTTTGTGACGAGCTTTGCTCTAGTTCTAAAATATTATTGTTATTTTTTTCAAAGACATGGGTCACCTTTACATGACCATTTCTTCAGTTGACTGTCACGTGACTTTTCAGTTTCACGTGGGCGTATTTTAAACAAAAAAATGGCAATGCTAATTTGAGATAAAAAAAAGACAAGGGAAAGGCAAACAATGTTTGGAGTAATATGCTGTCTATTATCTATACATCATAGAAATCAGTGTTCATTCAGTGTAATGTTTGTTTATTATGCAAATTTATGGAGAAGCTAATTGTTACAAAATAGGGCATGTTTGTACAATTTTATTAAAAAACAAATTAAACCTTCATATCTCAACAAGTGGGCATAGTTTTCATTAAGTAAACGTAAAAAGGAAGAAAATCATACCAAGTTCAATAATATCTATAGCCGCCTTGCCGATGTCTATTAGCATTTAATTTTTTAATCAGGAAGGTCTCTCAAATCAATACACATTTCAAACGCACAAAAGATCCCAAAAGGGGAAATAACTCTTTAAAGCAATACCTCTTCTGAAATAGGCCCGATGTCATTTTTTCACCTAATGATTCATTTTGAGATATATATTTCATCCATTCATTATGCGAATGGTTATGTAAACACACTGCTTCTGTTTGTAAACTATTTGCTAGATAAACTATTTAAGAAGAGGAGAGTTGAACTTGTAAAATTAATGCATGAGCAACTTAATGAGGACGTGTTTCAAGTAAAATAAATTACCAAAACCCTTGCGGATCAGGGTATTTAGTAAAAGAAGTAGAAAATGCGCATTTCTAAAATGTATTTACAAGCTCTTTCTGAATTTTGACATCCGTCTTCAGGTGAATAAATATAAAAAAAATAATATATATCACTTACGAACAACCAGACACAATATCGAAACTTCGCTAAAACGAATGAGAAAGGCCATCCTCGTATCCACGTCACAGTACCGAGTAATATAAAAACTAGTACAAATTGTGCATAAACTAGTACTTCAAAAAATGTTTGTGTAATGCAAGATTTTGTTGCTTCCCGACAGTGTCATTTTTTTTTAAAGATATTGATCCTTTCGTATTCAAGGAAAAATCGATTTTCTTATGATAAGAGCGTTAACGACAACTAAATCACAACTTTACCCTTAATAAAACCTTGGGATATGTGTAAAGTGTGTTTAAATATATGAGATATTCTGTTTCGTTTTGAATATAAGTGTGTAAATATCGTAAAAATGTGTACTTTTCTTTTTAATATTGAGGCAACAGAGCTAATTTTATCTATAATATATCTAGGATAGTTCCAAAATTTATCTTATATACAATATATAATTTATTAAATACTTTATATGTCATATTCATGTAGATCCTAATGTATGTTGAGCATCTTTATGTCAAAAACACTCTATCATCGGCTTGAAAATACAACAATTTAACAGAAAAATTCGCTAACAATTTTTTTCAATAAGAATATATTTCAAATATAATATTAAAGTGAAATACAAAACATTTTACTAACATAGATAAGTAATAAATATCTGACGGATCAATTCCTTTCAGTCTATAGAAAAAATAAATACAAATGATTGCAAACAGACACGATAGTCATCAATTTACATGTTGTCCATAAGTTTTCAAATTTTATATTAATCACTGTAAACAAAATTTATTAAATTGATAAAAAGGCACACATGGTTGATTGAACAACTCTGTTGGTAAGTCAGTTCATCATTAAATAAACCATATAGTCTAAGAGCAGTCATTGTTTTCTGATATATATAACATTTACCTCTATTTATTTAGATTCAATGCTATTAATTATATCTCCGAAAAATTGGAAATTCCCTTTAATCTGATTTTACAAACACACATTGGACAGAAGTAAACTGTTCGTATCGCCACATGCTGAAATGTTGATAAATTAATATATTTTATAATAAGCACATAAGATACAAGTTCAAATTATCGGAATTTAACCCTCGAAACTCTTTGTAGGAACACTTTGATATATATGGTATTCTGCAAGTTCACACATTGTGTTTTAAATATCTCCTCTTTAGGAGAGAAGTTATTAGGTATTTGAAACAGCTTGCGTGCTCGGATAATCTGGCACCGGATAAGCTGGCTGTGGCAAATATCCATACTGGTCTGAAATTACAATTATCATGAAATAGATTATTTTCAAATTCTGTTGCAATCACATGTCTTTCTATATTTAGCTGATTTGTCAAATTCCTAATGTATCTTATTTTATGTTTTTACTTTGAAAAAAAAAAACCCTTAAAATATAGCATATATTTACTTGAATTGATGTACGACACAGGCATTTGTGAAGGTTGTACTGCTATTTGACGATTGTTAGGTTTGTTGCAAACTTTCTGGACGCAAATGCATACGATGCTGATGAAAATGACTAACCCAACAATTGATCCAATCACCGCTCCAGCAATTGTTAAGACACTGGGACTGAAAAAATGATAATGTATATTACAGTCAAGGCGGATCCGGTATATAAACATGCAACCGTAATGTTATGTGCATTTCATGTTGATTCCATGCGCATTTTCCTTTCTTGGTTAATTCATCCTATCTGTAACCAGGTTTAAACCACAGCGATGGGAGCTGCCGTTAAGATGATATGATACCAATTAGTCAATAAAGTGGCATCGTGACGTCAATGCTCGTTCTTGATTGGTCTATGTTTTGTCGGTAATTAAAAGAGTATGATTATTCATTTCATTTTAACGAAAATTCGGCCGTATTATTCATAAAATGATAATAAAATTATCAATTGTTCTTTTGAAAATCAAATGAAAAATTCATTCAATTTTCAAGAAGAGAATCCGCTGATAACACCCATATTAATCATAGGTTGTTAATTGCTTTGATCAATAAATAATGTCACAGAGGTTTATGCCAGATATGTCATGGAAATTAAATCGAATATTTATTGTTTAATGTTGATAGTCTGCGATTCAGGCTATAAAGTGTCAAAACATTTCAATACAAACTAGTTATTTTTTAAAGTTATGTAGACCGTTCACTATTTATACCCTCAGAATCGGTGTCTTTTCAAAGGTAGAAATATTCGAAGCAAACAAAAACAATTTTTCTGTGGTAATATAAACAAGTATTTCTTTGAAAGGAATAATTGGTATGCAATATATCATTGGATATATCTCTAAATGTAATGCGTAAGCATTACGGTACATGCAGTAAACATGATAAATAGGATTTATCCCACCGTTTTGTTGATTTCCTAATTTCAGGGCATGAATAAACTTTACTTTAAGTAGGCGAAATGTACTTCCGGTTAATATTCTTACGCAATAAAGAAAAAAGGGATTTTTTGTAAGTGTATAGATGTTTTACTATCAAGGCAAACACATCAGAATACTTTGGTTAGAAATTTACATGTAAATAAAGGTTTGCATGAAGCTCTCACTGCATAGTATATAAAGTAGTGCAAGGCGCAATGCGTGCGCAAATAGTTAAATTTGCCGGATGCCTCATATGGACACAACTCAGCCTGCATATCATGCATCGAATATAAGGACATACAAGCTTTAGAAAAGTCTGTGAAAACAAACGTACACACTGTCATGCTTACCTTTGGCTTGTCAAACTTTTTAAAGCTTTTAAAAGACGCCAAAATCGTATTTCAATCATACCCGCTTCGACAGTGGGGCGGATCTTCATTCATAAGGGGTGAAACAGACTTCGTTCATTTTTTTTCCATTGAAATACCCCGTACATGATTGTATTTTATAACATATGTACTTATAAAAAATATCGTTTATAAAATGCATAAATTTGGATATCGAAACAAGCAGCTTTAATTTTACAGAGCAAAATAATGATTATTTTTGGTATTTAACAAATCATTAATTTGATGATATTCATTTCATCCTTTTATTCACATATATTGTTAATATATGTTTCATTTTGATACTTGACTCTATCAGTTATAGTACATTCAGAACAACTATATCCTATTTAGATAATTAAAATAATGACGCGGGTAGGTTAAGGCAACTCTGAGTTTAATGATGGTGCAAATAATGGTCATTTTAAAAATTGTTTATTTTTATTAAAACAGTGCTAAATATTAATACCAAGTGAATGTGTTCAACAAGATATTATATTTCTAGTTCGGAATCAAGTCGATCGTTGAAACTGTCGTGCAATGGTATCACGTGACAGTTAAAAATAGATCACTTTTTTACCCAAAAAATCAAAAAGTGTAACACTACCCTGAAGTTCATATGTATGTATTATATAATAATTCGATCATGTTTATTAGTATTAATGCTAGAATCCTATTGTTAATCGCATAAAATAAATACTGTCATTATTTATCGGAAACCCCCTCAACTTTTTCAATTTCATTGAAAATACTACGTATTTTTCAATTACAACAACGAAGCAAAGGATTCTATAGCAGCACTTTTCAAGTATTTTAGGTCTTATGCTTTTGATATTTGCCACATTCATCTTTCATAATATTCGGGGTAGTGTTACACTTTTGCCTTTTTTGTACACACTGACAGAGGAAAGGCCGGTCAAGCCATATAAATGCACTTTTCAAGTATTTTAGGTCTTATGCTTTTGATATTTGCCAAAACATCTTTCATAATATTCGGGGTAGTGTTACACTTTTGCCTTTTTTGTACACACTGACGGAGGAAAGGCCGGTCAAGCCATATAAATGTTTATCTGCTTACCTTATAACACTCGCTGATAAAACAAAATATCCATGCCTGTATTATCCTGATTATATCGTAACTGACAATCATCTAAATCTTGGGTATCTGTATTAAATGTCTTATTTCGGCATTGTTTACACTGCATTCCGATGATTTGTCTCCCGACATTGATCTTCTCTATTAAACATGCTTGTGACGTCATCAACGTTAATACTACGTTATACAGAGAAATCAAAAATATATTCAGTTAGAAGTGTTTCTAGTGACATTTTACGCCTGTATTTTGTGTAATTTGGACCAGAGATAAAGTTAAAATTGACAGGTTTCTTGAGTAAAATATGACATCATGCTGGTTATTGTGACGTCATATCGATCAGAGGAATTTTTACTCAATCGATCGCTGAGAGTTGCCATATCATACCCGCGGAGATGTTCTCAGTGTGTAAATTGTTGAACTTACAAGATACTTTTTAATCGGGAAACAGTTTTGTGTATCAAGTTAGCTGAAAATCCTTTGTGTCTCTTTAAATATTCCATTTGGCGAAACAATGTTAAAAATATCTATTTTTTGTGTTTAAAAGAATCAAGTATTTCGACCAACCTTTGCAAAATTTTATTTTTAAGTGCGTTAATATCGACGATATCAATGCACTTTGAAATAAAAGTATTTTTTGTTAAAGTGCCATGACTTGGTCCCAAAATCACCGCACTTTAATTTTTTTCAAACTGCGTAATTTTTCAAAGTGCGTTGTTACAAAGGTTGTAATTTTTCTCAAAACCCCCACCAAGATTAATGCCAAAATTTAATAGACCAGAGTGTCGGAATACATATAGTTAAATTAAGGCGCTCTTTATTCTCATAGAATTATACTATGTTAACTGATTCCTTCTTTGTAATTAAGTATTGTGTATTTAATTACATGGATTAAAATTACATCATTCACCATCTACACCGTCTCTCAAATATGCACTCAGTGAATAGTGTATTCACTACTAGTAAACACCGGGAAGCATTTATTACCCTGTGAATAATCAGAACAAAACCTGAACCAACTAAGAATATTAAGAACAATCTTGTTAATGCAAACTCAAGTCTCCAACAGAGAAATAAACTTCAGTTACATCTGCGTTTGTTTCAACCATTTTTAGAACTATATGTTGTTGCTGTTGTTGTTGTTGTTGTGGTTGTGGTTGTTGGTTTTAGTTGTTGTTTTGTGTTGTATTGGTTTTTTTTTATTATTACTAAACACTGTTGATTCATGCTGATATTGTTATTGTTAAACATGATCTTTTTCAATTTTTTAAAATTTGTTCGTAGGTCATTTAGTGATCGATCGAAATAATTTTAGTAATCTCAGACCAAACCAACAGCATGGGTTGACAACACACTTTCGGCTATCATGAATACGGACTTTTCTGATAGTTTATAAAATATTTTATGAGGACCGGTTACCATGGTAACAGAAGCAAAAGATTGAAAAACGGTCATTTTAAGCTACTTTGAACACAGGTTGTGAAATTTTGCAGCAGTTTCAGCTATACAAAATAAAATAATCGCATACAAAATATCGTGAATTTTTCAATTATTGAAATTTTGCCATGGGCAAATGAATTGTTTATGAGTGTTTCCATGGTAAATAAACAGCCCTTCAATATTCCATTTTTTTTTTCATTTTATTCGAACATAAATAGTTTTAAAAGAAACAAATCAAACCGTTGTTTTTGTTTGGCAACAAATAAAATATAATTGAAATTGAAATCCGTTGCTATGGAAACAACAGGTAAAAGTAACAACAATCTGCATATTTTTAGGTACTTTTGAAGGATTTAAAGGTGCTAGGATTTGCCATTTTTCTATCTTTGCTCTCCTTTACCATGGCAACGGTAGCCCTTAGCAACAAATTTATGGAATTTTGCTACTTAATACATCAATATGCATCATTGTATGCAATATAAAGAAAATTAGTGACTATGCGTGCCGGAAGCCCTTTATACAGTTTTGATTTTTACATAGAATTGATCTTAAGTTCTTCATTAGATTTGTGAAATAAATATTGGATTTCAAATTTATAAAACAGAACAGATGAATTAAAATCAAAGCTCAAAAACAAAACAAAAAAAGAATAAATAGAAATAAAACTACTAAGAAATAAATTATGTTTATTGAAAAAGAGTAAAATTCTTCTACTGAGGATCAACGTAAGACAAAGTCTGAACTCTTTGAGATGTCAGAATTTGTGGAAGCAAGTCATTGGTAAAGCTGGTCTGACTTACCTGTTGCTAGAAGAGTAGTCGCTGTAATAATAGTAGTAATCGTAGTAATAGTAGTAGTAACAAGTCCTTCTTATTGAA
The DNA here is from genome assembly GCA_033439105.1 of Magallana nippona. Lineage (NCBI taxonomy): Eukaryota > Metazoa > Mollusca > Bivalvia > Ostreida > Ostreidae > Magallana > Magallana nippona. The sequence continues at coordinate 3,024,426 of CM065921.1, forward strand.
TTGTAGCTGTAACTGTAGTAATAAATACAATAAGATGCACACTGCACAGGGGCTGTCACTGTAATATAAGACACACAATTAGAAGACGTGGAATCTAATTCAATAACAATTTTAAAACACTTTAATATCAATTATAAGAAATTAAACGCCCTCTTATCGTTTTTTTTTGTCTAAAAAAATATGGGTACTTACAAACGGCCAAGAAAATGTTTACAGCTGAGATCAAACTTTTGGGATCCGACATCTTATCTTCAGTCAAAGAACCGAGCACAGACAAGCAGACCGCGTACGTAATAATTTGTATCGGCAATGATTTTATTTGCTGAATAAATTTAACTTTTATAGCCAGTGGTATGATTATAAAACTAAGGCGAACTCTGCGGCACTCCATACATTGGACTAAATCAAAGTGGGAAAATTACGGTTCCGACGACAATGATGGAATTGATGATAATGATGTTTAATTTGGTGTTTATGTTATTTTGACTTTCAAATGAAATCGGTGAACAAAATATTTGTATTTGAACTTTCTGAGAACATCGATGATAAATTTTCTGATTAAGATAAAATACGAATTTCAAATCTCAAGAAATCTTGAAAACGTTGATCTTCCTAAACTATGCTAAACCTGACCATACGTTGGCAAAACAACAGTACCAACTGAAACTCTCAAGTTAGGAATACCTTGGAATTTTTAAACATACAAAGTACTTATACCAATGTTACACCTCGTAATCTACATGTACATTCTGCAGAGGAAAAGTTGCGTACTAATTTCAAAACCGAATGACTCAACAATATTCAATGTGTACCAACACTTCGGACATATATTCTACTTAAATCCAGTTACACAGTCGAAAAATACGTTTCACTAGATCTCCCAAAAACCTTTCAGATCTTTAGATGTGGAATACTAACCCTAAGGATAGAAACAAGTCGCTAAAGAGGAGAATCGGTAAATGACACGATATGTAACTTAGTAACTTACTCGACGTGAATGAAAATGAAACTGAAAAGCATTTTTTATTTCATTGTCCATTCTATATTAAGCAAAGAATTCTTTGTCTATTTTACAAAATTGAATATAATTAAAAGATAAGTCAAAATATTACCAATTATAGTACTCTATTCATTGATCTAATATGTAACTACTCCCGCCAAATTGATTATTTTATTTATCAATCATATTATACAGTTAAAGGCAAAAACTCTTGACAAAGCTATCTTATTCCCAAAACTTGCAAATTTTATTTATTTTGTAACAGTTTTTAAATGACTTATAGGTCTGTTGTGACTATTATGTAATACACATGTCATTATAACAAACTATTTACCTACTAACTTACAAAGAAAACATAGTTAAATGACGTAGACTAATTGAAACAAAACAGTTACAGATGCTCGTATTCGGGTTCTTACCGTTCGAAATAAATATTTACCATTCTGCTAATTCATTAAATAAAGTGATATCAAATTTTACGTTTTCGTTTTTAATGGGAGATCCATATACGTAATCTCTATAAAACTTGTTACTGATGTACACACACAGACTACGATTGGATTCAATTGTTACATTTAGCTAATGGAGGAAATATGGCCATTTGATTCTGGTGATAAACAAACAATCAACATTTAGAAGATGCATTTAATAAGACTACCCGACGGAAGGTCATACTCTAAAACCTGGCCCCATTGGCCTGGCCTGGCCCCAATGGCCTGGCCTCAAAGCTGGCCCGGCCTCTCTTTTGGCCTCAAATTTGGCTTGGCCCCAAATTTTGGCCTGGGCTCAAAAATTGGCCTGGCCTTAAATTTGGCCTCTACAAAAATGTTTGGCCTCAATTTTATTTGTTATTTTCTTTACACATTTGTTGATTGTATTGATTTTTTATTGATTTATGTTTAATACACTTGAAACATCACATTAAATGGCTTTTAATGTCTTATAGTGATAGTTCTATTTAACATACATGTATATATGGCTACAGGTATGAGTGATTGATTCTAGTAGATTTTGATACAGTCGGTTTTTAAATTCCAAATTCTCTTAAGAATGTAATACTGCCATTGTATTACACCATGGCAAGTTTATTTTTCAATGTACTTAATTATCTTAAGCTGCTCTCAGGATGGAACAATACCTATATGAAATACTTGTGTGAGAAAAAAAAAATAATGGCAGAGACCAATTTGTTTATTCTAACCAACATTAAAGGTCTCAACATGTTATGCTGTGTTCAAATTCTGATATCGAAGTTACCCTATAGGGGAAAAATTGTTTCCTAAATATACAAAAAACACACGCATGAAACTACTCTAATATAGGAGTGATGATTAATGACCATCACTGAATCAAGTTATCCGAGGATGCAATGTTGCAGTCATTTAAGCATTGAATGCTTAGTTTTGGATGTCGTCGGTCCTGTAACACACCAAGCGTGCAGACAAATTGAATACCGCGCGTCATTTGTCTGCACCGCTTGGTGTGTTATAGGACCGACGACATCCAAAAATAAGCATTCAATGCTTATATTTATATTCATACTGATGTTTATCTTTATGATATATATGTGTATTGTCGCCGTAAAGCCATAATATACGCTCTCAGTCAGGGATATGAAACATACATAGAACAGCCATATTAACATGTTATTTAGTTTGCTTCCGCGACTAAACATACAGTGCCAGAAACTTTGTAGAGAAAAATCTTTTTTATGAAGGAGTAAATATAATTTAATGATTATCTTTCAAAAGAACATATCAAATTGGTTATGTAAGATTGAACGTTTCATTTAATCTTACAAAAATATACTCAAAACACGTGAAGACGTTTGTATTTGTGCACATGGCGCATGACTTATCAAAATGTATTAATAGAAAATTGAATGTCGCAGATTTCCAACGCAAACATAAGATGAAATATACACTGAATGTAACAAATAACATTAATTAAATTAGACCGTGTGGAGTGTTGAACGGCAGTGCAGGCAATGAATCTGACCCAAATAAAGCGACAGAGGTGGCTGATTTAGAATTTCCGCTGGGGAGGGAAATTTGGTTTGATTGGTGTTGACATGTAATGTAAGCGAACTGGCATTTTTAAAGTGCATTGCATGTGGATAGAGATTTGATGTTATGAATCAGTTTACAATGTTTGAGATATTTATTGATCCTTCAAACAGGTCAGTTTCTTTTAAAAATGATGTTTTACTTTATTATTCTGACATCTCTATTCTACATTTCGTCTACTTTTTGAACTGGGGGAGGGGGTTGCGTCTCTGAATTTTAACGCAGATTGTGTTAGTATTTGGCATAATCTATTCCTTGGCAATAGCAATAGAATGAACAATGTTGCACATGCATATCATGTGTATTTGTGTGTGTAAACTTGAATAAAATCAACTAAAACTCAATCATCAGCCAGGTCACTTGTTATACATTTTTTTCCATATGATTATCTCTTAAACATTAAAAAATCAATAAAAATTCAATGTAACTCTTTGAAAATGTGAGAATTGTTTTTTAATTGGAGGCCAAAACTTTTTTATGAGGCCAAATTTGGGGCCAGGCCAATTTTGAGGCCAAAAGTGAAGCCAGGCTAGGCCAGGCCAATAGGGCCAGGCCAATAGGGCCAGGCCAGGCCAGGCCAGGTTTTAGAGTATGCCTGACGGAAGTTATTTTCTTGTCACCTATTCGCCATGTCTTTCAATCCGATTTTCTTTGGATATTAAAGAAACCTGGCAGTTGATATTGTCAAACCCCTAAATACACTAATCAGGAGATTTTAAGCACCAACAAAATATTCCTTTCATGAAATAAACATGTGTTTACACAACCCATATATAGGGTATAGGTTATCACACTGAATATTATTAGTTAACGATTGTTAATTGTTATGAATGTACCTTGTATGCGATGATGATGACCAAAAAAATTGAATGAGAAAAAAAAATAAATAAGATTTGATCTTTACATTCCAGCATAATTCCTACATTTACGAAGTCCAGGTTACAGAAATATGAATATCGAGTTTGGACATAATTTTGTATTAGAATTATAAAGTAAACACCTTTTATTGAGGAAATAAAATTTTACACGTCAATATGCTGTCATTTTGTATCTATGGAAATTCTATCTCGTCACATACAGTCACTCTGTAACGGAGGTTACAACAAAGAAAAGGCAGCTGTAGAATAAACAATTTTTTTCTTGATGTCCTTATTTGTATTATACTTTTTAGTTGTATCAATATATTACTTAATTGCAACAGAAAAAAATCCGACCTGCGAGGATAAAAAAAATTGACAGCATATATGTAAATCCAGTTTGCCGAAATTTTTGAAAATAAATTTAACACAACTTTTGATTACGGATATGATGAAGTTAACAGAATATTACTTAACTTTACTACTTTTTAGCAATAGGTTATTTATTTGTTTTTAACAAAATATACTTTTTATGGAAATATCCTTAGCAGGGATCAAAAGAAACCAGTTGAATCAATCCTTTAACTTAAGGCTTCTGTACCTTGTCCTCGATTATCTTAGTGTCATTTGCATCCACTTTGAATATTCTTCCTGATTTCCCCGATGCTGCTGGTAGTTTTGAGAGTACATATAAAATGTCACTCGGCTTGACCCAAAGCTCATCTACTTCTTTGGGTCACTTGAAGCTGTCACCATACTTGCCACAAGAACTCATAAATCGAACAAATATATATTGACCATCCTCATCTATATCTTGTACCTGTCCTATGTACCATTTCTTTTGGTACATTGCTGCAACCCAAGCATCTTTCTTTAACACTTCTTTTCCCTTGTTTTCTACATTATTATTTTGCTGTTCAGAATTTTTGGTCAAGAAATGCAATGTGTATCCTTCACATTTTGTTTGAGTAACGTTTGCTCTACAACTACCGCAATAGCATGTTACCTCTCTCGTATAAATCTTGTTTGGACCATCTCCAATGACGTAGTGCACTTTGAAAGTCCCTTTCACAGGTAATGGCGCGACCCGTTTCGAGTGTATCTCCTCAGATTCCTCAGATTCTGTTTGTGTAAAGGAGAGAAAGTTCACTTTACTCCCTGCCTCGACAGCTATTCCTGCCCATTTCAAAAAATCTTCCGCACATTGAATAGAGGTTTTTCCCTGCTTAACTGCATTGTCTGCGGCTCTCTTCACACTAGCACCTAATCCGCACGGACCTTTTCCATGACCACTTTCCAGGTAGCTCCAACGTCCTGAGATTACAAATTCAGCTTCATGATTTGCAATATATTGAAAAATAGTTTTGTTTCTGTATTGACTGGTAGGAGAGTCACTTAAATAATGAACTGTTTTCAAATTTGGATTTTCATTTTGTAAAGTAGGAATAAATTTGCGAAGTATTGTGTACACTGTTGTTGCATTGTGACTCATAACATCGGAGACGGCAACATAACTCTGTGCTTTTGTTCCTGTGCCACTTTGAGAGTATACAACCATTGTATGCAATGTGATAGATGTTGCGTTCAAATAGGCTGATTGTACTTCTTCTACTGAGGTACATCCGTAGTTTTTAGCGAAATCCACCCAAATCACCATTTCCTCATCAGACAGTGTTTCGCGCAACTTTCGCATATCTTGATACTGGACATAAATTCTGTTGACATGCTCTCGAAATTCTTCTACTTCTGAATCTATGTGTGCTTAACAAACTCTGCTTTACTTAAATTTTCCTCCACTTCTTTGTACCTCATCTTTTGCCCATCGTCTACTCGTTTCCATTTCAAATATTTTCAGCAGTGACATCGAGGGCATTTATTGCATCTACTAAATCTGCATTGGTTTCTTATTCTTTAATGAGCACATCAGGATTTTTAGAGCATTTTAATCCTGCATTTTGAAGCGATTTAATTTTTAAAGCAATATTCTGGTGTCGAGTGCATAAACACGTGCGACGACTGGCAAAGTGTGCCAGCATAACGTGAGGAGGTCTCAGTTTGAAGAAACATGTTTTTGAAATCTTAATATCTATACAAGTTCAGCATGTAGTCATTGAGGACATGTTTCTGTTTCACCTCTTTTCCAATTGTCTTGGTGTCTTTTTTACCAGGCAACGTGGTACTATTATCTGGTCTTTCAAGATAATCTTTAACTTCTTGTTTGTACTGAACTGACATGAGTTTAACTTTCCTTTTTTTAATTGCATCTCTTATCTTTTGCCTCCCAACTCCAAATTCCTTGCTTAGGTTTGATTTACATCTATAATTTTTGATCAATTTGCTCATCATTACAGGGTCACCTTTTCTTTTTTTCATCCTAATTTTAGGTTTCAGGCAATGTAAAATTGTATTATACAAAAGTAATCTTTTTCTAACTGCACTTGTTCTTTTCCTATCCAGACCAAGTTCCTGAACTTGCCTTTTGGTCTTAGAACGAGGGGTCAACTGAATAAAACTTTCCTCAGTATCCAAGTTCGAAACATCGGCATCATCATCTGTACTTCTCATCAGCTTTTTCTTTTGCGTTTGTTAATTCTCTCTATTCGTTTGTGTAATGTCTTATTATTCCTCCTTAGGTCGTCACATTTTTCTGTAAGCGTTTCGTTATTTCTCTTTCAATTCTTCGTTTCTCCGATATGCTTTTCTTAGGGACCTACGATATGTTTTTCTAAACCTATCTTTCTTTAGTATCGGCAACTTGACTTTTAGCTGTGATGTCGACTGTTCTTCTACTTCATCATCACTCTGCCTATTGTTTGTCTGCCTGTGCCTCCAATAAAACCTTTTTTGATTTCTGTCGCAATTCTTCTCTTCTATTGTTCAACGCTTCTCGTGAAAGCTGGCTAGATGGAATATATGAATCTCTTTTTCGCTTTGCTTCTTTTCCCAGATATTTCTCTTTATTTTTCTCCTTTTGACGCTCCCTGTAATTTCTCTGCCGCTCAGCATTACTAAGGGCCATCTAAAAACAATATGAAGCAAGCAAACTAAAATTAATGTTTCCAAAATATGTTTAATTAATTATATTTTCCAAAGAAACTCTAAAAAGCATTTACAGTTTCTAAAATTGAAATGTGATAAAAAAGATTAAAATTTATAACCTCCGTTACAAAATATATAACCTCCGTTATTAGGAATAAGTGTAAATTCTTTTACTTGAGGACAATTTTAGATTATAAGCCACTAGAAAACATACTTTATTCTTAGAAAATATATGAAACAATTGTCTTCATCTGTTTTTAAAATAATTACGGAAGAAATCAAAAATATATTTTTTTTCTAACCTCCGTTACGAATATTCAAAATAAACCTTGTATAGTTAACAGGTTTTTGGGTATTTTGTAAAGTGGCCTATCACACATCAACATAAAACGAAAGAAAACTTGTATATATTCTATAAAAAAAATCGTTTAAAACACAAAAATGCCTTTTTTGTAAGGGAAAATAACCTCCGTAACATCGCTTAGAATTCCCTTATATGATTTCCCTATACATCGCGCGAAGTTGATTAACAGGCAATGTACAAGCACTTATACGTAATCTATAATAATTGAGATACCTACATGAAACTTATTATCATTTATATCCGTGATTTGCATAAATACTTCACATGAACATCTTTTCAGTGCAATATTTTTTTCAAAATACCTTTAAAATTTGCTTCAAAACCAAGCTAATTTCTTTTCCATTTTGTCGTCTGCTTTAAAAATTAAACTTCCGGTGGTATCTTGTGACTCTAAACACCAGCTATATTGCACCCGTGACATTTTCTACCTTTTTGTTAGGGAGGTTAGGAGTTACGGAGGTTAGAACCATTTAGAATTGTTTTATTTCTTTATTCTTGATAGCTTTCTTACCTTTGTATTTTGTGTGTTAGAAATAATGCCTGTTGGTGTCATTCAACTGCCACGAAAACGTACGATACATATTAGCCTCTGTTTCTTCACAATCACCGTTATGTAGGTTAGGTTCTTTAGATGATTATATAATGATTATATCATCATAAAATTCTCGATTTTATTGATTTTTTTAAAAAGGTTTTATTAGAATGTCTGAAAATTTTAGTTTCTAACTAGGGATTGGTATGTATTATAAACAAAAACACAAATTTGGATGTTTAAATGATATATTTTATCATCCTTATAACAATCTAGGCACTGTTACGGTAGGTTAGATGAAATATAGCCACAACGATTATTAAAGTTTTGTAAAAAATTGATTGTTTATTTGACAAACAGGGGGTAATTTATATGTTTGTATGATGTTTCTTCAGGAATTAGGAACGTTATTTGTTTATTTGTATCAAATTGGGCCAGGCACATTCACAGACAAGTTAGAAAATGGCGACATCGCAATTCACAAGATTGGCTTTCTTTTTTGTCAATACTCGAAAAAATACAATGAAAAAAAATTAAAAACTTTTGTTTTTTGTTGTGCCAAATCGTCTTTACTTAAAATGTTCATGAATAAATTGAATGTCATTAATCAAATCCTTAGAATTTCTTGGGCGACGGTAGCGTTTTCCATTTGGATGAATTATACGGAAATAACTGTTTAGCTTATATTGATGAAAATAAACCAAACAAGATATTGTCTTTAAAAAACCGCTTAAAAAAAACAATACACTTCTTTGTGTGTTGAAAAATTAGATGGAAGCTAATAATAACAGCAGTTTACCATGCGCAATCCAGATATTCTTTATAGTAGGGGGAGGGGGTCCGAGGGATAATTTTGTTTTCCAGGGGTGTCCGATGTCTATCTTCGGGAATTTTACTATGAGAATTTAATAAATTTGAATTTCCAGGGAGAGACCCCCCCCCCCCCCAATAGATCCGTGCATGATTCCCTTAGTTCTAGGGTCAGAATGATACATTTACATTAGAGAAGTTGTGTATATGGAATTTTTAGCCCTGTCTAAGCGTCTAGTCGTCTTAAACGCAAATCTTCGAATTAATTTGTATTTTTGTGTCATGAAATCTAAAACTGACTGGGAAAAGGGACCTAACTACTATGGAATTATAATTACTAGAGTAACCGCTTAGAAAAGCGTTTTAAATCTATGCGCATGTGCATTATTTAGGAAGGCACTCTATATTATCGACAAAATATATGGTTTTAATACTATTAGATACATAAATTGGTAAGTAGGTTTCTGTTCATTTTTCTCAAGAGTAATGCATCATTGGGATCTGAAAATATTTTGAACAAAATTTTAATGCATTTCATTGTCGGCTAAACTATGCTGTATTGTAGTAAGCTAGTAAGTCTATGTGGAATTAATATAAATGGGAGTTAAGAAGGTCAGTGATAGATGTCTATGAACTATGTATTTTCAATGTTATACACATATAAACATGTAAACTTATTTGTCATTAACCGAAAGAAGCAAACGTATTTAGCGTAAAATAGTGGCATATATATATATAAACATGTATAACAAACCGAAAGTACATTGAGTTTATAGTCAGCACAATTAAAAAAATACACTCAGTTAGTTCTTAAGGCAGATCTCTCTATTTGTATATCATTATGTATCTTTCAGTTAAAGAGAGAGTCCCCTATACTGAAAATGAATTCTTTAGTTAGATCGAGTTCCTTATGTCATGAGTCTAGTCTATTCGTACCTAGTGTGATTGAGAACCTCTAAATTGGCTTCTCTCTCTTATTGCAGCAATTAGCTATGTTTTCAAATTCTAGATCTACATCTATAAAATTGATAGAAATGCGCTATGTTATAACATAGAGATAAAACATCTGAGTAACAGCAAGCATTTGGGGTCAAACTAAAATTACTGTTTGTTTGGAATTGCCTCCCGCCTCATTAAAATACCATCCGCTGAAAAAAAATTATAAGCAAACAATAAAGAACATTTTTTTATTGTTTTCTTTTCGTCATACATTGTTTACATGTTCGTACGTTCGTATTTGTTTTAAAATCGGGTTTGAAATTTTACTTTCTTCTGTTTATTAAGATTTTTTTATGTTTTAAATAAATTTTTAACTATGCAAACTTTTTCCCATCCCTCCTTCCTGGGACTGAAAACCCCAAGGCGGCAATTCCAAACAAACAAATTTTAAGGATGGCCTGAATAAGTATAAAATAATACATATGTGTGTGTATATCAAATAACTTAAACTACAGGTTATAAAATGCACATCTATGAAAAAAAATAAACGGTGTCTTTGTTTTTTTAATATTATACAGATCTGAAATCATGGGTGATAAATTTGGATCGTATAAATATCCATTTTTTGGTCTCGATAAGTCAACGGAAAATTACCTTCGTCTTTGTCGTCTGATTACAACGATTTGTGGTCCCTTACTGAGGGACATACTAAGTCGCAACATTACACCTGCCATCCTAAGAAATGAGTTCGATATAAACAGGACAAAGCTTGAAAAACTTATGAATAAAATACAGAAGGAACAGTTTTATCTGAATGCTAGAAACAATCCAATATCTCCAAAAGACTTAGATACGTCCGTTCTTTACATGCTATTACGGAACATTTGCCCAAACATTCCTAAACCTAAGACTGGTTGGGGAAAGCCTCCACAAAAAGGCGATAACAGCATTTCAGCTTGTATTGAGAGAATACGACAAATAAGGAATAACATACAAGCTCATTCTACAAGTGGTAAAGTGGATGACAAAGATTTTCAAAACTATTGGGATGAGCTTGAGAAGTCTATTATTGAAACGGAGAAGGGTTTGACTGGTGATGTCGTGTATGAAGATGGAATACGTAAGATAAAAGATATGACAATCACTGGTGCTGACGCTGAAAAGTACAAACGTGAATTTCAACTATCAGAAGGTGAGAGCATTATATAGAACAGTCTTATTATGAATAGCAATATAAAATATACCTGCATAGTATATTCATGCATCGCTTTTTATAATCATCATGATCATATATTAAAATGTTTTTGTTTTGGGACCCCAAGAGTTTATGTTACCGTTTATAATGTACCATATGTGGAATATCGCATGAGTTGAACAGACTGTAATAGTGATTGTTTCCTCACAAAGAGCTTGCTGCAAAATGTAGATCTACGGAAAAATGATTCGGGTCCGTAGGACATGGTAGGACACCGTTAGAACTTTCTATCTATATAGATTCGGGTTGACACGCCGTGAAATCCATTAGACATTTAACAGCTTATTTACTTCCAATAAATATGTACTGAAAATATGTGAAACATCGCCATCAGCTCCGTAAAATGAAGACGTGTGGTTTGTTTATGTAAATGTAAAAAACTGTGTGTAAAATGGCGTCTCGATCTGCACGTGAAAATTTTATTTAAGCGTGTTTGAGAGAAAGCCAGCGACAAGTAAAGCGTCAACATCAATAGTAAATAGTGTCTTATGAATGTTGAGGTAAATTGATGTCCCTACAGACAGAGTGAGTTACAAAACTAGAGCCGAGCTCTTTGCAACGAGGAGGTCTTCCGTTGCAGCTTCGTGTCGAAAAAGGTTGTCAATATGATAATAGTCATAATGTTATATACTAGTGCTTATAAATGAGTAACTAGATATCATGCATCAGCCCCTTATTGAAGAGGCCAGTAATTCCAATCCAGTAATAATTCGGTTACGGAAAAACATGTAGTTTCTGACAGTGAATTAATGGTTAAAAATGTGTGCGAAATACATGTATCAAGATCGAATTTATCAACAACTGCTAAACAGCAAATGCCATATTAATAATAATACATTTTTTTGCCGCAAAGAGATTGACTGATCAAAATATTTTAGATCCAATTTATGATTTATCTGTTATTATTATTTCACAACTATATATCATTGGGATCTTGAACTTCTAAATAGCAAAATATTGAAAAGCACTTTGCGTAACTATTCACTGAAAAAAAAAATAGTTCAAGGTCACAGCACACCTCTTACTTTTTCTGGTGAAACTAAAACCGGATTTGACACATGAAGGAGACAACATAGAATAGACATGTCTACTGTGATCTTGACCTTTAAATTATAAACTATGTTTAAGATCACATAAACGACAAGCACTGTTTGTGTGAAGCATGGTCTAGATTTTTGCAATGAGAGAGAACACACGGTCGAGACTATAGTGTATTAAGTTATATGCTATGACATTGACTCTCTACCTAGATATTTTAGGCCCTTTCGCAAAAACAATCTGAGTTATACTGCAATGAACCTGACATCATTTAAATAGTGTCCCTCTCAAAGGAGCCAGCCGCTTAAATAATGGACATAAGAATGAAAAGCTTTGCATGCAACTTTGTTTTTATTCTTAAATTTTGACTAAGAATTTATTGAAACTTTACACAGTGGTCTGTGGTGTGACCATGTAATTTAAAAAGTACATGTATCTTGATTCAAGGTCACTGTACCTTTTTTACTTACAAGCACTTTTTATAGTTATATATGAGCGAGACAGAATCATCGGAAAAAATATAATTAAGGTTAGACAAGGATTTTTCACACAGGTCTAATATGACCCTGACATTTGACCCAGAAACTTTGTTTAAGGTCACTGGACACCCTTTAGCTTAAGGCTCTCTGTATCTGAAGTATTAGAGGTACATGTAATTAAGTTACATAAATGTGGGAGCAAGATTCAGCCAACTTCGGAGAATATATGGTCTGGACACCTGACCTTCACCTTTTACCTAAAAACTTGGTTTAATGTCACTACACACTCTTTTTTTCAAAGGCACTCTGTGGATGAAGTATTAGAATTACATGCGAGTAAGTTTAATGTAGGCAGACTCAATTACAAAGAAATTATACTTAGAAAAGTAATTCGGACGAACAGAGAGCCACGAACAGGGGGACATTCTGATCATTATACGGCGTCATCAGAGTGGGACGTCGACCCTAATTATACATGTATATGAATAGATATTATCATAAATTATGATTTGTACCCATTGCCATGTAAGAAGGGGAAATAACCAAGTGTTCTGTCCACAAGTAACCGAGTAACAAACGACTTGGATAAACGTATTTTTGCATTGTTATCTAATACATAATGTATAATGCTGCATTTGTGTTTTAGGAAAGTATCAAATGCAAGTAATAATCTGTTTTGAAAATATGTGGTCACAATTTATCTATGTAAATGTAGCTTGTACACTGATCCTGGACATATTTTAATAAATTTTCGAATTTTCGGCGATGTTTGATACTGGTTGACGTCCATGCGCGGATCTAGAGGGGGCGGATGGTTGGGTAACTAAAAAAATTCAAACAAACTTATTAAATTGACCTAGAAAATTTACTAATCATACATGTACATGTAGGCTTTGGGCACACACTGGCAAACATTATCCCACGGACCCCTTCCCCACCCATTAAGCGTCCGGAAAAAAATCTGGAACCGCGAATAACGTCGATTTTTACTATGCCCTGTCCTGAAGGATCAAGGGACTCCATTACTATGTGATTTTGTTTAGTTTTAAGTTTTAAAAGTTTTAAAAATTTGAAGCATGTAGTTGATCCCGTGTTTTACATTTATTACGCGATTTCCGCGTTCGCTCATTTTGCGGAAGAAGTAAAAGCGCTGACCAGACAGCATACACACACATCAAAGTAATTTGGTGAAAAAAATATCAACCATTCGAGTGGGCGTGCACTGCATACGCAAAAGTTCGATTTGTAAAGTTCGCCCGAATGAAAATCTCCGCAAAGTACAGATTTGTATAGCATTTTCATTCATATGAAAGCTACTCTATCTTCTACTGCCCGAATCTAAACATTTTTTTTAACAGATCTTTTACTCTTCGAATATCAACAAAACTTGTTTAAAATTCACACGTTCCCATGGAAATGAAATATATAAACAGTAATAGCAATGAGTTTGCTTCTACAATCGAACGACCATACAGAAAAACTACAAAAGCGATCATGTTACCGTTTCTCTTTTACGTCCTGAATCTAAACATAATCTTTTTAAAAATTCACTTTTTTAAAATAATCTCTGAATCCTTCAATTCCGGACATCGATAAGCGAGTTTTTTTTTAATCGTGCCAGCCCCTCTCGTATAAATGTAACATTGCAACACGGAACATTGGTTTTAAATTGCGCTACAATAAACGCTGGAATGTATTTTTAAAAAAATTCTCCATGTTGGATCCTGTTCAATTAATGCTTTCAAATTCTATTTTGCTCTCTCTCTCTCTCTCTCTCTCTCTCTCTCTCTCTCTCTCTCTCTCATTTTTGTACAACATAAGAATACTTGTAACATTTTATACACTTATTTGTGTTCGCCAAATATTAATTCATAAGACATGTTGATCTGGCAGATTGTGAATGTCGTCTAAAAAGTGTTGAAGTCTGTCCTGTGAATGCATTAAAATCTCAGCAGTAATTAACGGAGATAATTATGGGTAAATATATTAATCTTTAAGTTGAAACGCTTGTCGATTTTACATGAACCGGCCAAAATTTCGGCGTTATACTGTATTTAATCAATAAACATGCACATGTGCGATAGGGTAGAAACACACGAAGCCTGACGTGTGTATTAGACTACCACAGATCGCTTGTCCACTCGCGCGGGATTTACAAAGGATGGATTATGTAAAGGTATACACAAATCACAGTGGCTGTGTTGGGTTTAAAATGTTTACAGTTTTATTAAATGTTTTATTTTAAACAATATAAATATTTCATGACATCGATAATATCTCAAAGAACACCTTTTATTAAAAGAGTTGAAACTAAAACAGATTTCATCATTAACAGGTTTATTTTTGTTGTTGTTGATCTCAAACATTATTTCTACAGTTTTTAGAACATTTTAGACTTACAAACCCACCACTGATAGATATGTCTGACTATGCTTAACATGGGATTAATAATGCTTTTACTAATTCTCAATTTACACTCTATCGTTTTAAATCAATTTAATGATAAATAAACTTTTAAATGTAATCGACATTCAAACAATTCTTTGTGTTTGCAATTTAATAAAACCATGTATGTAAGACGCAAGTCTTGTGTATTAGATCACCGCTGACCACTAGGTAGTCCAGCCGCGACCGATCTCCTCGGCCGCGGGTAAGGGGTGAGTTGCGTAATGACACACACAACTAAGGGTTTATTCCCCGAACGGCTACTCGCCAAAACAAACACCTAATTATTTTAGGCAATTATGGGGTCCTCTCAAGGGGCACAGGTAGAATTTACCTGTGTTTACCTGGATTTCTATAATCAGTGAAAATATTGTGAATTCATTAGAAATGAATACATTTCTCTATAAATTTAATCATAGGTTTTTTTTTTAACCACAACAATAATGCAGTTTTCAGTTATTTTTCTAATTCAAAAAGCATTGTTCAACAACATGTGTATTGTGTTATTTAGTAACTTTATTAACCTTTTTAAATTGAAAATGCTCTAGTACAATTCTTGGTTCTTATACATGTATATATTTTATAATTTCTATTACTCTGATTAACGTATCGGAATCATTTCCCTTAATCAACACCTCCACCCTACCCCAAAACCATTAACAAAAAGTGAATTAATGTATATTTAATCGAACACGTGGAAATTTATGAAAATTGTAACATACTACGAATTAATTTGTATTAATATAAAACTTTGCCAGTGAAATTTAGCCCCATTTCGTAAACTTTACATATACATCTTTAAAACTTTCTGGAATCATTCGCTCTTTGTGAAGAAATACCCCACTCTTTTGAAGTTTGTATGTTTTGTTGATAAATAAAAAAATCTTGAGAAAAATAATCTGCAACATTGACATTAGAAGGATAACATACATATTTTGCAATGTACAGAAAAAAACCCAACTAACTGGCAAGTTTTCCTTTAAAAAGTCATCAACAGCTGTGACCTAATAGCTACGAATTAATTTCCATTGATATAAAACTTCACAAGCAAAAATCTCTTACATTTATAGATTTAAAAACGATGACAATTTATTTGTTATTTCTATTTTTATGTTTTTTATCATCATAAAATTACATTAAATTTCATTATGAAAAAAGCACAAATGATATCACAGATTTAAATTTTTTTTCTTTAGGATTATCAATTCAAATTTTTTCATATATATTTGCATCTATTCTTTCATATATATAGATTGTTTGTTTCATTTAACAATAAACACTAGATTTAGAATGTTTTTGGATAAGCATCTAACTATTTTTAATATCAACTATACTATCTAATCAATTACAGAAAATTAGGGTAGTATTAATCAAATACAGTTAGTAAGTTAATTTAATACTACTGCATTTAAACAGGAGAAGAATATCTTAGTATAAGAACTTCTGTCTCTTCATTTTGAGTTCCTTTATTATATTATTAATGATATTAATTCAACAGATGGTGAAAATAAAAATAAATACCGGTAACCAACTCTTATACTGCCCAGGTGAACATAGGTAAACTCTACCTGTGCCCTTTAGAGGGCCCAATAATTGTCTAATTGCCTAATTGGCGAGTAGCCGTTCGGGGAACACACCCAACTAAGAACCCAGGTACATGCAGATTTGAAATGCTTGCAGTATAATTATTAAAATGCATTACATAGGTATTGTTTTTTTAGACTTAGATACCCACAATTGATATATGTCTGACGATGTTTCAGATTGGGAATTATATTGCTTTAAATTTATATTTCTTAAACACTCTATCGGTTTAATCAATTTAACGATGACTAAACTTTCATATGAAATCAAAATTGAAACAATTCTGTCTGTTTACGGCTAAACAAACCCATACAAGTAAGATGCAGATCTTTTGTATTAGATAACCGCTGACCGCTAGGTAGTCCGACCGCGACCGATTTCCTCGACTGCGGGCGAGGGATGCGTTACGTAATGACACACACAACTTAGAATCCAGGTAGATTTGATATGCTTGCAGTAAAATGACTAAAATATATTTCATAGAAGTTATTTTTTAAAATCCAGTTTATGTATTTCGCTAGAAAAGAAAAAAAAATGTTTAAATATATTTTCTCATTCTCGTTTTTCTTAAGGATTCTCCACTAGAAGACCTAAATAGAAATGGCCAAATATAAAACCAAGAAAAACATGTATACTTTTAAAAAAAAAAACTTTCTCTAATGAATTAAATCATTCCGTATAAGCTGGTACACTTTCAGTTGCTAATTTATGTCAGTTGTGCGCACAAAGACTATTTGTTTACTTGCAAAATGAAAACGAGGTACATGTTAACATGACAAGCTTTTTACACTCATATTACGCAATACCGATACAAAATAATTTTGTAACGACATTAATAACATCATAATAAACAACTTTTCCCGTCTAGAAGAAAAATAAGAATAATAGGAAACATAATCAGTACAAGGTCTTCCGTTTTTAACGGAAGACCTTGATAAGGTTAATCACAGATCAGTCCAAATTTAACAAGTTTTCGCCGTAAATTGAAAATTTTTTGTGTGTTTAATGACACACTTGTAATATTTAGTAAGTGTGGCAATGATCGATTGAAGTTCAATAAAATGCAATTTATGCAATATATTTTGTCAGTATCTTTTGTGAATATTATTCTTTGGAATTATCTACAACAAAATGAACAAAAAAAAAAGTGATGCGTAAAAATGATTGAATTTATCGATGTAGCACTATGCTGAAAAATGAAATGGAGATCCTGTTTAAAATACATGTATCTATGGAAAACAGTGTGTTTTTTGTGTACACCATAAAAAACCAAAAGCGATTATTGTGAGAACACTTGGTCAACTATTGCAGTGATTTTATTTTAGATTTTGCAGTCCTGATACAAAGTTAAACGTCACAACTGGCAGTTGGTGAATAAATTATCAATACCGCGTAAGAGTGGGCGGGTACCAAATCGACCAATTAAAACGCTTCTTTTATAAACTGCAACACGTGATTCGACCTGTTTAAATGTTACATCAAATAGAGTCATCACTCAACGCATCGCCTCATCGGCCGAAGTGTATACATACATGCCAGATTTGCGATAAGAGTAACTGGACTTTGCTTTGTCTTGATACAATTGGTGCAGGAAATTCATCGTACAGCATTCTTATTTGATCGATGCCACGACAAAAAAGTTTATCGAAGCCTCTGTTATTCGAAAACATTTAGAATACTATTTGAAATGCATGTTTAGTGTTGAAATCCACAGTTAGGCTCAGGTTAGCTTACTGATCTTGATATATATGATTTTGTTTTCGTTTTCATCAATAGTTAATGCACATTTCCAAAAACTGGCTCCTCCTTTTTGTAAGGGAATAAAGAGCTCCTAAACCATAGCATGTTTTCTTAACTATAAGTAATTAATTTGTTTACAGCTCTTAAATCTGAAGGAATGGCTTTGAAGAATCAAAACAGTTAATATCAATAATTATTACAATTATGGTTGATTTATATTAAAACATAAATATCTAAGGAAAATTACCCGAGGTTGGTAAGCAAAATGCATAAACATTTTACGCCCTTATGTTTCTTAATTTAGCTACAAGTGCAATTGATGAAGCAATGGTTTTTTAAAAAGATCATATTGGAGTGCACTAATCAAATTATAAAATGAAAGGATGTTTTAGGTAAGCAAAGAAAAGCAGAATTATTCCTGATCAAAAATACATGAAATACTTGCAAATCGGTTTTTATTTTTTCTTATTTTTTGGATAGGTATATGATCATAGTGGTAAACGACTGTAGTCCATTACTTCTGGACGTTATTGGAGGTAAAAAAAAAACCAAAAACATTGTTCTGCTTTTATTATGATTTAAAAAAATGTTAATATAAAATATTAAGGGCAATCAAGCGATCCTTGAAGTAAAACAAAACTTATTCTTATTTTATTTATGGTGAAATGTATTAGATATCTCATTTATATTTTCCTGTTACAATCTTATCTTCTTAACAATATTCATCCGTAACAGCCGGTCATCACGGAAAGCAAGCAACAAGCTGATTTTTCTTTTTTACTTTTGTTGCTTTTGTAACATCGAAATGAGAATGTTACGTTTGATTTTGATGAAGTCTGATAAAAGTATAAAGTTTTATTGCGAAAATTGTCCAAGACCAAATATTAATTATGAAGACAAAATTTTCTATATCAAATGACATCACATCATTCTTGAAACGATTAAAAGATTTCTGTTTAAATTTTATTTAAACTGAGTTAAAAATTACTTCAAATAGGCTTTGGAATATCAAAATCTGCATCAAAAGAAATTTTGGTTGAACTATTTATAATGCAACTACATTTTATAAATCCATTATAATTCAGTTACTATAGTTTGTCCCTAGATATTTATGCTGCAGATTTGGAGGATTTTTAATCATAAATTAATACACATACCTTTGAAAGATTAGTGCAATTGAAATAAATGAAAATATCCAAGATAACTTCATTCACACATTATCTTATCATTTTTTCACTTGGAAAAAATCACAGCATCGAAAAAAGATTTGTTACGGGGATTTATAAAGGGAAATGTTGACTTCTTTTTTCCATTCAGAAGTCACTCGGAATACCTAGTACAATTTTTCATCGTTATTATCCAGGTCTGTTGCAATACAAAATCCCCGTAGACATCACATTTTTAGATAAGGTAGAGGGGGCGTTTCAAACGCGAAATCTTCGAAATTTTTCATACTTTTGAATGAACATCGTTTGAACATGGGGGTAATTACATGTATAACTAGAGGTACTGTGAGCAAGCTCACAAATGATACCCCCTGCCCCCTGCGCTAAGAAAATACAATAACTCAACTATTAGTGGATGCACCAGTTTTCTTATATTGACCTTGAACAGGCAAAAATGACCAAAGCTCAGGTCACAAGCAATCTTTGTGTCAAATTTTAGCTTCTAATCATTTTCCATTACAAGATCTGGCATAGACGGGAAATATACAATTTTTCAACAATGAATTTGAACATGCACAACTGATCCTGGGTCAAGTTCATGACACACCCTCAGTTCATAAGCAATCTTTATGTGAAGTAGGAACGTCCAATGTTTCTCCATAAGAAAGGTATAGACCAGACACAAATTATGAACTTTTTCTTTTCAATGACCTTGAACTTGCTCTGATGTAAAATGTTATTTCAAATCTCACTTGAGAGTATACACTCCGGCCGATATAACATTGTGAAAAAAGAAGAAAAATTTCCTTAAAAGCAAGTACAGGCATATGTAGTTTAAAGTCACAGATTGTTCTTCGCTCATCAAATAACGTTATTCGGTTTATTTTGAAAAATTCAGAAACTGTTTAGTGAACAAATATATTTTACATAACTGCTCACGATGTACTATACATGCTATACGTGGAATATCGCATGAGTTGAACAGACTGACAGTGTAATAGTGCCAATTTTTTTTTCTCACAAAAAGCTTGCTGAAAATTGTAGATCCATGGGTTGAAACGCCTTGAAATCAATTCCACGTTTTACAGCCTAAGTCTTCAATTATTTACTTACAATAAATCTGTTATAGAAATACGTAGTCTCCAGCTCCGTAAAATGAAGAAGTGTGGTTTGTTTATATACATGTATATCGAACTCTGTAAAATGGCGACTCGATCTGCTCGTGAATTAAAGAATCCGAGACTGATTAATGGGGTTTATCCACTATGGATAAACCTGGTTATTTCGTGCAACTTATTTCATCAGGCTCAGTCTCCCTAATTGTCAATTTTCTCGAACAGCGCATGTCTTCTAGAAAATTCCTTTCTATTCCGGTTTTTGATCAAAGTAGACGTAGTAAAATTTTAAGAAATTTTAAGAAGTGTAATCGTTCGGCATTCGTATTGTTTCAACCACAATTGCAATTGTGCTGAGAGCATCACGAGCTTCAAAGGCTCGTAGTCCTTATGCTGGGAAATCTGTGTCAAATACGGTTCCAGGAAAACAAAGGGCAGCAGGACCAAGGAATCCACGACCACGTGCAGATCCTAATGCCGCCATTACTACCCCGTCGGCGATCGCCCAGGGACTTGTGGACATTGGACAAGTTACTGCATCAGCGCCGATCATTCTAGATGCACCATCTCTTCCTGTGACCAGCCCATCATCTGTGAACATCCCACAGCAAATTCCGGACGTTGGGACGTCGCAAAGTGGAAATAGTCAAGGTATAGAACACTTTGATCATCTCAATCAGGTACCAAATTCATTCGTTAGTGCTGTTTCACCATTGGCGATTCATTTACCTCAAAAGGTGAAAGATAAAATATTCAACAATCAGTTTGTAAATGTTGAATTAGATAGGGTAATCAGGTCAAATAAGGTAACATTGAAAGAAATGCAGTCAGGTTCTCTTGCATTTATTGTAAAAGCATTGCCAGCTGGTATGGCCTTTTGTTCAAGAATTTATGGCAGGAGTTAAAAAATCTTATTATTTTGTGAGAGTTTCGGAGGAGATAAGGTTAGATTTAGAAATGTGGGTACAGTTCCTAAGTCAATTTAATGGTAGAACATGTTTTGTATGGCAAGAAGGTGATGTACTGCAATTTTATTCAGATAGTTCTGGTTCTCATGGTTGTGGGGTTGTTTTTGGTAAGCATTGGAGTTGCTTCAGTTGGCCTGTTACGTGGCAAGATGAAGTGTACAGAGATAGATATAACCTTTTTAGAGCTTGTACCTATTGTCTTAGGAGTATTGATTTGGGCAGAAAGTTTAAAAATAAGAAACTACTTTTGCATATTGACAATTTTTCTTTGGTATACATTGTTAATCACAAATCTTAAAAAACACCAGAATTATGAAACTTGTTAAGCTGTTAGTACTGCACACACTCAAGTATAATATAAAGATAAGGACCCAGCATATTCCAAATATTAAAAATCAAATTGCAGATGCTATTTCTCGGTTTCAGTGGACCAGGTTTCGTCAGTTGGCTCCTGTGGCAGATCTTTATCCATCAAAGGTACCTACTCTGTTCTGGAAAACTATTCAGAGACTATAGACAGGCAACTGCAGGCCAGTTTATCAATGAATACAGCTAGTGTGTATTGTCAAGGTTTACAAAGTTTTTTTCAACTTTAGGCATCAGTTTTCATATTAACAATGCTGGCTTCCACGTGTTGATTCACATTATTAATTACATAGCTTCTTTGTCAGAGAGTGGAATAGCATTTTCTTCTGCTAAGTGCTATTTAGCAGGACGTAGTTATGTAGTTAACATAAATGGTTGGCAGAATCCATTGGATTCATTTATTCTAAAGAAATTATTGGCTGGGTACAAGAAATCTATGGTTTCACGTGATCTTAGGAAGCCCATATCAATACCGATGCTTAGTTATATTGTCAGTGTCTTACCACATTCGTGTTCTTCTCAATTTGAGGCAGCTCTATTTCAAGCTGCTTTCACATTAGCCTTTTTTGCATTACTTAGGGTTAATGAAGTGGTGGCTTTAGGCGCTGACTATGTATCAGTGTCTGGGGATGCTATTATGGTTTTTATTAAAACATCTAAGACAGACCAATCTGGCTCTGGCGCATTTGTGCAAGTTAAAAAATCAAAGGATACAGTACTGTTGTTTCAATCTTTGCAAAAGTTTTCAGCATTACATACTGATAAAAAAGGGCATTCTATTTTACTCATTTAAACTATAAACCCTTGACCCAATACCAGTTTTCATCAATGTTGCACAAAGCTTTGCAGTTTTTAGGTATTCAACCTTCTGTTTTCAAAACCCATTCATTTCGCATTGGGGGTGCAACTTATTTGTACATGAAAGGGTTCTCAGATGAACATATTAAGCACATAGGTAGATGGCAGTCAGCAGCTTACGAATCTTACATTAGACCATTTCAAATTTCAATTCCATGGTGCTTACTTATGCAAGTTAACTCACCTATAATAATTTTGTTTAGATTCCATTTGAATCATAGACTCCTCAATTATTCATTGGGCCCATGTATATGCAAAGAACTTGACCAGCTTGGTCAGCAATCTAGAATCCTGTGGCATGAAATTCGGGGTATTGTATGGAAGCAGCTATATCCAACAATTCCATTTTTGTTAGTGAATAATGAACCACCGAGTATATTGATTCTTCATTGTGGGGGAAACAATATTGGCCAGCCACACAATACTTTGAAAGGTTTGCAAAAGTTTTTCAAGCTAACTTTAGCAAATATTGCTCATATTTTGCCTCGAACAAACTGGGTCAACTGCCTTGCCGATAGTGAAGGTCAGAGATGAAGACGTAGGATTAATAGTGCATGTGCTACATTTGTAATTGAAAAGCTTAAATCAATTCAAAGGCCAGGTGCTTCAATTAGCTACCCAGATATTAAGTCTGTTTAGACAAAATGATGTTCATTGTCTAACTTGGGCAACAGTATATTTATCAACACCTTAAGAAATGTCCTAGATCATTTCATCAATTGTAAATTTGCTTCCCAAAGATTCCCCTAGTGCTTGTCATGTGCCTAATTTGGCACAATTGTATTAGTGGCATCTTCAAAGAAGTTGCTGTTATTAACCTGATTCTGTGAGTTTATTAGGCGCGATCTGCGTCTTAGTACATTTTTGATGTGGCACGATCTGCATCTTACTACATATTTGTTATGGCGCCATTTGCGTCTTAGTACATTTTTGATGTGGCGCGATCTGCGTCTTAGTTCATTTTTTTGATGCGGCGCGATCTGCGTCAAAAATACATTGTTGATTTGGCGCGATTTGCGTCTAAGTACATTTTTGATGTGACGCGATCTGCGTCTTTTAGTACATTTTTGATGTGGCGCAATCTGCATCAAAATACATCTTTATGGCGCGATCTGCGTCTTATTACATTTTCTATATGGCGCGATATGCGTCCTAGTACAGTTTTGATATGGCACAATCTGCGTATCGCAGCTGAAAGCTCAAGTGAGCTTTTCTGATCACCCGTTGTCCGTCGTCCGTCTGTCCGTCTGTCTGTCTGTCTGTCTGTCTGACCGTCTGTAAACTTTTTACATTTTGAACTTCCTCTCTAAAACCACTCGGCCAAATTCAACCAAATTTAGCACAAAGCATTCTTATAAGAAGGTGAATATAAATTGCAAAAATAAAAGGCTCGAAACTGTAAAAAAGGGGGGTGCATTTTAAAAAATCTTCTTCTCAAGAACTACTGAGTTAATCGTAATGTAATTTAGCATAAATCATCCTTATGGAAAGGAAAATTTAAATTGCAAAAATTAAGGGTTAATTATGTTCCAAATTTGAGCTAATTACGAAAATACTATTAAAGCGGGCTCGTTATTCCATATCTCGTAGACTGGCAATTTCGTACGATATAGACTGGTCCTCTGACAGGCATTGCCAGTCCATCAACCAGTCTATCGTTTGATGGAGACAGAGGACCAGTCTACCGTATCTCGAGGTTCTATGTTTGAAGCAGCCGTTTTGGATAATCTTTATCATTATGTTTGTTGTGCAACAGTTCACGTGCGAATATAATCTATGAAACATAGAAGATATATTGGTGAAGTAAATTGAGGTTAAATATTTCAACGCAATGTCATTTTCACTTGTGACGGTGGATTTAGCTTATTTTGATTTTCGTTTCATTTTGTTTTTTAACTTGGGGAACGATTGCCTGTATTCAGTATTCTGGTATTTGGAATTTTTACGTAACGAATCAAACATAGACTTCGGTAAATAGGCAGCTGATTGTTTACCTAATAAATAATAAAACCTGATACATTACCAACGTATTTATAAAAGACATTTCATTCACATTGGTAATTCGGTATGATCTCTGAGCAATCGTTGGAGTCGCAATGGTGATTAATTCAATGTGTTTTGTTAAAATGCTTAGCATTTTCTCGAGTATATTCATTTTAAACAGACATTATTTTCGTTGATGGCGATATGTAGGTGTATGTATGATTTTATTACATTTCTTGTTGATTTTACAATTAGTTGGTAACTTGTAATTAGTTAATAACTCTGCTAAATTAATGCAAAACCGTTTGTTTACAGTTATCTTCAAAATTAAAAAGATCCTCCACCTAACTGTTCTAATTGGGTCATAGGGTAGGACTAATGCCCCCAAAATACATAGAAGTGCGTAAACTGATTTTGTGTCACTTGGCTAACTCAATTACAAAACATTTTATCCATATAATGTATGAATACATTAAAAAATAAACTTAAACAAATTGGATAAGTTTTTAAAAGTTGATTATAATTCTACGACTGACGCTGAAATGTTTGTTGATCATTAGAATTGTCTTACTAAACATTAAATACTTGTGTACAGAAAAATCAAAAGGATGATGTGCTATAACTACTTTGTGGGGTCCCTTGTCATTTGATGAATTATATGAAATCTGCAACAATTTTGGTAGTTTTCAAACGAGTAAATAAAAACAAAGTCTTTTAAACAGTTCTGACACATTATAATTATGAGGATATCTGCATTATCATTATTGTAAAGAAAATATTGCAGTAGAAAATCATCTTGGTTTGTAGCCATTTGTTGTTTTTGAGGAAAGATGAAAATAATTGATGGGCCTTAGTACAAAAGTGATACCTGTATGCCTGACAATACATTGAATTATATCGCTTTTTAACATATCACGTGACATTTTCCAGTCAAATGTTTCATCGATCAAGTGAGTAAGGTTATAAAACGTCACACAAGTTTACACCAAGTATACAATTATTTAAGGGAAGACCAATTAAGTTTTTGACTGTAGCCTTAGCGACTTTTGCCACAGAGTTCAAACACTGTGTACTGGCTTCCAGACTATCTGGCGATCCTCTGTCCGTCAATCTTTGTTAACTTTCACTTATGAGCTAAGAGCTGTGAAAATGAAATGTATCTCATCGGCATGGTATATTCATAGAGCTTAGCATCTTAAATAAAGACAAAAAAATATTCACTTAGATGTAGAAAATGAAAATTACACTAATTTAAGTTCGATTTTCTTTTCATAAATACCAATACACCAAACAAGAAATTTTGCAGGTAAATGGTAACCACCTTTTCCAGTATTTTCATCATATAAAATAGATATGTATTGCATGACCTCTGAGACAAAATATTAATGAAATAAAATGTTGGAATCCTTTAATTGTGTAAATTCAACATGTTCAAATTATGATTACACACGATAAGGTAGGCCCACAATGGGTGCTGATTTTTAAACTGATATACGTCTTAGAAAATATATGAATTTTTTTTTCTTTAAAGAGCTAATACTGTTCACATGTGTGCTAAAACTGCAGGAAATAATATACCGGTGTTATATATAATTTATATATCGCAATATATTTTTACCCCCATCCCTTTATAAAATATTGAGTCTTACATCAGAAAATTATGGTACTTAACTTTGCTAAATATTAAATTTTACTGTTCTTAATTATTTAAAGTGTTTTAAGTCAAAGTAGTTCGCTCAGGTGAGCGATGTGGCCCATGGGCCTCTTGTTTGTTTCCTTAATTTCTCGTTTCAGCGTCATGGCATGGCTCCATCCTAAAACTGGAGATCTTTCAGCTTGTTGATGTCTGATGGAGGACGTGCATGAATTCTACCTGTGTGGACACTGTTGAAATGAACTCTTGTCAGTTGTGCATAATTTTGCAGAGTATGCTGTCTCCGGGGGGTGCTGTTTTTTCTCTTGCATAAAGAGACATATTATTATGCTGACAAATAACATCGGCGCATATATTGTTTATGTTATAAATTTGATTAACATTAAAGGGCCATGACAAGCACGGCAAAAACATAATGTCTTTATTAGTATTCTTATCATTAGGTAGTTGGTGAACACAATTTTTTTTAATATTGTACAAATCAAAGGTGTCGCGAAATAACCTTTTTTTGTAACTCACTCAGTCTGTAGGAAAATTAATTCACCTCAATATTCATCCGGCAATATTTACTACTGATGTTGACACTCTAATTGCCGCTGACTTTCTCTCAAACACGCTAACCGAGCTCCAGATCAGTCCAAAAGTAAACAAGTTTGCGCTGTTAATTGTAAGTTTTGTTTATGGTTTGAAAGCACATCCACACTTCTAATTACAATTTATGTAATATTTATTGTCGGTATCTGTTGTGAATTCTTTGGAATAAACTACAACAAAATAAAGACTGCTTCAAATTAAATTGATGCGTTAAGAATGGTTGAATTCATCGATGAAGCACTATGTTGAAAAATGAAATGAGGAAACATGTTTAAAATATTTAACCTTATGGACAACAGACAGGCAACTTTTTCTCATAATAAAAATAAATACCTATACCTAATAATACACAAGGTACCCATCGCCGCCATCTTGAAAGTTGACATACTTGCGTCATAAATAGGGTAATCCCTTCCAAATATAGCACTGGTACGAATATTCAAAAGGCGTCGATTTTGAATTCTATCAACATACAAGAAGAAAGTGGATAATATAAACTTTCAATTATAACTTTTATTACACTATGTTTATATATTTACACTTGCAAATGGTTCCCCTTACATAACACTGTTTGCGCAATCCGCTGTTATTCCTGCTTAACAGCAGTCTGGGTCAAGAGGTCAAAGTAGCGCATGAATAATCTACATGTAGGTCACTACTTTTTCTACGTATTCAAACTAACCGACGCACTAAAACACACCTAATATCGTAATGAAAACATGATTTAGGCATAAAGAAAAAAAACTTATCTGTATTTTGTTATACGAAGTTTTATTCATTCATTCTCTTTGCTATATATAACATTAATTGCGGGGATAAATGATCATAGCTTAAAATTCAAATTAAGATCATGTTTATGGATCGACATCGTAAGAAAGCGTTCTTGAAAATTACAATCGCAATTTGTCAAAGTACAAGTAGTTAAATCAGTTATAGTTCATTTCTGACTAAGTCTCGGGGTCAAAATCGCAAACGCAATATCACAGACCTTTCGTGTTTAGTCCATTCACGTTCAAATTTAACTCCTTCTGCTTCTCTATCCGTTTTGTTCCGTATAAGAAATTAGAATAGCTTGTCTCTAAAATGTCTGAGGAAAATCATCATGCTCTTGAATCTGATTCTGTGATAGAATTTCATCTGAAAATGCCTCAGTACACTCTAGCTCAGCTTTCAATCGCTTTGTTTTCAAAATTCCAACCGCTCTGTGACTTCGACGGAAGTGGCACTAATCCGCCAAGCTTCAATCTTTTTTTCAATTGTACAAATGAATTTTCTTTACTGTTTCACTTTATTATGATAAAAAAGTTGTCAAAAGTAGTTGTCATATTTATTTATTAAGATTAGACAAATACTTGCAACATTGTTGAACTATTTTTTGTTACGTCATGTTTATTGAAGCGGCTTTCTAGGTCATCACAAAAAAGGAAGTATGGAGCAATGTTATCGTCATTATTTGCAACAAATGTAAATATAAGAAGTAAGGTATCATTTTTGGATGTATATCGTGATATAAATACGGGTTGGTCACGTGATCAAATCCCATAAAGCCCGAAGGGCTTTATGGAAAGATTTGATCACGTACCAACTCGTATTTATATCCCGATATACATCCAAAAATGATACCTTATTTCTTAAATAAACGTGTATATAAATGCATATATTTTGAAATATTAACACAAACACACCGTGCAGGGAAATCTCATTTACATATAGGTGAAAACTACCGTCCCCCCCCCCCTTTACCCTTTTGTCGCATATCTAAGGCAGTAGATGCAAATTGAGGGGTGATTTTTATTAATGACAGGTATGACGCGCCGTTTTGGTTGAATTGGTTGTAAGCTTAGATGTTGAATGGCCGATCGGGAGACCGTTAGGTTCGCAAAATAATTTTACCGATGAGTTTTAAGCACAAATTCCACCTGATGTGATAATTTGAAATAAATCCAAGATGGCAGCGCTTGGTATCTTGTGTACAATTGCAACTTCTCGGGCCATTCCGGCAGGCTCGGAAAAAACACCTCGAATGTATTAACAATACCGGATGTTAGAATTTCATACAAAATGGAGTCGCTTCCCATTAAAAAAAAGTATCGGCTAGACAGCCTTGTATGTTCCTTCTGTGGTATATTTTAGGGTATACATCATTGACTTTAATGAAGTCTAGCTCATATCTCATGTGTTGTATTAATGTCAAGTTTTATAAAAAAAAAAAAAAAAAGGGGGGGGGGTTGTCATGGACGCCTATTTCATACATTCGAGGTGTTTTTCCGAACCTGCCGGTGTAAAGCAGAATAATGACCCCCGTAGAATAATGACCGGGGGTCATTTTCGACGTAGAATAATGACCGGGGTGGGGGGGGGGGGGTCACTATTCTACGTAGAAAAATGACCCTTTTGCCTGAAGAATAAGTGTCATTTTCATAAAAATGAGCATACGCTACGTTAAGAAAAGTGACCCCTGTAGAATAATGACCCCCTAATTAATTCAAGATATTCAGTATCATTTGTTATTTGTGAAAAAAAAGTCTTTACAATATTGTAATTTTCACTTCAGTTAACAGAAAGTAACATTCTACGGGGGTCAGTATTCTTCTTTACACCGGAAAGGCCCGAGAAGTTGCAAATGACCTTGTGTATTATCAGCTATAGGGTATTTATTTTTAATATGAGAAAAAATATATAGCGTCAGATGTCTGTGGGAAAACAGTATGTTTCTGTTTTCACTGTAATAAAAAACAAGAAGCGATTATTGTGAGAACTCTGGGTCAACTTTTGCAGTGATTTAGTTTTTGCAGTCCTGATACAGAGATAAACGTTGCAGCTGGCAGTTGGTCAATAAAATATCAATACCGCGTTAAGAGTGGACGGGTACCAAATTGGCCAATTAAAATGCGTTTTTTTTAAACTGCAACTCGTGATGCGACCTGTTTATCTCTTACATCAAATAGTGACGTCACTCAACGCATCGCTATATCGGCTGAGGTGTATACTTTCAAGCGAGTTTTTCGATAACTTTCTTTAGGATTATCCTACCGTTCAGAGTTGTATGGAGAACCTACTAGTTGCTTGCTTTGAGATTGCGTCAAGCTTTAGGATATTACCGGTCAGGGAGAAAAATTATCATCCGGCGAGTTATTAGATGCATATATCTCTAGATATTAATTTCATTGTTTAATTGATGAAATTATTTATGAATTGTCGTTTTGAATTCAAAATCAGCACTCTTCTTCAAGGATAAAAATGTTTGAAGTAGCAGCTATAAACAGACTGTTTCGCGTACTTCGACGGAAAAAACCCAATATACTGCCAAGAAATGTTAACGATAACTTTTATTTCGAAAGAACAAATATTATCTAATGATTAGTTTTTAATAATGCAGTTCATTGATTAAGTTTGGAAACTGCACTAACACAATGTCATTTAGAGCCGCATTTATTTATGGTATTTATCTAAGAATGCTTTAGCTAAAAACATCCACAACTTCAAATGATGAGCTGCCGAGCAATTTTAAACAATACAGTAAATCAGACTTTTTGTCACTAATTGCAGTTTGTATGAAGAACTGCTATCAAATACATTTGCTGAAGTGTGTTGCAACAAAGTATCGCTATTGGTTAAGTTCATAAAACTTAAAAAGCTAGATTGAATTTCTTTTTACAATCACAATACAAAAAAGTTGATGTTTAACCTTTCTTTCAGAACCGAAAGAAAAAAACCCTCGAAATCAACCAAAGGGTAAAGCATTTGATGGAAGCGACCCTAAGAAACCTCGATGTTCATCAAATAAGCAGCTGGTAGCAGCTATTGACTTTGGAACGGCTTACTCGGGTCATGCTTTTTCATCTCGAGGAGATTTTGAAAACGATCCACTCAGAATCACAGCTCACAAATGGAGTCAAAGTCTATTAGCACACAAAACCCCAACATGTGCTTTATTTGATAAATATAAAACACTCACTGCGTTTGGATACGAAGCAGAAAAGATGTTCAGAGAGTTATCAGAAAATGGCAAACATCAAGAGCATTATTTTTTTGAGAGATTCAAAATGCAACTTTATAATAAAAGTGGGGATAAGAAGCAAAAGGTACTGAACAACTTAAGGCAAAAATACTTTATTAAAGTTAAGTAGAGCCCATGTTTAGAACTTTATCTTTTTACATATTTTCTTTCAGAAGCTTACAAATAAATCCATGATATGTGACATCAGTGGAAAAGAGTTGTCTGCCATGTATGTGTTTTCTAAAGCAATAGAATACATGCATGATCATCTTTTGAAAAGACTCAACGAGCAAGACGATGATGAAATCTCCGAGGAAGAAATTAAGTGGGTATTGACAGTTCCAGCAATCTGGGAAGACAGCGCAAAACAGTTCATGAGAGATGCTGCAGAACAGGTACATTGCTTAGACGTAAGCATACACACATTATTTAAGCATTGAATGCTTATTTTTGGATGTCGTCGGTCCTATAACATACCAATCCGTGCAGACAAATTGAAAACGCGCGTTAATGCTTATATTTATTTCATGTTGATGTTTATTTGAATGACATTTTTATGTATCATCACTTTAAAGCCATTAAATCATTACTTATTAGGTTAGTTACTGACTGACTACAGAAATATATCGGGTTGATCAATCTCATAGATGGCGAGGCGAAGCCGAACCGTCTATGAGATTGATCAACCCGATATATTTCTGTAGTCAATCAGTAACAAACGTAATAAGTGTTTTGTTTTCCTGAGGATTATCAAGTGACACATTTATTCACAAAAGGCGATGATCTAAGCAAACCCATGTACAAATTCACTAACATATCGTCCAATTTAACTCATTTAAACTCTTCAAAATTATCAATCTCACCTTTCAAATACTCTTTGAAATTCTTCGCTTCACCCATGTTTACTTGCAATATTTTGTTGCTATTCAATTTTAAACGTTTTCCCCCTTCCTTCTGCAGATATTTGAGCAAATCTCGACGCTGCCATTTTGTTCTGCTCTAGACACAACAATATGACGTCAATTGAAAGGGCAACTACTCTAATTTAAAAATAATTCCAAAAGACAACTACTCTAAATATTTTAAGAACTTACGGAACACGGTTTCTGTGTTAAATAAGATGAAATATCGAGATGAGTAGGCGAAGCGGCGGCCAATGACGGCCATATTGCCTAATATTAATTCTCAACAAACCTATATAGAGATATATAACTAAAGGCAGTCACGTGCCATGTTTAAACCAATGAAAGTGTGACATTTCAGTCCGAGGGGGAAAAAAACTCTCTTCGTCATTGGGAATAATAGATGGAACAGCCATATAAACATGTCATTTAATTCGCTTCCGCGACTAAAAAACTAGTGTCAGATTATCAGAATTTTTTTTATTTATAGTAAAAAATATATATGATTTAACGATTATTTTTCATAAGTACATATCAAATTGGTTATGTAAGTTTGAACGTTTCCTTTAATCTTACAATATTAAATCTATTCAAAACGCGTGATGACGTTTACTTGTACTTTTACGTCGTGGTCAGATTTGGTTTGTTATAGAAAAATGAACGTCACAGATTTCCAATGCAAACATAAGAGGAAATATACACTGGATGTTAATATTAACATTAAAGATGGCCAAAGAATTTTATCATAGCTATGGGTTATAAATGAGTTTAAACGTTACCGATCTGTTTAGACACGCCAAGTTTTCTCATTACAGCTATAAGAAAGTAATTAAATTTTCTATATAAAAAGCATAAAGGAATACTTGAATGTTAATAAAAGTTACTTGACATAAGTAATATTATATATAAACTGGTGAAATTTGATGGAATTTTGAGTGCCATGGAAACTAAATTATTAAATAAAATGGCTTTTTGAACAGATTTGAAATGATAAATCAATGGTTAATGAAGAATATCACTTCTTATTGTGTTTACTATACATAACTTTGTTGAAAATGGATGTATAACTAAATAAATATGACTAACGACGATGCTTGTTTTGCTTCACCCATTAAAGGCAGGAATTAGAAGTGAGAATCTGATAATAGCACTGGAACCTGAGGCAGCATCTATGTATTGCAGGAAAGTACAACTGGTGAAACTATCAGGACAGAAATCTGAATTTCAAATCTTCCGTCCTAGTAATCAGTACCTTATTTTGGATGCAGGAGGTATGCATTACATATTTAACCAATACAAACGTTCATTTCCTTTTCAACATAATGATACGTTGAGTTTTAAGTCAAAGATCATGATTAAGTAAGACTAGTTATTTTTAGTTTAAGGTAGCCTTATAATCGGCACTAAATGACACACATAAAAAGCTTTCGGCTTGGGCTGATACCAACCGCTCGTGCTGATACCAGGGCCGAGATCAAAACAACACTCTGTGTGATATTCTATACTAATATCCTGCTTCTTTATTTTACGGGTCTGTCTGTGGTGTTTTAACCAAATTTTCCTGTAGAGCTACATATATGCCGCTATGCATTTGTGAACAAACAAACGCATGAAATGATCTATTCAAGATGCATTGTCGGTGTCTGTCAATTATATAAGGAATAAGGAATCATTTTTGAGTATTATGAAGTGATAATCCCGAAGGGCTTTATGATAGATCTGATCACGCCCCGACAGAAATTATCACCTCATAATATTCAAAGAATGATTCCTTATTACTTATATTTATATAATTTTCAGCAATTGTACATTTTAATATAAAAATATTAAATATGCAAACCCCGCTTGCGCCCCAACCATACGTCATTTGAATTTATTGGACTGTATAGTACAAAATCGATTCGTAGTGTTATCACAAAGACACTGGAAAATGTAAATATAATCGAATATTCTGTCGCTTTAAGCGAAAATTTGAAAAAAAGTCTCTGCAGGATCTTTTCTTTGTGTTTTACAATATGATTTCTTTCATAGTTTTTAACAACATTTATGTACAGGATCCCGTTTGCATGCATTTGATATGACAGGAGTGATATCATAAATGGGCGGGTCTGTTAAAATGCAGCAATCAGAATCTTTGTTGCAAATCACAATTGTAATGCGAACCGATATGAAAGTATCATCACTAAACATGTTATTATATCGGTAGCAGTTTATATTTTCAAGCGATATTTGCGACAAGTGTAAACCAAGCCAATATCCTCCCTTTCGTGGAATACCAATGTGTTTTACAAGAAATTTAAGTATCAATTTTTTCTAATGTCTACCCATTATTTGGATGTACATATATGATTTTTAAAAAACAAATCTTCAACTTATATTGTGTTGAGTATACGACTACAGTTTAAATTAATCAAATCATCTTTCCAGTCGGATAAAATAAAAGATCAGGGATCTAATCCTCTCGTTCTTACTACTTTTCACGATTTTCAATGATATGAAACCACAACGTTTCAAGTTTCTACTCACATAGTTACGAGTATAGGACTGTATTTTAAATTAATCGAATCATTTCTCAAGTCAGTTTTACACATAAGATAGAATGAGCCAATCATTCCGCTGTTAAACATTTTTCACATTTTTTAAAAATAAAATAACAATAAAAAAAAGTCGAAAGAAAAATATACTTCATTCAGCACAATCGCATTTAATTTCGTTTTATAAAAATGTAGGAGGATAACGATAGTGTATACAACTTGCGATCAGACATTTGTTTAGTTTCGAAATTATTAATACTATAGGATTTTTACTTTTTTTTAAATTTTTGCATCGGTTATGCATATTTTCAACACAAAATTATCGATATTTTCATTACAGACCCCATCGAGGCTATTCTAATGCATGCAGAATCAAAAGACGATGTTCTTAAATTAATTAATTATGCGATATACAACATTACCTTTAATCGAAATGGTTTTTCTTTCCAGCTTTCCAGTTAGTTGTTTTCATAAAATATGTCGTTTTGTTGCCCAATTCTTGATTAAAACTCAAAAAACGTCTGGTTCATAAAAAAGAACAACTAATTTATTAGTTTAAAGTAAATATTTTGTCATTTTCAATCAATGTGATTTACATATAAAGCCAGTGTTGCTCAGGTGAGAGATGTGGTCCATGGGCCTCTTGTTAATCAATGTGATTTACACACATCAAACTGTCCCAGCTTTAAGTACTCTCAGTACTTTGCTTAAACGGTGGAAGTGCTTAAACTTTGATTTGTGTAATACTTTAAGTTACATGAGTAACATGACGTAAAGCGTTAGCGTATACGTTGACCGCTTAAAGAGACATTAAAGTATTCATTTTTTTAAAATTATTTCTTTAAAGGTGGAACAGTCGATATTACAATTCATGAAGTGTTAAGCGGTGATCGCATTAAAGAATTACACAAAGCCACTGGAGGAGCCTGGGGAGGAACTTATCTAGATGATGAGTTCTTCAAAATCCTAGAAGAATGTTTTGGGAAAGATGAGTTTGAAAAATTCAAAAGAGACGATCTTGCTGGTTACATTGAGTTGTGCAAAAATTTAGAAATGAAAAAACGTGACATAAACACTTCAACTCACAAAATTTCCTTAGCATTTCCTCCTCATTTAAGAAGTAAATGCGACACATCCAGGTCAGAATTTGCGCAATATTTAGAATGTAAGGGAGATAAATTGGAGTTTGATGGGTGGTTGATTCAAAAGTGGTTTTCTAAAGTTTGTAATACCATTGTAGAACATGTGAGAGATTTACTGGAAAAACACAAAATTGAAACTATTTTAATGGTTGGAGGTTTTTCTGAATCTAAATTTCTACAAGAAACAATGATGAACACTTTTCCGGATAAAGATATTGTTGTTCCGAATGAGGCATCTTTGGCTGTGTTGAAAGGTGCTGTTTTGTTTGGTCGCAACCCCTCATCAATTGTTTCCCGGGTCGCAAAATTTACCTACGGTGTAAACACATCCTTACCGATAGAGGATGAAGAAACTGTGTTAGAAAAAAACCGTAAAAAAATGATAGGTGGGGTATGGTATGAGACGGATGTTTTCAGTAAACATGTCACAAAGGGTGCAAACCTCGAATTTGATAAAGCACAGCATGAAATGGTCTACCTTTCTCTACTTAAGAATCAAAAAACTATTCGATTCCGTGTGTATACATCTTCCGTCGAAAACCCCAAGTATATAGATGACCCGGAATGCAGGCCTTTGGGATATATAAATGTGGATATTCCAGACACAAGTGAAGAGCCTGATCGTAAGGTGCGTGTCCGTTTCATTTTTGGAGGAACCGAAATCAAAGTTGAGGGTGTAAACGATAGAACAGGTGATGTTACTACTGTCATGTTCGATTATTCTGATTGCACAGAAGAAAAGGAACGCTATTTATGTAAGCCAGATGTGTAAGCAGAAAGTTGCTTATTTGGCCAGATAGTTTACTTTAAATGTAGACCGATCCGCAAAACAGAATGTGTGTGAGGGTGTGTGTGTGTTTCTGTATATATATATATATATATATATATATATATATATATATATATATATATATATATATAAGATAAAAATATACCAAAAAACAAATGAAAAGAAAAAAAAATCATATTTCAAGTTTTTCTTTGTTGTGTAATGTTTATTTTTTCTTGTGGACAGATGTTCTATGTTCAGATTGTTTCATTTTTGAGTGTTTGGTGTTTGAATTTACATTTATCATGTTTATATCAAATTGTTTTTAATGTTCAGTTAAACTAATCTGTGCTTGTCCTTGAAGAATCTTTAACCTTAATATACATAGATTTATCTCTAATTAACAATTATCGTTCAAAAATACGTTTTATTTTGTTTATGTATTTGAGCACTTGTCTAGAGTAATCTCATGCTATATAACATATAACATATATATATATATATATATATATATATATATATATATATATATATATATATATCTTATCTTACATTGTTAACATTTCAATTATTCATTATTTGTACTTAATATATCGGCTCTGTCAAATACATTCTGATTTATTCTCACAAAGGGCTGAGTGTTTTAATATAGAAAGTATCTTCAGAGGAGATTAAAAAATGTTTGAAATTAAATTTTCTTATTTAAAATATATAAGTTGCGAATTTTAACGCTTTAATTTAGTCATGTAGATATACAATATAAATTATAATGATTTAAAAAGAATAGATATTTACCCAGAATTATTTGGGAATTTTAATGAATAAATCCAAATAATGTATTGAATTTCCAAAAAGATAGAAGTAGGATCAGGTGCCTAGGAGGAGTGAGCATCCTCTGCTAACCGGTCGCATTCGACGTGTGCTCCTTGTGAATGTAGCACAGAAAGATTATTATTTTATTATTACACAAGATAGATTCACAAAGAAAGTCGAACCAATATTAAGGTTGTATGGGACACCTGTCGATATTAATGTTTATAAAAGTACATTGTAATCAAAATACTCTCACCGTCTTAGAATTTTTCAAATTTTGCAATATTTGACCCCAAAAAAATAGGATTTATCTTTTTGGATAGGCAACAAAACCCATTGAGCTACGCTTACATGTAAAGATTTTGGTAAAGAAATAAATTATAAAATTAAACTTGATTTTATTGTTTACTTCGATAGGAAGTATGTCATAATGGAGGTGTCCCATACCACCTTAATAAATGCGTAAGTTTTGGTGGGAACAATATTTTCGTGAGGAAAAAGGTGATTAAAATCAAGCTTTCTTTGAAAATCTATTAACACTTACCATTTCTTTTTATATTTTTTAATGCACGCAAAATTTCAACTTGTGATATGTTTGAAACATATTACAGTGTATGAAGGCCCTGTTTCGCATCTAGAAATCAGAATAAAAAAAATGATTGACTTTCTGCCTAAAACCATGCATATATATATATATATATATATATATATATATATATATATATATATATATATATATATATATATTTATATAAGGCAAAAACATTTTTAGCCAAACTTTGCAAGAATTTAATTACCTTTGAAGCCCTCTATCTAGAAAATTGTCATCACTGACCCCATGCTAAATTGTGTCAATTACATACTGGGGAAATAGCTGAACAAACTGCATTAGATTTATAAGAAGTTTGATATTCAGAAAGATTTTATTTCAAATCAAACTGTTCCTATTGAAAAATAACCAAGCTTTAAGTGCAAAAAAGGTCATTAAAAATATGCAACTCTTTATAGATTTTTTTCTTAATCATCATATTCAATTGAAATTAAAATGAGTATAAATTTTAAAAATTGTTTCATTTTGTCGGTAGTATATAGAAAAAGAAGCCTAAGGTGAAAATTGGCATATGTGATTTGATTTCAAGCAATTATATTACGGGTTATAAGTATGGCGTCCTGAATGTCATTTCAATACAGACTCAGTGAAGTTGGTTAATCAAAAATTTCTAGAGAGCTACCACATGTGCTTCAAGACATGACCCTGCCCCCCCCCCCCCCCCCCCCAAATTAAATCCCCGGTGTAGTTGACTTTTTTGATAGACATTTCTTTAAAGTCATGTACACACCATTTTCCATTCTAAATATCTAAAATATAACGGAAAATAAACGATTAATGTACCACCCGAACCCACCATTGCAGATAAAAAGAGGAAAGGTATGCCACTCCGGTGGTTTACATTAGTACCCCTCGTCATTTTGGGACTAAAAAACATATATCCGCTTCAGATATTCAACAAGCACAGGATGAAATTTTCGCAGTAAATATAACTCTTCCTAATTCTGCTTTTAAAATGAATGTACGTTATTCTGTAAACCAACTATACAGGACACTTAGACAGATGAATCGGATGATACCTTACTAAAAACACCAATTGCAAGAATTTAATTACCTTTGAAGCCCTCTATCTAGAAAATTGTCATCACTGACCCCATGTTTAATTGTGTTAATTACATACTGGGGAAATAGCTGAACAAACTGCATTAGATTTATAAGAAGTTTGATATTCAGAAAGATTTTATTTCAAATCAAACTGTTCCTATTGAAAAATAACCAAGTTTTAAGTGCAAAAAAGGTCATTAAAAATATGCAACTCTTTATAGATTTTTCTTAATCATCATATTCAATCTCATCATTGAGTATAATTTTTAACAAAATTTTATGTAAATATTCTGCTTGGTTAGAGAAACTGATGACAAATGTCAATACAGGGAAAACTGCATTTTTAGTGCAAAAAAAGTTACAATAGATTCGCCCTAACTCATAGGGATGAAAGCATGTTTGGACTACATATTTCAAAGTTATACACAACCACCTTGAGGAGTGAGGTACCTTAATTTAATTTCGTATAGGAATGCTACCTGTCTGAATTAAATTCCTGTTAGGATTTAGGATTTAAAGAAAATCCTAAAGGATTTGCAAAATACTCCGGTATCGTGTAGGATTTTTTAAATGGAATTTAATGGAATTTTTTCTTCTTTGGATATTAATTTTTAAAGGTTTATTCAAGGTGAGAGACATTAAAAAAGTGATTATATACTCTCTTGGCACAATCATCTGGTACGCTGTTTTTTTGGTAATTGCCTTCACCAGAGTAACTGCTTACACCTTTGGCATTTCGACACGTGTGAGGTGATGTCCGTACACTATAATTGAATTTTGCCAGATAAGTAATTATTGTGAAATAAATTAAAAACCTCCTTTTATTTTCGATAAACCAGCCCGAAATAGCAAAAATGAGAGTAAGGTGGTGAACCCGCTTAGTGGGAGTTAACATCAAAATTTATACTTGCAATGAAATAATATTGAATAATAACGTTAAGAGTGAATATATTTACCGGGAATTTATCTAGAGTTTACATATAAAGTAAGATTCGACAAATGTTGAATAAATAACAGGAGCCATGCACGGTTTTAGTTGCTTTCTATGGAGGGTACATGTAATCGTGTTAAAAAAAATCCAGACCTGTAAACTTGTAAATCCGAATATGCAATCGTGTTAGTGTGTGAGTCTGAGTATGAATGTGTGTAATTATAATCGTGTAACCTATTAAACTCGGGCATAAACACTGTAGAGTTGACTCCTCAGCCTTCAATCTAATTCTTTCTACAATTGCACATTTGCAGCTGTAAATTGCTGTTTGTTATAAACATGTACATGTAACCTGTCACTAAAATACGCATTCTCTATCTGTAGTATCTACACTTGTATCTTCGTTTTCTGAAATAGCACAGCTGAAATGTTAAAAATCGACAAATGTAAAGTATTTAAGAAATAAACAGCAATTTAAATCGTTCAACGGGATATGAAGTTGGTTGGCCACGTGATCAAATCCTGTGAAGCCCGAAGGGCTTCTCAGAAAATTTGATCACGTACCAACCAACTTCATATCCCGATGAACTTTTTAACATTGCTGTTTATTACTTTTATTTACGTTTAAAAATGGCAAATCGTCCAGAGTCATTAATATAACGATGTTTTTACGTTTACAATATTGCAACCGTTGTTGTATAGCAGTTTTTCCCCCATAGTAGCTTTCCCCCCGGTAAATCTACTATATAGTAGCCTTTCCCAAAAAGGGGGGAAAAGCTATTATATAGTAGTTTTTCGCCTATAGTAGGGTTTCTCCCTCACGCATTTGGTTTAAATTTTATAAAAAATATTTATGGAAACCCAGTAAGGATTTAAAATCAATGTTTTTAACCCTCAGTTTGCATATACCTGCATTCATCTATACAGGTTAAGTTTCGTTTTACCGATTTATTATTTTTTATAGACAATGCTGAAAATTGAACATATGTATCATGGCATACATAGAACTTATTTGGGTAATTATCTGTAAATTACATGATTTGACAAGATATAAACCCATATGCTTCCCAGCGACAGTCCCAGTGACTTGATTAATTGTTTCTCATTAGGTGATTTCTCTTTAAATTTATCTTAAAATTGACGAATTGCAATTTTTTACGTTTTAATTTTGTAAAAAGAAATAAGTAAACAAATATAACGCGTACGTTCAAATGTTTCTCGGAGATGGTTCAATAGAATTTAAAGAAACTTTATACTCTATTTAAAACATTATTTAAACTTTATCTCCAATGGAAAGAATTGATTTAAACCACTGTTGGACATTATGTGATTTCCACGAAACTTAAAACTTGAAATTCCACGTATAAAGGACCTTTTATAGTAAATGTTTCTTAGGGAATTTTCTTGTATGTATTATTGTCTTTAAATACATTGTAATACATGTACATATAGTTCCAAGTGATGATATATATATATATATATATATATATATATATATATATATATATATATATATATATATATATCTGAGAGTTTTATTTGTTGAAAAAAATAGAACAAAATACCTTTCTCAGTATATGCAATGTAATGAGTTGTCTAGTTTGAAATATATTTCACAACCTGAAATTTCATTTGATTTAGAACCCCATCAAGCGAAATAAGAAAATCAGTTTCTCATCAAATCATTGCACACAGTCTCCCTTTAGATAATTATCTAGAAGTAAAGACACTAGTATATGATTACATTTAAGATCGTCAATTCTAAAGTTATTAACTTAAAGTCAATAGCCTTTGGGGACAAAGGGGGTAATAAATTTCCACTCCTTAATCCCTCTGCAAGATTTAGTCAAGATTTATCAGTTATTTTCTTTGAAAGGAGCTTATTACATTGAAAGTAATACATGTCAAAATCTGTATCACACCCTATATCAACCCGAGACTCTAATATCAGCAGGAGGAACGAAGGCCATGGGACTGATATTGGTTGAGAGTTGATTCGAGTGTGATCCAGATTTTGCCAAGTATTGTTGTTTTTATCATATTTTTGATAAGTAACTCGTTTATATTTTCATATGAAAAACTTTATCCAGCTTTATCTTAGTTCTCCCATCTCAAAACCGGCTCATTTTTGACGCTCGATCGTATTGTGACGTCCTCCAAAAAATGTCCATGTGATAACGTCATAGTCCACACCGTAAATATGCATCGATTAAAACAAAAATATCCGCGGTATTTCGAAATCTGAATAAAAGGAGCAAAAGTGTTCCAAAAAAATCGGAACATAGGGTGAAATAAAGGGTGATGATACAGGAATGTGATAAACGCGTGCCTTTGTTCATATTAGGGATGAAAAAACCCTGTATTTTATACTATGTATTAATAAATGCATTCATTACCCTAAATTATAAGTAATCAATATCATCTCAGATATTGCAAACTATTGCCACGAATGGTCCGCCGTAAACATGACCGGAATGTAAAACAGGGGGAAAATCTACTATATAGTAGGTTTTCCGTAGGGGGTAATCTGGCTATAAAAAGGGGGAGGGGAACCACTATGTAGTCGGCTTTCCGTGGGGGAAGATCTAGTATATATTCATTTTTCCGGGGGGGGGGGGGGGGGGGGACTGCTTTATAGCCATCATTCCGGGGAGAAAGATGGCTAGTGGAAAAAGGCACTATATAACACCGTCAAACGATAAGCGCGTGCAATTATCATTGTGACGTCATGAAAATGTTCACACAGAGTTAAACGTTTTCGCTATCCTATAGGTTCATATAAGGAAGCATATTTGCAAATGTAAATATACAAGTTGGATTTTGACATGACCATATATAGAAACAGCGACGGCACTGATTGAAAAGGCTAGCTGCAGGAAAAGGCATACCGTAATCGCCGGAATTGGGACGGAATAAACAAAAAAATATTAGGTATCATCATATTATCTCTTGATAACAACATTTTTAGGAAGTCTGATGTTTTGGAAAAATAAATCATAAGCTCGGTGTACATTATATCAAGAGTATGTATACAAACTCGCAATCGCATTTTCACGATTTTTATTATTTTAGAGTACATGCAACAAATTGTTAGTGTATAAAGCTCGGCTGAATAAATAAAGTATTACAAAAGACATCGTTATCGCTACCCCAATGTTAGGACAAGAACCCCCCCCCTCCTCGAAAAAGAAAAAATACACGGGGTCGACCAGCTGATCAATTAATAAAAATTCCAAAGATAAGGTTAACTTTCGTGAGGAGAAAACATTGCCTGCGATAAGGTAAACTGTCATGAGGAGAGAACATTGCCTGCGATAAGTTTTACTGTCGTGAGGAGAGAACATTGCCTGCTGTTCAATCCGATTCATGTATTCTTATCTACTTGAATAAAATACTTATTAAATTTAACTGTCGTGAAATTAAAATGAATATAAATTATTTTTAAAATTGTTTCATTTTGTCGGTAGTATATAGAAAAAGAAGCCTAAGGTGATATTGTCATATATGATTTGATTTCAAGCAATTATATAACGGGTTATAAGTATGGCGTCCTGAATGTCAATTCAATACAGACTCACTTAGTGAAGTTGGTTAATCAAAAATTTCCAGAGAGCTACCACATGTGCTTGAAGACAGGACCCTGCCCCCCCCCCCCCCCCCCCAATTAAATCCCCGGTGTAGTTGACTTTTTTGATAGAAATTTCTTTAAATTCATGTACACACCATTTTCCATTCTAAATATCTAAAATATAACGGAAAATAAACGATTAATGTACCACCCGAACCCACCATTGCAGATAAAAAGAGGAAAGGTATGCCACTCCGGTGGTTTACATTAGTACCCCTCGTCATTTTGGGACTAAAAAACATATATCCGCTTCAGATATTCAACAAGCACAGGATGATATTTTCGCAGTACAGTGTAAATATACCTCTTCCTCATTCTGCTTTTAAAATGAATGTACGTTATTCTGTAAACCAACTATACAGGACACTTAGACAGATGAATCGGATGAAACCTTACTAAAAACACCAATTGAAGCTATGCCAAACGACCAAATGGAAAAAACAGGTTTATCGTCCTCGGATATTACTGAAACTCCCAAAGTTTCGTTTAAGGATATCGAAAAATTACAGACATTTTTTTTACGAATCATTGTCCAAGATAACTGAAACACAGGCAACACTTGTATCGAAGGTTAAGAAAAACCAGACAGACTCATTAGAGAAAGTGACAACAATTGTAAACAAACTGCAGACCCAGTTCAATACAATGAAATCACCGAAGGATAAGCAGACCAATGATACAAATTCGGATAAACTTCAGCTCGTATAGCTGATATGGAAAGGCAATTATATCAGACACGCACAGATAAATACAACCTAACAGTAGAAATTGCTAGATTGGAATCCCTGCTGAAAGCAGAAAAAGCAAGAAACAACACTATGGATAAGACATTGAGCCGAGAACTCTCGACTTTGAAGCATAAAAATGAACACCTGTCTGGAAAACTTGACGCAAGAAATGAGGAAAATGATCAGCTCATGAACGAAAATATATCACTTAGAAAAAAGGGGAGGACCAATTCAATGAAATTTTGTCCCTAAAATCTCAACTCTCCAGTATGTTCATTAGTGACGGAAAGGACACTGAAATCTGCGGGGCGAAAGAGTTGAAAGACTTGGTAGTCAACTCTGAGAGGAATCAAAAACCAATGGCTTTATTAATAGGTACTTTTAATGTCAATGGCATTAAAGGGGATAAAATTTTATCAGATGTAAACGTTATTAAATTAAAAAATGACAATAACAAACCGTTAATCATCTCAAAAATCCATAAAACAAAATACAAATTCAAAGCAGAGCAACACGGACCTCCAAAAAGATAGAGGTAGGATCAGGTGCCTAGGAGGAGTGAGCATCCTCTGCTGACCGG
Organism: Magallana nippona; assembly: GCA_033439105.1. NCBI lineage: Eukaryota > Metazoa > Mollusca > Bivalvia > Ostreida > Ostreidae > Magallana > Magallana nippona. The sequence continues at coordinate 3,068,959 of CM065921.1, forward strand.
TCGCACCCGCCGTGTGCTCTTTGTCGTAATCGGGAAAAAACGGAAAAGTCCGTAGACAATTAGGTGATAAATTATGGTCTAACAATTAGTATGAAAAACGTCAGTCAGCATGCGACCCAGTGGATGATTGTATTTGCTGACAAGGTCGTTGTATCGACCATAGAACTTACGAAAAGATGACTTCAAACGAGACTGTTGATAGTCCTGTTTTATCTACTTGTTTGTCAGTAGCTTGCCTCGCCTTAGAAACTGTTCATACGAAGAGCATGCCCTTGCGTATCGTATTAACTGAGAGACAAAAACACCATATGCAGGTGATGAAGGTACATTGCTACATAAGTAAGGAAAGTTGACTATAGAAAAATTGAAGTCATCGCGTTTATCATAAAGTTGTGTTGTTAGGTTACCATCAATGTCCATTTCCAGTAAAATATCCAAATATGAAACAGATGACGCAGACTCTGTGGAATTTTTTATTTCAAGTTCACTGGGATATATCGAGTCGACGTAAGTATGGAAATAACAATTGTTAATTGATAATACGTCGTCGATATACCTGAATGTTGAGTTGAAGGCCACAGCGAGTGATGTATTATTTTCACGTACAAATTTTTGAATAAATTCTGCTTCATAAGAATACAAAATTAGGTCTGCTAACAATGGGGCACAATTGGTACCCATGGGGATTTCAACAGATTGTTGGAAGTCTTGATTTCCAAAAACTACATAGATGTTGTCTATCAGAAACTCAAGCATCTTTTTAATGTCAACTTCAGAGTACTTGTGTGTGCAATCAGAATGTTTTTTAACAAAATAATTTTTTAGATTTCCAATGACAAGGTAAGCATTTTTACGACTTCCATTTTTATTGAAGAAACAACTGTCGGTGAAATCAAAAAGCCTAGATTTTAATTTGTCATGGGGAATGGTTGTATAAAGCGTTGAGAAATCGTACGTTTTGATGGTATTGATTTTGGTAAGATTTTGTGACCTTAAAGTTTCTAATAATTCTTTAGAGTGTTTTAGTATCCACATCTGATTCACACCACTTCTGGAGTATATTGCTGTACTCTTGAAGTTTCTCCTTCACTACCGTAAGAATTTTAGTAAGGAGTAAAGAAAGAGGTTTTGTAGAACATTTACTGGAACCTGCTTTATATCTCTGTTTGTAAGGACTTTTGTGAATCTTTGTAATCCAGTACAAATAAGGTAAATCAAATTCATTTTGTTTATTGGGGATATTAAAGATATCCATAACCGATTTATGATTTTGAAGTATTTCCTGCTTGGAAAGTCTGCTATTGGTGTAAGTAGGATTGCCATGTGTAGAATCGAAACCTAGTTCTTTGAAAATGCAATGAATATAATGTGCCTTAAAAACAAAGACGATGTTGCTACTTACCTTATCAGCAGGGATCAGTACATACTGATCGTGCAATCTATCTAGTTCTTTTCTCACTTCTACTTTATTGAAAACAGAAGGATAGATGGTTTTCATTTGACCTCTCAGTCGTTTAATACGAGATTTCAATATACATCTGATGTTTTTAACCTACTCTGACAAAGTATCAAGGTCTTCTTTTTCAGATTTTGCCCTTCGCTTGGCGTAATCTTCAACAGAATTCATGATATGTATAAAATTACGACGCCATATGAAGGATCTAGGCTTCCTAAATTTTCGTCCTTTCATAATAAGTGATCTTAGGTCTTCGTTGTTAACTAAATTAACATCACCAGTAATGACATCCGGCAGGGCTATAGTTGTAGGGTGAAGAAGAACATGAACACGTTGCAGGATTATCTTTCAGATGTTCGATATTAAGGTATATTGTATATTGTAGTGTTTGTTTTTAATTGAAGAGTTTGGAAGCAATGGTTGAAGTATAATTGTAGGAAATACAAGGGGTTGACTTTATCTTGAAATATGGCGGAATGCAGGACTGAACTTTTTTGTGATTAAGAATATTGCTTATATTAACGGCATCGATTCCCTTGTTGGCATACTGCAGTTTGAAAAAATAACGTGGTGCACGAGCAGTATTTTCTGTTTGTGTAGGTTTAAAAAGCTGATGATAAGCAATATCCATAATCATGGATCCGAGTCTATATTCCGGTGTAGAAAAAGCAAAAAGCGGCTTTTCCTTGACTTTTTCAAGAAGATTGTTTAGCTCTTTCAAAGGGACAGAGTAAAGTTTGGTGCGAATGTAATGGAGACCCAATTTTTTATTTACATAAGGTAATAATAAATCGAAGGAAACATCGTGTATAATTGGTTTGTTATAAGACCGATCTCCATGACTACGCGTACGTCTCTTGGTGTTGTTAAAAAGTCCCATTACATTAACATTGGTACACTGTGGACTTGAAAGATTCCTCACACTTTCAACATTATCGTTGCATCCATACGGAAAGGCCGTACCTAGTTTTCTTATCCAAAGTTCTTCTTGTTGTCTACGGAATGGCGTACTCAGCAATGGGCTATTGGTATGATGGTAAATTTTTTCTAGAATTCTAACTTTCATAGACAAAACAGAATGATCAGGGGAATTAAAATGCTTGTATAAAAGCTGCTGACCGCCGTAATTGATTTGGAATCTATGACCTGATATTCGTTTGTTCAGTGAACCTTTGGTTTCACCAACATAGATGAGTCCACAAAGGGTACATTCAATTCCGTAGACAACATTAGAGGTTTTACAGTTCAAATTTTCCCACGTTTTGACATTAAAACTTTTCCCAGATAGATTGCTTGTAAAAGAGGTCCTTGTGATCAAAATGTCACAGGTTTTACAGTTTTTGGCAGAACATTTAGAAATAGAACACATAGGATCAGAATCTGCAAATATATCTGTGAGAGAAACATGGCATTGCTTTAATACATTGGAGGAGCTGTTGTTTTTATATCAAAACTGGGAATCTGTTGACTGTACATCTGACATATCTTTAATATCCTTAAGGACAATCCGAGGGACACCAAGTGAACTCCTAGAGTCTGTGTCCCTTATAGACTCTGAGGAGTGACGCCTTATTATACTGGGCGACGCGTCTGCCAGTATGGTAGTGTTATATGTCGTACTGCTCATGAAAGAGGAAGTACCGAACGACAAGCATCCTCGGGGACAGACTGTCCACCAGCAGAGATACATATTCGTAAAGTAAAGTAAATAATAGATAAATATAATAAAGTAACAGCATTTACTCTGGATGAAACAAATAATGTTATTAATAATTCTTCATGCATACCTGATGTAGTAGTTCTTCATCTTCTAACAAATGACATTAAAAGTATCAGTCCTGAAAAATGTGCAGAGAAACTACAAGGCGTGGTTGAAGTTATTAAGAAGAAATGGAAAGGCGTTGACACCATCATATCTTTAACTACTCCAAGAAAAGACAACTCCTTACACGAGGTAAACTGTGAGATCTTGGATGGGATAATCAAGGGGGACTACATGGATTATCCCGGAGTTCATATTTCGAACAATGAAAACATGTGGCATGGATATCTGCCTACAATTGAGCTAACAGTAATAAATTTCACCTGTCTCCGAAGAGAACATCCATATTAGCATCCAACATGAAGAAAGCATGCACACAGTGCTGAAAATCGGCAACACAGTGACCTCCAAAGGACATACTAATAAGTATCGAAATAGACCGAGCTTCTCTAACCAGGAAAATCACTTTCAGACGAATAATGGTAACCGTTACTACAGGAGCAGTGTAAGCTGGAATTATCGATATCAGGGCAGTAATTATAACCGCCAATCAAGAAACAGTCCGAACTATCTTCGTTGACCATGGAAAGGGCCATCAACACAGTGGTGATTAATTGTAATTCCAAGTTGTTCTATAGTTCTGAAACTGGTGAACCTTGAAATTATAACTTAGTTAATGGTTCGTTATTTTTATAAATTTTATAACAGTAGTATATAGTTAAGGGTCCAAAATGAACAGGTATATCTATGAAAACAGCATAAGAAATTGTTACTGGAATATAGAAGGAATTTTTACACCAGTAGAGAATAAGCTTAATGACAAATTATTTTTGAAGGAAGTAAAAAATTACGATCTTATTATACTAAGTGAAACACATGTTGGGTATAATTCTAATCTTTTTATTGATGGTTTTACATATTTCCCTGTATGTAGGGACATGTTCGCAAATGGAAGATTTTATGGAGGAATTGGTAGTTTTCGTAGAAATTGTATTAAGGAGCATGTTAAGTTATTACCAGGTACCCAGAAAGATTTTCAATGGATTAAGGTTGAAAAAAGGTTTTTTAATCTTCAAAACAACATATATTTTTGTGCATGTTATATTCCACTTTCCAATTCATCTTACTTTCAAAAGTTAAATTATGATGTTATTGAAATTATTGAGAAAGATGTTAATAAGTTTAAGAATATTAAGGGTGAAATTATGATTGTGTGGATATGAATGCCCGCACTTCTTCATCAGATGATTTTAAAGTACCTGATGATGTAAGGTACCTTTCTCTTTGTGAAACATATAAGGTTAAATTGATAATAATATGTATAACGTAATAATCGTTATGTCTTTTTAAATGACATAGGAAGAGAATTAATTGATTTTTGTATTAGTAATCAGTTGAGAATTATGAATGGCAGATGTATGGGGGATATTATTGGAGATTACACATGTTTTAGCACACACGGTCAAAGCGCAGTAGACTACCTTGTTGCTAGTGAAAACTTGGTTAAACAAATTTTATATTTTAGTGTATCTAGATTTATCCCTACTCTTTCTGATTGTCACGTAAAATATTATGGGAAGTCTTAGCAAAAGTTCAGGAAATTAATTCAAATACTACTAATGCCATGACCTTACATCCTGCACCTAAAAGTTTTATATGGAATGAAGAATCTCGTTTCAAATTTCAAATGGCTCTTAGTTCAGATAAGATACAAGAAAAAATAAGGTCATTTTGAGATTCATCTATCATAGAATCTACATCTACAGATATTGAGAAAAAGGCTGAAGAATTCAATGACATTATCATAACTGCTGCTAACACGTCATTATTAAAAAAGCCAGGTCATAAAAGCAAGAATACTAAAAAGTACAAAAATAGAAAATGGTTTGATTCAGACTTACAAACAATGCGCCATAGACTGATTGCACAAGGCAAAATTAAGATAGCATATTTCCTAAGGATCCAGTTGTTAAGAGTCATTACTATAAACTACTTAGAGAGTACAACAAATTAAGAAAATTTAAGCGTAAAAATTTCCAAAACTCCATTCTAAATCAACTTGATGCACTGCAAAATAAACAACCAAAAGAATATTGGAAATTAATAAATAACCTGAAGGATTAAAATAAACAATTTTGGAGCAAACATAGATCCTGAAACATGAGTTAATCATTTTCGTAATCTTCACTCTGCTTGTGATAACTCTTTTAATTCTAGGATACATGAACTAGATTTAATTTTAGCTGACATGGAAAAAACCCATCTTTATTGAACTGGATTTCAAGATTATACAAAAGGAGATTGTAGATGCAATAGCAAATCTAGAATCTGGAAAAGTCAAGGGACTTGATTTAATATCTAATGAAATGTTAAAACATAGTCAATCCTATTTACTTTCCTGCATACATGAGCTCTTTCATAGTTGCTCCACATATCGTATTTATCCTCAAGCTTGGAGTAATGGGTACATAAGTCCAATTTTTAAGTCTGATGATCCAAACAATCCTGCAAATTATAGGGGTGTCACAATTACCAGCACTCTTGGCAAGTTATTCAACAGCATTTTGAACTCTAGATTAGATAAATTTCTTAAAAAAACACAATTTAATTCACACATCTCAAATTGGCTTTACCAAAGATGCAAGAACATCTGATTATTTATTTGTGAAAGAACTAAAATTTTTAATTGATAAATACTGTAACACAAAAGAAGGAAGACTCTATGCTTGTTTTATTGATTTTCATAAAGCCTTTGACAGTGTTATACACACAGGATTAAAGCTCAAATTACTTCAAATGAATGTTTGATCTAAATTTTATAATATCATAAGTAATATATATATAAGAATAGTCAAGCATGTGTGAAAATTGGAGGGTCCCTCTCGGATTAATTTCCAATAGCAATAGGTGTCCGTCAAGGGGATAACTTGAGCCCTTCCTTTTTTAAGATATTTATTAATTATTTTCCAGCATATTTAAATTCCTGTATTGATGAAGTATCACTTCAGACACAAACGTTAACTGTTTAATATATGCAGATGACATTATTCTTTTATCATCCTCAGCTAAAGGTATACAAGCAAGACTTTCTAAACTTGAAAAGGTGTCTAAAGGTAAACATTCAGAAAACTAAAGTAATAATCTTAAATAAAGCTGGTCGTTATATTAAGCAAAAACTAATATTTTAAAATAACATGATAGACTGTGTCTCTAGCTACAAATATCTTGGAGGCCACCTAACTGTATCTCGAAGTTTTCATGAAGCAAGATCCGAGCTCTATAAAAAAGCGTTAAAAGCATATTACAAATTGAGAAATGATTTTATTAATTTAAATCATGGAATTAAAACCAGTATACATGTATTTGACTCCACCATTAAATCAGTTCTTTTATATAATGCAGATGTATGGGGTGTACGCAATACATTTTCTAAAAGTTTCCTAAAATGCGAGGAGTAAGAAATTGGAGATTGTTTTAGAAATGTATCCTGTGAAAGAAAACACGTCAACTTTTTTAAATATATTCTTGGTGTTCACAGGAAAAGTACAAATTTTGCAGTGTTGTCTGAATTGGGAAGGTTTTCCTTGCATTATGATAGTGTAATATTGTTCATCAATATGGCATGTGTGTTTAGATATAGTTGGTATAGATTTGAAAATTTGTCCACAGAAGTTCCTTTACTTAAGGGTGCATATGAGTGTAGTAAAAATCTTTTTGTAACTGGCAAAAACTCATGGTTTGCTTTTATACAAAAATTAAGAACAATTCTGAATATTACAGATGAAGTAATTTTTCATGGAAAACATAAATAAATTTAAGTCAGTCTGTCATAAAACATTATTAGATTATTATTTAAAAAATTGGTATACAAGTCAACAAATCTATACTAATGGTAAATTAAGCACATATATAAAACTCAAACAAAATTGGGGTTATGAAAATCATTTATCAATAGTTAAAAATTTTGATTACAGGAAATTTCTCTGTAAATTAAGAATTTCCCGAGATTTTTGACAAAATTTTGTGCTTTAATAATAATTATAAAACTTCTTTTTACAGCAGTTTCAGATTGTTTTATTATTTAGCATGCAACAAAATCATTTTGACATTCAAAAATATACCTATATAGCTACATACAGTTTTCTGCGAAAAATTACCAAATTTCTTTGCAAGTTGTTTAATTTTAACTCATTCAGGAAAATAAATTTCTCTCTCATGGGACCTCACGGCGGTCCTCAAACCCCTCATGCCGCTCAAAATATATTCCCCCGTTCGGAAATTTCTCGATCCATCTCATTTCTAGAAAAGAGTACGCATATTCAACTTATATTTTCCTGTTTAAATTACATGTCAAATTATTTTAGAGACATAAGATATTATGCATTTCTTTTTGTAGTAAAAGATAACCCTTATCGTATAATACCATGGGAAACCCCAACAGAGGCAAAAAGTGTCTCTGTTACACATACAAAGCGCATTAATGTGTAGAGTATAAACTGTTATTTCCCGCGCCTTTTTTTAAAGTACAGTCAACATACTTTCAATAAGCATCCATCTGTTTGATTAAAAGACTGTATCGAGCAATAAAAATAACGTCTCATTTCATCATATGCACTTTCTAACACAACCACAATTAGATCCGCCAATCCGGTCGAAAATATATTTCATTTCGAATAAACATGGGAATGAATTATCCAACATGTTGAATTTGTCACGTGATATTCAAAATGTCTGCGCCCCTTGTAAACAAAATGGAACGTAAACAACTACAGTTTGTGGCATTCAATAGTTTTTTAGACTCAGGATTTTGGCATAAGCTCTCCGAAAATAAACTTGATGTGTATGGTTTAGATGAAAGCCAAAAGGAGATCAAAGGATTTTACTTCAATGGTAACACATTGATTATACTGTATTATTCATCTAAAATCAAACGCCCTCTTATTCGGAACCGCATAATTATCCGGATGTGTATTTGCGTATCGTCAGGAATTTTAACACTTAAAAGAGGAATGGGATACCTCAATTTTATGACGTACTTTCCTTAAGATAACAATACGATCAACCCATATTTATTTTTGTTATGTCCCACAGTCTACATGTAGCAGGTACGGTGGTTAAAATCTACATCTATCTACATACACCTATCGACTGGTTAAGACTGTCTTATTAGACCACTGCGTTGCTTAATTTGAGCAGCTCTTGTGTTTAAAAGCATTTTAAAAGATAAAGGCAGTAAATGCAAGAATTTTGAAATAAGAAATATCATAGAATATGAAATACAAATATCAAACTTGCTTTTTATCCTCCAATTGAACCCGCCTGACTACCGAAGTGGCCCCTTAACATAGATCCAACTGGCATAACTCCAATCTTCTACAGAATATACAAGTTTTAAACACCTGTTAATAGTTAATCTGTCAGAATATGGTATATCTTGAATTCAAGACTGGCTAGGAAGTGTACAATTTTTAACAATTATAAGAATTATGAACAAATTTCACAAACAGCAGCTGTTCAGTGATTTAACTGTTAGGTTTACATTGGGTACTTTCAATTGAGAAATGGAGTTCCCCCCCCCCCCCCCCCCCCCCCCCAAAGGATAATTATGTTAACTTTGGTTGCAATCTCTGCCTTAGTTTGAACAGATCTATGATTAATATAATTAACATATTATCAATGTTAAATACGCAGAATCAAATTTTAAAAAAATATGCCTTTTAGAGGTTGCCTACTACATGTATACAGTCTCCTCTTTTTATATACATATATTAAAGGAATACATAATACAAATATGTACATAAGTAAAATGATAATGCATGAAGTTTGCACTGATTGTGTAATTAATACATCACATTTGGAATCAGATATTGTTCGAGCAAGGCATCCTCAGTCATGAATATTTTCTTTCAGGTGACCCTGTTGGAATGCCTTGTAGAATGAATGTTGAGTTTTCGGCATTTGACCAGTAAGTATGTAACCTTGAATTGAACATCTTTGTGGAATTTTCAGCTTAATTATCAAGTATGATGTAACTAAAATTGATGGAATTTCTATCATTATCAATACTTTTTTTAAAGAAATGCCAAAACTCCACAGCGATGCCTGCCAATGCTGGGAGAGTTAAATAACACCAATACAGTGGACAAATTCAAGGAGTGTGATAAGAAGGATATGATCAGTGAAGCCGGGAAAAAGGTATATGTATATAGCCGCATTACACAGTCAAACACCATAACAAAACACACAGTTACTCAATACTGTAAATGGACCAAAAATAATTACAATCTAAATGCAATTTACAAGAATCCTAATTTAATTTGTTATTTCATGGTTGTTGATTTATTTTCACTCATTCCTTACAGATATGGGACTCCATTGTTAGTGGTAAAGCACTGGATACTCCAGAACTCCTGGCTACTTTCCTTCTTTTGACCTTTGCAGTAAGTTAGATTGTAGTCATCACTCATGCTTTTACAGAAATGTTTCCTCAACCACACTTTTGATGAGAAATTTTTGATGATTATTTTTTTCAAAATTTTGGCATTAAATGGGAAAAAAGCTTATGAATAAAAGATGCTGAAAGTGTTTTCTTCTTATGCATGTTTGCATTGATAATTAAATATTGGAAGTAAAACATGACAATTTTAAAAGACCGAATTTTATCTTATGTATTCATTACTGACTTATCTCCCTCTGTTTCAGGATTTAAAGAAGTACCATTATTATTACTGGTTCTGTTTTCCCTGTCTCTGTCCATCAACTGACATCACCTTTGACCAAGAACCAAAGAAACTCAAGGACAAGTTGACTCCAGAGGAGGTGGATGAACTTCAGTACTTTATATATGAATAACTCAAATTCTGTCAATGTGAATACATGTATTATCTTTATATTGAATTCACTTATGATGTAAATCTATCTTTAAAAATTGGTAACAGTTTTTAAGAAAAAAATAAACAAGCAAGAAAACTGAGATTGAGAGAAATAAAACTTAATCTTATAGATTGTTTAGAAGTAGCAATCAATTACAAACAACACACATTATGAATCTTTACCATCGTAACATCCCACCTCCCCCTCCTCCCCCCCCCCCCAACAAAAAAAAAAAAAAATTCTGACAACATAAGTTGTCAAGGTTAGGGAAATGAAACAAGTTTTGTAGATTCAAAATGATAACTAAGTTGCTTGACCAGACTATTGCTTACAAACTTTATGTGACAATTTATAACTAAGTTGCTTGACCAGACTATTGCTTACAAACTTTATGTGACAATTTATAAGCAATATTTTACATGTGTTTGGTTTTCTTTACCTGTAGATGGAACTGTTTCTACAAGCTTATGACACATTCCAAGATGCTCATCCAACATACCAGGGTTTCTTTGTTGCTGTCCTTTCTAAACAGAACATTGTTATTGAGGATGTTAAACATATGAACAAGTTTGAAAATACTCAGGAGGTATACACATGTAAATTTATATACATAATATAGGGAGTGTGATTATTTAAGTATTATACATCATGAAACTGAACATCACATTATTGCAAAGCAGAGGAATGCTTTCTATAATTTTGGCAAAGCCTTTGCTCAAAATAGGGTTAATATTTCAAAGTGACATGGTGACTCAAAATAGATGTTTTAATTTTTGATAATGACAATGGAAATAAGAAGACATTGATTTTAGTGTCATGTGATTGCGTTTGCTATCTAAAAATAGTTTCAGTGGGATTGACACACAGAGAAAAGAATTTGAATTTGAAGCTATTCGATGTTTGTGATAAGAACTATGCATTTATGGAGAGTGCATTTTAATGAATATATAGTAATGACATCAGGTTTCAATGAGAGGCCGATGGCTCACGATATATATTGTATGTCACGTGTCAATATTTACATTCCCTTGCGCTTGCGTGGCTATGAAGCGGAAGGGAAACTCAATATTTTTGTGTTGGCCCAACGCTATTTTTCTCTTTTTAATTTGATTTATTTACCTTTGAACACCATAATTTTTCAAAAGTTTATCTTTTCATATGAAAAGTAAGAAATGTGGAAATCATGTAAAAATTAGATATTTGCTAAATCATGGGTTTGTGCGTCACTATGTCCATTTAAGGGTTCGATTTATTGATAAACCTTCATATCAAGTGTATTAAAAATAATTAAATTTGCCTAAAGTGTTCTAAAACCTTTCATGTATTATAGATTTTGAGTAATGATTTTAATCAGCAGAAATTTAGAATAAATCTTTTACACCTATTATATAATTTTTGAATTTTTAATTTGTGTCTTATCAACAGTTGTACTTTGGATTCTGTGATCCCAGTAATATTGAGGACTATCCAGGCTGGCCTCTTAGGAATTTCTTGATGTTAATATCTTATCACTGGTAAGTATAATGTTTTTGGATAAATGATGAATAAAGTTATACCCAGAAAATAAGTGTTTTCTCAAATGACACTAGGGCAACGGGGTCTTAGAGAATAATAATTTTTAAAAAAAAATGTAACCTTTACATTTTGTTTTCTTCATAGGAAGGGAGACCTGCGAGGTGTAAATGTATTGTGTTTGCGAGATAGGAGCCGAGATGGGACTCGAGATATATCACACAGTCTTCTGCTGTCTCTTAATGTCCCTGATATTAGAAATGTATCAGGTAAGATATCAATGGCTACCTCCAACTGTTGTACAAATGATAAATTAGTAAGAATATTGCTTTAAATTTTTAATTGAAAAATATCAGCATCAACTTTACACTGAATATTTTGAAAAATATTTATGTACATTAAGGCTTTGGAAACTTTTCTGCATGAAATTATTAATGACAGCAGACTTTTTGTTTTGTTTTAATTGTAGAATGTCCAAAATGTGTGGGTTGGGAGAAAAATGTAAAACAAAAGCTGGCTCCAAGATTTGTAAATCTCAGTGCTAGTATGGACCCCACCAGGTATTCAAGATAAAAATAGCCAAAACATACCAGAACCAATTGTAGATCTAGAGGGGATTTTTAAAAGAAAATTTAAAATTTGTTTAAAATTATCGCAAATATGCCTTGGAACCCCCCCCCCCCCCCCCCCCCACATGGAAAAATTTTCTGGATCCATGCATGAGAACAAATATAAACTTAAAAAATTGTCTAAATCTAGATCCTAGATCATATAGTAAGTATGTTTTTGATAACAGAGTTTGGTACATGCTTAGAATGTTCGGTATAAGATGAATTCACAAATTGCAAATAAATTAAATTGTACATGCAATTTTTTTTATAAACACATGGCACTTATTTTTTTGGCATAATTGAACTTTAGTAATTACATGTACAAGTTTTGTGGAAGGATATAAAAAGTATTTAGAGATATATATTGAATATTACATTGGTACATATATGAATCATTATTCATTGAGCAGCAATGAAAGGCTAAGCCTCACAACTTATCTATGTCACATGAAACATTTTAATGGTATAGTGTATTAAGTATCTTATCTAATGGGATTTACCAACCAGACTGGCAGCCTCAGCTGTTGACCTCAATCTGAAGCTGATGAGATGGAGGCTGCTCCCAGAGCTTGACCTTGACCTTATATCAAGGACAAAATGTCTGCTGCTAGGAGCCGGGACTCTTGGATGCAATGTGGCAAGGTGCCTGATGGTGTGTAGATATCTCTATCGCAGATTAAATCTAAATCATAACTCTTTCCAGATTTTAAAAATTTCCATCTAAATTTCATTCAGGTTTGTCAACATATAAATCTTAGGATGAAAGATGAAGTTCAAATACCATCACTCTGCATGTATTATTGTATTCTGAGTTATATTGGTACATTGTATTGTCTCTCTCATTTTATCATTGCTCCTTTTCACCGTCATTTTCAGTAGGCAAAACATACCTATGTAACACAGGGTAAAAAAGAGAAGAAGCATAGATTGTATAGTAAATACATGTTGACATTTTTCAGGGCTGGGGAGTAAGAACCATAACTCTGGTGGACAATGGTCGCGTGTCTTACTCTAACCCAGTACGCCAGTCCTTGTTTCAGTTTGAAGACTGTGTAAAGGGAGGTAAACCAAAAGCCGAGGCTGCTGCAGAGGCCATGAAGAAGATATTCCCTGGAGTGGTGAGGAAAATATGAAGTCTTTATAGTAAAAAAAAAATACAAGTAAAACACTGTGACTTAAAAGACTTAAGGGGGCCTGATTCCAAACCCACTCTTATCTTTAATTATATTTCCCACCATGTTACAACACATTAATATGTGAATACACAACAGGTAAATAATATAATTGTAAATAACATTATCACAAGAGTATTGTGGACTTATTTTGTTAAAGATTATAGAATTTGATACAGGACTGGTGTTAATTTATTTTCTTGCAGAATGCGAAAGGATTGAGTTTGTCCATTCCTATGCCTGGGCATGCAGTACCTGGTAAATTAATGAATGCATAGATTTATTATTTTTATCAAATTAACCAACTTTTTTTCTATCTTTATTCTCACATTCTATGTTTTTAAGGAAAAAAGAGTTCTGAGTACATGTATATTCATATAAATAAAGTTGAACACTTTAAAAGGTTTGATTTTAAAGAGATTTTAATTTTCAATCAATTGTTTGAGGACTCTTGATTTCTGACTTTGCAATCTTGATGCATCTTCTTTTTCTCAGACAGTGCAATAGAAGGTGTGAAGAAAGACGTTGAAACCCTCCAGGATCTGGTGAATTCCCATGATGCAGTGTTTTTATTACTGGACACACGGGAGAGTCGTTGGCTTCCAACATTGATGGCAGCAGAAAAACAAAAGGTAGGAACGGGAAGAATAAGATAACAGATACATGAGAATCTTGGTTCCATTATAATTAATTCTTAATTACCGATACACAAATAAATGTGTTAAAAAAAATCTGTTAATGTTTTCATTAATATTGTTATTTGATGTTGAAGATTTTATAGTAGGTCAGGAGCACATGTATTTAGATTTTACAACAAAGAAAAGCAGGTCAAACTTGCACTTGAAATACTAATTATACAGAATAATCTATAATTCATCATAAAGTTTCTACGCAAACAGACCATTAGTTGTCTTTTTTTCTGCCTAGTTTGATCATTCTTGCTGCATTACAGATAGTGATATGCTCAGCCCTGGGCTTTGACACGTACCTAGTGATGCGCCACGGTGTGAGGTCAGACACAGAGGGAGATGACCCCACCCCCCTGTCCTCTTACAGCTCTATCCCCGGGGATCAGCTAGGCTGCTACTTCTGCAATGATGTTGTGGCACCAGGAAATGTGAGTCTGTTTTTCCTGTAAGCTTCCCCATCAAGTATTTTTGCTTACATTTTGGTGGTTTTTATTTGGTTTGAATAGAACTGTTCTGTTAAACATGATTGCATGCCGCAAAATTTCAGCATACGCTGAGGTGCAAATTAGCTTGCAACTGAAAATATTGATAATTAAAGAATATGAAATTCAATAATTTAGATTTATTCCAGGGAGAGTTATCTTTCTCATCAAAGTGTCATTGACTGCTTCATTACTTGAATACAAAAGGCTGTAATCATGATGTTTTAAGTTGGAAAAAAAATAATTTTTTAAACATTTTTTTATGAAAAGTTACTAGAAATATTTGCAGGAGTGACTTTGCTGTTGATAGTTTGCATTAGTGACTTTGTTTTTGATAGCTTTTTGTATTTTTCTAACAGTCTTTGAAGGACCGAACTCTGGACCAGCAGTGTACAGTGTCCAGGCCCGGCATCTCCTACATGGCGTCCGCTCTCGCTGTAGAACTCCTTGTGTCCGTACTCCAACATCCAGAACTGTATGTTTTACTCAAATCCTCTCCTAGCAATTCAGACAACTATATTAGCTAGAGATCCTTTTTAAGTTTATCATAAGATTCACTTTAACTTACATTTAAGAAGATTAGACTTCAGAATGAAATGTAATTCTAAATTTATTTCACCAGATCAGTGTTTTAGAAAAGGTAGATTGGAAAGGTACATGACTGTATAATGAATACGTTTTTAGCAGCATTTTCCAAATATGTAAAAAACTTGATTATGATAAATAAATGTTAAAAACAATTAATTTATAAAACAGTTTGAGATACTATTCTTCATTCTTTATTTTTTTCATTAAATTTGTGAAATTATCTTCTATACAAAGTTTTACTTGTATTACGCCAGAGGAAAAGCCCCAGCGGATACCAGTGCTAGTGATGAGCACCTGAGTAAAGACTTTGTCTGCCCCCTAGGACTGGTCCCTCATCAGGTGAGGTCTCTAATGCCAAGACATGTAATTATGAAATGTCATACTGATTCCTGTATTTGACGTACAGATCACAAATATCAAACATTGAAACAACAGGAGGTTTATGAGGCATGCCTAGTTAGTGTAATAGATTAATTTAGTTCTTTAAATCATATTTTTGACTATACCTTTCTATATTTAATATTCACAGTATACCCGTTGAAGTCTTTTGACAGTGGAATAAAAAGGCTTTACTGGACTTGTTTGCCATTTATAACAAATTCAAACTACAAATATACATTGTATCGGTGTTGTATAGCAGTCTTTCCCCCATAGTAGTTTCGTTTTGCCGATTTATTATTTTTTATAGACAATGCTGAAATTTGAACATATGTATCATGGCATATACATAGAACGTATTTGGGTAATTATCTGATCAATTACATGATTTGACAAGATATACACTCATATCCTTCCCAGCGACGGTCCCAATGAGTTGATTAATTGTTTCTCATTAGGTGACTCTGGTTCAATCATCGAAATAACTAAAAGTCTCTTTCTCTTTACATTTATCTTAAAATTGACTAATTGCATTTTTTTATGTTTTAATTTTGTAAAAAGAAATAAGTAAACAAATATGATGCGTACGTTCAAATGTTTCTCAGAGAGTTCAATAGAATTTAAAGAAACTTTATACTCTATTTAAAACATTATTTAAACTTTATCTCTAAAGGAAAGAATTGATTTAAACCACTGTTGGACATTCTGTTTTCCACGAATCTTAAAACTAAAAATTCCAGGTATAAAGGACCTTTTATAGTAGATGTTTCTTAGGGAATTTTCTTATATGTATTCTTGTCTTTAAATACATTGTAATACATGTGCATATAGTTTTAAGTGATGGTATATATCTGAGAATTTTATTTGTTGAAAAAAAAAATAGAACAAAATACCTTTCTCAGTATATGAAATGTAATGAGTTGTCTAGTTTGAAATACATTTCACAATCTGAAATTTCATTTGATTTAGAACCCCATTAAGCGAAGTAAAAAAAAATCAGTTTCTCATCAAATCATTACACAGTCTCCTGTTAAATAATTATTTAGAAGTAAAGATGCTAATTTATGATTACATTTAAGATCGTCAGCTCTAAAGGTATCAACTTAAAATCAATAGCCTTTGGGGACAAAGGGGGTAATAAATTTCCACTCCTTAATCCTTCTGCAAAATTTAGTCAAGATTATTAGTTATTTTCTTTAAAAGGAGCTTATTACATAGAAAATAATACATGTACATGGCAAAATCTGTATCACACCCTATATCAACCCGAGACTCCAACATCAGCCGGAGGAACGAAGGCCATGGGGCTGATATTGGTTGAGAGTTTATTCGGGTGTGATCCAGGTTTTGCCAAGTATGGTTGTTTTTATCATATTTTTGATAAACAAACTCGTCTATATTTTCATATGAAAAACTTTATCCAGCTTTATCCTAGTTCTCCCATCTCAAAACCGGCGCATTTTTGACGCTCAAACGCATTGTCAACACAAATATATTCCATGCATGTTATAACGTCATAGTCCATACCATAAATATGCATCGATTAAAACAAAAATATCCGCGGTATTTCGAAATCTGAATAAAAGGAGCAAAAGTGTTCCAAAAAATCATAACTAATGGCGAAATAAATGGTGATGATACAGGAATGTGATAAACGCGTGCCTTCGTTCATATCAGGGATGAAAAAATCCTGTATTTTATACTATGTATTAATAAATGCATTTATTACCCTAAATTATTAGTAATCAATATCATATCAGATATTGCAAACTATTACCACGAATAATTCGAAGTAAACATGACCGGAATGTAGAACAGGGGAAAATCTACTATATAGTAAGTTTTCTGTGGGGTAATCTGGCTATAAAAAGGGGAAAAACCACTATATAGCCGGTTTTCCGTGGGGGAAGATCTACTATAGCCATCTTTCCAGGGGGAAAGATGGCTATGGGGAAAAGGCACTATATAACACCGGTATGTGCAATGTTTCTCAAACTTTTTATTTCAACAGTTATGGAATAGTTTCATCCCACTGTATAAAACATTCCATGGCATCAATTTGTTTTCCTTTTATCTTATCATCCTAGTATATGTATTACAGATTCGCTGCTTTGTGTCCCGTTTTCAGCAAGTTCTACCTGCTTGCAAGGCATTTGATAAATGTACAGCTTGCTCAAAGACTGTAAGTATTACAGAAATGTAGTGTAATGTATGAGATAAATGTACAGCTTGCTCAAAGACTGTAAGTATTACAGAAATGTAGTGTCATGTATGAGATAAATGTACAGCTTGCTCAAAGACTGTAAGTATTACAGAAATGTAGTGTAATGTATGAGATAAATGTACCGCTTGTTCAAAGACTGTAAGTATTACAGAAATGTAGTGTAATGTATGAGATAAATGTACAGCTTGCTCAAAGACTGTAAGTATTACAGAAATGTAGTGTCATGTATGAAATAAATGTACTGCTTGTTCAAAGATTGCAAGTATTACAGAAATGTAGTGTAATGTATGAAATAAATGTACTGCTTGTTCAAAGATTGCAAGTATTACAACAATGTAAGTAGTGTAATATATAAGATAAATGAAAAGCTTTTTCAAAGACTGTAAGTATTGCAATGGTATAATGTAATGTATGAGATTAAGGTTTAGGTTATTGAATGATTGTATGTATAATAACAACCAATGCATATAACTTTAATAATATAAATTAAAGTAGAGCTTGTTCAATGAATGTTATCTATAAGATAATGTACAATTTGTTCACTGCAATACATGTGCAACATTAAAACTTTAAAGAAAATGTAATTTGCTAGAATGTACAACTTGGATATTTTATACTGTAAGACAGTCACCAAGTCTTTGTTATTTATAAGAGAAATATACCGCTCGTTTACTCGCTGTGAGGGTTTATTCCCATTTCGCCTTAGCTGTAAAATTTGGTGTTCCCATTTTGCCTAAGTAAGCTCTGAGGTAAATTGAAGCGAGATGAAAATTTGAATAAACATCAAATGAAATATTGATATTGTTTTTATACCGGTCCAGTATTATCATTAAATTTAGATTGTTTGTTTTTAATAAAGTACGAGTAATTTTATGAAAATGGAGAAAGTGCCAATATGAAGATGTATTTATGAATTAAAATCTACATGACTGTGAATCTTACTTTAAGTAAAATGTCTGTAAAATTTAGAATGAACCTAATATTTTATCATCTATATTTTCATTTTACATCATTCTGTATTTTAATATTTACATTAAAATGAAATCATTATGAAAACAAAACATCTCGTCAATTTTAGAAGTTCTGTGTTTACAGTTATGTAGTACTGTTAAGAAATTTCCAGTTTGCCTTCCTTTGTTACCTGTATTTTAAAGATAAGGGGAAATGGGAACACACAGTTTGTACAATAAGCTGCTACTAGTACTTGTATTTTCTGTAGGTGATAGAACAGTTCCGGCGGGACAGTTTTGACTTCCTGAGGCGGGCGTTCAATGACCCCTCCTACCTAGAGGATCTTACAGGGCTCACACAGATGCATCAGGAGACCCTTGACGCTGAGGTAATATGTGTTTAATGCTAGTTTTTGTTTGTCAGGGACCAAGGGGGTGTTACAATTCCAGGGGGCCAATTTTCGTTGAGTGTCAGATTTTAAAATCGTTATTTGGATGTAATTTTGTGGACTAGCTTAGGAGTATATAATGGTTAAGGACCGTCGGGGTCCGGGATGTTTATTCATGAGTAAGGGGTACCCATCATATCCAAAAAAGTTGGGCCCTAATGGACATTAATGGTTCCACAGTAGTTTTCTTTTGGTTTGTCTAATGTGTCTGTTTAATTGTTTAAAGGAGTAGAAACACATTTATATTTAACATTTTGTATGGTTTGGTTTGAAGATATTTTATTGTATATACATATACAAATGGTTCGAACACAAGTTCTAACAACTTACAAGGTTCTTACCAAGTATAACAATTTACAACTGTGTAGTAGTTTAGAATAGAAAGTACATAGAAATGGATATTATTAAATTGGTTAAATTATTGAACAAACGTACATGTATTTATAAACAGTTCTGTTTGAATTGAATTTGGTCTAGGCAGTAAGACTGAAATTACGAGAATCTGCCACAATCTCTGATAAATCTTTGAACAGCTAAAAAAATACGTTGGTTTAAATTGACAGTCAGAGATTCATCTCCCCACAAAAGTAAATGACAATTAATAATGTTAATTTGATTCAAATTTAAAAGGTTTGAAAACAGTTCATTTCGTGCATTGGTATATTTCTTGCATCCAAAAAACAAATGATAAGAATCTTCTGGTAATCCACATTGGCAATTAGGGCTTTCAATAATATTTCTTCTGAAAAGGTCGAAGTTTAAGATACAGTTATGTCTAAGTTTTGTGTGTATAATGTTAAGTCGTCTCTTGCCGAAGCAAAAATAGGACGGAGGTTTAGTTTGGTTTAATTGAATACTGCCTTTGAAACTTGTAAACGAGGATTTATTTCTGGTGATTAAACTTAAACTATTCCATTTATTGATCGTGTCAGGAACAAACGATTTCTTGAATATTTCTAGTCTACATTTTGGAATAGTATAGTCTTCTCGATTGCGTGTATTGTAATTAGATTCTAAAGACCTGGTAGAAGGAAAAATATTTTTTAAATAGTCCGGTACCAAATTATTATGAATCTTATACATTGTGCTCAATTTTGCTAGTTTTCGTCTCTCTGAGAGAGGCATCCAACCTGTTTCTAAATAAAGGGACTCTCTTGAAGATAATATGGGTAAGCCAGTGATGATTCTTGCTGCATAGAGTTGAACTTTTTCTAATTTTTCTACATCTTGAAACGAACAACCATCCCAGACAACCGAGCAGTATTCAATTAAAGGTCGAATAAAAGTCATGTACATTTTTGATAAAGTATTTCTACCTATGCTAAATTTGAGCTTCTTCAATAGGCCTAATCTTTGGTATGCATTTTTAACAATATTATCGATATACTCAGACCAGCAAAGGTTCTGACAAAAAAGTAATCCCAGGTGTTTGTGTGATGAAACATATTCTAATCGACTATTTTGGAATTGGAGTTTGGGGAAGTAAAAATTTGTTTTAAGTGTAAAAAATATTGCTTTTGTTTTGGATGGATTAAATTTTAACAGCCAATTGGATGACCAGTTTTCTAGAACTTTTAGATCATGATTCAGGACATATTCAATATTTGCAACATTGTATGAAGAAGATTGTAAAGAGTTATCATCAGCGAACAGTCTACACAGTGAAAGCATATTTTCTGACACATCGTTAACATAAATCAAAAATAGAAGAGGGCCAAGAACTGAACCCTGTGGTACACCAGCATTGACTCCTCTACAGGAGGATAATATATCCTTATACATAACTTTTTGTTTACGATTACATAAGTAGCTTTCAAACCAATTAAAAATATTGCCACATATACCATATGTTTGTAATTTAAAAAGTAGACCTCTATGCCACACTCTGTCAAAAGCTTTTGACAAATCACAAAAAACCATACAACAAAATTTCCCTTCATCTATATTTTTAACAATACTGTGATATGTTTCTAGTAACTGATATAAAGTTGAATGGCCAGGCAAAAAACCAGCTTGATATTTATAAAATAAATTGTTTTTAATAAAATAATTGTAGACATGTTTGAATATAATTCTTTCCATAATTTTACTAACACAGCTCAAGAGTGATACAGGTCTGTAGTTTGTTGCTACAGAAGGATCGTCCTTTTTAAACAGTGGTAATACATGAGCAATTTTCCAATTATTTGGATACACATTTTCAGTCAAAGATTTGTTGAATAACAAACATAGTGGTTTGGCGACAGATTGCAAAGTTGATTTTAACATTTTGTGACTTATTGCATCGGGACCTATGGCTTTGTTAACAGGGAGTATTTTTATTATATCAATAACTTCTTGCTCCTCAATAGTTACATTGTTTAATTTGTCATTACATATGTGATACAATTGTGGTAGTTGATTTAAAGTGTCATCAACGTTTGAAACAGATGAAAAATATTTGTTTAATACATCAACTTTTTCTGTATCGGTAAAAGCAATATTAAATTCACCCGTATCAGACGTATATTGCATCGGTGGAATGTCTTTTGTTGGTTTTGCATAAAAAGCGTCTTTAATTAACTTCCAGTATAATTTGTTATTATTATTCGAGCTCGCGTCCGACAATTGAAGGTCAATACTATCATAATAATTACAAAGTGCATGTTTTTTCATGTTGTTAACTTTGTTTCTAAGTTTACGATAATTTAACCAAGCAGATTCATTCTTTGTTTTTAATGCTTTGTTTCGAAGCCGGTTGCGTATTCTAATGGTTTTTCTCAGCGTGGAGTCAAACCATGGTTTGTCCTTGGGCCGGATAGTGACCGATTTTTCTGGTATACATTCGCGTACAAGCTTTAAATATTGTGAAGTAAAGTTTTCAGTTGCAGTATTAACATTTTCTGTGTTGCTTATTATGTTACGCCAATCGCAGTCATTAATTAGTTTGTTAAGTTTATCAAAATCAGCATCTTTGTATCGCCAGACATTACGTTTGTATGCACGATTAGTTTTGTAATTCATAGTTACACACACATAGGTTGCCTTATGATCGCTAAGCCGCGCCTCTACGTTTAAAGTTCCGGATTCAGTGACGTCAATGTGTTCTGTTGTAAAAATTGGGTCAATAAGTGTTCGTGAGGAATTCGTGATTCTCGTAGGTTCATGGATTTTGTTGACTAAGTGAGTGTTGGATATTACATCGTATAAAATGTTTGTGTCAGGAATAGTAAGAAGGTCGACGTTTATATCACCAACTACTATGAGTTTGTCGGATATTTCACTGGCTTTGTCTAAAGACCACGAGAAGTTTCTCCAAAAAGCGGAATCGGCATGCGGTGGACGGTAAACGCAACATAGGAGTAGTCTCGAGGTGAGATTATCAATTTCTATCCAAATACATTCAGTATTACCTGGTTCGAGATCAATACGTCTTCGAGATCGAATATTGTTACTAGTATAGATAATGACCCCACCCCCGTAAGAATTTCGATCTTTTCGAAAAAAATTATCAAAACCGTCTAGAAGTATGTCATCGTTTGAAATTTTGTGGTCAAGATGCGTTTCTGTAAAACACGCAATATCGAAATCACTAACTATGGCGTTAAGGGAATCTATCTTGTTTCTAATACTTCGAACGTTTAAATGAATAATTTCAACTACACTTTCATAAGTAGGGCCGGGATTTGTTTCAATATCACCTGATAATATTAGAACTAAAGCAAAAAAGTACATGAAAAAAATGATGTATGAAGCGATACCATAAACTCTATGAAAGCTATTAAAACTACACATTCTCATCAACATATTAATAAACGACAAAATATGTTGTAATTTGAAAATAACGAAAATTTCTGAACGAATAACCTGCCTACACGCAGAGTAAAAATTACCTATTGCGGCTCGGTATTGCTCACTACTGTTACCCATTATCTAGTGTCTTAGATTCATTAATGACTTTGTAGCCGCAACAAGGAAATTTTAGAAAAGCATGTACATAATATGCTTGAACTAATTCCAAATAATTCAAAAACTGTTGACAGTTGCTGTTATGAGTATAACTGAAATAAGCAAAAAAGTACAAAATAATGAAAAACATTGAAAGTATGGAAAAACACAAAAACAGATCAAAAAATATATCACAAGTGCCGTAAAGTGGGTGGAAGGTATTGCATGTCCTCAAAACAAGTGAAAGTCGGACATCAGTACCAAGAGCAACGAAAAAAGTATTAAATGAATAAGAGACAATAAAGATAACATGCAATATTCTCAGCATTTGCAAGTAAACAGATATGTACAGGAGAGACGTATTTTGTTTAAACACGTACATGTACCTCCTAAATGAAAAAGTAAAGAGGTAAGCACACATATGATACAAGACAAATACAATAGCACACGTGTTTGACATTGTAGGAACATATAAGCAAAACATGATTGAAGTCTGTACTTCTATAAAAAAAAACCGGTTGGCTCTGAACTTGGTTTGGCTGACATAGGAAGGGAGACATAATAATATTAGTTTGATATTTACACAGTCTGACCGAAGACAAAGCGCGCACTAGTCGGTGTTGCAAGCGGCAGCGGCAGCATAGCTTGGATGGCGGGTTTTACCTGTTGCCGAAAGTTTATTTACATCTTCTTCGGAACGAATGGTGATTTTCTTATCGTTGTTAAGTTTGACAATTATTTTCCCGTCATTAGTCCAGCAGGAAGATGCCAGGCCTGTTTTGACAGCTACACGGGCCTTCTTAAACAGCAGGGCCCTGCGTCTTGTGAGAGCCTCGTTGACGAATATTTTGTAATTGTTCGTGGGGTTTGTGTTGAAGCTCTTTAAGTTCTTCTTGTTCTTAAAAACAGCGTCACGGTCTCGATATCTTGTGAAGCGCACGATGATGTCCCTAGGTCGAGACTTCGAACCTTGTGGGGGTCCCAAACGATGTGAATTACTAATCGAGTATCGATCAAGAGTAATTTCAGTAGATTTCAGAATGTAGTTGTTGACAGTATTTAGAACAAGTTGGTCAGTATCTTCATTGTGTTGCTCAGGAATTCCAGAAAACTTCAAACAATTTTTCCGGCTGTATTGTTCGAGATCGTCTACTCGGGTTTCGAGATAATTAATCTTTTGCTCAAGATCACCGATTCTAGCTGCAAGCCTGTCAACAATGTTGTTTTTGAAAGCTGAGTTTTTAAGAATGATACTTGTTGCTTGTTGTAGCGTTTCCTCGTCATTTGACAAGTTTTCTAATAACGAACTAAGGTCTGACAGGTCGTGAGTCAAGTTTTGTGTGGAATCTGTATCAGAGTTTGGCCTCTGACGTTTGTTTGATTGGGACCTTGTTTGGGACCTTGATTCGTCTCGTGGTGACGAGTGGGGTTTGTTTTGATTATGTCCACCCATGTTCGTTAACTTGATAACTGGATATTGGATGTGGTGATTTCGAATTTTAACGGAAACAGGCGGGCTGAATTTTTCGTAGTTGAATATTGTCAGAGAGTACACATATATTACTCAAGCACTACCACAGGTTTAAACATAGGACAAATTTAGACACTGATACACTAGTAACGTTGATTGTTTTTGAATAGTGAGAAGAGTTCATACCACCATACTGTCTATCGGTCGTGTCCTTATATATCGTTTATCTTTACTATTTCACCAGAATCTAGTTAAATGCAGGTGCTTGAACATAATGCATACAAAAAATACCTATTTACGCTGCGAGAATTTCAAGCTCCAGTCTTTTGAAGTGTACATTTCGGGCAAAAAAGTCAGAGCCTCCGAAAAACACCTACTGCGCCATGGCTAGTCACGTGACCAACATTTTGTATTGTTTTGATTTACATGTAGTTATTATCATGTGATACCCTAAAACCTTGAAAATTAGCCGGATTTAACAATAAGCCGGTTTTGAAAAAAAGACACCTATTTCTTGCACTGAAAAATACTCGAAAATAAGCCTGTTTTGAAAATAAGCCAGTCATGACAATGCTAGTTCGGAAAGAGTTTAGACTACCGTAAAGTCTCATGTGTACCACGCACCTGTGTATATTATGCATGCGTACATAGTGTATTCAATTCGTTTAAAAGTAATAACGTACGTTTGTGAATATAAAAGGAAACAACCAACAGAGGTATACTTAATGGATAATTAATCCATTATTATTAATTATTTGATTATCGTATTACTAAAATAAACATTGTGATGAAACGTGTATATATGTCGTTTATCGTCATTATCTAGTCGTACAAATGATCGGTCTATTTTTAAACTGTCCATCTGTATGCAAACCAATTACGGCATAACGGGACATAAATTAAATAATTTTTTAATCAAATCATAATTATCGCTTATCTTCCTATACTCATATAAACTGTGAAATCCGAAAAGACAGTGCATGCTTCTGACACCGGAAATTGTTAAACAAACATTGACCACGCGACGAGTCAACAGGTGGCTGGTAACGTAATGCGAATACACTGGCTAGAACTTGTTAGATGTAAGGAACAGTGGTCAGAGTGCATACATATTCTAATACATGAAATAAAATTGAATTAAAAACACTTTAACACTTTTCATTTCACTCTTACAGGTGTTTACCTGGATATACCATTTTTAATACAGTCAAATAGTTCACAACCGATCAATTACAACTTATATTGTTTTGATTATAAGCCATGATTATGATCTCATCGTTTACGGGATTTTTTCATTGATAATAAGCCGCGATTTGAAAATAATACGGTTTTGAAAATAAGCCCCCACTTTCTTACCAAAAGTTAAATTAAGCCGCGGCTTATTTTCAAGGTTTTAGGGTATTTCTTTTTATGGAAATAGTTACTCCCTATTTTATTTTTGTACTTAACATGACTGTAACAAGTTTGTCCTGCTTTTAAGGTGTGGGGGTTCAGTGATGACGAGGAATGCAGCAGCATGGAAGTCTCGAGCTCTTGACCCAGATTTAAATTGTGACCTGCCTGAAAACTTTCCACATATATTTTATTTATTTATCAGACAGACATTTATCAATATTTAGCTTGTCATGGTATTACATGTAAGAAATTGTGTGAATTTGTGATATTGCAATTCAGGTTATGAATGATTATACTATACAATGAATAATATGACATTAAAAATGCTTAAACTCTGTTTTCGAATTTAATCATGTGAATGTATTAATAGAAAACAAACTACATGGTTATCGTTTTTAGATTTTTTTAGTATTTAAAGGAAATTGTAAATTTACGTTTATAAATATATATTCTTACACCGCAAAATTTTTGATACAACTCATAGACTTAATTAGAATGACAGTCGCTTGTCAACACTTTCGTGTGTTTTACAAACCTTTAATTTACATCCTGCATACATGTATATCATATGTACTCTTAGACCACATGATCCGATACTCGATCAAGCCAGAAAAATAGAGGAAGAAAAAAAAATAAAATCCAAAGTCATACCAAGGCTTTTTTCTGTATGTATAGCTGAGCATTTGTTCACAACTATTTGTTGTTTTGCATTCAGACACTAAACAAATATGAAGACACGCCCAGCTTTTACACGATTGATTTATCCGGACAGTTCTGTTTATTTACCAGTTTTAAAAATGCAATATTTTACCAACAATCGTGTTTGAAATGCAGGGCGACTGGCGCAAATGCACTTGACGTTTAAAAAATATCTATTTGGGATCTAAATACCTTTCGTATTGTAGTAAAACCATATGGAAAGAAGCTATTATAGAGGGAAGGTTTTTGACGGATTGTGGCGATCTTTGATCTCTGAATCCCCCCCCCCCCCCCCCCCCCGCGGATTGTGGAACTTCGAGGTTCGGTTGTCCATTTCGTTGACTAAGCCCAGTTATGATACTTGTCATAGATTTGTACTAAGCGGGACGATTCGCATATGTGTAAATTTATTTGGAAGTTAACATTTCATTAATTTTTGGTCACGTTTATTTAATCTCTAAATTTACGATAGCGTCACGAAATTTGAAAAAAAGTTTCACCCTCTGAATGACATTTCAATTTCTAGTTTGTTTAATCACAGCTTTTTCCTTGTCCCTGTTGCAGAATTGTCTTTTAGTTACAACACATTCTAAGTTCGTTAAATGTCACAATGAAAGTCGATATAGGATTAAGAGGAGTTTGAATTGAAATTTAAAATTGTTTATATCACCTACCTTTTTCATGCTCAGAGTTAACAGTTAAAAAAAAGGATTAAAAAAGGGTTTAAATCTCTTACTGGGGAATCATTAGAATTCTTGGTGGCTCAATTTTCGTTGTTTTTGTGGTTAGCCCCCCCCCCCCCCCCCCCCCGAATTTACATTCTCGACGAAAACATATTTTGAAGATTTGGTTTTCTTACTGAAACTGAAAACCGACGCATCCACGAAACTTCATTCCACGAATAAGCGCAAAAAATCCACAATCCACGAAAATTGCCCCTCCCCCTGAATTTAAATGATTCCATAGTATTTATTTCATTTAAATGTTAACCGGTTTTCAATTGAAAAGAACCAGTGATTTAAAGATACATCGAATGCAAGAATTTTGAATTAATTTCTTTAATTTGTAATTTTCTCTATCGAACGTCTATTAGATCTATCAATTTATAGATCATGATATTCTGCTCCTGTTTTGTATTTTTCCTTTCGACTTTTGAATTTGAATACTGTTCGTTATCACCACATGTCATACCCACTATACATTAAAAATATCATTTTTGTATCACAACGTTTTAGAAAAAAAGTCCGTTAATTCGTAGCCAAAGTCAGATATAGCATTTAAACAACGGACTTTTCTGTGACTGTGGTTAGAACACAAGACATAAAGTAACCTTATATAACTAGACCTTTTAGGATGTGGGTTAGACACCACCAAAACTTAAGGCAATTGTTTTCTCTTATCGTTTATCAAAATATTCAAAACCAAATATATACTAAAAGCAATTAGAAATAGTGCTTTTGCAAACTTGTATTATAACATTATCAAATAAATATATTGAAAAAAAAATGTATCTTACGACTAATACAAAATGATACAGAATGATATTTTTATTGTAAAGTGGGTTATCCCTCCTCGTTTTTGTGAATTGAAATCAATTTGATTTACATTAAACCTTATTTAGACTATGACAAAAATATGGAGCTCAGACCTCTATAAATGAAAACGTTTTGAAGTTCTAAACAATGACACTATTTGGAGGTTTTAACACGCATACGCTAGTTTAAATCAACATATTTTAAGTATTTAACATATTTAAGGGTTAAAAATCGATTCTATGTGAAATATAAATTGCTTTTAATAATTAAAAAAAAAATATATAAAAAATCAGATTTGTTGATTTTTAATTTTACAGTATCTTATCTTTTCTCATATATGCATTTCACACGCCTTATTCACCCATCTTATTTTAAAACCCTTCAGATGACGACCAAAAATGCGTAAAGGTCTTGCCCGACAAAAACCAAGTCAAATAACAATAGCGCTGGCACTGTCAGAGATTGTTTGAAATTACGTTGTAATGTTAAGAAGATAAACATAGAAATGAAAGGAGAATAGTATAAAGAACAAATGTATGTTTGTTAATGGTCAGACGACGCTGGTCTATATTATACATGTACGTAGTACTGATGCACATCTTCAAATTTATGTAAGATTTGTACATAAGTCGTTTAAATATAAATAAGGTGCAGGGGATTTGAAAGGCATTGTACGATTTTCTCATTGGATTTATTTATTGTCAAACCTCTTTTTCTTCTCTTAAATCTACCATTAAAAGATTCTTTTCAATATAACAAATGGAAAATAAAAATTTTCCCATGCACACTCTTTACAAAAATGACCCAGGTGTTTTGCTGTATTGAGGGTCTTATTTTACAATTATCTAAAGGTGAATAAACACGGAACCCTTTTGTACAATTTAAAAAAAGAAAAATCATTTTTGAATGTATACTTCTATTGAAAAACCCACTTGTTCTTTTATAAACTAGAATGATATTACATTTATTCTTAGATATAATGATGAAGGACGTTTCAGGATTTATAAAAATTATTTTTAATTGTCCATGGCTTTTGATGTGCCTGGTATATAAAGTTTTCATAGTTAGGCTAGACTTGCTGTAGTTCACAATTGTTAAACATTAATCAGTAGATATATTTGATTGTGAAATGAACAAGTCATATTTATCAAAATTAAACTTTATAACAAAGGTTGATTTAACATAGTTAATGATTAATGCATATAATATTTCATGTACAACTCCCCCTACAAAAGATTCTGTAGATCATTGACCCATTTCCCACCCCTCCCATCCCCCTTCCTTCCTCTTGAAAATATTAGAACCCACCTGTTCAATTTTAAAAAGTGGTAAGGTTAAAAAAACATAAAAAAAACCAATTGGAGCCAATACAACACCCCTCATGTTTATAAACATGTAAATGTACATGTACCAGTCTGCTCCCGATATTATTTTGAACTATAATACCTGTATTGCAACACGTTACCTGATAAAGGTCTGTAATCTTGTTATCACTGACCGTGTAACAACACAATGAACCAGTGACAACTGGCTCTGACGGGTACCCACGGGACGGGATGAGGAATGATCAATGCTAGAATGGAGACTTTCATATTCTTGTTGTTCTACATAGGAAGTAAGTGAAATAAGTGTTGTGTGTTTTTTGGTATTAATCGAATGGATGATAAAAGTACATGTAGTTTCATATTGTGCTTTAAAAATTACTGTAGTAGAATTCCAACTTGTGTGTTTGTTTATTTTGATGATATGGTAATTTTCATGTAGTGTATACCTGTAATGTCCCAAATGCTTTATCATCTTTATGTAACTTAATTAGCTCACAAGTTTACAATAAGTTTACCATTTGTAAAAATCTGCGGATTTTGTTTTCAATAAACATTTGGTTTCAATGAATTATATCTACTGAAGAAAGAAACGTCGCATCTATTTACGCATACAGCCTAGCAATAGGCATTTTTAGAAATATAGAACCATGTCATGGTCAGAAAAAAGTGAAGCTATGTGCACAACATTAATATTTGTATACTAACTTCAATAAAAGAATCAAGTGTAATCTGATAAATGATTACGTATAAAGTCATTGCATTCAGTAGCACGTATGACCACCATTAACGTTGATTGCAGCAGCACATTTTTTTGTTCATGGAGTGAATCAGACGATTGTTAAACGTTATTAAGATGACGACCCATACCTAGAGAAAGGATGCCGCAAGTTCATTAGCAGTTGTTGGCCTTGGTTGAAAATTATTGAGGCGTCGTTGAACTTCACCCCATAACTGTTCAATGTAGGGTTTGAAATCTGGACTCAAAACCGGCCAAGGCATGGTTATAAAGTCATTTTGCTCCATAAAGTCTTTAGTTGTTCTAGCCCTGTGTGCCCAGGGATTGTCATGCTAGAAAATGCGGTTCTGATGTCGATCAAAATGTTTCACAATAAGGGGTTGTAGAGCTTGACCGATGCATTGGGCAGCTGTCACACCATTGCCCCTACCTGGAACAATATTTTGAAAAACAGCTGGCCCCAATTTGCTGAACAGTCCAATGGCACCCCATACCATGATGCCTGGTCCATTCAAGGAGTGCCTTTCTACCACACAATCGTTAGAATACCGTTCTCCTTGTCTGTGCCATACTCTCTCTCTCTCTCTCTCTCTCTCTACCATCAGAGGTCGAAATGCAATAACAGCTTTTTTCAGAGAAGATAATGTTCCGCTATTGTTGATGAAACCAATTCCGTCGATCTATAGCCCACTTTAAGAGTTCCAGAAGGTGTCTAGGATTGGGCCTTTGGCTGGACGGCGACATGCAAGGTTATTGGCAGCTAAACTACGACAAATTGCATTATCGCTTACTGGTTTCTGATGAATTTCTATTGCATGTCGGGCTGTCTGTGTCTGTAGGGAATCGATCTTGTAAATGATGAAAAAGAATCTACAACATCTATGTAGTGTTTGGAAATCAGGTCTTCCAACAATCTACTGGAATTCCCATGGGTACCAACTGTGCCCCATTGTTAGCAGACCTATTTTTGTATTCATATGAAGCAGAATTTATTTAAAAACTTGTACGCGAAAAAAATAAATCACTCGCTGTGGCCTTCAGCTCGACATTCAGGTATATCGACGGCGTATTATCAATTAACAATTGTTACTTCCATACTTACGTCGACTCGATATATCCCAGTGAACATGAAATAAAAGATACTACAGAGTCTGCGTCATCTGTTTCATATGTGGATATTTTAGTGGAAATGGACATCGATGGTAACCTAACAACAACAAAACTTTATGATAAACGTGATGACTTCAATTTTTTGTCTCTCAGTTAATTCGATACACAAGGGCATGCTCTTCGTATGAACAGTTTTTAAGGCGAGGCAAGCTACTGACAAACAAGTAGATAAAACAGGACTATCAACAGTCTCGTTTGAAGTTATCTTTTCGTAAGTTCTATGGTCGATACAACGACCTTGTCAGCAAATACAATCTTCCACAGGGTCGTATGCTAACTGACTTTTTTCATACTAATTGTTAGACCATAATTAATCACCTAACTGTCTACGGACTTTTCCGTTTTTCCCGATTACGACAAAGAGCACACGGTGGGTGTGACCGCTCAGCAGAGGATACTCCTCCATGGTACCTGATCCTACCTCTATTTTAGAGGTCCATGTTTGCTCTGCTCATGTTTTGTAACTTTCCTTTGGACTTTTGAATTTGAACACTGTTCGTTATCACCACATGTCATGTACCTATCCAGACCCTGCGTTGTAACTTTTGGGCGACCGCTACGTGGACGGTCTAAAGTGCTGTTTGGTGCATTGTAACGTATTCGTAAGCGTTGAATTGCGCGAACGTTGCAATAAAATGTATCAGCAACCAATTGTGGCATCTGGCCTGCATTCAGTCGTCCAATGGCTTGTTCACGTAGCACCGGCGTACGCCGCGGCATCGCAAGTGAAGTTTTAACGTAACGGAAGCAAAATCTAACTGATTTTTTATTTTCAAAACCTACTGCTTTTGCACGACCAAACCCTGATTTACATTCTTAATCTATTGTGTTTGAAGATGCTTCACGACAGGTGCATTCAACTGTAAAAATAGCGATTGCAGCATGTCATAATATAGAGAAATGTGAACAACAAATATCCGAAATATATACAAATTTGCTACCATCTATTGAAATTTTAAATAGTTTTTTCATGTTACGACGTTTCTTTGCGGTTCAGTATATTTAACGTATAAAAAAGTTTTGAATTTCCTTTGAAATATCACTATAGCTATTTTTCGACAATTAGATGTTGTCGGGGATCTGTGTTTCAATGAGGCTACAGACAACACCTTCTTTTGCCAGGCCCGGTGTTGCGATGACCACTGTTGTGTGATGTATGATGACTACACTCATTGGTGAGTTGACTCAATGCTGTGTAACGTATGATGCCTATACTAGCATTTTTATGTCTGAACATTATCAGATATATTAATTTTGTTTTAGAGATAAACTTAATGGCTAACAATATCTATACTTAGGCATTTTTTAGCAACATATGCAATTCAATGTTTTTGATTTGAAAACTATTATTCAAAGTGCATTTTAACACAAGGTATTCATTAATTGATTATTTGACCGATTTCAGGGATAGTGACCAGATTGCGGGGGCGGTCATTGGAACACTTCTAGGCGGCACTATCCTAGTCGTAGTAATTATCTATGTTGTAAGGAATTACTGCCACAAATCCCGGCCAGTTTACTCATCAAGATCTGGAAGAGCAATTGCAATCATTAGTGACGGTAATGTATTGTTTTTTACCAAGAACCATGCAATTCATAGGTTAAACGTATATACATAAATAAGTTGTACAAATATACGTATAGATATAAATAATCACAATATTCTGCGGGATAGTAATGTATTATACTGACAATGATAAAGTGGAAATGATAAATGTAATAGTAAATAGGATAATGGAGAGAATATTCTCAAAACAAAACAAAATTAATAGGAATTTCTATTTTAAAGGTCATATGAAACGATATCCTGAGCATATTGAGTTATATATGGGAATGAATTCATAAATTCCTATTTAAATAAGACTGGCATTGTGTTTTGGATATTTTATGCAAAATGTCAGCGCCACAGTCGATCAAAATCACTCAATCGGGATAAGGAACATCGACTTACGCAGCTTACCTCCCTTGCTTATGACGTCAATAAGACCCTGTCGCCTTATCTGTAGTGAATACAAATATCCATGTCATTTAGCAGCATATTAAAATTAAAATAAATACGATTTTATATAAAAAAAATCATATAATTATACAATACTCAACCATGGCCGTATATTTTCTTTCAAGAAATTAAATCGCATGCGTTTATTTTTTTTCATTTGATAGCGTGTTCATATTCAGTTTAGACACTCGAGAATGAGTGATATATGCTTTGTTTCAATTAGTTGTAATGAAATTGTCAAATTCAAAGATAACTGATTTGCACGTTCACGCAATTCATAATGATTTTTTTCTATACTGCTTATAGGCAACATGCTGCCTAATTCGCTTCACGGTTGAATTTTTCGTTTCGTTTTCAAATTGACAAATATGTTACCATTCAGTTTAATTATTTTTACTCAAAGAGAAATATCTTCAAATGTGTTGAATTTGAAACGTGTACTTGTATGTGTGGTGTGTTGATTTTACAACGTGTATGTGCGGTGTTTAGTCAGAGATCTCTTATATCTCCCTTTCTTTCGCAATTTGTCTTTCATTCTTTTATTATTATTGATGCTTGTTCTTATTAAAATCTTTGATTATCTTCACATTCATTCATATTCATTTTTACCAAACAACCGATTTATTTTACCGGTTCATTTATAAATCCTTATGCCACATTTCCGATCTATTTTTATAGGACGTTAAAACACGTGTACACTATGTATTATGTAAAGAGTATTGCTACATATCCATAAGTCTGAAATTTATAGGCCTGATAAATTAGATGTGATTATCAAAACAAATCTAAGACTATTTTGTGACATTTTAAAGACGCTTTTAAATAAAAACTTCCGGTACACAATAACTCCAACATTTTATTGGCCTGCCTTATATCATGTGACAAAATGAGTTAAAATAATTGAAATGCTTAAATTCTCTTTAAATGTAGCCCAATCATTATACGTATCGTAGAAGAAAAGGATGTTTCTGTTTTAAAAGGTTTAGGATAATTTATCAAAGGTGAAGCATTTTCTTTTGTTAATTGTCCATTGCAGTACGGGATATTCATCATGATATTACTCTGGTAAAAACCTGATAGTTTTATTCATCAATGACCAATCAAATCAAATCATCTGTACTATGAAATCAGATGATCTTCTCTGAAAAGAAAGACACGTTCATATATGCAAAAATAGCTAAAATTAATTCGATAAACTACTGTAAAATTACTATAGTTATAATGGGTTGTTTACATCAGTGGGTCTGTGTGACGTCATAAATCCACAAAATCAAGAACGATAAGCGGGGAAGATTTTTTTCAGGTGCTGAGTTTTCACGGTTATTTGAAATATTTCTCAGTGATGCAAAGTCAAAAAAAAATCTTACTACACGTATTTTGATATTAGTTTATACCAAGCTTTATATTAATGAAAGAAAATTATAGTGTTAAAAATCGTTTCATATGATCTTTAATTTTGATCAGATTGTCCATTCAAACTTAATCATATATGATGATTGGAATGAGTATTGAGCTTACAAAATATTTTTTTTCTCATTTAACGTTATACTAGTACTTACTGGAAAATGTTTGATTTTAAATGAAATAAAAAAAGACTATGCATAATGATCTTTATTGCGCATGTTTACATATTTGTCTTTTACTTTGAAGCGTTTATTTCAACGTTCATTTAACAGATAGGATGACAAATATATCGGTGAGTTCGTCAGCAATCGAGATGTCGAGATGTCCGCCATCTTATGAGGAGTCCATGGCATCAGCGTCCGGAAAGGTCAAATACTCACAATTCGAAAACGAGGCATAATAAAAAGAATGACAATATGAAATTTTATTAAACGAATTATATAAAATTGTATGTCTTTTATGTATTTGTAAGTTGGTTTATCTTAATTAATGATATTTAGTTGTAAGTGATGACATGATGAACCTTGTTATGATGTGTTATGTAACTCATACAGATTGTGAATCTAAAATAAAAGAACTTGCTTCCTTTCAATGCAAATAAAGTTTGTATAACAAAATCAATATCTCAAACAATGCTATCTTAAGATATGCCATTTTGTTGTTCAATCTTGTAATTGCTAGGAAAAAAGCTGTTCAAGAAGTACAAAACAGTTATAATCAACTTGCCGATTAAACATTCAGGTACGAAGCCCTATTCCCGTATTGCTTTTGCATGAAATAGAGATTGATGAGAGCTGTTAATTGTAATGTCAAATAATTGGATATTGGGTTTTTTCCAAAATAGAAAACCTTGTTATATTTTAGAAATGTGGGCAAACTTGAAAGTATGCTCCTCGATTGGTTGGCAATTGATGAATGTAATTTAAATCACTATATCCTCAAAATCCTTTTACATGAAAGGTTTCTGTATTAATCTTGTGGATACATTGACATGAAGTTTATCTTAATATATGCTTGTTAATTCTCAACAAATAATAGTGACTCTATATAAGCATAGATATGCTAATTTGACTTTATATCTTGCAGAAATTTATTAAACATGAATTATATTACTTATTTCTTCAGTATGTCCACTCTCCTTAAAGGGAGTAGTGTACTATTCACAAGAAACTCATCAAATTTTGTTGTAATGCATGTATTGATTATGTAGTTTGCGGGCAAAGTACCGAATCTTCTTGCATAATTATTTATTCTCTTGGTAAAGTTCATCTTTACCTAATACCTGTTATTCAAATGCACTGAATTCATAACAATTGTCATAACAAATAAACAGTAATGTTTAGTTGCAAGACGTTTTTCTTTTATTTATTTTAGCTTTCACGAGTGCAGAAGACTTGCAGGTAATTGATTTTGCACGTACATGTGCAGAACTATAAAGTCAAAGGTGCAAATTGATCGGTTCAATATGTGTAGCACTTTTCCATGCCAATAGACAAATATGTATCGTATTATCAGTAAATAGTGTCTTTAGATACAAAAAAAACCCTGTGATTTAATAGCAAATAAGATAGCATTACAAAATATGTTATAGCAGGTTAAATATATGGCATTAGCGTGATTTTATAGCAGGTTATATATTAATTAAAAAACAAGAGAAATAATATTTACCTTTAAATGCTGATAAGTTTAAAATGAAACATCAATTGCGGGGTAAAAGGAAATAGAAAAAATGATCAGAAAAGAAAAACAGACATAACATCTGTTTCTTATGGCAGTTCATACTAATTTATACTTATAAATTAAGACATTTCGCCGATAAACTATGATGTCCATAAGCTCTAATTAAATTTTACCTGATAAAAATTATTGAGAGATAAATTAAAAAATCTACTTTTATTTTCGATAAACCAGCCCGAAATAGAAAAAAATGAGAGTAAGGTTGTGAATACGCTTTGGCGGATGCAAGCCAGTGGGAGTTTGTATCAAAATATATGCTTGCAATGAAATAATATTGAATGATTACGGAAAGAGTGAATATATTTACTGGGGACTTATTTAGGGTATACCTAGAAATTAAGATTTGAAAAATGTTGAATAAATTAAATGAGTCAATTCGTTTCTTGAATACGCGATTTTAGTTTTGATGGTGAGAAAATCGGATAGAACTTTTCAGAGCAGGGTAACCAAGGACGTGGGTTGACATGACGAATTCATCAGGCATCGCAGGCTGATACCTATGGTTAATTTAAATAAAAACTTAATAAATAAAATGGATTTATTTGATACAATTTTAGTTTTGATGGAACGAACTTTCCAGAACGGGTACCAAGGAACGCGGTTAGACTAATTAACATCATGGTGGAAAGTAAAGGGTGAGTTAACCATTGAGCAGATACTTTATATCTGACAACTTTGGTTTAAAATATGCAAATAAATATGCATACACTATAGAGAAAAGACTACCAATTATTTTCCCATAGAACTCCATACAAACTTTATGCCCTCTCAGTACTTTACTATAATAGTTTCAGTCAAATCTTTGGTATCATTTGAAATTTCAATCTAAGACCTTTCAGAAAAGGACAAAAAAACATAAGGTCCCGTGGCATTTATATGTCAAATTTGCAGTTGTTTATAACTTACAGCGATCGCCAGTAAATGTCACTCTACATAAAAAAATCAACCCCCACCCCTAAAATTTTTCCTAATGTTGCTATATTCTTTAAAATATATTCCCCATTTCATCATTCATTTTTTTTTTCATTCATATTTTTACTTCAAAATGATAATTGTTACATACCTGAATTCAGCCAATCGCGTAACGCCTACCCATTCATTCCTTATTACAACGTTCTTAAACTTTTCTTTGATGTAAACATCCGGGGGTTTGGTACTCTCATTCCACTAGCGTTTTTCTATTTCATAAATGTTTTAAAACGACAGATTTGTAGTAAATATTAGACATTAATTTGTAAACAATGAACATATCGTGTTCCACGTGTAAATGATGTATGCAAAAAACGGGGAAGTTGAAATGGGGGGGGGGGGGGGGGGGTGGATTTATTTCTTCCAAACAATCTTATATCTGAAATGCAAGCTACTGACAAACAAGTTGATAAAACAGGACTATCAACAGGCTCGTTTGAAGTCATCTTTTCGTAAGTTCTATGGTCGATACAACGACCTTGTC
Source organism: Magallana nippona (assembly GCA_033439105.1). Classification (NCBI taxonomy): domain Eukaryota; kingdom Metazoa; phylum Mollusca; class Bivalvia; order Ostreida; family Ostreidae; genus Magallana; species Magallana nippona. Next base: position 3,106,956 of record CM065921.1, read on the forward strand.
AGCAAATACAATCATCCACTGGGTCGCATGCTGACTGACGTTATTCATACTAATTGTTAGACCATAATTTATCACCTAATTGTCTACGAACTTTTCCGTGTTTTTCCCAATTACGACAAAGAGCACACGGCGGGTGTGACCGGTCAGCAGAGGATGCTCACTCCTCCTAGGCACCTGATCCTACCTCTATCTTTTTGACGGTCCGTGTTGCTCTGCTTTGAATTTGTATTTCGTTTTATGGATTTTTGAGATGGTTGACGGTTTGTTATTGTCATTTTTTCATTGGAAGTGACAAAAAATATAGTGAAATTTGAAATTTAATAAAAATAGTTTGCTAATTTTTCCAGTTAGCTGCAGTAGAAAGAATTAAGGCCACATACGTGTACATATCACCCATTTCAGTTTATACTTTTCATTCCTGCCCGCTCCTCTAAATATCCAGCCATGCTGTTTTTATTTCAATTTTAAAGAATAGGTTAAGAAAGAAATTAAGAAAGCAATTAAGAAAAATAATTGGACACAGTGTATACAAAAATGAACAAAAAATATGGTTCTACATATTAAGAATTGTATCACTTAAATGTGTAAAGTGTTAATTCCCGCGCTTGCGCGGGATATCAACTAGTATACTATAAACGTTTAGTGTCTTTCTTATAAAGGTACATAACAAACTGAACCGACTTATACTAAATGATTATGGGTATATCCAGGCAATACCTGAGGGTTTTTTTTCTTTTGTCTTGCAGAATCATTGCATTGAGATTTGCACACAAAATGATCATGGGTGTGATTTTTTATTAAATGAAAAAAATAATTATATACCTTCAAATGCTGAAAAGTATAAATAAAACATCTATGTGCGGTCGGATAAAAAAATTTACCCCCCCCCCCCTCCCCAAATTAAAAAAAAACCCAGACGTTATATCTCTTTCTATGGCAGTTCCTAAGAAATATATTATAAAAGATAAGCGTTTTCGTATAAATATACTGTATTATAGACTGCATGTATTGACTGTTTAGAAAATGGGTATATGAGGTATATACATAAAATTGGCAATATAAAGCCCAAAGCTTGGAAAAATTTCTTTATAATTGCAAAACTTTTTTCAAGAAAAATTACATTTCAATAAAAAAAAATCGTTTTTACGTAATTTAATTTGCACATGTAACATGTAAAGTTTGTACCTTAAAATTGTGTTCTGACCAAACAGAAGACAGAAGACAGAAGACAGAAGCTAAGTTTATTACAATAAATTGAAAAAAACGGGGATAGAATTTGTTCATTATAAAAAAGAATTATATTATATAGGAAAAACAAACCCATTTACAATTAATTTAAATATAAAGGATCCATTTAATTAAAATAGCCTTTTTAACATTCGTGACAATATTGAGAGTTGTTTTCAATGATTATAAATTGACCGAGAAATCCAATGTAAAAGAACCCACTCTTATCATTGACACCATTGAGTTTTCTTTACAATTATACACGTACTCTGTGGGTCCTTTATTTTGCTCTCTGCGGGAATCTAGGCCGATTTCATTTCTACCACATACTCAGTGCTTGAGTTCAAGGCCGTTTGAATCATTTTACAAATATCAATAAATGTCTTTCCTTAATTTTTGTTTGCTCAAAATTTTTCATCAAGAAGATTTGTCAATGACGTTACCACCTCTTCCTTTTAAAACCCAACTTTAGGCACTTTAATCACGTTTTTTAAAATGTGAAAGGTTTTTTAAATTTCGGAAGCCTATGCTGCAAAGTGGAAATTTTATTTTTAAAGAAAGACTTTGGGCTATATCCAAATACATAGATCACAGCAGTGCATCCAAATTGTACAAAATGAATCGTATGTTTATTTATCAATAATACCCAATTGCTCAGAATTATATAACCAATGAAAATATGAGAGTTTATGGATTATTTCTCAAGAATATTTTGATTAATTTTTAGTTAGGATTGATTACGTAACAGGTTTGTTGAATTTGCCGCCTTTTTTCCATTCCTTTTAAGCAGATTGAGCAAACAAGGGTTTTGTATAAGTATATAATGTGTATTCTGTGATGATCAGAACCTCAATGTTACCTGACTCTTGTGTCTGAAAGTGATGGATGCCACAGGTAAGTAATCTTTTGTTCCTTGTTTAAAATGTTTCATTGCTATTTGTAAAAGTCTTCTGTATTTATGGAATATTGTTTTTGAATCATATCTTTCGCAATTTATTGTAGATCATTCATCATATATTTTCTGATACATTTGTATTGCAAGAAACAGAGTGGCATAGCTAATAGTTTTGGTGCATTTACTACATGTAAACGGTTAGATGTGTACGTAAACGTTTAACTTAAAAAAAATATATATATGATTTGAAACATTTGATTGAATAAATATGGAAAGAAATTAATGATGACTTTAGTCAAGCATCAACCACTTTTTGAACTGTTGGGTGAGTAGCTATTCCTGGGATTTTTTTTAATTATAATGATAATTTTAATTTATTGTATTTCCTCCTTTTTTCTTATCAACAGATTTGTTAAATCTTGTTACGAGTAAGGGGTTCATATGAATTTGCATTGTCTTAGTTTTCTAAATAAGGCTGTGCAAACTACTGTTTTTCTTTAAATGAATGAGCATTAATATGACGTTTCTAAAATTGAAGTATTTTCAAATTTACATTTAAGTTTGCAGGATTAGTAATTGAATACGTATAAAATCTATTTATTTCAATTTCTTTAGATCTGGCTTTAAAATTAACAACTTAGATCTAAGCCTTGTTCCTAAAATTTACCTAATCAAGAGTGAAAAAAATGAATAATTAAAGAGCCTTAAAGGGACATGGTCACGAGTTTGGTCAAAAATTATTTTTCCGATTTTAATGTTTATAATGCTTCAGTAAGACATTTTTAATAGGAAACCAAAATTTGAGTGTCATTCGTTGCGTTATAAATGAGTTACAGAGCTTAGAATGTTTTGCTATGTAAACAAAACTTTTGTTAACATTTTGAATGTTGAAGTAAAAATTCCAGTTTCTGACCTAAAATTAATGCGTTAGGAACTGTTATTTAAGGAATGAATTCAATATTTATTAGTTTTATACGATATAAAATGGTTTGGGGCACTTTACGTTTTATAAACCGCGAAGCGGTTTATAAAAAAGTCATTTGACCTCTAAAATGACATCGAAATGTACTAAATTCAAACGTAACGTGAGGCGGATTGATACGTTTTTGACGTTTGTCTTACTATGACGTAGGCAACATTCTTTATACGATATAAAATAATTTTTTAGCCAATCACAACGCGCGTTACAACCAGAATTAAATCATTTATGCTTAAATTGAATAAGAAGATATAAAAATCAGCTTGAAAAAGATTTTTACTTTTATTGAACCTTTATAAACAAAAACAGGGCACTTGTTTACATGACAAAGAATTGTGAGCCCTGTCAAATTTTATTTGATCATTAGAAATGCATTCCTAAAGCATTGTAAAAAATAAAACAGAAAAACAGAATTTGATCAAAATCGTGACCATGCCCCTTTAATAAATAAAAGAATATAAACACATGCATTTTTAAAAATAGAAATAACAATATTTTAGTCAATCAGATGTATTATTTTGAGAATTAATTTTACAAAAGAAAACGAGTTTCAATAAAACATCCATGATGTTAAAGGCGTTAAACTGGATATCATTTCTCTTTAGTTTGACAAAGTTCTCAACACGGAATATACAGAATTTTAAGATGTGTGCAAAGGCCAGATGTCAAGCAAAATTACCAATTGTCTAACTTGAACAATATTTGAACAATTTAAAGAAATACACATTCCCACAAAGATGGCAAACTCATCCATTGTGTCTTTTTTAAAACTAATTTCATACTTCGTGTTTGTTAAATTCCAATACAATAAATTTGAACTATTTTTTTTAATCCTGACGAACAAAACCATTCGATAAATCAATAGTGTTCTGTTAAATAATGATTTTTCGAGCATTAAAAATTTCTAATTATAACTTTGAATTACAGCTTTAATCTTTTTAGAACGTCTAGACCCCTGTCACTATAACCACCCTTGAATCTTTTTACTTTCCTTTGTGGTTTTCTGCTGAAACATATTTGCCTCTAGCATTCAAGAGCCTTTTTATTTATCTGACGTAGTGTGCCGGAGAATTATAATTAGTTGAAGGTAAATATATGCGTTGCATTCATTGTCAAATGAATTGTGACTTTAAACTTTTATCTCACTAGATACAATTAAAACATATTTTCATTCAACGTAAATACAGATGTACTTTTTTATGTAAGAAAGATCTACTGATAAGACTTTGTTTTCCTTCCCACTTACTAAATAGTTCATTTTTAACAGCATCCCATGTTGTCTCTCACATATTTAAATTGCATTTAATAAAGTTAATTGAAGATCAACATGGGTATATTGTATGTCAACATGAGCGTATAGAATGTCAAAATTGAAAAGAGAACCATGTGAAATAAACAATGGCCAATAGAGTTGAACATAACAGTACCATTACAAAAAATAAAGTTTTTATGTTTTTTAAATGTGTCAACAACGTTAGCTGTAATATGTCACAAGATGACAATACTCGAGCATCTATGTTTTAAAAAATGATTAAAATGGTTAACAATAGTTTGTCGTTTGGTTCATAGATAAATGTATTACATCGCATTAACTTGACCGTACTTTTTATCCATTGTCTCTTGCTTATATTTGATGTTTCAATATATAGAAAACATCTACATTTGCATTTAGGAAACAGAAGTAGAATTTAAGCAGAAAACTTCATTCTATGGTTTTTTGTTTTAAGTAGACATCAACGGAATGAATCAATCACATAATGATTTGAATTGCCAAATGACCACCAGGATATCTTCAATTCATCTTGCTGTTGTTGACGGAGATAATGTTTCCAATAACAATGTGTCTGCAGAAAAAGGTATTTGGTATACAACACTTCCACAAATAATATGGGCAATGTATAATACGTTGATAAAAAAATACTTGTTCTATGGTTTATACCGAAAAGTGGATTGATTTTTGTTATAACATCAATATCCTTTAATACTTTGGTATTTAATTTGATTTTTTTTTATTTTGTCGACGTACAGACCAAGAAGATGGAAAATATATTCCAGATCCTTCTTCAGGTATGGAATATATTAAATAACATCTTACTATATATCTCGCATACATGCGGGTCAAAAATAGTTTTCTTGTATTATTATATTAATAATAATTTATTCTTATTTTTAGGAAGTGGCCCTATCTTAATGTCTTTGAGCCTGCTGTTCATTGCCATACCTCTTGTGATATTTGGATCGGGATGGGCTAACATTGCATTTCAAGACAATGTCGATGTAATAATAACGATGGTTGTTTATTTTTCTATGGGATCAATTGCAATCATTGCCTTCTTTGTCAACTTGATTTTGAATGCAGTGGATTTTAAATTGACGATGAAAGGGCACTCCCAGATCTTGAAGTTTATAAAGGAGTTATACAAAAAGCAGATTCCAAAAACTAACGCGGGAATGGTGATGCGTTTTCTCCTGTTCATCCTTTTTGCCAGCGGATACACACACAACACTTTTACGTATGCCGAGCATTTACAATCTGAACATGTTAAACCGTTATTGTTAACGTTGTATTTAGGTGTCTCAATATTCTTCATATGGGCGCAAGTGATTGTTTTGACATTCCTTCAATATTATGACAAAAAGATCTCAAATGGAGGGAAGGTTCTGCGAATGATCATCATCATAACAAACGCTTGTAGTTGGATGAATGCTTACTTTTTTGAGTCTTCTGAAATATTTGATACAAGACACGACTTAAAAGAAAACAGTACTATTTTGAGCAATCAAACCGAGGACAAATGCTTTGAACATACAGGAATCGTGGAAGTTATATTTGCACCCGTTACAATTGAATACACAATGATGGCCATTGGATTCCTTTTTCCAGTGGCTTTGGAAGATGTCAGATACAAGCGAAGCTGGAAAATGACTCTCCTTATCAGTATGTTTCTGATAATTTATGAGGCTGGTGTGTTTGTATTTTCATTGCAAGTGGTTTTGAAATGCTCCTTTATTGATGATTCGAATGGCGTTCCTCTCGAGTTTACATTTTATGTCGTCCTTGTTGCAATTCTATTCGCGGCAATGATCGGGCTTCTCATTGCTTGTATTGTTTTAAAACGTATGTCCAAGTTAAAGAGATCCAACGACCATAGTATACATATTGAATCGTTCACGTTGTTGGTAACTGCTTTTGGAAATAATCTGTACCATCTTCTGAATTCAATTGCAGTTGTTGAGCTTGGATCTATTTCGATAGCGCATAAAACGATTACTTTTGGTCAAAACATCCTTGGACTCACTCTTGCGTTTTTGCAAACCTGGTTTCTGTTAGCAATCAACAGATACGATGTGACGAATAAGCCAGTGCACAACATAAGTAAAGATAGTGGATGTACCTGCCACGCTAAAAATAGCCTCAAACACAGCTGTTTCGCTCTCGCTGTTATGAATTTCGGTCTTTGGATGTACGGAAGCATTGCTGAGATCCGCGAACAAGTCTTCACCTATCTCCAACAACAGTATTACACCGGTCCTTCCTGGAATGTCATTTTAAAGATAATATTTCCTCTGACCATATTCTATCGTTTCCATTCGTCAATGGACTTTTTGAGACTCTGGCTTCATTTCTCAAAAGAAGAAATGTAATGAAGAAGATGACGAAAAATCAAGTTCGTGTTTTTTGAGTTATATGAATGCACAGATGCTGCATGGCTAATAAGATGTGATATAGTTTGTGGTGTGAAAGGTACTGACTGCTAGCGTTTTTAACACTTTGTTATTTGAAATCAACCTTGATAATGTGACCAATTAATGACAATTACTGAGTGTAATCATTCATGACAATGCACTTTATTTTTTTATCTTTATACATTGTCTGATATTTATAGTTCTTAGTAATTATTTTTATCATTGACATTTAGAATGAATCAATTTAGAAGAGTAGAGGAGAGAACTTTGTTATTTCCGTAATCTGTTTCAATATGTATGATGTTTGTTTATTTTATCGTTTATTGCTAGGCCTCTGAATGGGCACAATATTTTTGTTCTGCAATGAAAACAAGAAAATTTGACACAATTTAAAAAAAATATTCTGCCTTAGAACTTAAGTTTTTTCTTTATCATTTAATATTATTGATATTCGATTGAATGATGTTTTACCATTTGACCAGACCATTTGGAGACGCGCTGGTATATCAAATAGGAATTCGCTGCAATTTTCTTTAAATTTCGGATCTACTATTTTGGTATTTCACATTGAAAATGGGTTAAGTGTAATTTCTGTTCAACATATCTTATACAGATATTACACTTATTTCTTTGAATAAGAAATCAAAATCACCATAGAGAGGCATTAAGTTGAGCAAACATGGAAATGATAATGATATCCAAAAATGAACAACTTCGACGGTAAGCATAATGATATATTCAAATTGAAGACGAAATTATTTTCCAAAATTGAAAGATGTCAATAGACGTCAAGGACGATTTGCTCACGGTCTTTAATTCTCTAACAAAAATAAATATTAGTTTGATAAGTATATTTCAATAGTTCACTTTTTTGGACTTTTTTTAAAGCTCTTTTTTTTTACTTATTTGCTTGGCTTGCCATTTGTTGAAATGCAATGTAAAAAGTATTCCATTATAAAATATTATATTCAGTAAAAGTATGTTCAGTGTAGATATAAGAGAACTAATGTTATAAAATTACATCGAAGACGAAAAATGAAGTATTTAAATCCTTGTTAAATTGTATGATTAAAACCCAACTTAAACTCAATACATCTAAGTAACGATCATTAGATTTTTTTTACAACAAATATAACATACCTTCCTCTATACATTATGAACTAAGATCCGAAAAATCATCTTTTATATAAAACTAACATGAACAAATGTCAGCAAACAAGATCCCGTAAGAGCAAAAAAGCCCCCCAAAACATTTGCTATTGGAAAAAGGAGTAGATATATAAATCAATAAAGATTGATATAGACTCTTGTAATTTTTATTTATCAAAAATGACATGTGGTAATAACGAACAGTGTTCAAATTCAAAAGTCCAAATGAAAATTACAAAACAGGAGCAGAGCAAACACGTACCTCTTAAAAATAGAGGTAGGATCAGGTGCCATGGGGGGGAGGGGGGGGGGGGTGAGCATCCTCTGCTGACCGGTCACACTCACCGTGTGCTCTTTGTCGTAATCGGGAAAAAAACCGGAAAAGTCCGTAGACAGGTGATTAATTATGGTCTAACAATTAGTATGAAAAACGTCAGTCAGCATACGACCCAGTGGAAGATTGTATTTGCTGACAAGGTCGTTGTATCACCATAGAACCTACGAAAAGATTACTTCAAACGATACTGTTTTGTTTCAAACGAAACAAAACTATTCGTAATCTTATATATTAATTTCCCCAGCGAATTTTTTTAACTTTATTTCGAGAGCGAGTGACATTTTACATCACTTGTAGCTAAGATGCTTTTTGATTAAGTTAGACTGTCCTGTGAGTTCATCAAAATAGTTAAAAGTCGGAGCATTCAGGATATATGTTGGAAAACTGTAAAAATCTTTGCACGGAGATGCAAGATTATAATTGCAGTTAAAAAATGCAAACTTTCAGCAGATGCAACAAAAACAATTTATATCCTTGAACTCACTTTTATAACGCTCTATCAAAAACCACTCGTCTACTTCAGATTAAAAAAAAAATAATAAAAAACAATAAATGAAAATTTATGTATCATGATGATGATATAACGGTTTGAAATCAGCAAGGAAACATGTATGTTTTCACAATCAAGTAATATATTTATTTTCTTGCAAGTGAAGGTTATCACTTTAACATTTTCGAAATAAATTTATAATTATATTTTAAGAAAAAAAAAAAACGACTTTTATCTCTTAGTATTGAAAGATAATTTTGCGAGTTAGACTCAGAGGTCATTTGGTGCCGTGCCTATTATTCATTACAAAATTTTAAATGTATTAATGGCCAACTTTTATTGACTTAAAAGACCTTGAGTTTTCTCATTCCCTAATGGTGTTGTATCAAGAGTTTTTTGAGAAGCACAGCATTGAAATCTGTTGACACAATGTACTTAAAATTACAAAGAAAAAGGGGAGTCAGTCTTCTCAGAGAAATGACATTTTAATTTAACCTTTTTGCATCTTAAATCAAATTTCAGCCAGGTTGACATTTTAATTTAGAGAAATAATTACATCAAAAAATTGCTACGAATTTTGCACAATCATCGAACTGAATAGAAATATGAAAGAATGATTTCTGTTTAAATATCTGGTTAAATTTTGTGTGACCTTTGTGCACTTAAAACTGCCAGATATTCAATTTAACAATTCAATTTGAAGTGATTTGTCTGAATATCAATTTTTTTTATTTAATTTAAGGCATTTAATCTAAATAATATATATATATATATATATATATATATATATATATATATATATATATATATATATATATATTAGATACATATTATAAAAGAGTGGTCAGTGTTATCCATTTTAGAAAGTAGGCTTCAAAGGTAAATTCTTGCTCATTTGGCTAAATTAACTTAATATTATTTTTCTATATATCTGCATGATTTATATATTCCAAACCTATCAAATGTTAAAAGTTTGTACTATAGAAATGTATAATCATATGAAAGGTATATTATTCGAAAGCTTAAAAGTTACCCTTCTGGGCTTTTGTAAAAAGGCCTTCTGAAATTCGAGATTCGAAATACAAGGTTTAAGATTAGAAATTCCATACCTTAGATAAATCAGCTCAAACAGAAAAAAAAATAAAATTAGCAAGAATAAAGGGTACTTCAGAAATCTAAGTGATTTTTCTCGCCTTGCATGTTGTTCCCCTGCAGCCTTGTTTTAAAGATATTATATATCTTTATATGTACTGAATTCTCATTGCTCTCTTATTTCAACACTGTCATTGAAAACTAACACGATAAAGAGATCAAATATCAACAATTACCGAGTGTAAACATTTATTAAAAGTACACTTAATGCTTTGTTCTATTTACATTCCTGTCCATTGTTCTTGGTAATTTCTTTATCATTGACGTGTAGAATAAATCAATTTATTGTTTCCTTAATCTGTTTTTATATAATGTATATGACTATGTATAACGCATGATGTAGTTCATCAGTAGGTCTTAAAAGGAAACAGATTTCATCTCTTATTGAAAACTTGAGTAAACATGCAACAAGTTTTAAATATACTCTGCCTCAGATTTTGTATTATTTACATAGTACCTGTGTTTAGCATCATTAATAGTTGATAAAATAACAAGCATAGATATACCAACTGATCAGCCTATTTGTAGACGCACTTTTCTAACAAATAGGAATTTGCTATAAATTTCTTTACATTTTTGATCTACCGTTTCAGTAATTCATATTGACAATTTATTAAGCGTTATCTCGGTCAACGTTTCTTCAATTACAGATATTGCATTACTTCCTTTAACGAAGCAAATAAAGTTACCGTAGTGAAACATTCAGTTGAGCAAACATGGATATGATAGAGATATAAAAATTGACCTACTTTGAATATAATCATATATTCAAAGTAGAACACAAGTTATTTTCCCAACGTGAAAGAAGTCAAAAGGCATCAAGAACGATTTGCTCATTGCTTTTGATGCTTTGAAAAAATACAATGTATAAATCGTTGATTGTAATGACAGACGAACATGTTTTACTAGTTCATATTTTGGACTTTTTAAAAAGCCCTCGTTTTACTTACATGCACTTACATTTCATAGCTAACCAACAAAGTTACTTCCCGTTGTTTACATATCTATGACATTAGTTTTAAAAGATGTTTTTAAAGATTAAAAAGATGCATCAAACTTTGGTTATAATAGGAATGTTTTCATTGTTTTCATTTGTGCGTGTAAAATGCAATTAAATGATGTATAGTCTTTAAAAAACAAACTGTATCACTCAGTCTTAGAGTTTTAAGTGTTGACTTCAGACACCCGCAAATTAGCTTAGGGCATATTGAAAGGGATATTTAACTCCCTACCATCAAACCCAGTTGAGGATACATTTTTGAGATATAATGAAATATTTTTAAACAAATGATTACGTTAGTATGGAATTACAGTGAAAAATGACAACAAACTGTCAACCATCTCAGTGAAATGATATATGTTATATAAATTTCGAAACCCTTGTCAAGCTGTATGTTAACTATGTAGCTTTCATTGATTTTTATATTATTGAATATAATCTATCTCTTACCATTTAGTTATTTATGATCCGAAAATTCCTTTAAGTTCATTCTTGTAATAGGAACGATCGATTAATTGAAGTTCAATAAAATTTAATTATGTTTTACCTGCATTAAGTTTAAATTATTAAAACATGTTATACATCATGCAATTTTGAATGATAAGAGAAAGTCATTCAATTGTTATTCAGCTTTGTACCACCTGTTTAAATGTGTCTAATAGCAACCTGAAAGGTTTTAACTCTCAAATGCATAGCTAGTTTGATAAACTGATAATGGATGAACAGAGTAAACACTTGAACTCCTAATATCCTTTCATAACTAAATCCAAAACTGTTGACATAAAAACTTATAAATTCCTCTTACATAGTTAATTTTAACACTTAACAATTTGTTCTGCAATGTACACAGAGACAGAATTGTTCAGTTGAAACTTTTTCATCATTCATAATAATTCATTCATAAGAATTCCATAATCTTAAGTGTTACTATCGATAAATAGATGTCATTTATGTTCTAACAAAACTTAAAAATAATAGAAGATAATTTATAAAAACGCTGGATATATCAATCCATATGTACGCATACATTGATATAAACCCTCGAATTTTTATGTTAAGTATATTTTGTGTATTACTTTCCCCGCAAATTTTCGCGGGTTTTTGTTTGTAAGTAGGATTTGTAATATTTTTACTTATGATGCTTTATTTTGATAGGGGTCCGCTACACATTGGAAGTTTAGAATTTAGCCCCAATTTCTATATTCCTCAGATATATGGAATCTTAGAGTGCTTTAAACTTGATAATGACAATAAAAACTCGGAAACTGCGGATCGGTTGTTCGAGGCTACATTCATTGCGTTACAGAGACAGGCAGCCATGTTTGGCGATATAAACATTTTCAGAATGGGTTGAAATCACCATGTTGTAACGGACTCTCATAAAAAATAAAAGTTACAGGGTTTTGAGGACCCTTAAGTAAGACTGTCGTATGCATTTTACAAAAGTCCGAGCAGGTATTATAATACAAGTTATTATTGCAATACAATATTTAAACCATTCAGCAGAAATGCACCTTTTGTTCTTTTTGACGATCTATGTTTATATAAACAAATAACAAAGATGATGGTTACAATATGTAAGGTTTTTTTTTAAAAAGAGGTTAACTTTTTGAGAATGAAAAAAAGTTAAAGCTTTGATGTTTCCTCTTTTGTATATGTTAATGTTAAGGAGAGCGTTTTTTTAATGTAATGTTTTCTCTTTTTTCGATTTTTGTAGTGCAGATTTTATTCTGTTTCACCTCATCAAAATAACCCAAATCTTGATTATTTTCCTAACAGAAAGCAATTGTGGTTGAAATCCTGACATCAATCTGTATGATTTGTCAATTTCGCATTTATGTACATGTATTAAATGGTTGATTGGGACATTTCAGTAAGATATATATATATATATATATATATATATATATATATATATATATATATATATATATATATATATATATTTATATCGAATGCTTAAAGGGGCATGGTCACGATTTTGGTTAAATTCAATTTTTCTACTTTTATTGTTTAGAATGCTTAAGTAGTGCATTTCTAATGATCAACCAAATTTTGAATGTTAGTCGTAGAGTTATAAGCAAGATTCATAGCTTACAACTCTTTGTTTTGTAAACAAGGCTCGTGCCATTTTTTGTTTACATTGTTTCAATGAACCGCTAAAATCTCTTTTTTAAGCTGATTTTTTCTATCTGCTAATTTTAAGTTAAAAAACGGTCATGGCAAAGGTGTGTTTTTACTTGAACAAAATCTTAACATTATAAAGTACAAAGTACAAGATTACACTTTGATCAGTACTTGTAAAAGTAGAAAAAGATATCATATCTGCAATAGCATATGATTTTGATTACAGAATAAAAAACCAGCGGAATTTTAATGACGGAAAATAATTCTATTATTTGCAAAAGTTGGATAAGCTTATATTTCTTGATAAGAATTGGCGTTTCAGGTGTTGAAAAATTCCAATAACAGCATAAAATCAATTTGTTCATAAATGTAAACGGTAAATGATTTTCGTATATATATATGAATATGTATAATGACGATGATTTGACAATCTAAAATCAACAAGTTTAAAAACGCATACTTAATGTATGCAATTAAATGATTAGAAATTATATTGACGTTTTTGCAAGTGATGACACATGACTTTGATTTTCAATTAAAAAAAAATTAAAATCGGTAAGGTGCAATTTCAGATACTAGTTTCTTTTTCTCTGATTTATTCAAAATGAATATAACACACAGGCCAAGTGGCCAGTTACATTTGTGAGTTAGGACACAATGTGCCCAATACAATTAAAATCCAGATTTCAAAAGAGCACTATGTCAATCACCCTCGTTAATTTTAAATGCTTAAAGGAGTTATGATACGTTTCTAAATAACTGGGCATTTTACACTTTACACCTTCTTGTGTATATATGTTACTTTCAACAGTTTGTTTGCTGTAAAAAACGATAATTAACCATATTTGATTTAAATCATAGCCCTTATCGTAAAAACAACTCGTTAATTAGATAGCGTGTCACATGGTACGGTGATGTCGCATGCAACCTTATTCGATCAGCCGATTGTACAGAAAAAGGTGTATTAGTATTATCTTCTGTAAATTTTTAACATTTATTCGCCGAAGACGACATTTTTTATATTATATCTGTCGACGAGAGGATTTATAAACTATCAATATATATATATTGATAGTTTATATTGATATTTAGGACTTTCCACCTTTCAGGTGAAAAACCTTTTGTTTTTCTTCTGTTTTTTATTATTTTTTTCTTCTCTTTTTTCCAGGGACAGCTTTTTTATTTCAAAAAATATTGAAACAATGTTTTCTTTGTGTTATTGACCATAAAAAAGTTATGGTACCAAATGACCTTCGCTTGATAACTCCCAGAACTTACAAAGTTGTTGCCTTTTTGTACAAAATGCTTGTTATCGCTACTCCTCATAAACCTTTAGAGGTAGAGACTTGAAATTTTTACTAATTTCAGTAAGAATTATGGTTGTTGTACTTGCAAGTTTGAATACTATCCCACAGAAACAATAAAGACTAAGATCGCAAATGTTAAAATCTACAGACAAAACCATTTTTCAACATGAGATTTATCAATCATTGCAAGATTTCCTAGCTCTATCAAAAGTAGGGGTAACTCCAAAGTTCAGCAACTACGGGCCATGGCTGCAATATTACTTGAATATATTTGACTGCAATTAACTTGGATATAGCAATCAAACTCGGGATTTTAAGATAGCAGTGTGGGAAAGTTATATTCAATTGTTCGTTGTGTGTGTTGCGTTTGTTTGTCTGCTTGATAATAATGATTCGGGTTCATTCAACTTTATTGACGCATAAAACGATTACTTTTAGTCAAAACATCCTTGGACTCACGCTTGCGTTTTTGCAAATCTGTTAGCAATCAACAGATACGATGAGACTAATGAGCCGGTGCATAACATATTAAGTAATGATATTAGATGTAAATGTCACGCCAAAACAGACTAAACACAATTGTTTCGCTTTTGCTGTTACGGATTTTGGTCAGTTGGTGTATTGAAAAATTGCTGAGACCTGTGAACCAGTTGTCTGCTATATCCATTATAATCATTACTAAACCATTCTATCTCGAAATGTTATTTTAAAAATAATATTATCTTTGACCATATTCTATCGTTTCTATTCGTCAATTGGCTTTTTGGGAATCTGGCTCTATTTTGCAAAAGACGATAATGACGAGAATATATCATAAACACAGTTGTTTCGCTTTTGCTGTTATCGATTGTGGTCTGTGGATGTATTGAAACATTACTGAGATCTGTGAACTTGTCTTCTGCTATTTCCAACATCAGTACTACATCATTCTATCTCGAAATGTTCATAATATTGTCTTTGACCATATTCCATCCTTTCCATTCGTCAATTGACGTTTTGAGAATTGAGAATTTTATGATTTTTCGGGATCTATTTTGTGCAGAGCTGATCTCAGGATCTATTAGAGATATGACTATGAAATTTTCAGGATAGGTAGACTATAGTTTGCACCATTTGGTTGTTTTACGCCAGTGGCGCCATTTCTTGGAGCTCATTTAGGCATACAAATTGGGTACGGATTTTGAATCAAAAATTTCATACGTTTTGATGTCATGTGGTGATAACGAACTGTGTTCAAATTCAAAGAAAAATTACAAAACAGGAGCAGAGCAAACGCGGTCCTCCAGACAATTAGAGGTAGGATCAGGTGCCATGGAGGGGTGAGCATCCTCTGCCGACCGTTCACATCTGCCATGTGCTCTTTGTCGTAATCAGGAAAAACGGAAAAGTTCGTAGACAATTAGGTGATTATTTATGGTCTAACAATTAGTATGAAAAACGTCAGTCAGCATTCGACCCAGTGGACGATTGTATTTTCTGACCCGTCGTTGTATCGCCCATATAGCTTACGCAAATATGACTTCAAACAAGACTGTTGATAGTCCTGTTTTATCAACTTGTTTGTCAGTAGCTTGCCTCGCTTTAGAAACTGTTCATACGAAGAGCATGCCCTTGCGTATAGAATAAATCAATTTAGAACAGTAGAGGATAACGATGTATTGTTTCTTTAACCTGTTTCCAAGTTTACAATGTATGTTCAGCGCATTTTGTAGAGTTGCTAGGCCTAAGAAATATGCCTTACATATTTTATTTCTCAACGAAATCATGTAAAGTTGATACAAAGTTAAAATATTCTGCACTATATCTTCTATTCATTTTATTATTATCTAACTATTTGGAGACGCACTTTTATGACAAATTCCTATTTGTTATAAATTTCTTTACACCTCCGGTCTACCGTTTCGGTACTTTACTTTGAAAACGTGTTAAAATCGTTATCTCTGCTCAACATTTCTGTAATTACAGATATTACATCTATACTTTTTAATAAGCAATCAACATCACCATAGAGATGCATAAAGTTGTTGAGCAAACATTAGTATTATAAAGATGAATGTAAATGAGTTCCTTGATGGTTATTATATTTCAAAGAAGAATTATTTTTTTAAATCGAAAGAGGTCATTATACACCAAGAACAATTTGCTCATAGTCTTTAATTGAAATATATGTCTTTTTAGAAAGGCGAGCTTTTTTCAATACTTTATGTTTTATACTTTAATTTTCTTTACTTATTTGTACGTACTTTTCAAGGGTAGCAATCAAAATTATCCCCCTCCACTATATTTTAAATGTTCAATTTACAGAAACTGTTTGAACATAAGATTATTGATAGAATGTTTCCTTAGTTGAAATGAAATGAATTTAAATATCATTTATATCAAACTATATCATATAATCAAAGAGTCTTAAGTGTCGATTCAGTGAGATTATATTCAATATCACATTGGTGACCAAAAGCCGAGACCCACAGAATCTTTCAAGGCACATTGATTCAAATTCTCATTTTTATTATAAAAAATTTCACAACCAATTGATGATCTATTTCTAATACATTGTTAAAAGAATAGAGTAAGTATGTAGTTGCATAGATAGATGTGTCATATTTCAACCAAAAGCTAATTAAATCCTTGTCAAACTTTACGATAAAAAAGGAACAAAGCTTTATTTTATGTAAGCAGTGTTAATAAATGTTTATTATAACGAATATAACACACCTCCTACCATTTTATTATCTAAGACATGCATACTCTTTATAATCTTCCCTTGAAACAGGAAAAACTGATTAGTAAAAGTTGAATAACATTTTATAACGTTTTAACTGCATTAGGTTTAAAATCAATTACACATACATATATAACATGCACTTTTAAATGATTCAGAAAATGCATTTAACTACTCGTCAAGCTTGTATCACTGTTTTTGAAATTCATAACTAGTGCTACCGAATGGTAATACATGTAGACAAATTAAACTTTATACATAATTTTCCTTTCAAACCAAATCAAAAAATAGTGTTAGCTTCTTTTCATAAGTATTCATATCAAATAATCAAATCCATAGTCAGTAAGTCAATTTCTTCATGACTTTTGCAAAAATAATTTTTTATATTCACGAGCTATTTTTCAACAGTAAAGATAAGTTACACAATGCAAATAAAAATATTAATGTTTAGTTTATTATTTCCATTTAATTTTCAAGTCTTTTACATCATTCGAAATAACTTCATAATGACATTTATGTACCCCCCCCCCTCAAAAAAAAAAAAAAAAAAAATAAAATAAAATAAACATGAACAAAATTCTTAAAACTATAAGGTTTTGATGTAGATATGATAGGAGTCTTTTATCTACTTTAAAATGAAGGAACTTATACAAACAAATGTACATGACTAATGTATACATATACATATATGATATAAACGAACAGGTCATAAAACTTTAAATGCATTGTGCGTTAGATAGCGCACTTGAAGGTCATGGCAAAGTAGTTATTTGCGTGATATAATTTTTTCACATTATAAAGTACAAGAGTAGAGCAGTTCTAGTAAGAGTAGAAAAAAAATAAAACATCAACATAGTAAAACATATAAAGGTTTTGATAATAGATTAAAAAAGAAGGGGCAGAATTTTGGTGATGTAAATAATTCTACATTTTTTTTTACAATAGTTTGATAATGCTTATATTGCGTGATACTAAGTTGTGTAACATGTGTTGAAAAAAATGGACAAACGTGAAATCAATTGTGTCATTCATTGGTTTTATAAAAATATATGTAACTGTCAGATTTTCTCATAAATATATGGATGTGTTTAATGCCGTTTATTGGACGGTATACAATCAACAAGGTAAAAACTCATACATGGGTTCTAGTTATCAGGAAATATATTCATGCTTCTGCAAATGTTGTTATATCACTTTAATTTTTAAGATATTTATTGATGAAATGACTGAGTTCTTTTTGACGTTGAAATGTATTTTTTGATAAACAAGTTTATCTGGTGCTATAATTGTAATCATCAATAATATATTGAATGTATTGCAACGTTTTTGAATTTATATATATATTGAAAGGTAAATGAAATCATATCTAAATAGCGATGTGTCGCTTTTCATATTTTTATGGAAATGTGTCACTTTTTTTTACCTAAACAAACATCGAAAAAAACAATTTGAAAAGATATTAAAAAAATAAAATGTTTCAATCTTACTTTTGAATATCATTGCATAAATGTTTATTCATTTAAGAAAACCATGGTCATATCAAAAAAGAGTGATGATTTAATACAGAAAATGTTTTAAAATAAAGCACACATGTAAGCTCTGCCAAAGTATCCACTTATTCTTTTTTCAGTATTATGTCAGACGCTGTTTGCCATGCGATTTGGGTGTATGCGCTTATTTATTGTGTTACAACAACTTCGCCACCCCAATTCATGAAGGATATAAATGGTTATAGGAATGCGTGTAAATCGATAGGATGGGAACCAAAACGAGGTTAGTATAATTAAGAAATTGGATTTTCAAATAAATTGACAGTATTTCAGCAGATTAACACTGATTGTCTTATTTAAATTTGTAGACTGTGGTGCTTCGGGGCAAGTGATTGCCTTTCATGCTAGGTTAGGCTCTGGTCACCTCAAAAATGTCCCTGTAAACACAACGATGAAATACGGCATTGTCCTTTTGAATAAAGGCAATGCTTATAACCCTAAAACTGGAATATTTACTGCACCGGAGGATGGGGTGTACTCATTTGCCTGGTCTTTTCTGTCAAACAGAGGTGGGACAGTGTATATTGCCGCTGTCGTCGACAATGTGGACAAGATTCATACTTGTATTACCAAACAACAGACTGTTCACATCAATACGTCAGGTCATCTTATTTATGAACTAAAGAAGGGCAACAAAGTATGGATAAGAACTTGGTTCGTTACTGCAACATTTATTCACGGTGGATACTACACGTATTTTTCGGGAAGCAAAATCAATTCCAATTGAATTTAAAATATCTAATGTTACAATAAATAAAATGATTTAAAATTAGAATAAAATGTACAAAGAAGTGTTTAATAGTGTCATTTTGCAATTCAGATGTTTTGGTTTTGAGATTTACTAAGATAAGAAATATGAATTTCGTGGTCTTTCATATTTATTTAAAATCTACTTCTTTGAAAATCATGAAATTAAGTTTTTTAGATTCAAAACCTATTCATATAAAAATAAATCTAATGATATGCATAGAAAACTTATAACAACCCTTTGAAAAGTGACAGTCATTTTTTGACGTAGAAAAAAGGGCCTCTATGCCTGTATAAATGTGTCATTACTATCAAAATCAGCACAATCTACGTTAGAAAAACGACTCTTTAAATATGACCCGTTTTAAATCTTAGAGTTTAATTTCCTTTGAAAATACCAAGGTGAGACAATTATTATTTTCAAACAAGTTTCTCAGCCAATCAGGCAATGTTTTTTTTTCCACCACTCTTAACAGAGAATTTGTCAAGAGCCTCCAAACTACAAACAGTCCCTAAATATTTAGCAGATTTGCAAGCTTTTCATTGTCCCATTTGTGGTAGTATGCATTCGTATACTTGTAGCAAATTTTCAATTTTAAAATTTAATCTCCCAAGCCGTATGTTCTGTCGTTATTTACAAAGTTCAGTGGTAACTTCAGTTTACCAGAGAGAGAGAGAGAGAGAGAGAGAGAGAGAGAGAGAGAGAGAGAGAGAGAGAAAGAGAGAGAAAGAGAGAGAGAGAGAGAGAGAGAGAGAGAGATCCCCAATTAACAACAAGGTGTATCGTATATCTCTTCCCCTCTCCAGTTGTGGATACCCCTAATACATATTGGGAGGCTCTATTACACATGCTGTCATTTAACTGGCCCTGTATATACGAGAGCTACTGTCGGCGTGTGTATACTAACAACAATACACAGGGAACGTCATAATTAATGTGAAGGAATTCTTACCTTACATTTAATCCATATTTGGAAAGCAATCACAAGGAGTAATTATGAATAAAAACATTTGTAAAATTTTTAAGGCAACTAATAATCTATTCTTCGCTTATTTCTTATAGTTCAAGTTTAATTTTCTCTGGCTGTATTATAAAAATATTATCTAGTCTGTACATTAGTTTGGAATTTTTTATTCCTTTCCACCTATGTAAATATACGTATGATCGTTTTTAAAAATGAGGAGGGGGCAGACTCATCCTAAAAATCTTAACATGAAAATAAAAAGAAAAAAAAGGAATGTTTCCTAAATCATAAAAATCATAATCAATGCCATGATAATTCATTTTTTATATGTAAATTTAAGTATAAGTTTGCTGCGAAAAATGTCATGTAAAATGACTGATTTCTTTAAGAATTAAACAATACGACAACTTAGCTAATTATATCAAGCTTTAATTAAATAATAATATTTACATTATATATTTATATATCAAAATTTACCTTGTACATTTATTTTTATTAATTCATGCTTTACACATTTATAATATACCAACATCTAAGTGTTACATGTATTGAAATAATGAATTCTGAATAAATAAAATATGACGTGTGTACCTGAACATACATATACATAATTGAAAATGCATTAATTCTTTAACATAACATGCCGTCAGAAATTTTTTGAGATATATCATGGACATACGCGACGTTCCTCAGTTTTAGATAATTTACCTCGATATAACATTTCTTCTTTATTTGCATTTAAACCTGTTACTGCCAAAACATTTAAACTGCAAATTAATAGGCCAATTTTTAGGGAGTTAGACATTTTGATTCTGTCTTTTAATAGCATGCAAAATGCAATTGAATGCTTATTGATAATGTAGTAGAATACATTTTCAACTGAAACTATATTTTCATATAAAAAATATCAAATAACATGAAAATGTAAATTTGGAATTACAGAAATGGAATTCTTCACACATCGGAGATAGAAAAAGTTGAAAATAATGGGTATCAAGTCGCGTCTGACCTTAAATTAAACTTTAATTAAATTTTATACCTTTTGTATAACATTTATCACCTTAATAAAGTTCATTGTGGTATCATTGTGGTTCATTGTGGTATCATTGTGGTTCATTGTGGTTAAAAGACGCACCGCTATAAAATAATAGATTATACTAAAATCGTTAAATAAGGCGGAAGACAGCAAATTTCTGAGGGACGTTTGTCCCTGACGCACCTTGTACCGGCTCTGCGATGGGTGATAGGGATCCTTTGCAAGAAAGTATGATAGTGTTTCCGGTTGAGGTCTTCTCCGCATCCCCTGACCACGAGTGTGGGTTCCTAACCATCGTCGGCGGCCCGTACTCGTCTGATGATGTATGTTTCTCTCCGAGGGTATGACGGCCCGAGATATGAGCTGGATGGAGAGTGATTCACCTCTCCGATATATTTCCACCTTGTTACCTTGAAAAGATCTATCTGGTGTGGTTCCGTTTTGTGATAAGAGTTAGCTCATTCCAAGTTTAATTAAACGCCGAGTAGTTAACTTGTACCACTGTGGTTTCGTAACACAGCATATTTCGAAACGAAGGTTTGTTTTATCTCGGTTATTTATAAGATTCGTTTCGTAATCATTTTACATATGTTTTAACACAGAGTAAATTAAACCTTTGAAAGTTTTCTATGTAGAAATGATCAAGGAAACCAGTATTACATAAAAATAAAATTATTCCAATAAATTCGTAGAGAAACCGAGTTGTTAATAATAATAAATGCTCCATCGTATTGATGTGGTATTTTTATTACCATATTATTTAATTTGCTAATATATAAGGTTTCAAATTTTTACAGAATGTGACGATGGAGCATGTATCAACAACACACAGTGTCACCACATCAACGGGAGCTGTGTACAGGGGTGTGGTCCGGGGTTTAAAGGTCAAACATGTGACGAAGGTTTGTTTTAGATCACGGTAACCGTAAATTCTGAATATATTATTGCTAGCGTAATTATTAATTTAGATGAAGATGAAAAGATAGAAATTTTTTTTTTAGAATCTTCATTTGATACATACGGATTCAACAATAAAATATATTTTAGGTACTTGTCCAATGCATTATCGAGTCCTATACATTTATCATAAATGTTATAATCATATTGTTACCTGTCTTATTCATCGCAAAATGACATCATACATGATTGTATGAAAGAGTTAAATTTGTACAGTATATGGTGTTTGTCATACTTTTATGTAACTGAGTGAAAATGCTACGAACGCATTAATCAATTATCTACTGTAGAATGTCCCTTTGGTCAATATGGTACCAACTGCAGGGATACCTGTAGCATGAACTGTAACGTGTCTCTCAGCTGTAACAGAACAACAGGGGAGTGTGTGGGAGGATGTCAGCCCGGTTGGAAGGGACTGCATTGTGATCAAAGTATAGCACTTTTCGTTGTAGAACGGAAATGAATTTTGTTTTTTCCTTTTCCATCATTTGATCCGTTTTATGAATAAAAGTTCGTGGCCAGAGAAGATCTTTCGAGTATTAGATAATTACTTTATATCTATGATTAAAATATATACTCCAATTCGTTTCTTAAATATTGAATATGAATTAAAATATAAAGATTTCTCAAGCTAAAAAAAAAAGATTTAACATGAAAATCTACATGAAAAAACAATCCATGCTAAATATTTAGAATGCGACCAGGGAACATACGGAACGAATTGTCGTTATCACTGTGGTTCGTGCACTGTGGTTACTGTCACCTTGTTAATGGATCAAGTTTTGGGGGATGTAGTCCTGGATATTTGGGCAATAGATGTGACGAAGTTAGCAAAGTCTTTTTACTAAAATTGTTTACAAAAACTCACATTATTGTTTTAAAAATTTTCAACATAATACTTTCAACATATTTTTTATCTCTTAACTTTAATAAGATTAATAAGCAAACACCAATAATAACATTTTCTTTTGTCGATGTTAACAGCTTGTGTTCTAAAGTTATTGAAAGTTAAATTAACTCTATTTCATCAGATAAACAATTTAATATATTCCTCTTAAAACATTACAATTACGTTTGTCTTATTTGTAAAAGTAATGACAATTTTCTTTTTTCAAAAAATAACAGGAACATGTTTGAATAATTGTATGGAATATGTCTGATAATAATTGCAATGCTTCATTTAAGAATGTCCATTTGGAAGATATGGGCTAGGCTGTAAATACGACTGCAGTACAGCCTGTAAATCAGCTTACAACTGTGACATAAGAACAGGAGAGTGTGTAGAAGGATGTCAACCTGGATGGATAGGACTGCAGTGTGATCGAAGTAGGAATTGTAGAACGCTTGGTTATTGCATTAGCTTATAATAAAACATTTTAATAGGCAAATGTTACAGAAAAGTTCAATGTTTTGTTAGAGTCTAATAACGGGACATACGGGGTGGAATGTGTCAATGCATGTGGAAACTGTATCGCTGGCAGTCATGTCATTGTCACCACGTCAACGGTGCCTGTGCATTCGGATGTGCTCCTGCAAAGAAAGAAGGAAAGTTTGATCTATTCCTTTTAAAAATAAAGTAAATATGGTCAAACTCCTAGTAGGAAAAGGACTTTGTTGGGAAGTAAGTGTTTTATGCCCTAAAATGCGAAGTTATATATGAAAATAACCTTAGAAATTTGGATTATATAAATAAAGTACTCATACATGTAGTACTGAAAAGCGCTAACCTAGTTTGGTTCAAATAAAAATTACTTTGTGCAGGGTAAGTTAGAAAGAATCGATTTGATTTTTCTACATTTCAGCTTCTGTATATGCACTATATTCCCTCATCACTGCGTTGCACCCCTGCAATGATGTACGTACGCCCCTCACATTAGATTCACAATAGCTTGTGCAACTATGTGCGTAAACCCCTGAAACTGGTTCTCTAACCAGTTCAAATGATGTATTTCTCTGCTCATAGGGGTCGGTTAATTGATTTATAAGAAAATATCGAGCGCCTGTTTGGTTCAACACCAATTTTTAATAGGATATGCAAAAACATATGAATAATAAATGTAAAAACGGTTTTGAAGCTAAGGATCTTGATTTAATAATGCTTAAAAAAATATGAGCATTATGTAAACTGCCAATATTAAGCGAGATACTGAGCTAAGAATATTGTTATCTGTATAAAAGTTGAAGTTTCTGTTTACAAATAATTTTATTCTTCTTTTTTATTTTAATAAAAAGGAAATAAAAACAAAAATCAAAATTCACATGGATTATAATGCTTAAATATAGCGTTTAAGGCACAGAATTGTACTAAACACAGCGTATTTGTATTCGTAAAACAGTTGATATTGTATTGATGTACAGGGGACATTTTCTGTTTAAAACATCACACATCATGTGTTGCTTATAGAATTACCTTTTGGTGCTATTTATTTGTTTTAAGATTATTATTGATTTGAATGAAATTAATGCAGTGGATAGCTTTGATTTAGAACATACTGTTTTTGCTACATATTGAGAATCCTGGTATCTGGTATATTAAACGTTATTCTTATTAAAAGAGAATCGGCATAATGAAGACAGTTTCATCAAAACTCTGACTATACCTGCATCAGTATCCATATCCATTGTCATTTTGGTTAGCGCTGTTAACTTCGCATTCTGGAAAAGGAACCAACGTATACATATGTATAACTTAATACAAATAATTACAGTGGAGTCATATCATATATATTATATAATATCAATATTTATCATGCAGTCGCCCCTCACAATGACCAGTTAAAGGTAAACAAATAAACCAAAGCTGGTCATTGACCAAAGGTTTACCACCTTTGCTAACAAAGGCCAGATTCGTATATTTTCAAGGTATAAATCACCTCTATAATAATTATGTTCAACTTAGCGACCTTAGAAGTGCCAAGGCATCCAAT
Organism: Magallana nippona; assembly: GCA_033439105.1. Lineage (NCBI taxonomy): Eukaryota > Metazoa > Mollusca > Bivalvia > Ostreida > Ostreidae > Magallana > Magallana nippona. The sequence continues at coordinate 3,132,210 of CM065921.1, forward strand.
CAAATAGCTCATTTAATTGAGATTCCTCACCGTAATGGCGGCACCCAATGCACAGTGGTTTTGTCGAATGTATTTGCAAAAATGTAAAACGTTTTAAGTGCATTATTTGGCGTTTTTGCACAAACATTTTATAGTTTAGAGAAAAATGATAGTATGTGTCAATACTCTCAGCCGATTTTGTCGCCATTGCAATTACAACTAAATTCTATAAAGAACGTAAACTCGGAAGGAACGCTAGGTGGCAGTAATAAATGACAATAGAATAATTCGATGAGCATGAATGAAACGGGCTCTTAGGTAGCTTCAATATGTATAAGTATCCACTGAAAACTTTCTTTATTTCTTGAGAAATCAGAGAACCTTGGTTTTTTTTTTATGAAAATACACTTCTTTGTTCATGAAATCATAAATTTATTCAAATACTTATGATTTACTTTGTTTACATCGTTAATTGGTGTTTTGCCTCATACGGTTGACTTTGACTTTTTGATTTTTTTGGTGATCCTTCAAACGCTTATCCATGTTGAGAGCACAAACTCTTTAGACTTGTGTGGGTAGTTTAAAACTTCCAGGAACTTGTCACAACCTTGGTAACGTTCGCATATATGGACGAACTGGATGTCAAGTGATTGACAATAACGATAATTACTTACAAGAACTGACTTTCTCTTTACTCACCAGAAATGATATTTTATTCCTTTAATTTAAGGGAAGGAATGGTGTCTGTTTTCAGACTCTTTAAACTATTGAAATAAATGATAATATAAAATAAATCATTTCTAATCAATTAATTCGATTTCGAAAGGTTTAACTGTGTCTTATAATATTACAAAGACTTATACAATTATATTTATGTTTTCAAATATATGTTTGAACTTATTATAATAAAAATCGTTCATTTGTTGATGAGTTTTTCTACAGGTCAAGAGGTGATATTTTTGACATCACATTGATTATCCCATGCCATTATTACAAACATAAAAATACGGTTACGTTAATACTTTGAACGATTTAACAAATTAAATATATCAATAAGTAATAAAGAACAATCTGAAAATAATCACCAAAATCTGAACTAATTTGGTACTTGATACATTTTTGGAGAGGCTCTTGAGGCTTCTTAGAATTTGATCAGTAACCAACCAATTTACTAACCTAAACTGCATAAGTAACTTTTTCCATTATGAGCATTCTAAATTATGGTAGTAGACCTCGAAAACCTCGGCTTATTCTGATTTTGCCTTTAACTGGTATCAAATACAAATGCATTCAATGTGTAATGAGAAAACTGGGTTAACGATACGATGAGAAGTTGTATATTGCACAGTTTTACGACTTTCAGGGGCTGATGTCATATTATATTATATTTGCAGTAAAGAAAAGCAAACAATGTGAGCACGTAATCCACAAAAGTGATTCAGGTATAGTGTTTATTGCCTGTTAATATCGCGTGCACATGTATACTAGTTTACTTTACCGACTTAATAAAACTTAACAATACATGAACGTTGGAACACAGGCTAAAACGTTTAACAATGTTAATTGAGATGGCATTAAGTTCATTTAGTTCTTTTGATATATGAACGTATGTTAACAGGATTCTCAAAGACTCGATTTTTTTCCAGGTAGATCTGAACTTAATCAGGAGTGAGTAGACTTTCATAATTTAATTGATATGCGTACATTTTAACAGTAAATGTTTTTTGTGATTCATGCAAGATATGAAGGTAGCGACATTACAAAAACCGAGATATGTAATTTTTTTCTGCAATGATTCATCAAAGATGTCATTTTATTGTTATATTTATATCTTATTTTTAACAAATTAATGAATTGCTTGCAAAGATTAAGTGAAATAAGTTATTTATTAATGTACACCATCACGTTAGATAAAAGAAATAGCCAAGTGGTCTTACATGTATATGGGAATTTGAGTCTGATATTAGCATGATTATTTCGTGCAGTCCGTGATTTTTCTTAGGCTGTTGAACAGAAAAACCGATAAAAAAAAAACAGCGCGGGAATTAACACTTTACACATTATTATGATATAATGCTTAATATGTTGAACCATATATTTTTGTTCATTTTGATATATACTTTTTCCGATGTTTTCCTTATCTGATTCTTTAAAATTGAAATAAAAAACAAACTGCATTGTTGGATATTTAGAGGAGCAGGCAGGGATGAAAAATCTAAACTGAAATATACGTGGCCTTAATCCTTTTTGTTGCAGCTGACTGAAAAAATAAACCTTTTTATTGTATTCATTTCAAACCAGTGTATCTCTCTCTAAATTTGGTTCTTAAGGTCAATATAATTTCTAATACTGTCCCAAAAAGGAATTTCAGATAAAAGACTGTTTTAAAAAACAATCTGGAGAGGGAGGAGGATCCCCATTAAACTTCCCCGTTTTATACATACACCATTTATTCATATAGACGTAGAATACAACAATCTGTTCATTAATGTTTACAAATTAATGTCTAAGGTTTACAACCAATCTGTCGTGGTGTGAAAATGTATGAAATTAAAACACTCTAGGTTATGCATTATTATCCATTTACATGCATATTAAATATTTTAAACCAAAGTGGTCAGATTCAAAGTATCTGCCCGATGGTTAACTTGCCCTACACTTTCCGTCATGATGTCAATTAGTCAACCCGTTTCTGGGCACCCCGTTCTGGAAAGTTCTTTCCATTAATACTAGAATCTCATTGATTGTTCCATGTTATTTATTAACTTTTTGTATTAGTCGAAGTCCGATCCAAGGAATCTGCCCGCGATGCATGATGAACTCATCCTACACGTTTCGTTAATTAGTCAATCCGCGTTCTTTTACCCCGTTCTGGAAAGTTCTATCCTATTATTTCACCAGAGGTCGTGCTTCGCAAGCGAATGAGTATCAAAACTAAATCGCCCACTAAAGAAATGAATTGACTCATTTTATTTATTCAACATTTGTCAAATCTTAGCTTCTATTTATTCTCCAAATAGGCTCACAGTAAATATATTCACTCTTTACGTAATTATTCAGTATATATTTTGATCGAGACTATCCCTGACTTGGATCCGCCAAAGCGTGTCCACCACTTTACTCTCAGTTTTGCTATTTCGGGCTTGTTTATCGAAAATGAAAGTAAGGTTTTGAATAATTTCACAATAATAACTTATCAGTTAAAATTCAGTTATACCTTACGGACATCACCTCACATGTGTTGAAATACCAAACGTATAAGCAAGTACTCTGGTGCAGGCATTTTGTAGTTTATTTGCAATGTGTCTTAATTTATGAGTATAGATTTGTACAAATTAAAGTGACATGCTGACTCAAAAAAGATGTTTTACTCTCTAATTATGAAAACTGAAATATGAATTTATATACGAAATTTCATCATACGAAAGGTTTAACGCATTTTAAGTCATCACCTATCAGTTTATGTGTCGTTCAAACTCATCCGGAAACTACACAGGTAAGCAATCCGAGTTGCTTTGGACATTGATTTGAGTGTCACATGATTGCAATTGCTGTTTGAAAAAAGTTACAGTGGGATTAACACACCGATAAGAGTTATAATTTATAGGTATTCGAATTCGATACCTGTAAGAAACACGCATTCATAGAGAGACCATCTTAATAAATAAATAGTTCTTGTAGACATCAGGTTTCACAGAGAGGCCACTGGCTCATGATATATGCCACGCTGCAGTATTTACATTCCCCTGCTCTCTTGTATTGGAAGATACCTTTCGCCGTCATCAACTGTTTGAATTCAGCTCTTATCATATCCAAAAAAATTAAATAATTTAACAATATGGCAAGCTACGAATGTACATGCGCCTCTTACTTTCGTTAATATTTTCAATATTTAAGATAACTTTTTTGGGGCTTTCAAATTCAAGAAGTTGTTGGGAAAATTGCTAGGTAGTTTAGTGTGTTAAGTTTACTTAATTTGGTTTGCTTTTGTATGAAGCACTTTTTGGCTCACCTGAGCTGAAAGCTCAAGTGAGCTTTTCTGATAACATTTTGTCGTCTGTCTGTCTTTTGTCTGTCCGTCTGTCTGTAAACCTTTCACATGTTCAACATCATCTCAAGAATCACTGGGCTAATTTCAACCAAACTTGGCACAAAACACTCGTAGGCAAAGGGGATTCAAAGTTGTGAAAATGAAGGACCACACCCATTTACAAGGGGGGATTATTAGGAATCGTTTAAAAAATTTAAGAAATTTTCAAAAATCTTCTTCTCAAGAACCATTTGTGGAAGCATCCTCAGGTAGTGTAGATTCAAAGTTGTGAAAATAATGACCCCGGGGTAGTGTTGGGCCACAATGGCGGGTCGAAATTTTACAAAGGAATATATGGAGTAAATCTTTAAAAATATTCTTCTCAGAAACCAATGAGCCAAGAATGCTGAAACTTGCGTGGAAGCATCCTCAAGTAGGGTAAATTCAATGTTGTTCAAACCATGATCCCTAGGGGTAGGGTGGGGCCACAATGGGGGTTGAATTTTTACATAGGAATATAAAGAGTAAATCTTTTAAAATCTTCCTCTCAGAAACCAATCTCAGAAACCAATCAGCCAGGAAAGCTGACACTTGTGTGGATGCATCTTCATGTAGGGTATATTCAAACCATAATCCCCGGGGATAGGATGGGGTCACAACGGGGTTGGGGGAGATGGACATTTTTTTTTTTTTACATAGGAATATATAAAAAAAATCTCTAAAAATCTTAAAAAACCATTTGCCTAAAAAGGCTGTAACTTTAGTGAAAGCAACCTCAGATAGTGAAGATTCAAATTCGTTAAAATCAAAATCTAGAGGAGTTGGGTGGAGCCACATTGCTTGTCCAATTTTGCAAAGAAAACATTTTAATTATTCACAAAAACTGAAATGTTATCATGTATGGTTTTAACTATATAACTTTGGCCCCTGAATAATTCTCACAAGGTGTTCAGAGTTTGATGTAACAACGAAGACCTATGATCCCTTATTATGAAAGGACCAAAATTTAGGGAGCTTAGATCCTTCACATGGCGTCGTAATTTTATACATATCATGAATTCTGTTGAAGATTACGCCAAGCGATGGGCAAATTCTGAAAACGAAGACCTTGATACCTTGTCAGATTGGGTTAAAAGCATCAGATGTAAATTAAAATCTCGTATTAAACGACTGAGAGGTCAAATGAAAACCATATATCCTTCTGTTTTCAATAAAGTAGAAGTGATAAAAGAACTAGATAGATTGCATGATCAGTATGTACTGATCCCTGCTGATAAGGCAAGTAACAACATTGTATTTGTTTGTAAGGCACATTATATTAATTGCATTTTCAAAGAACTAGGTTTCGATTCTACACATGGTAATCCTACTTACACCAATAGCAGCCTTTCCAAGCAGGAAATACTTCAAAATCATAAATCGGTTATGGATATCTTTAATATCCCCAATAAACAAAATGAAATTGATTTTCCTTATTTGTACTGGATTCCAAAGCTTCACAAAAGTCCTTACAAACAGAGATATATAGCAGGTTCCAGTAAATGTTCTACCAAACCTCTTTCTTTACTCCTTACTAAAATTCTTACAGTAGTGAATGAGAATCTTCAAGAGTACTGTACAACAATATACTCCAGAAGTGGTATGAATCAGATGTGGATTCTAAAAAACTCTAAAGAATTATCAGAAACTTTGAGGTCAAAAAATCTTACCAAAATCAAAAGCATCAAAACGTACGATTTTTCAGCGCTTTATACAACCATTCCCCATGACAAATTAAAATCTAGGCTTTTTGATATCATCGACAGTTGTTTCTTCAATAAAAATACAAGTCGTAAAAATGCCTACCTCGTCATTGGAAATCTAAAAAAATATTTTGTTAAAACCACTCTGATTGCACACACAAGTACTCTGAAGTTGACATTAAAAAGATGCTTGAGTTTCTGATAGACAACATCTATGTAGTTTTTGGAAATCAAGTCTTCCAACAACCTGTTGTAATTCCCATGGGTACCAATTGTGCCCCATTGTTAGCAGACCTGTTTTTGTATTCTTATGAAGCAGAATTTATTCAAAAACTTGTACGTGAAAAGAATAAATCACTCGCTGTGGCCTTCAACTCAACATTCAGGTATATCGACGACGCATTATCAATCAACAATTGTTATTTCTATACGTACGTCGACTCGATATACCCCAGTGAACTTGAAATAAAAGATACGACAGAGTCTGCGTCATCTGTTTCATATTTGGATATTTTACTGGAAATGGACATTGATGGTAACCTAACAACAAAACTTTATGATAAACGCGATGACTTCAATTTTTCTATAGTAAACTTTCCTGACATGTAGCAAAATACCTTCATCACCTGCATATGGTGTTTTTGTCTCTCAGTTTATTCGATACGCAAGGGCATGCTCTTCGTATGAACAGTTTCTAAGGCGAGGCAAGCTACTGACAAACAAGTTGATAAAACAAGACTATCAACAGGCTCGTTTGAAGTCATCTTTTCGTAAGTTCTATGGTCGATACAACGACCTTGTCAGCAAATACAATCATCCACTGGGTCGCATGCTGACTGACATTTTTCATACTAATTGTTAGACCATAATTTATCACCTAATTGTCAACGGAATTTTCCGTTTTTTCCCGATTACGACAAAGAGCACACGGCGGGTATGACCGGTCAGCAAAGGATGCTCACTCCTACTAGGCACCTGATCCTACCTCTATCTTTTTGGAGGTCTGTGTTGCTCTGCTTTGATTTTGTATTTTGTTTTATGGATTTTTGAGATGGTTGACGGTTTGTTATTGTCATTGTTTCATTTGATCCCATATATAAACAATTTTTGAGGATTTGTTTTGAGAGCTGCAATGCTGAACATTTGATATGACTATAAAAAATCACCCTGTTAGAAAAAGGGACTTGATTATAAACATAAGAATATTCAGGGGGAAATGGATTTTGATTTATTCAGGATCAACATTAATTATACCACATTGTCCAGATATTCTGTATTATGATTCCATTAAGCTAATTTTATCATGCATAGTGTTGTTCAGGTGAGCGATGTGGTCCATGGGCCTCTTGTTTATTGTAACTTGATCATGTATATGTTTTTATTGCCCACCCTTATTAAATGCATAACAAAAATTCTTTACACATATTTTACATTTTTCGTGCAGGTCTGCTTACACTGAACTTGGAGCAGTGGATAAAGACACCACATACGATGACCTGCATCACGTCTCCGAAAACAAACGCCCCAAAGGAAAAATGTGTCAACGCTAAGAAATAAGATTTGATGAATCTATGTATTTGAAAGTTATACGAGATAACATGTTTCATTTTCAATATCAATTTACTTTTTATATAATTCCACGTCTGAAACAAAATTCGATCTTTTTTAAAAGTCACAATCACAGACAATTTTTGCAGTGTAATGAACATTTATATACTTGAGCTTCCTGAGTTTGCTAAAAATGTATACATCTTTGTAAAAGGTGTACAAGCTTTACGGTAAATATTAATAATTAATGTTTGAAAAAAATAAACAGACATTGGAAAAAAGCACTCTCGCTTTCTCTATCTCTCCCTCTCTCTCATTATCTTTGTTTAATCAATTATTCATATAGAACCGCTGCATGTAGATTCATTACAGTAAAAACCAAATTCATGCTAAATATTTTTCAAAGTTTTTATAATTTATTATTTTTATATAATGTAAAGACTTTATTTCTGTTTCAATTATAATTTAGTGAATCGATTTTGCAAATACGTTATCTGTATTTAATGCATGACAAATAAAATGTTCAAAAAGTATATGTCAAAAAATTAATAAAAAAAACAAGACATACAATATACCTTGTTACTTTCAACAATATGTGTAGTTTTTTCTCTTCAGATTGTGTATGCATAATTTATGTGTTGATACTATTACTCTTGTGTTTTTGTTTTTTTCTTTCACAAATTGTTGTCTGTTATACTATTACACATGTATATACAGCATCCTCTTTTACATTTATTTTACATTACAAAAGTAGTTTTGCAGTTATGCATGCTGATGCAACCAAAAATATGAAAGTTAAGGGTAGGTTAGCCATTGATGTGGAAATACGGATGAAAAGCAAATTAAAACATAAATTTTTATACCAAAATTTTTTTTTAAAACATGATAAAAATAATACTGCAGAATAGCGTGGTGAATAGGAACATTAATTTTACAGTATTAACAGGAAAATACATGTACAAAAAATGATTTCAATTTTAATAATTCATTTTTAATATGGTCTTTAAAAATTGTATATTAGACGCATAAAGCATGTTTCAGTGGATATAAGAACGATTGTTCAAGAAATCGAGTGTCCAAGATGACCAGATCTAGCTCTTGACGAATGACGTGAACTTTGTCTAATTTGTCGCGAACTCGGATTTGTCCGTTAGTTCGTAACATAAACGGTACTTAAGTCTCAGACATTGTTTAAGTAGGACTCAAGTACATTCTTAGACCTAAGTTCGTAACTAGAAGAGTGCTTAGCTAGGACAATTTACCAAAAACTTAGACGGCCGATTGAGTTGACTTTAGTTCATTGATATAAATACAGAGTATTAACAGTGGTGGTCGTAATGAGCTGCAACAATTTCTATACAGTGTGCAAGTGGGCTGCTGAAAAGGTTGTAAACACATAATGGTCAGTTTAAAAGAGGGACATGTAACTATAAATGTAGACACGCGAAACTTGAGAAATTAAAATACGTTTGAAGACAGAATCCTCAGTGATTTTTAAGACGACGATTGCCTCAATCAATATACTTAATGAAGAAATTATACTCAGAGTATGTGAATTGCCTAATTGGTAAGGTAAGATGTAGAACAACAGATAAAAAGAAATCCACTATATTATTCTATCAAATTCTAACGGCATCGCGATATTATGCCACAGACAATCTTCGAGAACGACTTAACTAGTGAATATTCATGAGAGACTGAATGCGTTGTCTACGATCCATTGCTTTGAGGTTTTTAAATAATTCAGGTATATATATATATATATATATATATATATATATATATATATATATATATATATATATGTACTTATGCCACTTTTTATTCTGTGTCTACATTTTCTTCTACCCTCATTTAATATCAAAGATACCAATCACTTGTATATTTAAATAAACAAAATATCAACCTTAGATAATGATTTATTACCAATATATTCAAATTCGATGAAATAAATGAAAAAATTCGTTTTTGTTTTTTTACATAAGCATAACTTAACAAAGACATTGCTAAGTTTGCTATATGTTACGGTATAAGACATACTTAAATTGGACTTATGCAGGTCCTAAGTTTCCGCCTATGTCCTACTTTTCACCATACTTAAATCAAAATCTTAGCATGCTTTATGTTACGACCCTTGGCTTGTTTTAGCATCTTCTTCCTACACAGATCACTGCTAAAATATAATAGTTGGTCACGTTATTTTCAGGTCATCATTAAACGAGACGCTTCTTGTTTCAGAATGATCTTTTAATTTTTTATGACTTCAATTCAGACAGACGTTCACGTACACATTTTTGAAGTTGGCTATGATTTGCCGTGGTCCCGGGGCTCGTAACATAAAGCATACTAAGACTGTGACTTAAGTAGGGTCATAATTAGGACTTCTTTGACAAATATTCACTAGCGTAGTCGTTTTCGAAGACTGCATGTGGTGTAATATCGCGATGCCGTTAGAACTTGATATGATAATAAAGTAGATTTCTTTTTATCTTCTGTTCTACATATTATCTCACCAATATATCAATACACATACTCTGGGTTTAATTTCCTCATTAAATCGATATCTTGATATAACGCAATCATCGTATTTAAACTCACTGAGGGTTTTTCTGCCTCGAACGTCCTATTATAATTTTTCAAGTTTAGCGAGTTTACATATATAGTTACTTTTTGCGAACAGACCACTTGCATACTATATGGAAAATGTTTTAGCTCATTACGACCATTGTTTATATATTTCAATTAAACCAAAACTTTGAAAATGTTGATTAGTAAGATATTAATTCTGTGATTAATACACTGTATTCAAACAATAATTAACAATGAAACTACTAAATGTGTGCAATCACAACTTAAGATATTAAACTTAAGTCACCTCTACCGGCCGCCTAAGTTTTTGGTAAATTGTCCTAGCTAAGAACTCTTCTAGTTACGAATTTAAGTCTAAGAATGTACCTAAGTCCTACTTAAGCACTATCTTAGACTTAAGTGCCCTTTATGCTACGAGCCCAGGTCTACGGTTAGCGGATTCCTAACACGGTGCGAGTTCACTATTTCATCAGCTTGTAGATTGATACCAGCTTTCTGCGTGACGTTTTAGATGACTGATGTACTGCCCTCTCTCTGCCGTATTGCTCTAGCTCGTTTATCTGATGGACAATTTTAGTTTTTTCTGTATCGGTTGCTGAATCATTTCCTTGAAAGGTTGTACAGCGTTATCTACCATCTGTTCTATCTGATACTACATGTGATTGTTTTACTGCCTCTGCAATTCTTTAAATAACATGATCAGATATTACTAGCCCATGGTGAGTGAATTCAGCATTCGGCGTAAAATAGCGAACAAACATAGCATGAGCTTGCGAAATCTGGACAATAGGGGTAGATGCGCTGCTAGGAATTATGATGGGATGATTACAAGAACCATCATTAGTGTCTACAAGGGTTGGAGAGGTAGGGGGCTGTTCATCTCTCGGGTTTTTTTTTTTTTTTGGGGGGGGGGGGGGTCACAACATCAGAAAAGGATCTACATAGATCGCTTATATTTCGTTTGTTATTTTTAGTTTCTTTGTCACCCATTGTTAATAGTCAGAATACACAACACACAATACAATATCGTTCTACACATTATAAACAACAATAAAGTAACTTACAACGGCTGACGGGCTGAGTACTGTTAACACTGGTACCAAAAATATCAAAAGTGCATATTTCTTTAAGCTTTTCAAATTTATCGAATACCTCTCAAAAGAGGTAAACTGTCTTTTGAATGAATAATCCCATTTTCATCCTGTACACCCTGGTATGTTCGTAGAATTTACATATTTTTTTAACATGGTCGCTTACACGTCAGGTAACCGTCAAGGGCAAATTACTCTACTATAGATATTTAGTATATACTCTATATTCTTATTTCTACAGCTAAAGCTATCGTGTTTGAGAGAACCATTTTTAGACTCTACTGGTCTCCGTTAAAAGAAAAACTCTATATAAAAATATATCAAAAAAAATAACTTAAATAAAAGGTATAATATATGGATTATTTTCTTTACCTAATTATTCTCAGTAGAAAAAGATTACTAAATCATGTTTTAAAATTTAAAATTTTTGGAAGATCGGATGATTTATTTGTTGACCACCCAGGCTTCTTAAACACCAGAATAACTAAAATACATTTTAAGCAGTCTGATTAAAACCAAACTCCTTCTCCTTACACTGTTCAGGGTTTGACATATATGACCTCTACATTTGTATACAAATTACATATACCCCAACCAATCAGAGGCGTTCTTCTATACGTTTTATGCATATGAAAAGTGTAACTCTTAAATACTGGAGGTACATGAAGATAGAACAAACGAGCATGAATTGAATATAATTAGAAAAGTTCAAAGTTTAAAGTTCAAAGCCCTTTCTTGATTATGATTGGTCAGAAGTAAAAGTCGTGTGAAGATGACCTCATATCGATAACTCTCAGATTCTGATGAGTGCTATAAGAAAGGGGTGGTTTTAAATTAGTCTGCATTTCAAACCATTTTAATTTGTTTAAACAAAAGAAGTGTACACATATGTTTTTCTTGATGACGTTGTGGTCAATAAATGACGACGTTTACAGAAATTTCTGATACATTCGTTTTACACTTCCTAGTCTAAATTTCAATTGAAATAAAATATGTTGTTTAAGTTTTTGACAAGCAAATAGTATCAAGTTGACAACACATATATATTTGTCCTGCGTTAAGAGCATGTTAAGTGCTTATAAATCTGTGTTGTCATATAGTTCAACACAATTTGTTTTGTTCAGAATTACAACTAGCATGCGGACGTTCTGCTGACACAAGGGTCAATTCGATTGTTGCAATGAATATTTATCAGAATGAATTTTAATGAGATTTATCGTTATATATGTTAGATTTTCCTTGAGAAAAAAAATGTTTGTTTTTTTTAAATTTAAAACTAGATTTTTTTTAGAATTTAAAATTGTAGAAGACATTCAGCATATAGTTCGTTGATCCAATGCAGGTCATGTACACATACACAATAACGGTTTAGTGGCGGCACTCGAGTAAGGTTAAGTGTTTACATATTTTATTGAGGTAGTATATTTCAGTTGGATATTTGAATTTTGCATTTTAATTTTGATAAGACTGGAATTTAACTTCCTTGTGTTTTGGGACGGGAAACAGCAGGGACGGAATGGATGCTTTAATTTTACAATTGTTTCTTTTGTTGGCTTTAATTAATTTAAAGTCGTCAATCATGTTACGTAAGTATTTACTAAATCTTTGTAGTGTGATAATATTGATGTTATATTAGAAGGCAATGATTGATGATAGATACATATCATATAGTTACAGTGAGCATATAGAACTTAAATATTGATATTTCTATTTTTTTTCAAACTAATAAATATCAGCAGGTATTTGTGAAACCGACAGGAAAGAGAATTAGGTCACTCTAATAATGATATATAAGGCACAAAGTATGTTTTGATTATAACATTGTTGTATTTAATGTTAATATGAAATGACCGGAATGTGTGGACAGTGTGATAGGTCCACATCGGCAGGAAAGAAAAACATAATAACTTGCAACGAGAGTTAAGGGGTCAATTCATGCCACAAATTAAAGCATTTCGACATCAAATTAAAACCATAGAAAAAGTTAGCAATTTGCCTTGAACAAGAGGGCAAATGGAATTCATAGTGGCTTTAGCGTGCGTTTGTTTAGATATTTTATAGAAAAACAAGTCTCTTTAAGAAAAAAAAGCTTTGTTCAACGATTTGAGCAGAACGTTAGGTACAAAGAGACCTATTTCAATTTATATTTAAAAAAAACAAAGAATGTATTATTAGAATTTATTATCGTATACTTATCAGATACACATGTAGTTCTACCCAAAAATGCATATATATTTAACCAAAAATAGGAACACCTTTTATTACGTAATGAGCACATGCTGGATAAACATATTGGTCAACATCTTAAACCCTCAGTCAAAACTGTGCTTCTACTAGTGGTCTGCGTTTGATTTTGATCAAACGTTTTTGCACGATGGCTGTCAAGCCTCATTTACAACTTGCCGTACGTGTTTGGTGATCGTGCATGTTCTACGTGTTTTGCCAATCGTGGCACCCGTGTTTGATCATAGCTTTAAATATCGTGTTAAAGTAATCGGGAGTACAACGAAGACAAACAACAAACTTTTGACCTGTTAGTCGTAGATGTCACGAATAATATGTTTGGAGTTTTAGTGCTACTCGCAACGTGCGATGCTCGTAAGAACTTTCGATTTATGTACGTTTGTCTTGCGAACAACAGTAATTTTATTCGCGTCGTAGGTCACTTGAAAGTCAATCGTACCGACGTTTTCTTGAGTCTCACTCTTTTGTTACTAGAAAAAGACATTAATGGTAACCTAACAAACAAACTTTATGATAAACGTGATGACTTCAATTTATCTATCGTCAACTTTCCTTAATTTTGTAGTAAAATACCTTCGTCACCTGCATATGAAGTTTTTGTCTAAATGCAATGGCATGCTGTACGTATGAACAATTTCTAAAACGAAGCAAGCGACTGACAAACAAGTTGATAAAACAACATTTACCAACAGTCTCGATTGAAGTCATCTTTTCGGAAGATAAATGATGGATACAATAACCTTGTCAGGAAATACAATCTTCCACTAGGTCGAATGCCGACTTACTTTTTCATACTTATTGTTGGGTCATTATTAATCACCGAACTGTCTACGGGTTTTTACGTTTTCCCAATTGCGACAAAGACCACACGGCGGGTGTGACCGGTCAGAAGAGGATGATCACTCCTCTATAGCACCTGATCCTACCTCTTCTTTTTGTAGAGGACCGTGTTTGCTCTGCTCATGTTTTGTAGTTTTCCTTTGGACTTTTGATTCCTCACATCGTGAACTTTAATTGATCAATATATTGAAGTTTTCGTCTTCTTCCTATATTCATAAACATTTTTCCACATTCATGCAAGGGTTAAGATTTTTTTTTAAAGTGGAGGGGGGATTTTGAGGGATAGACAAGGTGTGGAAATCCGGTCCAAGACTTATTTCGGTAACATAACTTTAAAACATGTTTGGGTCGTACGAACCCCCTTACCACCCCCTCACCACCCCCACACATGACAATCTTTCAATGAGGTTTCAGTTAATAATGACAGATAAAATATTGGCATCTATGTGCCTGGGTATTATCATAAATTTAAGAGTTTTAGTTATTATTTCAGTTTGCATCCAGTATTAATTATCGTAGGTATATGTTGATATGATAGCTTGATTTTATTGTCTGTTTTCCAAAAGATTTGACGAAGCGCGCACCCCTGTCATAATAATGGTGCATTACCTTACAAATCTAGAAATACGAATCACGAATGATGGAAGTACACATGACAAACTTGCATCGAACGGATTATGAATCATCACTTTACCGAAACCAGAAAAATCTTTCAAATGACGATATACAAATGATCACAAACAATGTTCAAAGACTCAATACAGAGTTAAAAAGTAACATTTCTTCGTTTACATTTTACGAATAACAGATTTAGAGATAACACATTTAGAAAACACAAATACATTATTACTAGGGATGGCAATCTCTAACCGGTTAACCAATTACTCGGTCGGAACGTTGGTAAACGGTTACACAATCAGTAATCGGTTACTAGTAATCATATTAAATAAAAAAAATGTATATTTTCAAACGGAGATCTATAACTTGCCATGGGCAAACTTTGATTCGAGAAGTCGAACTGGCTGCAAAATTGCGACACGTGGTCAGTGAAACTATTTTATGAATATTTGCTCGTATTTCGTATTTCTTTTTGATTCATTATTAAAGGATTTAATTTCTATATTATATTTTAATTTACACATTAACAGAATATTTCATATTGTTCTTTCTGTGTTATTTATAACAGTAATTAAAATCAATAAAAACATGTAAAAAAAAATTCTGCGTATTTTAATACGAGTAACAGGTTAATCGGTCGAATTGATTGTGATTAACCAATTAGAAATTCTGCAATCGATTGCCATCTCTAATTATTACATATAAGATAGAGCTCCTTATCTTAAAAAAAAACTATAAAACACTTTACAAAATATAAAGCGCTTTACAAAGTATCTTTTGAATACTCCAATTTGTCTGCATAGCTAGTCTGAAGTGTTATGGGACCGAAGACATCCAACAATAAGCATTCAATACTTATATTTATTTTCAAATCGATGTTTATTTGACTGAAGTATTTGTGTATCGTTGCTTAAAAGCCATCATATACGCTCTTAGTCAGGGGTATGAAACATGCATGGAACTGCCATATTAACATGTTGCTTAGTTCGCTTTTGCGACTACAAATAAAGTGCCAGAAACTATGTCGAGTAAAAACCTTTCCTTATTAGCAAATAGATATGATTTAACGATTATTATTCATAAGTACATATCAAATCGATTTTGTAAGTTTGAACGTTTAATTGAAGATGACCTTTATATTTATGTTCATGCACCGTGGAAAGGCTAAGTGGGTTAACAAGAAATTGGACGTCGCAGATTTCCAATGCAGTCATAAAGAGAACTATACAAGGAATGTAAATATAATATATGATGGTCTGCATACTGCTTAAATATGTTATGAAAATATTCCACGGCCTATTTAACTCCAAAATTATAATTCACTGGACGTTCGAACTTATATCGGTTTCCCAGATTTCGTCTGTGATGTGTCTTGGTAAGAGGAGGGGCCATAACTGATTTTTCGTGCTACCCAACCACCATGGGGTCGTAACTCTGTATTTCATTGGACACCTTTTTTATGTATAATAAACAAGGCATCTATTTTCCGCTAGGTGTCCAAGTAGCGTAGTGGACAATGCACTCGCTTCTCACCGCTGCGACCCGAGTTCGATCCCCGTGATCGAGAGTGTTTACTCTTAGGGTGTTTACTCTTACGAAGGCTACACTAAGTCGCAGACAATATTATCATATATGTGCGTGCGTGCGTGTGTGCGTGCGTGCGTGCGTGAGTGCGTCTGTGCGTGTGTATGTGAGGGTGTGTGTGTGCGTGCGACGGTGCGTGCGTGTGTGTGTGTGTTATGTTTTGATTAAATGCTGCTTAATATTTTAAAATGCTACTATGGAATAGTGCAGCAGTGCAACATAGTGTTAAATAATATTTTCCCCAATTCGAAGATTAGCGGAAAATAAACCTGAACCTGAACTTTATTTATTTTACAACGATTGATAAACAAGTTCTACAACTTATATTAATATCTCTCGTTGGCACGGATGTAAGCACGAGGGGGTCATTAATGTGGGAAGAAGCCGGAGTACCCGGAGAGAACCCACTTGTCCAAGCGGGCAACCGCCATACCCTATCACATACAACCATTAAACGAATAGCAAATTTAGTTGGCATTTCATCGGGGACAGTATTTACAATTTTTAAGAAACACCTTGGCCTCATACAGGTTAGTCTCATCTATGAACAAAAAACAAATACGATTGCATGTTGAAATGTGTAGAAAACTACTTAAAATCTACATAAATTGCAACAGACAAATTTTACATGGAAATTGTTACAGGTGATGAAACATGGATACATTATCTTAAACCTCAGAGGAAAATTGATAACAAGATGCAGTTGACTAAAAAGGCAAAACGCCCTGTTGTAGCAAAACGATGCCAAAGTACAAAGAAAATACTTACGCAATTTTCTTTAATAGTGAAGGTCCTGTAGGTCAAGTTGCTATTCCAAAAGGCCGATCAATTACCGGACATGTTTACAAAATTTATGTGCTGAAGAAAGTTAAGAAACGTTTCGAAAGGGAGAGACCAAAGTTTGGAATTTGCAACATTTGACTTCTTCATGACATCGCCCAAGCACATCAATCCCAGATTGTGAGAGATCATTTTTGGAAAAAGAAAAGGTTCATGTTTTCCCATATCCTCCTTATTCACCCGATTGTCTTTCTGGGACTTTATTTTCTTTTTCCTAAATTAAAAAAAGCAGTTCTCAGGAAGAAGATATGCTTCAAGGAATGCGTTGGGCTCAGCCATTTATCAGTACATGAATACCATTTCCAAAAACATTATATGAATGCATTCAAAGCTTAAATAAATCTGTTGAAATTATGTGTGCCTGTTAAAGGAGAGCATTTTGAAGGTATTTATTAAAAAATACCCAAAATATCTTATTGTGTTATTTTTGTAACAACGATGACATGTTGGCTGTGTTTTCACTTTGGAACAAATATATTGCCCTCCGCTTCGCTTCGGGCAATATTTTGTCCCTCGGGGGCTAATATAATCAATGCTGCCCTCACCCCAGTCAATATTTGTATGATGTCTGACATCCTTAGTAACAAAACACACATTATGCACAACTTTCAAACAATTTCTCTGAATTGCAGCTTGGTTTTCACACTTACTCATGTGTAAGTTTCAACCATCTGAATGCAGGTGCCACGCATGTTACAGTTATTGCAGCATATTTGCTGAATGACATTTGATTTGAATAATTATAATAATACAAGTGAATGGGTAGAGCAAACAATTCAACGTTTTGTAAAAGCAATGTCTCTCCTAGACCATGCAACATACATAGTCATAATGTTCCATGGCAAAAATTGTTACGATTATACGGCGTTGCATGCTTCAAACAATTAACAATCTATGAGGCTATAATACTAACTCCCTTCAAATGGAAGATAACTATGCCCTTCAAGTTTTTTAAGAAAGCGTCGTTGCGTACCGTTATATCTTAATAATCCGATTTGTCTACCCCGATGTTGCTATAGTGCCTAATGAAAGCCCCGAATGTACTTTCTGGTAGACTTAACTATCATCCGTCGATTTAAATTGATAATGGCCACTCATGTATCACAGATCATAAATATTCCAACCTGATTTGAATACTGAAATATCATTTAGCAAAATTAATCTATAATCCGTCCTTCTCATTATAGTTAAGATACCATTTGCTTATGAAAAGGGTATTGTACATTGGGATTTTTTAAATACTCATTTCAATTATCTAACATTTGAATATTTTTACATATTCTTACTATTTTTTTTTTTTTAATTTTCAGCAAATATTGCTCTCTTCAAAAATACTAATATGTCTTCTACCCATGACAATCTTCCTCAAGCAGCGTCTGAAAACGCTGTAGACGCTAATAAGTCAGATTTTTCATTCGTCGGAGGTCAGTGTGCTATATCAGCTGTTGGACACAAAACAGCGTGGTGGTGGGTGGACCTTGGAAATCTGAGCAGTATCGAAAGCATTAACATTTACTATAGGACCGAAAATAATAATAATACATGGGGTACGTAAAAATTTAAATCATTTTTATCTTCTTTTGTTTTTAAGTCTACATATCTGATTAATTTTAAACATGCCTGTTTAGTATTGATCAGTTTGACAAAAAGAATTGTTATAAAGATAAACAGGACTCATATATCTTTATATCATTCTATATTTGACAGTCAATGTTTTCTTAAACAAAGATAAAAAATAATATACTTTGAAAATCCTAATCTTTCCCCACTATGGACAGATGCATTTTTAAAATTAGATTGATTTCAATGTGTTTGCTCTAAAATAAAATAATGTTATATATATATTCCTAGGTTCATTTCAGTTACCATGAATTATTTGTATTTTACAAATACCTTTGGTACATGGTGTCCATTTTTTAAATGTTGGACTTTTCAACGATTCGTAAGACTGCATCGAATGCTTAAGCTACTCAAAGTGAATTACCCTTAAAGTCACCACATGGTTTTGTTAAAATCATTTTTATGCGATATTAATATGGATATTATGAAAGCACTAGCATAGCACATAAAGCTACAGTTATACATATTATTCTCTGGTGCTGATATACTCGATTTCCTGAAAATTGAATCCTCTATACACTGCAATCTAGCCTCCTTTTTGAGCATCAAAATTGTGATATTTTAGCTAAATAGCTAAATGCTCCAAGCATGGTTTTAAGGTACATTTAAATGTATCTTTGTCAGAGAGACGCTCAATATTAACATAATATTGATTCAATAATATTGCATACTGCAGTGCAAATTCCCGACTTCGCTATAATGGCAATGTAGAACATAGTATTATTTGAATAAAAGGCGGAGTCTTCATCCAGCATGTTAATACCATACATGAGTATGTCAGCGTGTGTTTGAGGTGTTTGAGTTTCTTTTTTAAGCCATACAAAAACAAGAAACCAACAATCAACGTTACATTTCTTCGAGCTAGGAACTGACAAAATATAAGTGAAGGATTTGGCAGATTTAAGTTTCAATTGTTTTAATACTGCTTTAGGAAAGGTTTAAGGCTTGCATTTTTTAGGAAGTGTACCAAAGTTACACACCATTTTGTTCACCATTCTAAAGCCTTTTTCCTGATGAAATTCAAATGATTTTGCCGGTCTTGTTTTATAACTACAAAACTTCAAAGTTCATGATTTCAAATTTTCATGTTGATGAAATGTAAATAATATCGCGAAAATATGTACATTTTATATGTGACTATTATGGGGGTTATTTATGCTTAAAATGTTTGAAAATAAATTATCACTATTTATATCATAATGATATTTTTTTAATTTCTAAGGAACTATTTAAAAATAGAATAAAATGCAAAAAAGTCTTAATTTTGGACTATTATGTAAACGAAAAAATCTTATATGAAACCTTTCCAAGTCCACCGATTTCAGGAAAAACTTATCTTAGTATAGTACCGATCAGACCCAACCTAACAGAAAGTAAAACCCAACTAAACCCTGGGTTTACTTTCTTGGTTTACTTTGGGTTTACTCCGGGTTTACTAGAGTGGACCCAGGGCAAACTCAGAGTAAACAGAGTGGACACAGAGAGTAAACCCCGATCAGAAGTATACCCCTGAAAGCAGACGCTAACTGTTTATTCGGAATATACAAGGGGCATGAATTACAGGCAGTAAGATGGTAAGATAAAAGACGGGTCTGCTTCACACTTCAGTGCGTACACTTGACCTCAAAAGCAATTTCCAAGTAAACCCAAAGTAAACCCCGAGTGGACCCAAATTTTCAAAAAGCAAACCCAGAGTGAACCCAAAGTAAACCCCAAAAGTAAACCCGGGGTTTAGTTGGGGTTTACTCTGGTGTTAGGTTGGGTCTGATCGATACTGTATATGTTTAATCTGGTGTCTCTAAAACATTTAATTCAAAGCCATATGATGCGGACTTCCTTTTTACGGAAATTGATAAAATGCTTGTGTCCTGTTATTTTTCAATGGATCTACAAAATCCCGCGAAATAAAAAAAAACTTAAATCAATTATGACGTCATATAAATTTCGACGTCATAGCTGAAATAAAGGGGAGTTGGTGTTACGTCACAATGAAAATCTGTGAGTTATCTCCTTGTAACCGCAAACCTTACCAAGGAAGGAGTCTTCTCGGTTTAAGACATACTTCTCATATCAAGAAATTCGTGAAATTTTTATACAGTCAATCAGATCTTATAAACAAATGATTGTATCAGTTTAATCAAATTTGACCTCCTTGTGTTTGCATGAAGGTGAGGTCAAGGTCACTACCTTTTTTCTCAACTTAAAGGATGATAAAAATAAATGTAGTTATCTGCAGTTTTGTAGACATCTGTTTAAGATATGAAGCTTGTATTCTTAAAGGAAATGATAGATTATCAGAATGTCTATCAGCTTATACTACTAAATTGATATAAATATTTAAACTAAAATTGATATTGCTTAGCCCGCATTTCCTCTAATTTTCTTAAATTTTGAAGATATTTTGATTATTTTTCCATGCTTCCAATAACAAAATATTTGTCATTTTTACATATTATGAAGACTATATATATAAAGATATAAATTGACAGAAAACCTAATATATTGACCATTTGATAAGAGAGAAAATCCGATTTTAGTGATTTTTTCACACAAATCTATTTATAGAATGAGCGCTTAAAAAAGCTTATACAAATGTTATTTGATAGGCAAATCATGTTTAAAAAAGATATTTTAAACCCTAGTATCTTATTATTAGTTCAAATTAGTTGAAAAAAATCCATCATTAATGTAATTGTTTTAAAAATGCAAAATAAACTCATGAATCTTCAGCAATTCTGAATTGCAAAAACATGTGATATTTTCCTACGCCAATGTTCCACCAAAAATATAGTCCTTGTTAGATTCTAAACTTTGAGTATTATTTATATTCTAAATTGTATAATAGTAAAAAAAAATAGAAAAATATGATATTTCAATTTCCTTTCATCTTGATTTAATGAACAATTAATCAAATTTACTTTTGACAAGTCGAAAACCAGAAAAGACTCCTTCCTTAAGGCCGACGGATCCAATTCGCTTTGCGCATATATATCGCACACCTAAAAGGAGTGATTGAACATCGAATTCTCAATATTACGTCACAATCACTAAAACTCAAGGAAAAATCGCTTATTACGCAATATATAGCTGTTCTACGTTATCAATACACCACTTTATGTAGTGCAAGTAGTGGCTGACTTTGCTATAATTTAACATGATATAGTACGCTTTTCAACATTATTTAACATGCATAATTATTTTTTCGGAAATGTCACATTACTGAAGTTAGTTTAATATTAGCTCAAGTTTTTTATAACCATCTACATAGATTAGTTTCCGACCCGCTTCAATACTTGTATTGAAAATAGAGTAAAACTGTCCCTGTGCTTAGGTGTTGAAGTATTTTATCACAAAAAAGTTTAGCACACTCTGATAGTTGTTTTGTTTCATAAATCAACCTCGGAATTATGTACATAATCTTTTCATTGGAGTTTGCCCAGTACTTTTCTCATGAAATAATTGAAGGAAAATAACGACACAACGCACTTTGGCATGTGCATCCGTAAAAAGGAAGTCGATGACATGGTCATTTCTTAAATGATATTAATTTAAAATCATCATATAAGTTTCATATTTCAAATTGGAGAAAAATTCTCTTCCAGATTTAATTTTTTTTTCTCTCACAACAACATTTTACCATTATGTTCAATAGAAAAGGGAGAAGTAATACAAACATTTTTTGAAATGGACCCTACTAAAAATCTAATTCGATTGTTATGTTATTTTTTGTGGATTTTGCTACATGTATATCTTTAGTAGCTCTAACTCACATAAAATTTTCACGAAAATAACTATTGTCAAAGTAAATTGGGTCTGTCGTCCTTAAATTACGATATATCTTTAAATAATCTTATGGAATTAAGTTTGTAGTATTGATATGAACGCTTAGAATTTAAAATGGAATCTGTAAACAGAACATCTGAAAAAGGACACGGTATTTTTCATATTTTACATAGTCTTTTTTTTCAGAAAAAATAATAATTATTACATTCAATCTTACACTTCTGTGTATTTCTAGTATCTATTGTATTATAAGCGTATTATAGTTTTGAAAGATCTGCGGTTGAATTAAGGTACGCTCTTTGTATAAGGAATAGTTACATGTACATCATTTTAAAAAATTAAGTTAATATTTGATTTCCTTGCACACATGATTACTATATTCAAAAGTAGTAATATTTTATTTATCTAATTAGCACACAAATATCATTATTTCATTATTACACAATATCATAGAGAAAACCTATTTGAATTCAATAAACAACGAGTTTTGACGGAAACTATTTTTCAGGCGGAAGGTTTTTAGACAGAATTTAAAGAAATTAACCAATTCAGAATATGAAATTTGAATATACTTTTCTTTTTATTATGCTTTATTCATAACGCACATTTTTAAAAAGTTAATATGTTTGGAACATATTCTATATATTCTGAATAACAGGTACACAAAATAAATCTTAAGCCAAAAAACTTGAAACTGTATAAAAAAAAGTCTGAAATATTTTAAGCCAAATTTTGCAAGAAAATGTTTTGAGCTCTCTTACTAATATTTGACATTATTGACCCCCATGTTTTATAATATCAAAATAATACTGAATGCATATTTAAGCAAATTAAACTGAATCAATTTTATAAAATTCTTGATATTCAGGAAGTTTTTATTTTAAAACAAATTGTCACCATTAAAAAAATTGTAAATTTTAAGCATCTGCATACAGAAAATACCATTCGCCGAGACAGCCCTTTTTCGTGATCATAATGACATTGCGATTGCGGTTGATAATAACAGTTGGCAGTTCATGTTATTTTGGCTCTATCGGCAGCTTTTGCTGTACTGGACCATGACATCCTGCACAAACGACTGGGGCACACTTTTTCTATCACGGAAAAATGCCCTTTTGTGTATCGAATCCTTAAATAAAATATCAAAATAAAATATCAAAAACATGAAATAAATGATACTACAGAGTATGAGTCACCGTTTTATATTTGAATATTTTACTAGAAAAAGACATCAATGGTAACCTAACAACAAAACTTATTGATAAACGTGATGACTTCAATTTTTCTATCGTCAACTTTCCTTACTTATGTAGCAATTTATACATGTACCTTCATCACCTACTTATGAAGTTTTTGTCTCCCAGTTGATTCGATATGCAAGGGCATGCTCTACGTATGATCAAGTTCTAAAACGAGGCAAGCTACTGACAACCGTTAATAAAACACATTTACATCGTGTCAATAGTCTCGATTGAATTCATCATTTCGTAATTTCTATGGTCAATACAACGACCTTGTCAGCAAATACAATTTTCCGCTAGGTCGAATGCTGACTGACGTTTTTCATACTTATTTCTAGATTATTATTAATAACCGAACTGTCTTCGGGCTTTTCCGTTTTAACAATTACGACAAAGAGCACACGGCGGGAATGACCAGTGTGCAGAGGTTTGACTCTTAAATTGTGCTTTTGATTGTTTTGGTAGATATCAATTGCAATCTCTTGTAAGACAGGAAACTTGATTTTTGAATTAGATATGGATTCCGCCTTTTTAAAAGAAACTATAATAAGGAAGAGCGATATTTACCATAATCAGATAAAAAACGTTAACGTAACATTTAGCTTTTTAAGAAGCTAGACAATGCAATTCTAATAGTTGTGAACAACAAATGACAGATTATTCAAAATGTTTGTGTTAATACAAGTAAAATCCCAAACGTAAATGATAATTATCAGGTGGGTTTGAAATTAAGACTAACATATTCTTTGCAATTGACACCTTTTCACTGTCGTGTTTTGTTTATAGATAATGCCAATGGTCACGCGGCTCGATTTCTAGGTTTCTCTGTATATGTTTCAAATACAACAAATAAAGAAGATGGATCAACTTGTTTTGTTGACAACAGACACTATAATCTCTCGACAATTCCAGCAATACTATCATTAACTTGCGAAATGCATGGGAGATATGTTATATACTTCAACGAACGTAAACCAGGGCAGCCATCTTATTACAGTTCTCAAGCTTTTGTTGAATTGTGCGAGTTTGAGGTTATCGGTAAGCTGTATTCCATCTTAAATGTATGTATTATTTATGATATGAAAATATGTGTTTTGCTTCTATATGCATATACATTTATGAAGATTTGTGTTTAGAAAACATGAATTGAAATCAAAATATTAATTCATATATTCAAAATTTTAAAAAATGATAAAATCAAATAATAAACTAATTAAAATGAAGCGTTTTCGTTTTTACACTAAGGGTGCATGGGAGGTAGATATGGAGAGCACTGTACGAAAAGATGCCCTTTGAACTGTCTAAAAGATATTTGTGACATCTTCACGGGAAACTGCTTTCAGTGTGACAATGGCTATGAAGGACTTCGTTGTGATTTTCGTAAGTACAAAAAATTGAAGTTACAAAATAAGATGCAGAAAAAAACTTTACAACAATTTTAATTATAATCCTGTCTCTACACCTGAAACAAAATATCAAAATATCAATAAATACAATTCCTTCCCTTACGTGCCATTGTGTGTCAGTAACCTGTTGATAGACTGAATATAGTTACTAAATTGATAGACTAATATAAGATTCATTTATTAAGTTCCATAATTAAAATCGTACTTCATATTCATAAATAATCATATTAAATAGTATTTGATATAATTTAGATTGTTTCTTTTCCTGCGATTGCAGGCAAACGATATCTAAATAACCGTACGTTTACTCTTTATTGATGTAATGGTATAATACAGGTAACAGCTATCAAATCAAATAAAAAGCTTATTTATTTAGACCTATTTTGCGTTTGACTATTTGAACTCTTGTGTGATTACATCGCTAATATTAAATTTTCAACAAAAGTAATTTCATTACGGGCCGCCAGAAGTCGGTCCGTTATTTGATATACATTTAGATATTGTAACTGCGTTTCTGCGGGATAGATTTTTTTTTCTTTTTTATATAAGATTAATATGATGCTTTTTTATGAATTAAAAGTAAATTTGCATGTAGAAATATGTTTCATGCCTTTAAAAAATATTACATATATTTGTTTTACTCGTAAATATAAAGTAGGTCATAGACTGTCGTGTTAGGCGCGTTTTTATCGAGACTATAATCTATTCGGAAAATTCGGAGTTTTTCTTTCTTTTCAAAACAATGTAGCGGGATCGGTATACGGGACATACTAAAGACCTGAAATACTAAAGACCTGAATGAAATGAAATTTTATATAAATGATATATTTGAATTTCTATGTGCTCAATAAAATAAAATGACTTTCACAGGATGAGTCTCTGCCATTCAGTCAATTGAAAGGTGATTGAAAGGTAACTGAAAACTGACTGAATGGCATATTTGTGCCATTCAGTCACCTTTCCAGACCATTCAGTTATCATTCAGTTGACTGAATGGCAGAGCTTCATCTTGTGTTTGTGTGTGTATTTATTATATTTCCATGTGAAATGTGGTAGAAAAATATCATGAAATGACATCCATATCAATTATTTACGCAAAAATATGAAAGAACTTAAAATTTGAATTGACCTGAATACTTGAGCTAACCTGATTTATTTTTAATTCTTTTGAGAACCTCATACAATTAAATAACCATGATTATCTTCATAAACTGAAGTGTAGATAAGAATTATAATGCCATTTAGACAGCTGATTGTTTACGTGCGAAAAATTAGCATAATCTGATGCACTAACAACATATTATGAAATACTATTCATTCTGTTGGTAATTCGGTATGATCTCTACGTAATGGTTGATTAATGCAACATTGAGTAATGTTTTCTTAAGATTCTCAGCATTTTCAGTCTAACACTGAGATTATTTTCGCTGCTAGAAATATATAGGTATATATATGATGAAAAATAAATTGTGCTCTTTCTTTGTTTTAGTGCATTTATCCTTTGTTTTAATTGTTTACAATTTTCTATTTACTAACCATATTTGATAGTCCGAAATATCTGACGTTTTCCTGGCTTTTTTAACGATTTTAATATTTTACGTGCCAGTTTTCCTGGCAAGTAAAATATCAAAATCGTAAAATAAACCAGGAAAACGACAGATAGTTCGGACTACATATTTGAGTGTCCAGCTTCGAATTATAAGCAAGATACAGAGCTTTGATCACAATTCTATGTTTGCACACAGAGCTGAGGCCATGCTTTTGTTCATTTACATTTTAAATGCTGAATAGGAAATACCAAGTTTAAAAATCTTAGTTGAATTTAAACTCTTGTGAACAAAAAAATGACTCAAACCTAGAAGAGTTGTGAGCTCTGTATCTTGCTTATAATTCTACGATTGACGCTGAAATTTTGGTTGATCATTAGAAATGTCTTGCTAAACGTTAAATACTTGTACAGAAAAATTAAAAGGATGATATGCTGTAACGACTTTCTGGGACCCCCTCCTTATACGATTAATTATATAAAATCTACACCAATTTTGATAGCTTTTCAGGCTTGAGTAAGTAAAAACGACTTCTTTAAAACAGTTTCCATAGTTCTGACACATAACTGTTATGGGGATAAATGCATTATCGCCATTCTTAAGAAAATATTACAGCGGAAAATCATCTTGGTTTGTAGCCATTTGTTTTTTATAAAGATGAAAATAATGGGTGGGATTTAGTAAAATGCCTGTCAATACATTGATTATAATAGCTCTTTAACATATAATGTGACAACATTTTTAATTCGAGTGTATTCATCGATGAAGTGATTAAGGTTATAAAACGTCACACCAGTTCACGCCAGGTAAACAATAATCGTTTATAATGGGGAAGACCAATTAAATTTTTGAATTTTTTTAATTTGAGCGCATTCAATGAGGTACAATTTTCTTCTTTTACATATAGGAATTTTTTTTCAATAAAATACAATAACTCGTAAGTAGTTGAAGAAGAAAATATACCTATATGCTCATATATTTTGATCGCTTTATAAAGGGGGGGGGGGGCAGAACTAAAATAAAGGGAAAATTTAGTATTATATTTTGAATAAGATCTTCTTATTTTCGGTAAAAATGGTATTTCATAAAGGTACAATGTCAAAGATTAGGTGTATTCATTTTTTGTTATTTTACCGAGTGGCCATATGGCACAATATCCTTGGTACTCCTTTATAAAGCCATTGTTGCTCAGGTGAGCGATATGGCCCCATGGGCCTCTTGTTTTGATTATATTCTTTCATATGTCATATAGGTGCTATTAAGAATCATGATTAATATCAATCTGATGCCCCATTATAAGTACAAATTTGAATAACATTGAAGTTGTACATTTGTTTGCCTTTTTTATTTTAATTGGTGGTATAATTTGATTAGAATGTGACGGTGGTATGTACGGACCAGGATGCAGTTTAACCTGTGGAGCCTGTATCAACAATACACAGTGTCACCACATCAACGGGAGTTGTCTGCAGGGGTGTGATCCAGGCTTTAAAGGTCAAAAGTGTGACGAAGGTTTGTTTAAATCATTGTTATTCATTATATTCGTATTATATCGCAATAATCCCATATATATATATATATATATATATATATATATATATATATATATATATATATATATATATATATATAAAACTTAAATAAATGAAAACACAAAGTATTGTAAAACATCTGAAGAAAATGAAAGCGATTATGTTTTACTCGTTCTTTGTGTTTTCATTTATTTAAGTTTTATATATATATATGACCGACCACTGAGGTTTTTCTTGGATTTATATATATACATATAGATAAATCCAAGAAAAACCTCAGTGGTCGGTGAAATATATAAAAACTTGAATAAATGAAAACATAAAGAACGAGTAAAACATAAGCGCTTTTTGGAGGTCTGTGTTGCTCTGCTTTGAATTTGTATTTCAAAAATATTATGGATTTTTGAGATGGTTGACGGTTTGTTATTGTCATTTTTTCATGTATTTTATTATTTTTGTCCTGAAGAAGGAACTGGTTGTCCCGAAAATTTGAGAATATCAATTGTTCGTGTCGTTAGCCATTTTTAGTGCTTTATATATATATATATATATATATATATATATATATATATATATATATATATATATATATGTTGCCTCGATCAACATTAATTATCTTGAATTAAATATCTTTACACATTAAATAATCTTTACGCAAAAGATCTTTTTATTATTATGTTATCTTTATATTTGTAAAGATAATATGGTGTACATTTTTACAGAATGTGACGGTAATAAGTACGGATCAGGATGCAGTCTAACCTGTGGATCATGTATCAACAACACACAGTGTCACCACATCAACGGGAGTTGTTTACAAGGGTGTAGTCAGGGGTTCCAAGGTCAAACGTGTGACGAAGGTTTGATTTATTCTTGATTATTCTCGATTATTGTATTTACAATCATTTATTGAACATACTGCCATTTATTCTTCTTGAATGTAGACAAAGATTACATGGTGTAACGTAAAAGGAGGCTGGATGGTCACCAAATTCACCATCAGATCTGCCAAAAACTTTGAGATATGATTTGTTTAGCTATAAAGTAAAAGTAACGAAAAAATCCATATATTTCACCTTTTGAATGTGGGTACTCTCCTATATTTTTATATAGAGCTCTCCTTCTAAATGAGATCAACACAGTCTAAAATGGCCACATTATCGAGCCCTATTAATGAAAACATGCATTTATCTGAAATCGTAGAAACTTCCTTAACCGTAAACTTTCGCGGTTAAATGGTGAAAAACTAGATCGCCAGGACTATTTGTTGCGACCAAGCCTTATCGCCCCTTTTTGCCCCTGATCCGTAGTGTTACTAGAATTATTTTACAACGACTTGTTGGCGGCAAGAAATATTCCCGATGAAAAGGCTATCGCGAACCTCGCGAAAATTTCTCTCACGCGAATAAAACTTGATTAGCAGTAATATTCAATGTGTTTTAAAAAAAATATTTATTTTTTCACAGAATGTGACGGCGGTATGTACGGACCAGGATGTAATCTAACCTGTGGTGCATGTATCAACAACACACAATGTCACCACATCAACGGGAGTTGTTTACAGGGGTGTGGTCCTGGATACAAGGGGGTAAAGTGCGACGAAGGTTTGTTTAAATCTGAGTTTCTTCTGCTAAATATTAAAAAAATACTCACTAGATATCATACGAGTAAACGTTTTTAATTGTTATGAGTTTTTACGAGTGGTCTTAACGAGTGCATAGACTATCGTTCGAAAACAAGCAATACCTTTTTTTCATAATAAGTGATTCCGGCACAAACTCTGCACTTCTGTTAGTGTTATGTGACGTGAATTTCCCCCAAGGAATCCAACTCTTTCTCATGCCTTAGGGGACAGAACAGAAGTTTAACCTTTGTTTGTCACACGTAACAAATAATAATGCATTATTTTATCTCTATCATGGTTTAAAAATGAAATAAATTCATTCCTTTATCTAAAGCGTTGGTTTAGTTTTCACGACATTGCCTGCAATTTTCTCCTTAAGACTTTCAAGCTGGCTTATTTTTCATTGCAAAATTCTTTGTTATCTTAGAATTACATTTAATGCCCCTAATATAAAGGATTTTGGATGGTTTCTTTCACACATATATACATGTATGACTAGGTAACGCTTTTTTATGCTAACTTCAGAAAATGATTTAATTCTTTATCACAGGATTATGCACATTTTTCTGTATGAATCACAAAAGAAAGCATAACATTTTATTGTTTAAAATCTGACTAAGAGTATGTATATTCTGAATTTCATTGATCTTTTTTTGGATAGCGTAGATTTCAGTCTTGTCAGTTTAGAACTGTATGGAATACAAACATTTCTAAGGGATTAAAGGAAAATACATGGCGGGTGTAAATATACATGAATAATTATGATAAATAATGTAGGTAATAGAAAGAATTATACCTCTATGTAACTACCACACACATGTTATGTTTAGTGTAACCCCTATTCTCACTATGTATATACTAGGTAGCCACGGGCTCTATTAACTGCAAGCAAATCGTTGATCTACTAGATAATTCCTTTCATAGTCTTGGTTTATTAGTATATTAAATGTATACTAATATCATAAAGCTTAACATAACTATGGAATCATTTGAATTTGTGGGGCCAATTTTCTTGGATTGTGGGATTTTTGCTTATTCTTGGGGATGTTATTTCGTGGATGCGCCGGTTGTCAGTTTTAATAAGAAAAATAACTTTATCAAAAATTGATTTCGTCGATTATGTCAATTCGTGGGGGAGGGCTACCCACAATACATCGAAAATGTAGCAACCATGAATTCTTATGAGTGCACAGTACTTTGATAATTCTGAATCAAGTTTGACCGAATTCTTAATACATATATGTAATATATTTCTTTAATAAGATTGTAACAAGTTTACAAATGTAAATACAGTAATAGCATAGCATAAACACATCAACAGTACAAGTAGTAACAATCTTATTTTGCACAATGCATTTTGATTATATAGATTAAATGTGTTCAGTACGACTTTTATTAAGATTCGTAGCTTACTCGAAATAAGCTGGTTCGAAAAATCTCCGTTTGTAGTCAGTCGGAGCATGAATATAAATATGAAAACGCATTATTACTGTGATACCATGAGAATAATTGCCAGAGTATTACACCCTTTATCCAGGATTACCTATCCCGCTACTCCACTACGATTCTTCTAGGCTATTCCTATCACTGGTGCCTCTTATTTCTACCTATGCTCCTTTTCCATTCAGCTTGTTCTTTTGCCAGTACGTCTGGTCACCCCAAGCTGCCGGTGTAACGACGAAAAGTGACCCCCGTAGAATATTGCCGGGGTTCATTTTTTACGTAGAAAAATGACCCACTCGAATGTAGAATACTTGGATCACATCATAGAAATTATGGTCTAAGGGTCATTTTTCTCTGTGTGGGTTGTAGAAAATGACCTTGTAGAATATCGACCATTATTATTGTCTTTAAGGTGGATACAAGGGTGGTGGTGGTGCTGGGGGGGGGGGGGGGGGGTACATTGCCTGCTTGATACTTAGATTGTTCGAATAACCAGCTTGAGTACGCTTTTCTGATCACATGTTATTGCTTATCATCGTTATCTTTTGTTTGTCATTTAATTTTTACGATTACGATATAGTCATGTTTCGTTAATTAAAGTACACTTGAATATAAAATGTTTACCTCATATTAAATCTTGGCAACTGAAGAAAAAGACGTACCTTAGATAACAACAAATTTTTAGATAGATAGTTAAAATAGGCGCGAATCTAGAAAAAAATTAAAAGGTTGGGGGAGTTGGCGGGGAGGGGGGAATGATGTATGTTTACATTGTCAAACCATGACTGAATAGGAATGATATCAATCTGAATGAATAAAAAACTCTCACTTATTGTATGCAGAAATTGATACCAGTTAATTTACAGGGGAAGAGAACATTTTTCATCAGCAAG
Source organism: Magallana nippona (assembly GCA_033439105.1). Classification (NCBI taxonomy): domain Eukaryota; kingdom Metazoa; phylum Mollusca; class Bivalvia; order Ostreida; family Ostreidae; genus Magallana; species Magallana nippona. Next base: position 3,164,404 of record CM065921.1, read on the forward strand.
CATGTTCACGAAACTTTCCTAAGATATGACCTAAGTGTGTTCCTAAGATATGACTTAGAAAAAAAGTTAAGTACATCCTAAGATCAACTTAGGACACGTCTTAAGATGTAGCTCGACGGTAACTTAGGAACATCTTAAGTTAGGATATCCTATCGTACTTAATTCATTCTTATTTTTCACATCAATTCATACAGAAAGAATGAGAGACATGTGAAGGGATAAATCATTAAACATTTTGCCAGAGAAAATCATACGTGTCAGTAACACGACAGGCCTAAAACCAGTAATTTTTATTTGCATGTATACATTTTTAAAAATATACATTTACTTAAATATATATTAGTGACCAAAAACAATGCAGTTCAAACCCCCAAAAAACTTAAATAACTGCTATTTTTTTGTAAAGAAATTGTGTAACAGGACAGTTTTTGGCTTACAAGCAAAAAATTATTTAAACAACACATGTGCATTCTTTGAGTGTAAATTACAGTTAACATTTGATACTATTTCCATTCAAGTAACGCATAAGCACGCGCTTTTCATAGAATTTAATGTCACATGAACAAACACAATCTTTTGATCTGCAATATCTAGAATACACGTACAAGTTAAATAAGAAATAAGTTGCAATCGATCTAAAAAAAAAAAAAAAAAAAACTAAATAATTTTTTTGCCAATACTAGTATTCAAAACAATAAATGTAATTTACTTAGTGAAGATATTAAAAATACGTGAATAATTTTCTTTCTCCAAACAGAGACAGTACTTTCGAAAAAAAAATGTATAAGTCATCCCCCATAGCAGGCATGCAGCAACGGAGAAGGGGGAGTTAGGGATTCTTCTCCACATGATATGTTAATATGAACGTACACGATGGAATAATTGACTATGCCCCCTCTCGGGTTAGAAATTTGAGGTTTGTCGGAAATGCTGGAACTGTAGAAACGATTGCCTTATTCTATCGGTCTGAAGAAAAAGCTTCACAACAGTCTCAGTATCCCTAAGACGTGATTTTACAACCTTAGGTAGCAAGGGACAGTTTCGGATAAAGTACCCTTCAGTATTTTTGTAAAATTGAGAGTTTGCTGTACTTTAAGGCTTGTGAGTGTTGCTAAAATTCATGAAATGATTTTAAAATGATCATCATTAGTTAGAGGGTTGTTGAAATTGATATGCAATATGTAGGCCCCATATGTTAGGTACATGAGAATCAGAAGTAAAATGTGAAACCTGCGGCTATGACTGTTGTTACACAGTGAAATTGCAAGTTACAGACGGGAGGTAAACTACCACGAAAATTAGGTGGATGGGACATTGTAATCTATACACCGGTAAGTTTCTGATATATGATGGTGGAACATGCACACGGTAGGGAAGGTCAACCCTTTGCAGGGAATTAGCTGGGGGAGGTCTAAAAAGCTGAAAATTCATGAAAAATTAGCTAAATATGAAAGGGTTAAAATCTCATAAAAACCAGCACCATAGCTCTAAGACTGCCTGCTGGTCTATTATCGGTAAATTTGATAAGTGGATTTAAAAAGTTTGATTTCCCCCACTATTTAAATCCGCGATTGCATGCATCATATAATTTTGATATTTCTAACAACAATTTGGTTCTTGTTACAACAGGTTTATGAAGAATATATATTAAACAAATACAATGCTTGATTTAAAAACACTATAAACGTCACAAATTCCAAAACTTCGAATTAGAATTGAACAAAAGAAACAGAATATTTTATAGATGAATCTGTGTGAGTTTGAAATCGATCTCGATTGTATAATTATAGAAAACAAATTGAGAATTATACAATTCAATTGAAAAATTATACATATACAATGCAAATTGAAAATTTTACAATACTAATGAAAAACTATAGAATACAAATGAAATTTATACAACACAAATGGAAAATTATACAATACAAATGGAAAATAATAGAATACAAATAGAAAATTATACAATACAAATGATAATTATACAATACAAATGAAAAAGATCGAATATTGCAACGTCTGACATCCATAGTAACGAAGTTTTGTTTGGTTGTCAGACATTCACTAAAGCTAAATAGAACATATATTAATTTTAACAATCCGCTTTATTCGTCGCAATTTCACATCCGTCTTCCGAGTTTTTTCTTATAAAAATATGCAATACATGTACCTACATAAAATCATCTTCTATAATAGTGGGGTGAGCGCATCATCATGCAAGTACCTTTATGGGTAGACACAACCCCAAAAAGTCTTAGCGAAGGGGCACCATGAGGCAAGCTGACGAGTACTTTAAGTTTAAGTTAAACACAGACATCGCTGTGTTCAAACTGATGCTATATATGTAACAGAGTAAAACGGGAGGCCATCCATATCTTATATGCTTTTGCTGCCCCCTTCCCCTTCGCCAAGCATGAATGCTACACATCTCACCTCTAATTTCTAAGTAGTTAAATGTTTATAAGCGAGGTCAAAATTCTATGGGGTCAGTTTTCAATGTGTGTGTGTGGGGGGGGGGGGGTCGTAGATCTACAGGTCAAAAAGTGATCCCCGTAGAATATTGACCCGGGGTCAAATTTCTACGGGGATCACTTTTTGTCGTTACACCGGACTAACAATGCCTGTGAATCTCTAAGCGCTTCCTTATATACTACATTGTATTGGATTTTTTTCTGTATATCTTTGGTTGGTGAACATCACACTGAGAGTGTCCATTTCAGGTTCCTAAGATACAATCCCTTTGTTTATAAGATATGTTTAATTTTTCACCATTAAAATACCTTGTATTTAATTACTCTAATGAACATGGTAAATAAAAATTAATTTTTGTTTATATATAGCTAATGCATGCAAAATGGTATTATTGTAGCTATGTCAATAATGATATTTTATAGCATTTGTTTACGAACGTTTTGATAACATCTTGTATATGGTATAATCAAATTGCAATTAAAAGTTGCAAAAAAAATTGAGACAACAGTAAAATATCATCTCATATTGTAGAATGTGCACCTGGTAAATATGGCATCAACTGCAGGGAAACCTGTAGCGTGAACTGTAACGATTCTGACAGCTGTAACAAAACAACAGGAGAGTGTGTGGGAGGATGTCAGCCCGGCTGGAAAGGATTGCATTGTGATCAAAGTATGGCAATCTTGGTGTCATGGAGATTTATAAACAAATATTTAAGATGTGTTTTTAGTTTACATTTACGAGAAATAAATAGAATTTAATAACACGTATTTCTGATACGATAGATGTGTCAAAAACAAATGCAATATCAGGAGATTATCAGTTGTAACAAATCTAAATCAAATACAATAATTTACCTTATAATAGTTATTGAAACTTGGGTTTTGTTTTGTTTTTAAACTTACGTTAAAAAAAGCAAAGCTGTTGTATTTTTTTCAAAAATGTTTTTAGAATGCAACCAGGGAACTTACGGAAAAGATTGTCAGCGTAAATGTGGTTCGTGCATAAATCAGAATCACTGTCATTATGTGAACGGGACATGTTTCGAGGGATGTGGCCCGGGATACCTAGGCGATAAATGTGTCGATGGAAAGTCATGGTTTTTTTAAATTACACTACACTTGATTCAATTAAACAATATATCGTTCAATAACATGTATTGTTATCTGGTCTGCTATCATTGACATTTTTCTCTCTCTATCTGTCACCCTATCACTCTTTATTAGGTTGAATGTTATTTTGAAAGTTTATTTACTTAAGAGAATAAAAATAAATTCCATTGTAGAATGTCCACCGGATAAATTTGGATATAATTGTAAAAATACATGTAGTGTTAATTGTAAAGACGAATTTAAACGATGTCACATAGCATCAGGAGATTGCGTAGGTGGATGTCTAGACGGGTGGCAAGGCAATCACTGCGATAGAGGTATAACTGTTTATCAAATATTTCAAAGCCTTTTGTTATTAACTATTGATTGTTTATATTCTCATCGCTTACGTTTATTTCTTATACTTATCTGTTCAATTAAAGAATGTAATAATGGAACATATGGAACAGAATGCATAAACAACTGTGGTAATTGCCAATTACAACCGTGCCATTATACAAACGGCTCCTGTTTATTCGGATGCTCTTCGGGTTTTGAAGGAGAAACGTGCAAAGAAAAGGCATGTCTATATTGTAATTTAAAGACAAACATTCATTAAAATTGTTTAATTATGATTTATTATTAAGAATATTTATTTGTAGATAAAAGATCCAACCAACATCGAAGCGATTGTTGGTGGTGTTCTCGGAACAATATTTTGTGGAGGGATAATTTTTATCATCGTTCTTATATTCAGAAGGTTTTTCTATCATTTAGTATAGTTTTTTCGTTGTATATATTATAATATCAATAGAGCATAATGTGGTTTATAGACATCAATCATATATATGCGCAAAAAACTCAAACATTCAAATTATTTTGCTATTGTAACAGGTTTATCCGTTAATGTACAAATAAGAATCAACACTCCTGTTTGGGTTCGTTAAATGGGCCTTTATTGAAACCAGTTAGAATAGAATAACATTTGACCCTGTAACAAGAATATAACAAGTATAAATTTACGGCATAAAACACATAAGCTTCAAGTAATAACATTGATTTACAATCAATATATATGAAGTAATTGAACTTTATAAAGTGAGATAACTTATACAAGTAAATTAAACTTTACATCATATCTCCTTTATATCAATTTACATCCATTTACTCTTGAGTTATAATTATATAATGCATATAATACATTATATTATTCTGGGCATAAACATACAATAAAATATTATGGGAATAGGCCCCACGTACAGGTTGAACCAAGTTCAATGTGACGACTCAATTGCAAGAGACATGTGTATTCTGTAATTAATTATATAACTTTAACACTATGATAAAAGTAGTTTTTAGTTAAAACACATATAGGAGACTTCAGTTATAACCATTTACATTTGAACTTATTATTTCAAAATATAAAATCCCTCTCACTATCCATTCAATCAGGAAAAGTGCAAAAGAATAATAAATATGATTAAATACTGATTTGACATTTAGTAATAATATTAGAAATGATATTAATATTAGTGATTATAAATTAACTTACCAAGAAGAGATGCAATTGTCAAAAATGTCCATAAACGTTTTAGCACGGTCTACTCTCTTCAAACTCTTGACAAAGATTGAACTAAAAACCAAAGAACTTGTGGAGGGAAATCCACCGACCACTGGACCTTTCTACAAACTAAGTTGTCAATGTACACTAATATATTTTAAGATCAATTGAATAATTAAAGAATTCAATATATATACATTCAGAAAATCACAAAAATATATTGATGTATATGTAATATACATGTACTTATATTTAAATCATAAAATATGAGATTGCTACACTAGTTACTAATATTAATTCTGAATTGAAGATGGAAATCAGGAAACAAATCGCCAAATTCAGATCAGCCTTTAGTCTGTACGTATGAAAATTATAATTTGATTAGATATTTCAAATAAATGTCATATGCATGGCTAACGCATCATGCATATGAATTGTTTATATATTTGAAAGACATCGCACCATCTGCGAATCAAGGATTTTCCTGTTTGCCTGGAGACGACCCAAAATCAGCACTTGATGGGTTCGACAATCAGTTAAATAGCACTGTTAAAGATGTCGGAGATGTTTATGAAAATGAAGAGCATGTGCCAGATATATCCATAGATCAAATAAAACAGGCTATTGACGAAAAATCAAAAGATAAAAACGCAGGGTTTAGCAAGGAATATTCTGTAAGTTACAACCAATATTTGCAAGTTAGAGTTCTTTAAAGAACGTCGAAACTTAAACAGTGATTCTTAATTTTACAAATGTACACAGCAAAATGTGCAACATATGTTTTACGTATGTTAAACATATGTTTAACACACATGTCTTTACGTATGTGAAACGTATAAAAAAAACACTCTGTATCTGAGCTGCAAATTGTAGTTTGACTTTATTGCCACTGGCAAGTGTACAATATAATTTTGAAATGCAAGTAAATGAAAACAAATGCTTGGCAGTCATTACCGTTAACTAAAATTCATTCTGCAGCTCGATTTTCTGCTTCCGTGATGTATGCTGTGACGTGTGTTTGTGAACGACAAAATTAAAGTCAATTCCAGCTGAAATCGGGATTTGTTTTCAAATCATTTTTTATAAAGGATATATGGCTTCAGTTAATTAATTTATTAATTTATACATCTATTCAATACTACACGTAAAGTTTAAGCTATTCACAGACATGTATAATAGCAAGGTTTTTTTTTTCACACACGTATCTAAAAACATATGTGACAAATATAGAAAAAAGCAAACATGAATAAAGCATGTACAATATATGTGTAACATATTGAAAATATAACATGTTATACACGTGTATATGTATACATGCATTTATTCACACATGTTTTACTTTAACATGTTTTTGAACTTTTTTCAACATGTGTTGAAAAATCACGCATGATTCACACTTGATACACATGAGTTATACGTGTGTTTGATCACAACATGTGTGAAACATATGTGGCACATTTTTCCGTGTATCTGATGACTTTGGATAGAATATCCCACTAAATATCAGAATTACATGAATATAGTTGTAAGACAGATATAATGGAATATCGTGATAGATAAAAAAAAATAATGTATTTCTTATTTTCAGCTACTTCCATACGGCGAGAAGTTTCCATGTTCTATTGGAAAACGACTGGAAAATGCAACAAAGAATAGATTCAAAACCACATTTCCCTGTACTACTACTTTACTAGTGTATTTTTAAAGTTTAAATATGTTTGGCTTTTTTATCACCATGCCTTTTTATTTTGAATGCATCATCTTACTGTTTGTTACATAACCATTTCTATTAATTGCATGAGAAGATGATCACTCCAGAGTTGTCTTGAAGGTGGATAATGCACTTTCATCGGACTATATAAATGCTAATTACATTGATGTGAGTTGTAAAATGCCAATATTTAATTGTTTTTTTTTAATTATTTTTTTTTCTTAATGGTATTGGTGTTTCTGATTATTTGTCAGTTGTTATGTTATCTTAAACGTCGTAATTATGTATGTGTAAAATTGCATGATTTCTTCAATAAATAATCAATTTGTAATTATTTGTTCACTTAGGGTCATGAGAGGGAGCGTGAATACATAGCTTCACAAGGTTAGAGCTGGGCCTTTAGGTGAAATACTTTTACAAATAATATCTAATCTTGCTGTAACATGTGCATTTGTATAAAATTTGACGATTTATTTAAAGGGCCGAAACAGAACTCTGTAAACGATTTCTGGGCAATGGTATGGCAGACGAACACAACTCAAATTGTCATGTTAACAAACCTAGTGGAAGGAACAAAGGTAATTACGAATTGTCATGTTAACAAACCTAGTGGTAGGAACTAAGGTAAATTACAGATTGCTTCATTTGAAAAAAATATTCCGTACGTATTAATCATCTGCAAAAATAATTTTATCTTGCCGACTAAATAATAGGTACTGTTTTGTAAATATGTGTATTGATATCACTCAATGACATTTTGTTTTTATAGACAGCTATGCTTTCCTTACATAAACCTAATGTCATCTTAATACAACTGTGTTGCAGATGTATACTGTCATATTTTTACTTAATCGAACGAAAAAGATAATACGCAAATTTTACATATTTTTGAGCATGTATTGAGTAGGTATTAATCAAGATAATGGTGAAGTTTTGCTGTTTTTTTTTTAAATATCGTAAATTCAAATTTGTTGATGATTATTTATGATTTCAATTTGAAAATAGGTAAAATGTGTGAAGTATTGGCCAGACAAAGGTGTTGAGAAAGAGTGTGGAAACTTAAGAATAAAATTGGAAGAAGAAAAAGAATATGCTTTTTATGTAGTGAGGAGGCTTAACGTCTTTCACAAGAAGGTAGGCGCCAGTGTAAAAGAAAATCAATTTTTATATATATTTTCAAAATGTTTATTCTTGTAAACCACTCAATTGTTTTTGTTTTACATAATTCATTATGCATTTCCTCATTTATTTCACTATAAGTCACTAATATTTCAAAATACATATTTTCATTTATGTTTTAAAAATATGTTTGCAATAGATTGATCTTAATATCATCGAAACAATTTCCGATCAAATCATTAAAGATTATTATTGACAGAATTCTTGAAAATATACACTCTCGTGATGGTGAATCGCTTTTCTCTAGGCCAATACCTCACGAACTTTGACCCAATATCACTACACCAGCTGGCCTGACCATGGAACACCCGAACCACTTTACCTTGTGATATTCTACCACCACGTGATGTCCTCGAGATCACCAACGGATACTTCCCCAACAATCGTTCATTGCAGGTATATATAAGAATGCCTGTAAATGCTGTCGCTCTAAGCAGATGTTTCAAAGTGATCGTTCAGTATTTCCCTATGCGATCCTTTTTAAAAGGAAAAATGACACTGTATTTTGTTTTAAATATTTCTGCAAATTTTTGGTTTACCTTCATTTTTTACCTTTAAGAATTTCAAACATTTTGATTATGAATTGATCTGTGAATTCTATTATAGTGCCGGAATAGGAAGAACTGGAACTTACATAGCATTAGATGCTTTATCTAAGGCTGGAAAGATGACAGGAAAGATAAATGTCACAGAATACGTTAAGTCAATGCGTACAGACAGAATGAATATGGTCCAAACTTACGTAAGAAAAATAGAGATGTTTTTACTGTGTCATTAATAAAATGAAAAAAAATATTGGAAATGTGTATATAAAAAAAATTGAATAATATTGGTAATAAAACAATACTCGCAATCATCAAAATGAAACGTTTGTATATAATCAACAAAAATTTTACCTACTCAGAATATAAGAAAAGTTTTCTTGTAGGAACAATACAAGACAATATTCCAAGCTCTCCACGAAGACTTCAGAGCACCAATACAGTCTTTGAACATTTCTGATTTCGTAAAGAAGGTAGAAAATATGAGCAAAGAAGAACCTGCAAACTGGACCATAATTAGAAAAGAATTCCAGGTGATAATTAGAAAAGAATTCCAGGTGATTTAACGGATCAATTTCTTACCTCATTACCGTTAGGTGTTTTAATTATATTTTACATTTTTTTTTTAATTTTAGCAACTTTTGGCTATCCTTCCTGTTTATCAACAAGAAGATTATAAGATAGCAAAACAAAATAAACCGCCAACATGTTCCGACAAAGTTCTTCCACGTAAGAAACTTAACTTATTTTTTTTTTGTTTTGGTAGATTTTGTCTTTGCAAATAAGAGAAGGATTTTTGTTTTGGTGCTCCTGTTTGTTGTTGTTGTTGTTGGTTAAGATACTTTTTGTGGTGTTTTTATTTTTATATACTTTTCATTTACAGTTGATAAATTCAATCTGAACCTCACACCACTCCAAAATCATAGGAGCTGTTTCATCAACGCCATTTATCTTTCTGTACGAAAATTTACATGAAAAGAAATCATTCATATAATTGACAATATCAATGAAATAAACTAGTCCGGGAAAAGTTATATCTAAACATATTTCATATGTAACTCCCATATAATTAATTGAAGAGGATATTCATTTTCAAATAAACATTTAATATATATCTTTTACATTATAGTCCTACACAAAGGAAAACGCCTTTATTGTGACACAATACCCAGAGAATGCCGTTGACATCTTACGGCTGTTAAATGACCATGAATCAAATAATGTTATCCTCCTAGATCCTTCGGATGAAATTGGAAAGGTTTAACTATTCCACACTTTACTATATCAAATTGATATGAAATATGCTCATCTTTTCTCAATCAGTGTTCTACCTGCCTATCTACTATTTATCTTAAATAAAACTTTTATTAAACTTGCCTTATATTTTAGGTAAAAACATGGCTACCAAACACCCCAACACCGGAGCTTATTTCACCCTTTACATTCCGTTTCCAGTCCGTTAGCAACACGGACTTTAAATTGAGCACCTTTCTTGTTGATCAAAATGGGGTAAGATAAGCTGAAAACCTATACACATTCATTCTACACCAGTGCGAAGCTATGACACACTGTATACTTTACACTTATAATTTACCCAAAAACATTTAACAGCAGGAAACCAAGACAATTGTTGTTGCCGAACCAAATAAGTCGATAAAACTGGAAAGCGGGAAACAAGACACATCGTCTATTAGAGCATTAGTGAACTATGCGCTTGGCGTTTCTCCTGAAAATACCATTACCATTGTGAGCAAGTAAGGTTCTATTCATAAGTTTTATCACACTTTTCTCTGAATTTACGGTGTTTATTACAAAATACATCATTTAAATATACATTTTATTTGTATCTTTCTTTTTGATTTTATTAATTTTCTAAACTCCTGTATTTGAATAAGTGATAACATGTAGTATAGTTTTGAATTTTGTAAAAGTAATAAAAACTACTATATATTTTTATAGGTGTAAAAAGTCAATACAAATCGAAACATTTTCATGTTAATGTATACTATCCAATGTTTTGGAGTGTTGCTTTGTTGATAAATAAAACCTTACAATCAATAAATTGTTGGTCTTTATTTTGTCTGCTGTTAAACCTATCTATGCTTTCTTTGATTTGAGTAAACGCTATATTTTTTTCAATTTGTTTCGAGGAGACAAAATTACAACTAGAAATAATATTTTACTCATTCGGACTGTGGTGAGCATTATATCTTTATATTTTAGTTTGTAGCAGCTTTATATGTTCCTGAAACAAAACAAAATATTAATTGTTAAGAAGTTTGATGGTCATGGCCATTTTTGGACTTCATCAATCTCCATTAAAAAAGATCTCCGTATTAAGATATAGAAAATGTTCAAATTCCATAGCTTTGTTGACCACCAAGCCTCCTAACTTCTATTTGTAGAGACGGTGCTGAGCTTTGCGGGATGTTTTGTGCCATTCATAACTGTATCCAGCAGCTATACATGGATGGGAACATCGATGTCTTCTCAACAGTTAGACAACTGCAGATTCGGAGACCAGAATTCTGCTCCTCTCAGGTTTACATCAAATTTTTCTTCAATACCTAACATTATATGAAGAATTTGCTACAAGCAATATTTTTGTTGAAAATAGAATTATTAATCATGAATTCCAAAGTCATATTATGTATTCTTGGTTTATTTTGTTACATAGGATGAATACAGCTTGATTTACAAAGCCATAAAAGACCAAATCCAGAGTGAAAATGAAAATCTGTACAGCAACATGTAAAACCATGGATCCAAATTGGCAATATTGTGAAATGAATGGGTTTTATGTGTCAAGCTTGAATGAAGTTTTAATGCTTCAATCATGGAACAATACCGGAAACATCCACGAAAATTTTTCGTCACTTTGAAAACAATATATTTGAATGTTTATAAATATTTTATTTTTTCATTTAAATAATAAGACACTTCCTTCTACATGTATATATTAATCTGGTGATGAATTTACTTCCAAGGCTACATAATTTATATTCAACTTAATTGCAATAGAATAGTGAAATGCACTAATACATTAGACCCAAGATGATATTGAAATGAATCTGTTCTTTCTTTGATAAATGTTTATATTGAGAAATTATTGAATTCAACCCTTATAATTCTATTTAGTGTTTGCAGTAAAACATGTAGAAAATAAGACGACTTGTTTTCATACAAGACAAGAAATAATACAATATTTAAACGGAACCTCAATTAAAGTTTCATATTGTTATATGATTAAGTAGAAAGGAAAGAGAATTCAATATTTTTTGTAAACACTCATATCACAATTTACAACCTCTACTTCGTTTAATTTGTATGTTAATTTTGATACTAACGAATAATAATCTTGTGTGTTTTATTAAATTTATTCTGTGATGACTGATCTTTACAAAATTTTCATTTAATATAAAAATGACATGTGGTGATAACAAACAGTGTTCAAATTCAAAAGTCCAAAGGGAAATAACAAAACAGGAACAGAGCAAAAACGGAATTCTAAAAGAATTTGGAGGCAGGATCAGTTGCAGTTGTCACTACAATATTAAATTTTACTATATATTCTTACCAAAATTGCGCAACTTTAGATACAGATTAAAAATTCAAAACGAATTTCTGTAAAAAATCCTCTTGACATCTTTTTAAACAACACTTCGTTTACAATTTTCTAGCAAAATACACACGTGCATCCAGTAAGGCATGCGAATGTTTACGTCGAAGTTACACATGTGCTTGAAAATCAAGCCCAGGCCTTTTCAGCCCCCCCCCCCCTCCGGAAATAACGCATCAAAAATTAAAATGACCTCGCATTATTACACAACTGGGATACACTACTGGCTTCGAAAACCCCTGTCCGTATGAAAATCCCCTGTCTTTCCCTGTCACCCCCTGTGTTTTCCCTGTCATCCCCTGTGCACCCCCTGTCAGCCCCTGTACACATTCTCCGTACACCCTGGAATCCCCTGTCAGCCCCTGTACACATCCCCTGTGTGCCACTGTAAGCCCCTGTCACCCCTGTACGCCCCTGTCACCCACTGTAAGCCACTGTATTTCCCTGTGCATGCCCCTGACATCCCCTGTACGGTCTTTAACTGCTTGCTAAAGTAAAAAATAGTTTTTAATTATGTTTTCGGGTTTTCTTAAATATATATTTAGCAGTTTCTGATACATAAGGAAATGGAAAGCAAGAAAAGCATTCATGGTTTAGACGGTGTTTGTTTTTCATTATATTTCATAGAGGGCAACATTATTACAAACGTGAATAATTCTGACTCAAAATAGATACATATCAAGATAAATATATACCGATAAACCGCTGAATATTTTATTCCATGTATTTAAACAAATAACCGTGTTTTGTAATTTGTGAAAAAAAAATCTAAATGGAGGATGTGCGGGAAATCTGCAACGTTGTGTGCCATGTAGCCTGTCTGAGTTAACGCGCTTAAAGGCCGAACATTTTAAAAACGCCCCCTTTTTTAACTGTACAAATTTCAAAACGAGGCCGCCTGTCAATCAAGTTTAAAACAATAGCACCCGGTTTGATTGACGTGATCGTCCGAGCGTGATCTGGCCAGGTCCGTTGTACATTTGTGCTGTACACACGTGTGTTTAGAGAAAATTCGGACGACACAGACATCGATGTAGAACGTACAATCCAACTGTTAGATTGGATTCATATTCGTATTAAATCGCTTCATATGGACATTTAGAACAATAAGATATTCCAACTAAGATCAATTCTGACTAATTATTTACTTACTGTGTATTAATTTAATTGCTTCCTGTGTTTAGAGATTAGCAGCGTTCACGACCGCAGGTAGACTACAACCCCCGGAGACTTTCACACCTCTAAAAATTAAGCACCCGGTAAAAATGTTCGGTCTTTAATAACACACCATGATTAGTACGTGCAGATAATCACACACTGATCGAAATGATCACCTATATTTTGACTGTTTTGCCTTGTGTAATGATGCATAGAATAACATCGTCCCAATGAAATACATGTTAATTGAGAGAGAGAGAGAGAGAGAGAGAGAGAGAGAGAGAGAGAGAGTTGATTTTTTAGAGGGGGGATTAGTCCGGCCCTTTGACACTTTTAACTTTTATGAGGTTGCATTGATCAGTTTAGTAATTCATATGCATTATTGTTTGAAATTATCCTCATACATATAAAGCAATCATGATATAGTTCGTGAATAATTTAATACATGTATACAAATACCGGTAACGGCACGCATGCATGATCTTAAAACAATGTTCTGGGCTTCGGGTTTTAGATTAAAAAAATATTATACATTTATTTAAATTCTGAATTTGAAAAATGAAAAAATATGAGAGCAATACGGTTTAATTCATATAACTGTGTCAAATGATGTTCCGAATTTTAAGCCCTTTCTTCTCATGTTTGATATTCTTACATGTAGAACTGATAAATCAAAATTTTAAATTTCTGTTTTCTTTACTTGACATACTGGGAAAGAAAGTCATAAGCGGCGTTTAAACAACATATTGAATAATCACTGGATGAAATATCTGGTTTCAGCGCTGCGGAAACCCTTTGGAAACTTTGCGGAAACTTAAGGTTACTTTAAGTTTCCGACAGGTTTCAGCACGGAAACTTCAAGTTTCATTAAGTTTCCGCAGTGCTGAAACTTAGGCTGTCCACGAATCCAAATGGTTTCCGCAACGGAAACTTACTGAAACTTGAAGTTTCTGCATAGTTTCAACCTCCATATACGATTGGGATACATATTGTATACAAATGGTTTCTGCAACGGAAACTTACTGAAACTTGAAGTTTCTGCATAGTTTTTACCTCCATAAACTGTTTGAATACATATTGTTTACAAATGGTTTCCGCAACTGAAACTTACTGAAACTTTTTTTTTTTTTGCTTTCAAAAAAACAGTTCCAAATTTATTTTGATCACAAAACTTAAAATGTTTTCAATAATAAATAAAATACAGCCAAGATACAATAATGGAAGAACATTCGTATGGAAATTCCCTTATCAGGAACATTTATTTAAAAAATGATAAAATTGCACATCAAAAAAACTTCCCCAAAAAATTTATACTTTTGTACTCATACTTGTTTTCTTCTTGATCATATGCATACCAAACCTTCTTGAATAATGCAAAAGATGTTAGTTTTTTAAAAATATGAATGCAATTTACAAAATAACTACATGAATTAGCAAAAAAAAACCTTCACTATTACATGAACATGGTACACTTGTCTCAATTTGTCTTGAACTACAATGAATATGTACACCACAAAATATTTTTCTAGAGGCTAAAGTGTCCATCTTTTGTGAAAAACATACACTAAAAGATAGTAATTGACTATAGAGGTATGAACCAGATATGATTTGAATATGTATGTCCATAAATTCCAAAATGAGGCTAGAGTGACCTACTTTCGAGTTGGGACAAATCTTTTCTTTGTTATTTATATAATCTAATGTCTTACATTAGAACAGGATTTGACAGCATATTATTTGATATTCCAGAAAGTCCAAAGTGAACTTCTCATTTTCCCCATGATGTACCAACTGATCAGATTTGATTGTCATAAGCTTATCAGTATTTAAGAGATGACCCAGAGTGAGATATGAAAATCTTGCGGACCGATGGAAAGCTATTAAACAATAAAGCAAGTCCGTCAACTCATGTGCAAAAATATGATATACACATTTATATAATTATGCAACACTCTTCATTCCTGATGAATATTGTTCTTTACAGGCAGTTTACCTTCCTACAATTCACTATTTTACCTACATGGATATTTTTAAGTCCAAGTTATAAATACATTGTTTATATGTGTCAAATGTTACTACATGTACTCGTTTATTGTAGCCTGAAGATATAAAATACAAACTGTCACACGGATCATTCACTATACGCTTCTCATCAATACCAGTATTTTACTTATGATATAAAAGCTAATTCCAATATTAGTTACATAACACATAAAAAAACCCCACATGGAAATGCTATTGTTAACAACTTTCAGTGCAAGTAATTTTGTTAAATAAAAATTGTAATAAATGGGGTACATGTTATCTTTATATATTTTCATATTCGACATAATTGAATATTGTTTGGTGTATTTTTGATACATACATTTCTCTCCTAATGCAGTGTTTTTACATATATTAAGATGGTTTCTAAATTATTCATATACTGCTGCAAATAAGAACTTAATTATCAATAAATGTAAACACAGAAAATAAAAAAAACACAATGTACTAAATATCTAGATATATATATCTGATTCAGGATTTATATTATGATGTTTCAGACAACGGTTGGTTAGAATAAGTAAATATGCCTTTTCAGTACTCTATTTAAAAAGTACTCATCATACCGGTAAAATAAAAATTAACATTCAGGGTTGTGTTTGGATTGTGATCATGTATGTGAATCTACTACTTGGTATCAACAACATCATTAACACTGGGAGATATGTGGATACATTTTACCTGGAGTCTAATATTTTATGGAATATTTGCAAATATAACATTTTTTTTCAGAAAATGAAAGTTCATATCAAGGTCTAATCAATCATTTGATAATATAAGTCAAAACCATGTGATTTTCTTAGATTTTAGCTTACAGACATTGCAATTTACTGGTATTTGATTATATAAAAAGTTCTTTTACAGTTAATAGGTTCTTTGAAATGGGAATACTTTACAGCCACCAAGTCTTTGTTCTGCATAGGTTTAATCAGGTCGTAGAGATGTGTCCATTAGAACGAATAAGGAGTATTCTTGGCTGTTGTTGATGTAACCTGAGTCGTAGTTTATGGAAATAAGCCTTTCTGGGGGATTTTCGAGCATTCTCCAGGCTTGTGAAGCACTCACATAAGATTACACTTGGTATTCTGGACAGTGGTAGCATTAAATTTCTTCTTGTGATGAACTCGTTTCTTTCACTGGTCTGTACTTTATGTCTGTTCTTTTTATCTTAAACAAGTTTAATAAAGTTTCATTTAAATGATTAAACGATAAACATTCAGTCTTACATATACAGGTAGATGTGATAAAAGCATAAAATTCATTCTGAATATAGTTCTCCAAGAAGCTACTTTACAGTTGCCAGTTGCTGATTAAATCATATCACACAATGACTTCAGTAGTATCTGATGTAAAATGTTTCATTCTATGTTTGAAACTAGGTTATTTTCATTTTGATTCAATAATTGTTTGTTGAACAATGGAAAAAGAATGTGTTTCATTCTCCCCCCCCCCCCCCCCCCCCCCCCCCCCCTCCCAACTTCCTTTCCCAGAACTTCGACCTTAATTTCCCCCGAATTACTACAATAAAATTATAAAAATCTAACACGTGTATAAGTTAAGGGTGTAAATAATCAATTTCAAAGGCAATACCTTGCGATCACATCGTCCAGCTGGTCAAAACATTCACCGAAGAAAGGATGCAACTAATCACCGGAAACATTGAATTTGTATGGTGTCTGCTGAAAAAAGAAAAGCGTGAAAGATTTCATTTTCCGGATTTAATAATAAAAAAATGTTTTTAAATAGTCATGTTACATTTAGAGTTTGTAAATTGTGTAATGTGTGAAAACTATTCATTGTTCTTGTTTACTAACCAAGCATCCAGATATTTTAGTGACGTATATACGCCCCTGTATATTCTAACAAACCCTATCTTGAGAATCATGAATATAAACTTTGTTAATGATTTGGTCAAAACTTATATTTCAAAGAGATGTGGGAATAAAATGCCGAACCAAGTTTGAAAAAAATGACGGCATTTTGATGTCGCGAGATCTCGTTTGCAAATGAGAGATACATGTAACTAATAGCTTTGAAAATGTTATCGGGAGTATCTATATTGTAAACTAAGTTACCTGGATATCAGTTCTTCGTTCCTGTATTATCTCCTTGTTGTAGAGGCTAAACATGTTTCTCAATTCTTCATTTTACAACAACACCTTCTTGTCCATTTCAACCTTCGCTCGGAATTGTAAAGTGCGCCAATACTGACCAATCAGAACCCACTAAATCTTGGCGAAGTGCATCATGGGATAGTTTAAAATAAATAATGTTTAATCAAAATTATCATTTTTTTACCGAGTATAATTTTTTTACATTTATTTATTTTAAATATGAACTGTTGGAGACAGTATTTTCTGATTAAGTACGAAAAATTATTGGGTTTTTTTGTTACAATTGTAACACGTGATAAACAAACAAAAAATGGCCGACCGTTTGTTTACAAATGTTTAATGGCTTTACGTTGTAATTAAACTAATTTGATAGTGAAATATGTTTCAGATTTTGTCTATAACTCTATATATGTACACATGATTTTGCCAAACTTAATATGAGAGAGCTGTATAGTTTACTGACAACGTAATCTTAACTTGTCCAATTTTCACCGCGATTCTAAGCACAGTCATTGTCTTATTGAAAATATAGAGGTGTGAAAATATTATGTTCAACACAGAGCAATTTCCACTTGAACAAGAAATCACAAGTATAATTAAATGCCCATCAATTAACGGTGGTCTAGACGGTAGGCTGGTTAACGGGGTTTACCCGTACGATCAATTTACAACTACGATGAATTGATGACAATTATTTTACAGTTACACATGTCCACTGTTTGATCACGTTGAACAGAACGTTAAAAAAATATTCGTAAAATACAAAAGCATTAAACATTAAACAAGCCGGGAAGTAAGACTTGACTTTTGACTTCACACAATATGTGACACACACATATATATATATATATATATATATATATATATATATATATATATATATATATATATATATATATATATATATATATACTTTTAAATATTTTGTCAATAACTGAATATATTGCAAACCATTACGCCAACTGCAATGGATTTTGACGAGTTAATTGGAACTTGACCCTTACCCACCTACATATAAATAAAATGAGCATTGTAAATACATAACTTTACATGTTATAGTTTAAAGAAGTATTATTTAATAAATAATTTATATGTAGTGGACATGAGTGTTTTGTGCTAATAGTTACTTCATCATATGTAATCGAATACTAGCTCTTATAATTAAATGAGTGTAAGTAAACTACTTCATCATACCATGTCTGCCATATACAGCTAGAGTCTTCTTTTTTTTTTTTTTTTTTTTTTTTACTAATTAATCATTAATTAAAGTAACTAATTAATTTTACTAACTGAGATTCACACAAATTGAAAAACAAATTCCTGCCGGGCTACAGGTATAAACTCATGCTTAGTTCTGTGTATATATTATGTAACAGTCTTTTGTTCACTCCTGACAGAAAAACCCTGCAATCCACACACTCAGAATATACAGGGAAATCACAAAGAGGAGGTCACCTGGACAAAGAATGTATACACATGTATACACGTGCCCCAGTACCTAAGTACCTAATTTGATCATTGAACAAGAGAGACATCAGTTTTTCTTTTCATTTAAAATTAATTACTTAGTAAATTTGTTAATCGCCTTATTTTCCACATTTAAAGATAGTTACATGTATGTATACATACAGTTTCAGTCACGCTGAGACCTACTGTACATATAAGCATGTACGGATTCATGATCATGAGGCTAGAATTAAACTTAAACCTGTTGAAAATAATTGATATAACCATTAAAACTAAAAAAATAAAATAATAATTGTTTCAGCTGTGCGTAAACTATTTGGAATCTTAACTTAAAGTTTCAGCATCCTGAAACCTAGCGGAAATGTGCTGAAACTGATTGATAATTCCATAATAATTTAGACTACTTTTCATACATTTCAATTTTGGTTTCCGCATTGCGGAAACCATAAGGAATCTTAGACTAAAGTTTCTGCTGACTGAAACCTTACGGATACTTGCTGAATCGATATAATAGTTTCCGCATTGCGGAAACTATACAGGAAACTTCAACTTCAAGTTTCAGCAAGGTTTCCATATAGTTTTAGTTCTGCTGAAACTGGATTTTTCATCCAGTGAATTGTTTAGCATTACCGAGCATTCAGATCTTAGAAAAAAAGTGTGTGTGTATATACAAGTACACGTGTGTCTGTCACCTCATTCTTCCCATCCTCGCTACCGTGCACTGCAAATTGTCAAGAAGGGTTGTGTATACAGTAGCTATAATTATATAATCAGTGACCGACCATTCAGATCTGAGGAAGTGTGTGTATATACATGTACACGCGTGTCTGTCATCTCATTTTCCCTACCTCGCTACCGTGTGCTCTGCAAATTGTCAAGAAGGGCTGTGTACAGTAGCTATTATATAACCACTGACCAAGTGAAAAAATAATGTCAACATCCTCTTCTTTGAAAACTGTAACTTCAATCAATTCTTTGATCAATTGATATGGTGTAAAATAAAACATTGGTGGATTAAAATTCATATGATCGCTTAATCTAAATAATGATAAAGAATTGAATGAAAAAAGGATTGCATGTTAACTTTTTAGGAAATTAATACCCGGGTAAACTAATTTTAGTAACTTTTAATTCAAAGTCAATGCAAACTCTCTCTCTCTCTCTCTCTCTCTCTCTCTCTCTCTCTCTCTCTCTCTCTCTCTCTCTCTCTCTCTCTCTCTCTCGTAGTATACACTAGTGCTACATTTACATGTATGTTGTGAATGTTCTGACAAAGGCCGCGGATTTCTGTTCACTGGCAATAAATAAAATTATCTTTGTTATCTTCCACTTCGCAGTAAAAAAGGGAAATGAAAATTAGATTTTAGAAAGTATTAAATTGTTTATGAGAGTTAATCATCAGATAAAATTCAATTCAAGGGTCCAATAAGCCGCTCAGAAACATATTTAACAAACAGAATAGAATTATTTCTTAGGCAAACTTACAAGCTATTGAAGCTTTATTTTTTTATTCACGGGAAATTAATAAAGGTATAATCAGGAACTTGTTATAAAAAAAGAAAGACGTGCTTTATCGTAACATGTACATTCTGCATTCTTTTTAACATGTTGCAGTTTGCAAATATTTGTTGAGATACACAAAATTAAATGCTAAACACCATGTGCTGCGCTTGGTCTTTGTAGAAATAATTCACAGTATTTCTTATATCTATTTTACAAACATTACGGAGTAGTGATGTTCCCGGCCGCTAAAGGACTAAATGCCCTGAAGGCTTTCACACCTACCGAAAATAATCCCCGCCCTCACCCGAGATTTACCACCCGGTGAATCTCGAGCCTTTAGTTGTAAGCATGATTATTAAAGTACTGTATCAATAAATTATGAATGAAAACATATTATAATTTCTAAAATTACAATAACAGTGTGTCTTGTGAGTCGGCGCTCTGTCGAGTGCAAAAATTGATTTATAGCTCAATCTATAACACATGAGAGTTAAATAATTGAACTAAGAAAAAAAATATTGAAATTAAATAACAGAAAAGGCTGTTATAAACTGTTAAAAACCGTACAGGGGGTGTCAGGGGCATGTACAGGGGAATACAGTGGCTTACAGGGGATGACATTGGCGTACAAGGGGTGACAGGGGCTTACAGTGGCACACAGGGGGTGTGTACGGTGGCTGACAGGGGATAACAGGGTGTACAGGGGCTGTGTACAGGGGCTGACAGGGAATGCACAGGGGATGACAGGGAAAACACAGAGGGTGACAGGGAAAGACAGGGGATTTTCATACGGACAGGGGTTTTTAGAGCCAATAGTGATAGTTAGACATCTTACACATTGTTTTTCATCTCATAAAAAATCAGCTCCTGTCGCGTGCTGAAACGCCCCAAATTTTCAGGGGAATGCGGGAATTATTTTGCCTCAGCCATGTTTTGACGTGAACCTTTGGTGAAATACTGTTATGACACCTGCATGGAGGATTAAGCATTCTCTGCCGACCGGTCACACCCGCCGTGCGCCCAATGTCATATCGGTAAAAATGTCATTATCTGGGAAATTGTCGTAATTTGGGAAAAATATCATAATCGGGAAAAACGGAGAAAAAAGACAATTCGGTATGCAATCAATAGTCCTACGCAAAGCAATCACGGACCTATGGAAAACCTCAGTGGCAGGATCAGGTGCCATGCATAAGTGAGCACCCTCTGCTGAACGGTCACATCCGCCGTGTGCTCTTTGTCGTAATCGGGAAAAACGGAAAATATATAAATAATTCAGGTTTTTAGCCTTGAACTGTTAAAACAACAAAATGTCATCAATAATAACAACGTTTTTTTTTTTTATCTTTGTTTATTGTACATCATGAAAAAACATAAAATCATTTGTTACAAGTACATGAAAATTCTTATGTGGTTATAAATAATTCATAATAAGGACAAACACAGAGAAAATACTTGTTTTGATATACATGTATCTGAGAAGGAAACAATAATGTATAACATTTATCCTACCTGTATAATATATAGTCAGCAAAACCACATATTTAATTTTTCTAAACTGGCTTTACCTGTAACCTTAGCTAAAGGATATGAAGATAATACAACAATGGTATGGATACATTTACTTTGAAACGTAACTTACACATGAAATATTGAAGCGATTAACATGCAATTGGTAAATTGCAATAAATTGAACATCAAAGCAAGGGTTTCCAACTTCACCTTATATATGTTTATTATTAACCACGGCACGATATTGGCACAATTTTGTGTTAATAGGAGTTAGTTCGAAGCCTCAACTTTAAACTTATGTAACAGTTCTGATAAAAAAAAATTAAATACGTACCCTGAAATTGCATCGAAGTTATTCTTTTAAAAAAAATTGCCAAGAGATTTGCACCATAAGTACATGTACAATAGTTAACATAAATTATTTACACGGAATAAGGTATGTTGCATATGATGTTTTTGCATAGGTCGGATATATCTTGAAATCATACAATTTTAATGTCAATATTTAGGCGGAAGTGGTTTGTTTGACACAGATTCCTCGTAGGTCGGAGGCGCAGGCACGGTTCCAAATGACGTCCCTGGTCCTGAGTAGGAGCTAGGTCCGGAGTAACTCGTGGATTGGGGTTCGTTACTTTGGGAAAAGGAACAAATCATGGGAGGGGCGGATGGGGTCGAGTAAAAGCTATGAGTACTGCTGAATCCACGAGACTGGAGATTGGTGGATTGTGCAAATGCTATTTGGTCTGAAAGTAAGAAAAATTATATGTTTTCAATACATGTGTCTTAAGTTTGTTGTAAAATCGCTAAAAGTTGTTTCGAGTGTGTTAGAAGTCAAACTTTCAGTACCCCAGTTCCCTCATATTTTATCTGAGTTTGCCGGAAAAAAAATTCAACACCACAACCTTGGTTTCACCCAAAATATTGTTGCAATATTGTTTTTATCATTTACCTTACTTTCTGCAAGTTCATTAAACCCATCATTACCTTATAATAAGATGACATTTTGTCATAATTTAACAATATTTATTAGCAGGACAGAAACATGTGATGTAGAGTACTTACTTGTGTGTCCGCCACTAGGAGATATAATGGCACCATGTCTTGTGTTTTTGCAGCAACACTTTACACAGATAATTGTGGAGATCACAGCAATCAGCAAGATTGCAACTGAACCGCCAACTATAGATCCCATAATAACACCAATGTCTCTAGATTAACAAAATGACATGGGCACTATACAACATTGCTAATGATTACAATTTCTGTTTACCTAAAGTACAAACGGGCATCTGATCCCAATAAAAGTAAATTTAAACTGCCTCGTATGTGTATTGACAGGCACATGTTTTTGGTTTTTTTTATATTAGTATTTATATGATGATAATATCCTTGTATAAAAAATTCTGTTTTCAACTTATTTAGAGAGATGCATATATTGAATAATAATGTCGTGTAAAAACTCAATCAGAGATGTTCTACCATATCCATTTTATTAACATCTATAGATTAAAGATTATCGCAAAGAGCATTACCTCTTACTGATTTAGAATTATTTCTTGGTTTAGCGGGATTTTGAATATATACGTAATATATATATATATATATATATATATATATATATATATATATATATATATATATATATATATATATATATATATAGTAAATGAAGCACATCGTTACAAAAGTGAACTTTAAGTTTTGATAATGAAGTGTCATTGAACGTAAACCAAACATCAACACAGATACATAAAATATGTAATTACCCATGCATGGTGTATCTATTTAGCGTACATTAGTAAAATACCCTTAAACCTTGAAAATAAGCTGAGGCTTATTCTAAGTTTTGGTTAGAAAGTTCGGGCTTATTTTCAAAACCGTCTTATTTTCAAATCGCGGTTTTTTATCCAAAAAAAAAACCCAATAAGCGACTATAGCATAATCAGGGCTTATTGTCAAAACATTGTTATCGATCAAATGTGAACTACGTGTTTGTTCTAAAGACAGGATATCCAGGTAAACATGAAAAGTGTTCAAGCCTCTTTACATTTTAATCCTATCATAAATATAATTGAATTTTTATAATACAATAAAATAATTCAAATAACACGGTGTTCAATATCTTGCATCTAATTAAAAGAAACAATTCTTAGTTTAAAATATTTACTAAATGGCATTACCCTACTGGCTAATTTTCAAAACAGACATATTCGGGTAATTTCAATACAAGAAATAGATGGGTTTTTTCAAAACCGGCTTTTTATTAGATCCGGCTAATTTTCAAGGTTTAGGGTGTGGAACCTATATTTATGCATTATAATTTAACTTAATAAATAGAATGAAGAAATTATTGTAATTACAACCACAGCTAAATGAAACAAATAACAGGAATCAGATATTGTGGGATGGGTAGCATTATCATTTGACAAAACATTAATACATTTAAACTTTAACAATGACTAGTGCGATGAAAAATAGTTGATAATACATGTTTTTTTTCTGATTCATACTCTCTGTATTTGATAAGAAAATATGATAAGAACATATCTATTCAAGAAAGAATACACATAAAACAACAGTATAGATAATGTGTAAAAACTTAATCGTATAAGATACACCGGAGATGATATGAAGGTACATATACTTACTCTCGACAGTAGATGTCATATTTCTCCTCCTCCGTATTGCAATCATGTTCAGCTCTAGCAAAGTCTGTAATTCAGAATTTCAGGAAAAGATATATGTTCATTGGTAGTCTAATATATCTTTTAATCAAAAATAGCTAAGCAGATATTTCTTGAAATTTAGGTCCTCCAAGTTGCTTATAAAAACATCATACGATTATTGTGAAAGTCAGTCAGTTCTCTCCTTCGTTAAATAAGATTAAAAGTTGTATACATTTTCATCTTATATCAGCTTGGCTTGTTTCAATAAACGTTTTTATTTATAAAAAAAAATGAGGACAACTATATAACGAAACCAATACAGGGATAGTTTACACTGTTGAAGTATAAGCAGTATCAAGTTTCAGGTTTAACACTGTATGTAAAGCGAGTATTTCCAATCTATTAAAATGAAAGTTATCGACTGACAAGTTGTGATATATTTACGATGTGATGTGTTTTTATAAACTATACATCATTGTTCCATGTTTTAGATACTTACCTACTAAGCTCAATGTAAACAAGCAAGAAAAATGTGCCAACGAATAATGTACAGAATCCATTTTGAAAATGTTCAACGTCAATAGGTACCCTTCATTGATTGCAAATATAAACGTCCCAGGGGTTTTTTTTTCCTCGTGATTTGTTACGCATGATGCAGTGAGATCAATAATGGTCGGTTTAAATGCCACCGAACAACGCTGTTAATTGATTCCTAAACTTATTGTAACAAAAGCCTAAAGAAATGCTGCTTTAAATTGGTTAAGTGTCCAAACACAATCACATTGATTAAGAGATTTAAATATGTTTTTCATATGGACAAACAACAATTGCACTGATTAACAACTTTTATCATATCCATCTCTATTGCTGTATTTAGCAGATTTTCAAACTGCTTAATAACGCTCCTGAAATTTTGTGTAGCAGAAATATAAATTTATAAAAAATAATGAATACTATAGAGGTACACTCATTTGTTTTGTTTACATTCTAGTAGAATTAGAGACACGTCGGAATAGCAATTTTTCATCTTTTAGTACAAAACAACAGCGCTGTATCTATGTATAAGATACCAATGTTCATTAAATGGAATTTTTCAAAATAGAAAATAACATTATTCGTAGCATTTTGTGGTAGTTTCTTTTTGGAGTTGTTATTATTTACTTTGTCATTTCATTCCCAATGAAAAGGTTAAGCTATTAAAACATAAGTTTTTGTGTATTAATATTATGCGCGATCTCCGCAACAAATACACAGTTTTACAATTCTCAACACCATTCCTTACCAAGTAAATCAAATACTGTTACACGACAGGGAATGCAGCAGGTCTTAATTGTTAAATTGTTTCACATAATATACAATCATTTAATACCTGAGCTGACAATAAAGCAGAATATTTTCATTTTCAATTTTTCAACAACAAAAATAATAGTTCAGAATTGTATATTACATAAGGTCTGCTTACCATTATGCAATCAGATCATTGTCAATCAATACCTAAATGATCAAATAATAAATGAAACATAAATACCTGCATCGTTTTTTTTTCGACATAAGTTGCCGGACCAATATATTGCAGTCTATTGACCGGCCATTTGACTGGCAGTTCAGTAGATCGGTTTCAATAGTTAAAACTGAATTCACAAGAATACAAAAAGGACGAAACTATTTAATGTGTAATAAAACAACAAAATCCCTTTGATAAAGTAATATGTTCACTGTACTACAGTCTGCCCTATTATAAATTCAATGTTTTTGCCCGACCATTTATTAACTATGAAAGCTCATAACTTCAAACTGCCATTTTAATACAGATGTGCAATGTTTGCAGGGAGATTAAATTCAGATATGCATTGCAACGTAACACTTACTATCCTATATTTAAGATATGACGTAAAGGTTGAAAACATGCGACAATTGCCCTCAGAAATTCAAATTGTACGGTTTTGTACTTTTCTACAGAAGAAAAGAAACAAGACACAATCATTTTAATTTTTTTCAAAAGAAAGAAACAACATTGCCCATTACCGTGCACATGACATGCTAAGAGGTTTCACATCGCGTTCAATTAAGGAACAAGGAATAATTCTTTCAGTATTATGAGGTGATAATTTCGGTCGGGGCGTGATCAAATCCAATAAAGCCCGAAGGGCTTTATGATAGATTTGATCACGCCCGACCGAAATCATCACCTCATAATATTCAAAGAATGATTTCTTATTACTTATATTTATATAATTTTAAGCCATTTTACGATTAAATAATCGAATATAAACTAGATGCTGTCATTAGACAGTAATACCCGCACTAAGTGTTTGCCTCTAAATAACATTCTCTTGTACCGGTTTTAGTCAAAAAGAAGGACACATGCAATTTCCGGTACTTTTTAAAAATTATGATTTTCATAAATGATGAGATCACATCCCATAATAAATATATTACTTTTATGTACAATTTGGGTTTGAACTGTTTGCATATGAATTTTAAATTAATAAAAAATCTAAACATTTCATGTCATAGAAAGTATGGTCTACATAATTATTACAAACAAAATTAAATCATGTCCATGCCCATGGGTCTACACAGGTCTACAGGTTGCATTAGAAGGTACTAGTTTTACCCAGCTCTTTGGTTAGATGGGTTTCACGTGGTGTACATGCATCTGTGTTTTCGATATGCAGATTAGGATTAATTATCATGAATAAATGTTTCTTTTGTGGTGATCAGCTAAAGGAATTCATATTGTGCTCTAATTGGATTATCATTATGATGTTGACCAATATAGGTAAGTATGTACATGTAGTAGCACAATATTATGAGACACCGGTATACAAAACGTACAGTTAAGTTTTACTTTCACTTTCTAAAATGTGATCTCCCTTTGCCAGCATACTGTTTCATAATCTTTATTTAGATAACAGTATGCTGGCAAAGGGAGTCAGGATGTGTGGATTAGGTATACATTTCTAGTGAGAATGAAGGCATGCTGCAGCTTCCCCCCCCCCCCCCCCCCCCATTAAACCCCCTTCCCCATCATCATACACCAGTAATAGAAAAAGAGTTAATGACTGTAATTTTCTTTTATTTTGATTATTCTTTTTTGTCAAGAGATATGTGGTATGTCAAGATTTATGACTCATGAAAACATTTCTAAAGATTTATTTTGTAACTATTAACAACTTATTTAGGGCTCCACTCTGCAGATGCCCTATAGTTATCATTCTGTCCAATTCTGCTGATCATGTCAAGATATATTTAAGACAAATTGGCCCTTGCCCCTTGGGTCATTCCCCCTACCCCCCCCCCCCCCCAAGAGTTGCTTTTAAACCACCACCACCCCCGTCCTCTGAAATAGGGAATCATAATACATTTTAATAATTGTTGAAATCCCCACCCCTAAACCATACTCATTCTTGCTCCTTGTGTCATTGCACATCAATTGGTACATGTATATAGGTTATACCCCCTTTGAGATAGAGGAAGGAGAAAAACCTACTAAATATTTTGCTGCACTTGAAAAAAGAAACTATATAAATAAAAATATATCTAAGCTAATAAATGACCAGGGAGTAGAGATCAATAATCAAAATGAAATCTTACATGAAGTAAATTTTTTTATAAGTCATTGTATGAGAATAAAGATCATTTACTTGATGAGGTAAATCTTCAAGAAGTAATAATGGAAAAGGATGTAAAAAAAAAGTTACAGAAAGTATGAGAAATCAATTAGAATTAGAAATAACTAAAAAGGAAATATTAGAGGCATTAAAACTATTTAAAAATGATAAATCACCAGGAACAGATGGATTTACAGCAGAATTTTTTAAAAATTTTTTGGTCTGATATTGGATCTTATATATTTAGTTCCTTCAAATGTAGTCTTGATTCTGGTATCCTTTCTCACTCACAAACACAAGGAATTATTTCAATCCTACCAAAAGGACAAAAACCCAGAGAATATCTTAAAAATTGGAGGCCAATTTCACTTCTTAATGTAACCTTTAAGTTATTATCAAGTGTTCTGGCTAGTCGTATGAAGCCCATTCTTGTTGATATTATCCACGAAAATCAAAACGGTTTTTTTTAGCAGGGAGATATATCGGGGAGAATTCCAGACTACTTTATGATATCATACAATACTGCAATGAAACTAATACTCCAGGTCTAATTTTCTTACTTGATTTTGAAAAGGCATTTGATTCAGTCTCATGGAAATTTATTTTTAAAGTTTTAACATTTTTTAATTTTGGTGAGAATTCCAAAATGCAATAAGAACTTTATTTAATGATGTAAAACTTTGTGTGATACAAAATGGTATATTTTCAGAATTTTTTAATATGGGCAGGGGATGTAGACAAGGGGACCCTATCTCACCATATATTTTTATACTTTGTGCGGATATATTGGGCCTTATGATAATTTATAATATATATAATATATAATATAATATATTAATTGAAGGGATTAGTGTAAAGAACAAAGAATATAAATTACTACAATATGCAGATGACACAGTGTTATTATTAAAAGGTTCGAAAAATTCAATTAAGTCAGCACTTTCTCTGGTTAATGAATATGCAAAATACTCGGGACTAAAACCAAATTATGATAAAACTAAGTGTGTAAAAATAGGACCCTTATCAAAAATTCAAATGAATATTTCAAGGATATTGAAAAAGTTAACTGGTCTCAGGAACCATTTACAGTTTTAGGCATTACTTATTGTGTAAACTTAGATAATACATATATGTACGAGTTAAACTTTAAACCAAAAAATCAATGAAATGAAACTATCAATAAGCGCATGGTCTAGAAGAATGTTATCCACAGCAGGACGTACCACAGTAATTAAAAAATTGATTCTTCCAAAAATTACGCATCTCTTAATAAGTCTTCCTAATCCTCCAAGAAAACATATAAAGGAAATTGAAACAATTTTTTATAATTAAATATAGAATTCAAAAACATCAAGAGTAGCCAAAAGTAGCATTATTCAAAGTTATGAAAAGGGTGGGCTAAGAATGAATTGTCTTGACTCTTTTTGCAAAAGCTTGAAAATCACTTGGATACGTAGATTTTTTAATGATGCTTGTCAGTCAAGTTGGAAAGACTTGATAATAAGTACTTTTCCAAATATTTTAAATATGACAATTGTTGGAAGACAATTACTATATCAACTGTCAAAAACTTGTAAAAATCTATTTTGGAAAGATGTTTTTTTTTGTCATTCTTTGAACTGAGAAAATGTACTGACAGTGAACTATCTCTCTTAAGCCCGATATGGTTTTGTATTAATAACAAATATGTCTTTTAAAAGCAATGGTTTTTAAAACGTGTGCATCAAATACTACATTTTTTCAACAATGATGGTACAATAATGAAATACGAACAATTCTGTAACCAATATGATATTAAACCTCCGTTCACACATTTTTTAGGACTTGTAGATTGTATTAAAAAGTTACGGTTAAACTATGATGCAGAAATTATTCTTCAAAATATTCCATATTATCCAGAATTTTTACGGATAATTAGGAAAAATAAACAAGGCTCAAGAGACTTTTATGACAATTTTATTGATGAGAAATGGAAAAAACCAAAATCAGAATTGAAATGGGAAAAGGAACTAGACATGAATGTAAATAACATATGGTGGAAAAGACAAAATTTATCATTTTTCAAAATAACTAACGACGTACAATTAAGATGGTTTCAATACAGGATTGTACATCGAATTATTGCGACTAATACTTATTTACGTAAGATAGGAATAGTTTAATCAGAGTTATGTACATTTTGTAGATGTAATGCAGAAACTCTTTGTCATCTTTTTTGGGAATGTGAATATGTAAGTGAAATCTGGGATAATTTACTAGTTTGGATGAAGGAAGAATTTGAATTAGATATACCATTGAACAAAATTGATGTTATATTTGGTAGATACTACAAATATTATAACATTTTCAATATAATAATATGTATTGTAAAGAGACATATATATAGAAAAAGGAGTAGAAAAGAATTACCCTCCTTTACTGGAATCAAACGTGAAATACTTTATTATTACAAATGTGAAAAATTTATTTACACGAAAAATTGTAAATTAGAGAAATTTCATGTAAGATGGGCGAGGCTGTCCTTTAATAATGATTGTTGATTTTAAGCCTTTTGCCCCTATGATCTTAGGTATTATAAAGTACTTTATTTTTGTTTCATTGTAAAATGCTGATTTTTTGTACTTGATTATGATGCAGAGTAATGTGCATATACATGCAACTGAATGAGTGGGTGTATGAATGATGCTATTTGTAAAAATACCCTGTTTCAAAATTTATTCAGTATATATAATGTCAACTTATAGATTCCAAGGCTCCCCAACCTCGGCTATAAGAATACTTCTACATGTTCTGGGGTAATAAAAACAGTTGTTAAAAAAGAAAATTGGTACATGTATATAGGTTATACCCCCTTTGAGATGCCCAATGACTTTCCAGAGTTAGAACTAATCAAGTAATCTATCTTATTCATATGTAATGTAATTCCTAGCCCTAGCCCAATTATGACCCCAGTGCTTTGTTTTTTACAGCAAGGTTTTTGTTGACTGACTTTATAATTTCCACAATCATATATAACATTTTGTTTATCGTTAAGATTAAAATGCAATTCCCAAAATCTCTTTATGTACATCTGATATCATACAGAACAAGAGGCCCATGGGCCACATCGCTCACCTGAGCAAAATGGCAAACTATGTTGACTTAAAACACTTTAAATAATTAAGAACAGTAAAAATTAATATTTAGCAAAGTTAAGTACCATAATTTTCTGATGTAAAACTCAATATTTTATAAAGGGGTAGGGGTGAAAATATATTGCGATATATAAATTATATATAACACCGGTATATTATTTCCTGCAGGTTTTTGCACATATGTGAACAGTATTAACTCTTTAAAGATAAAAAAATTCATACATTTTCTAAGACGTACATCAGCTTAAAAATCAGCACCTATTGTGGGCCTACCTTATCGTGTGTAATCATAATTTGCACATGTTGAATCTACACAATTAAACATTTTATTTCATTAATATTTTGTCTTAGAGGTCATGCAATACATACAATGTATCTATTTTATATGATGAAAATAATGGAAAAGGTAGTTACCATTTACCTGCAATATTTCTTGTTTGGTGTATTGGTATTTATGAAAAAAAAATCGAACTTGAATTAGTGTAATTTCCATTTTCCACATCTAAGTGAATATTTTTGTGTGTTTATTTAGATGCCAAGCTCTGTGAATATACCATGCCGATGAGATACATTTCATTTTCACAGCTCGTATCTCATATATGAAAGTTAACAAAGATTGACGGACAGAGGATTGCCAGATAGTCTCGAAGCCAGTTCGCAGTTTTGAACTCTATAGCAAAAGTTGCTAAGGCTACAGTCAAAAACTTAATTTGTCTTCCCTAAAATAATTGTTTACCTAGTGTAAACTTGTGTGACGTTTTATGACCTTACTCACTTGATCGATGAAAACATTCGACTAGAAAATGTTGTCATGTGATGTGTTAAAAAGCTATATAATTTAATGTATTGTCAGGCATACAGGTATCAGTTTTGTACCAAGGC
Organism: Magallana nippona; assembly: GCA_033439105.1. Taxonomy (NCBI): domain Eukaryota; kingdom Metazoa; phylum Mollusca; class Bivalvia; order Ostreida; family Ostreidae; genus Magallana; species Magallana nippona. The sequence goes on from CM065921.1 coordinate 3,196,669, forward strand.
CCATCAATTATTTCATCTTTCCTCAAAAACAACAAACGGCTACAAACCAAGATGATTTTCTGCTGCAATATTTTCATAAAAATAATGATAAAGCAGATATCCTCATAATTATAATGTGTCAGAACTGTTTAAAAGGCGTTTTTATTTACTCTTTTGAAAACTACCAAAATTGTTGCAGATTTCATATAATTCATCAAATTAGAAGGGACCCCATAAAGTAGTTATAGCACATCATCCTTTTGATTTTTCTGTACACAAGTATTTAATGTTTAATAAGACCATTCTAATGATCATCAAACATTTAAGCGTCAGTCGTAGAATTATAGGCAACTTTTAAAAATTTATCCCATTTGTTTAATTTCAGTTTTTTAACGTATTCATACATTATATCTATAGATAAAATGTTTTGTAATTGAGTTAGCCAAGTGACACAAAATTAGTTTATACACTTGTGTATTTTGGAGGAATTAGTCCTACCCTATGACCCAATTACAACAGTTAGGTAGAGGATCTTATTAATTTTGAAGACAACTGTAAACAAACGGTTTTGCATTAATTTGGAAAAAGTTATTAACTAATTACAAGTTACCTACTAACTGTAGTATCAGAACGAAATGTAAATAAATATCGATCGTAATTTTCAATGCACGGTATGTGTTGCATCACCCGTATTTATAATATTTATAATCTCTAGAGATAAGACAGTCGCGAGTGATTAATCTCAACAGGGTTTAACTGCGGCTGTGAAAACGTCTTTTCAAATTCATAAACATCGTTTTATTGTCTTTGGATTTAATTTACACGATAATGAACTCGAAATACAAGGCTACTTCAAATTTTCTTTCGGAGGAAATTTCGGCGAAGTTACCGATCAAAAATGGATTATTTCAACCAAAGTCGCCCCCTTGTTTGGTCCTTGTTGACACTCAATTCGAAATTAATAAACAATAAAAACAGAGGGAAAATGCACTTTAGTACGTTGTTAATGTATCAGATTTTATCATTTTCGCAGGTAAACAATCAACTGCCTATTAACCAAAGTCTATGTTCCAAATACCAGAATACTGAATACAGTTATACAGGCAATCGTTCCCCAAGTTAAAAAGCAAAATGAAACGAAAATCAAAACAAGCTAAAACCACCGTCACAAGTGAAAATGACAACGCTTTGAAATATTTAACCTCAATTTACTTCACAATAATCGGCACCAATATATCTTTTATATTCGCACGTGAACTGTTGCACAACAAACATCGCTGCTACAAACAAAGAACCTCGCTTTCGAGATGTAGACTGGCAATGCCTGTCATAGGATCAGTCTATCGTACGAAATTGCCAGTCTACGAAATATGAAATAACGAACCCGCTTTATTAATATTTTCGTAATTAGCTAAAATTTGAATCATAATTAGCCCTAAATTTTTGCAATTTATATTTTCCTTTCCATAAGGATGATTTATGCTAAATTACGTTAAGATTAACTCAGTAGTTCTTGAGAAGAAGATTTTTTAAAATGCACCCCCCCCCCCCCTTTTTACAGTTTCGATGTTTTCTCCGCTTTGAATACAATCTGGCCTTTTTTTTTGCAATTTATATTCATCTTCTTATAAGGATGATTTGTGCCAAATTTGGTTGAATTTGGCCAAGTGGTTTTAGAGAAGAAGATCAAAATGTAAAAAGTTTACAGACGGACAGACGGACGGACGGACAGACGGACGACGGACAACGGGTGATCAGAAAAGCTCACTTGAGCTTTCAGCTCAGGTGAGCTAAAAAACCAATCAAGAAATGATTTTGCTACTGTAAAAATGTGAGAAGAGACTCTGAATCTCCCCACCCACCTGCCCCCCGAAAACATGAATAGTCAAATATTTTTAAAATAACCTCAAAATCATCGAAATCCCCGCTCCTAAACCATATATATTTTTGTTTCTTGAACCATGACCATGTCAAGGCAAATCTTTTTTGTGGTATTAGTAGGTCATGGCATCTGGGGGTCACCCTAACCCCACCCCACCCTCCCAAAATCAAAAATGATCAAATAACTTGAAAAAATTGCTTGTGATCCCCACCCCTAAAGCATATATATTCTTCCTCCTTATGCATCTTATGGTACGTTATTTCAATCACAAGAGATAAGAGGAGGTCCAGGAATTAGTTTTTTTATGGGACGGAACATCATTTTGCAGATAGCATTGACCTTTAGAATTAAATTTATATTTCTAAAACCTTATTGCATATCTATAGCTCAGCCCCTATTATATCCCTATAAATGATGTGGCTATTCATTAAATCATGAGAGGAGTTCTGGGAAGTAGGTTTTTTCAGGAGTGATAAACGTCAATTTTCAGCTACTATTTGACTCCCTGGATGAAATTTAAATTTTTTAAACCTTATTGCATGACTATATGACAGCCCCTATCATACCCCAAGATATGATGTGGCTATTCATTAAATCATGAGAGGAGTTCTGGGAAGTAGGTTTTTTTAGGAGTGATAAACGTCAATTTTCAGCTACTTTTTGACTCCCTGGATGAAATTTAAATTTTTAAAACCTTATTGCACATCTATAGGACAGTCCCTATCATATCTCAAGAGATGACATAGCTACTGCATAAATTGTAAGAGGAGTTCTGGGAACCATATTTTTTTTTTGCAAAAAAACGACATTTTTTTATGCCCACAGACCCCCGTGATAAAAACAAAAATTCTGAAACATGATTACAGGTCAACATGACACCCCGAAGCATATCCTATAAGATCATTAGGCTACTGCAAAAAGAAATTGACGTTTTTTTAAACCAGACTTTTTGTAAAAAAAAACACGTCATTTTTCAGCCATTTAATGACCCCCAGGACAAAATTGAAATTTCCGAAACCTTATTGCGCATCTATAGGACACCCCAAAACATATTCCAAGAGATGATTTGTCTACTGTTGAAAATGTAAAAGGAGTTCGGGGAAGAAGGATTTTTGTCAAAAAACGTCATTTTTTACCAATTATTTGACCCCCAGGACTACCAGAGAATTTTTGAAACCTGTTTACAAAACAACATGATACCCCAAATCATACTCTAAGAGTTCAGTTTGCTGGTTTATAAGATGTAAGAGCAGTTTGAGAAAGTAAAACGTGACAGACAGACAGACGGACGGACGGACGGACGGACGGACGGACGGACGGACGGAACAGGGTAACAACAATATACCCGAACTTTCTTTCGAAAGTGCGGGTATAATAAGCATTCCCCGCTTACGCCCCAATTAAACGTCCTCTGAATTTATTGGACTGTATAGTACAAAATTAATACGTAGTGTTATCACAGGCATAGACACTGTAACATTTAAATATTGCGATATAATTTACACCAAGCTGAGACACAACTGTATATTAAATTATGATCTATATAAACGTAATATTTTTTTTAAAAAACAATGTGTTTACGGGGTAAAACAGAAGATGTGTATCATTTCCTTCTTAGGTCTTTCCACCTTTCAGGTGACAGACCTTTTGTATTTTTTATGTTTTATTATTTTTTTTCTTCTCTTTTTTTCCAAGGACAGCTTTTTATTTCAAGAGATACTGAAATATTTTTTTCTTTATGTTATTGTCCATTAAAAGTTATGATACCAATTGACCCTATGCTTGATAACTCCCAGAACTTACAAAGTTATTGCCCTTGTGTACGAAAAGCCTGTTATCGCTACTCCTCTGAAACCATAAGAGATAGAGACTTGGAACTTTTACAAATGTCTCTAGTAGACTTAGTGGGTTCTTCTATCTATTCATACCGAGAGGATATGAGGCCCCTTCTAGTAGTTATTGCCCCTGAAAGTATTCAAATTTCCATAAAATCACTTCCAACTGTTTTGTTATTTATCATAGAGACTTTGGACCACTTGGGATGGAAGCGTCTACCTAGGCCGAACAAAATGGCAAAAAGGTCAAAGGTCAAGGTCATTTGGAAATCTGTTAATTAATAAGTTTTTAGATCTCCTTTGTTTAGGCTGGTACAGAATTTTTTTTTCATGGATGTAGTAGGACAACTAAAAACATTTTAAAATATAGCCCCTTAACCCGTACCTTTGAATAGTTACAAAATATTTACCCCTATTGTACAAAGTGCTTGTTATCGCTACTCCTCATAAACCGTTAGAGGTAGACACGAGAAACTTTTACTAATGTATTCAGTACATTTAGGGACTCCTTCAATCTGTTCATACGGAAAGGGCCCTAGGCCCCCTTCTAGCAGTTATCGCCCCTGAAAGATTCTTAATTTTGTTAAAACTCATACAACTTTTGAACCTTACATCGTAGAGCCATCAGACCACTTCAAATTGAAATGTTGACCTTTACCAGTCAATATATGGACATAAAGATCAAAGGTCAAGGTCAAACAAAAACAATTGCATATTTAAGTTATGGACTTTTTTTAATAAAGTAAGAAAATGTCATATTAATTATATTGAAACAAAACATTAAAAAATTGAGGTGGAAAGACCTCTTATTGTTCGAGAACAATTAGTCTACTAGTTTTTTAGAAAAATTATTCTGGATCTATAGCCAACTTGTTTGACCAATTAGATTTAGTCAATATTGATACTAGTTTACTTGTATATGGTAACAATAACCTAACTTTACATATTAACTATATCATTTTCGCTTCTGTGCACAAATGTATTTACATATCTTCGAGATTCAAGTAATTTGTCTTTGTGTAAATGTGTATATCAGTACATATTTTAATTTTATATGCATGACAGTTATTGTTATATTTAAGGAGAATATCAGGTACGTTTTAAGAACTTGAAAATAATCCTTTTGAGTTAATCCCGATTTTGACCGTTACTTAAGCATACCAAACATCTTAAAAAAGTATTTCAACAAAAAGATGGAAGAGGTATTTTTGTCGGTGGATATGCCGAGTCTCCAATCCTTATTGAAGGAATCAGATCATCCTTTCCACCAATGCGCACCATTATTCCGCATGAAGGGGCATTGTCTGATCTTCGAGGCGCAGTCATCTTTGGTCACGACCCAGTCTCATCAGACAGAGACGGAGCAAATACTCTTACGATATTGATGTTTGTGAAAAATTCAATCCTGCCAAGCACGATAAAAACCGTAAATATGAAGAAAAAAACCCGGGGAAATTCGTTGTGGAAAAACATTTAGTAAACTTGTAGAAGTTGAACAAATGGTTACTGTTGGAGAATATTAGGGTGAAGGTCTTTATACTTTACATGCATTTTGTACGAAAGGAGATGTAAAACTCTACTCCAGTACAGCAGTGAATCCTCAATACGTCGATGATTAAAATTGTTTCTTTATTGGATATATTATGAAATCTGGGCATAGCTTTTTTTGTAAACGAAGACATAATTATCAAGATGTGCTTTGGAGAAACAGAAATTGAATTCAATGCACACCAACCGTAAAGTCATAAACGGCGAGATACTATCTTGGACAAAACTAACAGAAGCTAGCCTTGAAATTTTGTTCTTTTTTTTATTCTATTTTTTAGATTTTATTTTGCATCCTACACTTTCTTTGATACCAAACCTGATTTAAACATGTGAATTCTTTATTTATCAATACGTAAATTTAAATATTGACAATATACATGACGTATATTTTTCCAAAACTGAACTGACAATTAAGATTGCAACAACAATGATTGAACATACCTACCAAAAACCATGATAAGCGAAACATTGCACAGACAAACATATAAGAATGTAAACTTTCTGCGTTCATTTTTAAAATATCTTTTCATTTTTAACATAATGTTTTGTTTAATGTTTTTGAGCAATTAAATGATAAATCATTAAATGTTTGAAAATTGCTCTAGTGTCTTTGCTATATTCAGCATTCTGGTGTTCCTTATTTGTAAGACTGTATCTTAAGGTTGTTAAAGATAAATATGTTAATTCGAAATACCTAAGCAGAGTCTATAGAGTTTGGCACCTGACAAATATACTAGTAAAAAGAGGCATAACAGTTCCTCTATTTGAATACAATGACATTATACATGTTGCAAATTGAGCTACCTCCAGTGATTATAAACCTGCCACATCTTTTATTTTAATTTTATAACTTATGTAGCTTGATGAAAACATAACAACGAATACAGTAAAACACGCGTATAGCAGTTACAATGAAAATAAGACGCTATTGAGATAAATTTGAGACTTCTCTTGATATCTAAGAGAAATAAATCAACACTCAATGGGAATGCAATGGAATAGGTATGGACAAGCAAAATCGTCCAGCATAATGAGTGCTACCTTACACGTCACGTGAGGGAATTTTAGCATTCACAAAGCTACATGGGTTAGAAATCATGTGTCGAATTATTATATTCAACAGGTAACTACCTGATCAAAATATACAGTTTACAACAGTTTACAACACAGAACGCGAACACAAAAAAGTTTTTTTTTTTTAAATCTTTTTTAACCATTAGCGCATGTTTGTCTATTGAAATCCTTTTAACATAAGCTTTTATATATAGATATAGATATACAACTACCATTAAATGGAGAACAATAGACAAATATGACTGTGTATTAAGTCTGTAAAATACTGGGCGTGCTCATTATCTTATGGAGATTAAAAAAATGTAATGGCCCCTAACGATGGAAACGACTTCGGACGTTATAAATACTTTTAATTCAGGTTATTACATAAAGTTGCAGTTAAGACATTGGCAATTCTTACAAATAAAAGAAATATGCCCATTTTTAAAATTTATTTTGTGGCAATTTTTAAATGTTCTTACAGTCAGTTCAAGCAGATCTTTTACAACATACACCAAAGCATAGCATTGGAATCTTATAGCATAACATTGGAATCTCACACCATAGCATAGGAATATCATAGCATAGCATACAATCTCATTCGTCATATCATACCATAGCATACTATAGCATAGCATACAACATGATTTTCACTCAGTTTTAAATGTTTTTATTTTAAAAATTGAATGTTCACATCGCAGATTGGTAGTAAACTTTGAGTTCTTATCATTCTACTTCGAAATTTTTGGAACTCTTCTGTATATAGAGGCTTTTTCGATCAAATCTCATAGCATACCGTACATGTACCATAGCATAGCATAGCATAGCATAACATATCATTAAGCTCTTCATTTCAATTGTTTATAGCATAGCATACAAATCTCATAACATTGTATTAAAATCTCATAGCATATCATTAAAGTCGCATACCATAGCATAGCATAGAATTGTAAAAGATATGCATGAAATTTCGTAGCTTTCTTTGAACAACAATGCAATGATTTGGAGCTTTATCCTTGAAACACTTATCTATTAATATTTTTTGGGCATGAAATGAAAGTAGGCATAAATTTATGTAAGGTATGCGATTGCGTCGCTCTTCCGTTGTCATTCTTATGCAGGTGTAAATATTGTCTAATGTATGGTTTGCAGGGAGATAATTCAGATTTTCATTCAAACGTACAAATTACTACCTTTTATTTCTGTTATGACGTAACGGTTGAAAACCCGCAACAATTGACTTCAGCTCTTCAAACTGTGCAGTTTTTTATTTTTTCACAAAAAGACACAAACATTTTATAATTTTGTTTTTAAATGAACTCCCTAATGTTTGTTCTTAATAAAGCTTTTTATCAACACCATATTTCACGAATCACATGATAATTTTAATGAACCCGTCAATTAAGAAAAAATCAATTCTTTCTTTTCGTTTTCATGGGAGTAGCTACATCCTTTTTGATTAACATTATTAGTATTATTATTTTATGATCAGAAAAGAAAACAAAATGGATTTTTTACGTTTTTTTAATTATAATTTAATTAGCTAAACGATGAATTTAAAAGCAATTTTCAAAAAGTAAAGAAAGCGTATTCTGATGAGTAGACTAGTCTCTTTTTGACTTGTTCATTTTTGTCAGTTTTATGTTCATTACAATGAATTATCGTAAGAATAGAAAGAAAAACTATTAAATAACTTAGGTAATTATACAAAAAAACATTATTGTTTACAATATGACAACAAAATTAGACGAGATATTCAGTTCCTGCATATACTAACAGTAACACATAACTTACAGAATAATGTGAAATCACTATCAATAATATTTAAAATACTTGTTCACAGTGTATAACAATGCCCTAAAGGCACAGGTACAACTAAAGCTAAAATAACCAGGAAACCCGTTTAAGAACGTTTCATGAATACAATCTCTTTAAAGACTTTAACCTATGAAGGTACTACTTCGTATCTCACACATTATCTCGTTTGTTCAACTAATTATCTCGTACGTACGACTAAGTATCTCGGAGGCACGACGTAGTAGCTCGTTCTAACTACGTTTCAAACTTACACGAATTAGTATCTGGTTGTAACGACTTATTATCTCGTTCTTATGACCTGTTGTGTCGTCATACGACACCTTTTTACTCATTTGTATGACTTTGTTTGTTTTATGATCGGCTAATTGTCTTGTCATTATGTCTTAGTATTTCGTTGCTTTCACAGTTTGGCTACTTATTCAGATTATTGTTTTATTAATCTCCGGGAGCAGCTTGTTCTTTACAATATGAATTCTTGTTCTCATAGCTGGAACATGCATCTTTGTGGCTGTGATGTCCAATCCGGTTTCATTGCGAGAACATTAAAATAACGTATAAATTTTTTCACGTTTTGAGTGTCAATAAATACATACTTTACTTTTACAATTTGCATAGAACCATCTGAGTGTGCCATTTATTTGCCTTTATGCTTCCTTAACAACCTCATGTTTTGGTAAACATTTGTTAATCTAATATGCACTTATAGCAAAAATAGTTCATTTATCAGAAAAGTCAATAGTGATATATTATCGAACATGAGACCATTTTACTATCATAGGCGGAGGGGGGAGGGGGTACGGTTTATACGGCTTTTGAAGATAATCGACAATTTGGAAATAATAGGATTATTACGTTTAAGAACAACTCTTAACTCTTACATCATATTCATTTACCAATCACAATAAACATTTTGACATTCTAGAGAATGCATGCCATTACAGGCAAAACAGGTAATATAAACAGTTTGATAATTTTGTGAAATACCAACTTTCGTTTTGATTTTAACTTCCTGGTAACAAACACAGGTGATCAGAAAAAAGGCAGGTAAGTGGACATAAGTACATAGTTTTTTTATATTTACCCGAAATGTGTTTTACATGAATAATGTAAATAACCAACCATAACAGGCACGTAGCATCGTTTATAAACGTGTGTGTGGGGGGGGGGGGCGGCGGCGGCAGACTCATCCAAAATATATTAACAAGTTCTTCTAGAGAAATTCAATTCCCTTACTTTCATTTCAATTTTTTTACGTGCACCCAAAACTTTGGGGGGCTCAATGATAATTTCATATAATTGTTCATATGTAATTTTGAGAAATATGTTTGCTGCGAGAAAAAGTAGGGCGGGGGGGGGGGGGGGGGCAGCCCCCCTACCTGCGCCGCCCCCCCCCCCCCCCCCCCCCCCCCGATGCTATTTAAAAGCGAATCTAGTTTAAAAAGTGAGAGAAAAGATTTAATCTAACAAATAGTTTAGTGTGTTTGAATATATCCCTTATCTGATTTTTGTTATGGCTATGTACTGTAAATTGACCTTAAATAATCACACTTAAAAACTAGAAACGAGCTCGTTGCAAGCAACGACTAGGTCTTCCGTCGCAGCTGCATCATACTTGTGACGTAATACAAAATTGAGTACCTGGCCATGATACAATGTTAGATGTATAGACCCTTCGTAAAAGAAACAAATGCTTTTGATATGCATTAGAGTTTGTTTCATGATGATTTGTACGTGAAATACAATTGCTCTAGAACCATATACATGTACATTAAAGTTTATTGATATACTATCGTTATGTTGTGTTATTATATTTCTATTAATGCATAAAGCCTAATTAAGCTAATACATGTAGATTAAGTCTTAAATTGGATGAAAATGATGTCTTGGGTATAGGACTCTTAGCTCTTAGGGCTTAGTCATTTCTATCAATTGTTTGGAGATTGTCTGGAACTTATATATAACATTTTTATCTAGTATTGTTTTTGTTCACGTAACTATCTTGTAAACTCTTTAGCGATGCCTGCTCAGAAATTTAATTTATCGCGTGTTCATCGTATTGAATAAGTAAACATATCGGTACCATTTCATTATTTCTAAAGCAGCATCACTTGATTGGATCTATAAAAATCACAGTTGTAATGTTTTTCTATTATACTACAGTAAAGACATCTGTTTTCTAACTTCTGGAATCCCCCCCCCCCCCCACTCAGTTTTCTTTGAATAGCATAGTACTAATATTTGTGCATCGTTGTCAATTGATGAAAACAACGTGTCTACTAAAAGTACTATACGATATAAGCAAACAGAGATCTTTACAAGTTATCTATAGTCTGATTCTCCGCATGTTGTTTTTCGCATGTGCAGTTTATTTTGAGAAACTTATATAATCATCATAATTGTCTAAATATCTTAGATAGAATCACATGGGCGATGACTTTATTTACACAGTGGACATACTCGATATGAAGTTTAAAAGACATGACATTTTACGCGCATTTAAAAAAAAAAAATACAGTTATATGCGGAGATCCTGAAAATTTTTACGGGGGGTTCTGAGGAATTATTTTGTTTTCCGGGGAAGGGGGAGGACCGAAACCTTTTTCCGGTAACTTTAAGCATTTTTTTAATTAATAATTTTCAAAATTATCGGAATGCCAATATCATCTTTTAATGCAGCGCTAAAAAATAAAATACGAACCAGTTAGTCTCAGTGAGTATTCGGCCAACCTGCGTACGCGTAAGAAAGAAATGGCAATATTCAAAATTATTTTGTTTTCAGACCGAGAGCAACAGATCTGCAGCTAGAGATCGTCTGTCTCTTATTGATCATGTCAATTTATTTTGTTTCAAGGAGGTCTTTTTTTTATTTTACATAAATGAGTAAATCAGTCACATTTTTAGGTGTTATCATTTTAAAATTCATTTATGGTTCTAATAAAATTCTATATGAAGTTTCAAGATACAACTCTTCATTGCTTTATCCGAACGTTGCATGGAAAAAAAAAAGATTTACATTGCATTCTTTTAAAATACAAAAAGACATGCTCAATGAGCTTAGATTTACAGCTTACAAACAACCATAAAGAGAGATTGAGAACAACTAATTTTTTCTTATTTACATTTAAATCAAAAGAAATTCAAGAAAAAATCAGAAGAGTTTTTCTTTATATGCATGAATGAAAACATTGATCAGCAAGGGGTTCTATATCGTGCCAGCACCTACGGTCTAATTCACTGCAACATGGGTCTTTGGACCTTGATTCTTTCTTTTGGGGGGTATTTTCTTTTTCTTTTTAGTATACTCTACTAATAATGTATTCGATTTTGTATACAAACGGAGTTATTTATACTATAATATCAATGTAGAAAGGACAGAATCTCTCTCTCTCTCTCTCTCTCTCTCTCTCTCTCTCTCTCTCTCTCTCGTGAATTTAAAATGCTCAAACAACACAAACGAAAGGTTGACCAGGCAAGACTAAATTTGCATGAGTCTGGGCCCGCCGCCATAAAACTTTCAGAATTCTCTAAAACAATCTCAACTCAACTCAATTCTTGAGAAATATTTAAAAATAAAACAGAATTTGAGAATTTTTATTTTGCTTAACTTTTTATGGCTGTGGCCGAGTCTGAGAATTGGGGAGTTGAGAAAATTCTCAGACTTGAGACCATTCTCAGATCTAGATTCAAGAATGTTTTATGGCGGCGGACCCTGGCGTATACATGCATGCATGGAGTTTCAGCATTAATTGAGAAAATTCACCACATACCGTTAAGATATATACTAATCATGATAAACTTAAAATTAGCCGGCGACATGTTGTTTCTCGGATACCCGACTGCACTTACTAGGATGAATGTGTAGTATGTTTTGGAGGTTTATTTCAAATAACATTTATTGGAATCAAGTTTGTTTGTTGGTTTGTTTTGTTTAATGAAAAGGGGGATAATTAAAATGTGTAATTTTCCATATGAAGTCCTAGCATGTTTAATTAATGATTATCATAGGCTAAAAGCATGTTGGAAAAAAGAAATATTGTATCAAGCAGTTCTTATGTGCAGATAACGCATTCCTCTATGATTTGCACAATTTATCAAACACTACTTATGAAAGGAGAAATACATTTCCGAAGAGATTACTGATAGTTGGAATTGAGTTCCAGCTTGTTTTCTGCCTCATGCAAGCACATGTGTAATCCTGATTTAAATATAGATATCATGGCCGGAGGGATGTCATCGCAACAAGATAGTATGAACAATGTTAGTAAATGATTGATATTGAATTGTTATTAATGAACAAATTCAAAAGTTTAGATTGACATACAGTCTGGAAAGTCAACAGGAAGAACTAGAATACCAAGGAGTTTTGTTTCAGAAGCCAAGCTTTACTTTATTTGCTGGACGATTTCATTCGTCTTGAAAAGGGTGTAAGTTGCGTGACTTACTAAATATACACGTTCACACTTCAACCGATTAAAAAATGACTGTATGTTAGATTTATATATCGTTTCTAAAACATTTGACCTTATATATCGTTGTTAACAAATTCAAAACTTTGAACGATTAAATTGATTTAATACCCCCACCCCCATATGGAAGAATCCATTCTAACCAATGGAAAATTCGTTGATACAAAAGGTTGAACAGGACTTCGCGCCAGAATGCCTCATTCATTAATTTTTACGCACCGTTATAGTGGACGAGTCCAAAATGAGAGACACATCATACAATGTTAATAATCTGGAGAATACATGTACCATGCAGGCAGTTTACTTTGCGTTTATTTTCTTGTTTTGAGAGTCCTTTTCTTAAAAATGATGGAAGGGCCTTGAATTTTGCTATCTTCATGCCATAATATATCATATTAATCTATTTGAAGTTCACTGAAAAGCTTAAAATAATGAAATAATTTTATTGAAAATAATATAAATGGACGTTATAAATCCTATGTCAAACTACTTATTACTACTTGAATCTGCACGTCTCTTTAATGAATTTATGAACAGCGGCAAATCTTAAAATGTATAAATTTTTTTAGGTAATTATAGCTGCAAGTCTGTAGCCCCCAGTCTGAAAAAATGGGATGATAATCAATCTGATTTTTTTTCTGACCGAGAGCTACATATATGCAGCAAAGGTAACTATTACATGCTTCCAATTAAATAATTTTGTTTTGTCATGCAAGGCTGAAGCTTTTAGGAAAGCTATTACTTGTTAAACTAGATGCTGTCATTAGACAGTAATACCCGCACCAAGTGTTTGCCTCTAAATAACACTCTCTTGTACTAGTTTTAGTCAAAAAGAAGGCCACATGCAATATGTTTCAATTAAATGATCTTTGTCTGAAGTTACTTACACAACAGAGGTGTACAGGTTGCATAGGGTACTAGTTTTACCCAGCTCTTTGGTTAGATTGGTTTCACGTGGTGTACATGCATGTGTTTTCTTGATATGCAGAATAGGATTAATTAACATGAATAAACGTTTCTTTTGTGGTGATCAGCTAAAGGAATTCGTATTGTGCTACTTGGATTATCATTATGATGTTGACCAATATAGGTAAGTATAATACATGTAGTAGCGCAATATTATGAGACACCGGTATACAAAACAGTTAAGTTTTACTTTCACTTTCTAAAATGTGATCTCCCTTTGCCAGCATACTGTATCATCATCTGTATTTAAATAAGCTTATCTACAGTTTCTACCATTTTAATTGCAGAATTTTTTTATTTTTTCATTTGTCAGACTTACACTATTGAGTTGACTCCATATTGATCCTATTTTGTATTAAATTTGGGTATTAAATATCATGTTCATATGAGTTATAATAGGGAAGAAGGGGAAGGGGCCTTAACCGTTCCCCATCCCCAGGATGTGTGGATTAGATATACATTTTTATTGAGAATGAAGGCATGCTGCAGCTTTTTTCCCATTATACCCCCTACCCCATCATCATACACCAGTAATAGAAAAAGAGTTAATGACTAATTTTCTTTTATTTTAAATTGCTTATTCTTTTTTGTCAAGAGATATGTGGTATGTCAAGATTTATGACTCATGAAAATTTGTGCATTTTAATCCTGATTGTTAACATACATGTATAATTATATATAAAAAAATACATGTGATATTATACTAGGGATCTTGCAATCAATTGCAGAATTGCCAATCGGTTATTTATAACTCATTTTGAATGATTAATTTTTTAATCATTTTGAAAATAAAGACATTTCTAAATACATGTATAACATATTATCAATATTTTTTGTAGATTGATTTTGTAACTATTTAGGGCCCCACTCTGTAGATGCCGTATAGTGATAATTCTGTCCAATTCTGCTGATCATATCAAGATACATTTAAGACAAATTGGCCCCTGCCCCTTGGGTCATTCTCCCACCCCCGGAGTTGTTTTTAAACAACCACCCCCTCCTCTTAAATAGAAAACATGAATAGTTGAATATTTTTAAAATATCCTCAAAATCATCGAAATCCCCACTCCTAAACCATATATATTTTTGTTTCTTGAACCATGTCAAGGTAAATCTTTTTGTGGTATTAGTAGGTCATGGCATCTGGGGGTCACCCTAATCCCACCCCAACCTCCCAAAATCAAAAATGATCAAATAACTTGAAAAAAAATGCTTGTGATCCCCACCCTTAAAGCATATATATTCTTCCTCCTTATGCATCTTATGGTACGTTATTTCAATCACAAGAGATAAGAGGAGGTCCAGGAATTAGGTTTTTTATGGGACGGAACATCATTTTGCAGATAGCATTGACCCTCAGAATCAAATTTATATTTCTAAAACCTTATTGCATATCTATAGCTCAGCCTCTGTTATATCCCTATAAATGATGTGGCTATTCATTAAATCATGAGAGGAGTTCTGGGAAGTAGGTTTTTTCAGGAGTGATAAACGTCAATTTTCAGCTTCTATTTGACTCCCTGGATGAAATTTAAATTTTTAAAACCTTATTGCATGACTATATGACAGCCCCTATCATACCCCAAGATATGATGTGGCTATTCATTAAATCATGAGAGGAGTTCTGAGAAGTACGTTTTTTTAGGAGTGATCAACGTCAATTTTCAGCTACTATTTGACTCCCTGGATGAAATTTAAATTTTTAAAACCTTATTGCACATCTATAGGACAGTCCCTAACATATTTAAAGAGATGACATAGCTACTGCATAAATTGTAAGAGGAGTTCTGGGAACCATATATTCTTGGCAAAAAAACGTCGTTTTTTGATGCCCACAGACCCCCGTGATGAAAACAAAAATTCTGAAACATGATTACACGTCAACATGACACCCCGAAGCATATCCTATTAGATCATTAGGCTACTGCAAAAAGAAATTGACGTTTTTTTCAAACCAGACTTTTTGTAAAAAAAAAAAACAAACGTCATTTTTCAGCCATTTAATGACCCGCAGGACAAAATTGAAATTTCCGAAACCTTATTGCGCATCTATAGGACACCCCAAAACATATTCCAAGAGATGATTTGTCTACTGTTGAAAATGTAAAAGGAGTTCGAGGAAGAAGGTTTTTTGTCAAAAAACGTCATATTTTACCAATCATTTGACCCCCACGACTACCAGAGAATTTTTGAAACCTTTTGACAAAACAACATGACACCCCAAATCATACTCCAAGAGTTCAGTTTGCTTGTTTATAAGATGTAAGAGCAGTTTGAGAAAGTGAAACGTGACAGACGGACGGACGGACGGACAGACAGGCGGAACAGGGTAACAACAATATACCCGAACTTTCTTTAGAAAGTGCGGGTATAAAAATAACATCTCTACACTTTGTCTGTACATTTGCTATTTGTACAACAAGCAGAATCAGTATCAGTCCGGACCTCACCATATACATTATTCGACTTTAATAGCCATAGTATGTAATAGCATTGCTTTGCATGTACACAAAATCGTTAAAAATTCTATGTACACATTTTATGCATAGTGTACACGCGTGATTCAAAATACTCCAAACTGAGGAGGGTTTAGAATGCAGTCGTTGATTATACATTTTATAGAATTTGTTAAAAACATTGCAGGTCTGAAAGATTGTTAATTTATCAATATACAGTTTGTTAATTTCCTTCGATTGCTAAGGCTACAGCATAATTGATAAACATTGAACAGCGTTTTTTCCATGTAAATTTCCTCAACGGATGATAGCGAGTACATTAATAAAGCACAATTATTTCATTACCTCTCTAAAATTTTGTATGTAAATAATTTATAAATTGCCGATGAAGGCTGTCTGATATGTTTGTTTGTTCTGCAAATACATATATGTATGTAGTTAAAAAACGCGAAACGCGGGACGATCGAGTTATAATAAAATATCCCTACTAACCGTAACTACAAATTAACGGCTTTTTATTCAAATAGTAATATTGACGAATATTATGTTCACTTTTTAGAAATCATTTCCACAATGATAATATTATCTACAACCGTATTGTGTAATGTTTTAAAAGAAAACGTTCCATCGGAATTAATCATTTGGGAATTTTATGTTGAATCATCTTTACGCGCCGCATACATCAACTAATGCATAACAAGAAGTCTTTTTAACTTCTTGCACGTGCAGACCCCACGGAAAAGGGGCCGGTCCGGTTAAAATTGTTTCTGCTAAAACTGACTATATATTAGAAAACCATCTAATGCAATACTACGGATGGAATCATAATTAATTTCTCAACAACTTTGCTTCAATAATGCATTAGACATTTTTATTCCTTTACAAGTTATTGACTTAAAACTTTTGAAGCCTCTAACTCCCTAATAAAAGGGGCCAGCCCCTTTTTCGTCATACTAAATTAAAGGCCTCGGTCAGACCCACAACTTTTAAAATATATCTTATAACAAATTATTATCAGGTAGAAAACTAAAAAGGGAAACACGTGATTTTGTTTCCAATTTTTTCTAACCTGTTTCAACACCTATACCCCTCCCTTTATTTGCATATAAATAACAAATGAAATGTGTCTTGCACCATTTCAATGTATCTGCTTCCAAACCAGCCAATCTTTGAGACTCTGCCAGTCATTGTTAAAGCTAAACCCATCCGACAAAAATGGTCGTTAAATTTTACTAAAAGGGGAACAATTCAAACCGGATGGGAATTTTCATCAAGTAAAATATGAAACGACAACATCGTGCGGCGCGTCATCAGACCTGAAAATATCAAAAGAATCGGTGAACAAACGAGCGAGATAATAAGGATCAAAGTTGGCGTCGAGAAGAAAAAGATAATTAGAAATCTGAATTTTTTTCAGAATAATAGTAAGGTCTTCCGTTCCGAACGTAAGACCTTAACAGCTGACTCTTCTACTCGCCCCGAATCACAAGTTATGCGTGCATTTGAGGAAACCGCTGGTGAGCTGTTCTATCTATATTCATAGTCTTCATGTGTTTTATACAAATAAGTTTTATTCCTAATACTAGTACAGTGATGGACAGCAATATCCTTTATCGAAGTTGTGCACTTCTTTTAAACCGCAAAATATGGATCCGCTTTATTAGTTATTTAATTATTTATCATGTGAAGCGGAAGCTCAAGTCATGTTGACAACAAAATTCAAATTTATTACGCTTTAAATTAGGACTATTAGAACTTCTTTTTGCTAATATTTGATTAATCAACCCTAACCCTAATCAAAATATTTATTTACAATTCAAGTATATCTGTATTGAAAGTAACTGATGCAACATGTTTCTTCCAGTAAAGAAGATGGGTGAAATACCCATTTGGTTTATCTGTCAAATACAATTTCAAATTTATTATTTTCCACTTAAATATATTTGATAATGTTATAATACAAGTTTACAAAAGGACAATTTCTAACTAATATATTCAGTTTTGAATATTTTAAAAATCGATAAGAAAAAAATAAACCCAACATTTTTGGTGTTATCGAACCCACAATCTAAAAAGCCTTGCTCTTTAAGGTTATCTTGTGTCTCGTGCTCTAACTACTGAGCAACTTCAGTCACAGCAAAGATAGATATTTAAATGCTAGCATTATTTTTTTAAAGAAAATTTATCGCAAATTTATTTAAACAGATCACCGTAAAAGTGAATGGGTGGAGCGTTATTTTTTGAATGGGCACATGTATATAAGTGACCTGTTTGGGGGTAGTGGTCAAATTGCAGGTCCGGTAACGTCTCAAAAGTCCTAGACATAGCGAATATTTCCGCTAGATATGACTGGTACATGAGCAAGTAATCGTTGGATAAAGAAGGATTCAGAAAAAAACTATTTTTATTCCACAAGTGTGCTTTTTTGTAATTTTGTTTGTTTTTGTTTTTTAAGCAAAGGTAGAATCCTAAGACTATTCTTCTAATTACGGAGGGTGAAGTGGGTTGATTGATACGTTATAACCATTGTCATAAATAGTCATGTTCTTTTATCCTTTATTACATTAATCTTGTACCTTTATGTCGTTTCTATCGCTCAGGGTATACGACTTCACCAAAGATGATAAACAGTTTATTAGACCTATGGTTCAAACATTGTGGTTTTTTTTTAAATAAAACTTTCAGTGGCGATTACTTTTAGATGTGGGCCTCGTATCATCTTGATTTGGATGAACTAGGATACCATCTAAGTGATTTGATGATATTTGTAAAACTGTTAACATTCTCTCACTCTCTCT
Organism: Magallana nippona; assembly: GCA_033439105.1. NCBI lineage: Eukaryota > Metazoa > Mollusca > Bivalvia > Ostreida > Ostreidae > Magallana > Magallana nippona. The sequence goes on from CM065921.1 coordinate 3,215,470, forward strand.
CCCTCTGTCTCTGTCTCTTTGTCTCTCTGTCTCTGTCTCTGTCTGTCTCTCTCTCTCTCTCTCTCTCTCTCTCTCTCTCTCTCTCTCTCTCTCTCTCTCTCTCTCTCTTATTGTTTTAGAGGAGTAGTGAAACCTTGATTGGCCAATTTTCCTGCGATGCCTGCTTTAACAGGTTGTGGTTTCAATATCTTTCAAGGGCAATAACTGCTGAAATGAGGTCTTGGATATTTCGGTATGCATGGATTAAAGGTTTCTTCGAGAGAACAAAGTACATATGTTAAAGTTCCAAGTCTCTATCTCTTCTGGTCTCAGATGAGTAGCGGTCACAGGCAATGTGGATACAAAGCGAAAGCAATTTACTTTTAGGAGATGTTTAATCACATAGTCGAAAGTCTGATTGATTTTTATTATTTTTTAAATGTGCTAGTTTGTATTTTTCCGGACACAAAATGTCATTTGGTCCTAATAAGAAGAAACAAACAATCACTATATATCTTTCAACAAATAAGTGGAGAAAAAATATGAGAACAAAACCAACACAAAAAATTAAATAAAAAAAATCTTCGAAGAAGACAGAATGTATTTCACTGGAAAAAGAAAAACATGATTTGGTCTTCACTTGAGAAAACTTTAACTAGACATAGTTTCATTAAGAGTAACAAGTAAGTGTTTTGTACGAATTTCGTTACGGGAAATACTGGTGGAAAATTTGACTCATAACTTTCAGATAATCTAAAGGATTACCGATAGGTTTTGCTCATCGAAGTGTTTTTCAGTTTTAGATACGGTACATCAAAAATTGAGGATTTTGATCCCCTTACATTACGTGATTACATAATACATGGTTGTTGCAATATATTTTTTAAAAAATGGATATCGTAACTATCTACAGCTTTGCTTCAATAACTCACTACGAAATCTCAATAGTTTGTCAGCTCCTGGAGGCTCCTGTCCCCTAATTCAAAGGGTCACGATGCTATGCAATACTGAAAGCAATACAACTTAGAATTAAATTTAAAACATTTCCATTGTTGGAGTCGATTAGAATTAATACATGTTCTCTTCTACAATGCACAAAAATGTGCCTCCTTCTCTAAATATATCGCATCAAAGTTTGAGGACTTTGGCCCTGATAATCACCAATTACGTAGTGAAAGGGTATGGTAATGATTATCGCAATCATAAGTTTGTTTCTAATATTCATAAAAAAATTTGATGGTTGCGAAGGAATTGGTAAAAACTTTACAATCTCTTGGGCCCTACGTTAAAGGACTAGCTCCTTTTTCTTTATTTCGTAGAAAACGGAATACATTAATAATACGGATAAAAAATCACACGAAAACATTGTTATATTATATTGAAATTGTTAAGCTGTTTGCTAATATAAAATAAGTTATATCATACTTATTTAAACAAAACTCAACAGTTCTCACTTTTGAAGTATCAAGAAACTGCATAAAGTTCAAACGCATTGTCTTGTAAAGCATTTGTTAATGTTCGAAAAAAAAATACCAGTATTCAACTAAAGATCTCCTCGTTACTTGCAATGAAATTGCATATAGTTTATATTTAAGGTCTTCCACTTCCGAGCGGAAGAACTTACTATTATTCTGAAAAAAATTCAGATTTCTTATTATTTGTTTTCTTCTAGACGCCAACTTTGATCCTTAATATCTCGCTCGTTTGTTCACCGATTTTTTTTTAAATTTTCAGGTCTGATAACGAGCCGCGCGATGTTGTCTTTTCATATTTTACTTGATGAAAATTCCCATCCGGTTTCGAATTATTCCCCTTTTAGTAAAATTTAACGACTTCTTTTGTCGGATGGGTTTAGCTTTAACGATGACTGGCAGGTGTTAAAACAAGGGTTAGAAAAAAATGCAAAAAATTACACGTCTTTTTAGTTTTCTACCTGATAATAATTTGTTATAAAATGTATTGTAAAAGTTCTGGGTCTTACCGAGACCTTTCATTCAGTATACAGAAAATGGAGCTGGCCCCTATAATTAGGGAGTTAGAGGCTTCAAAAGATTTTTGTCTATAACTTGTAAGGGAATAACAAATTCTAATGCATTATTGAAGCAAAGTTGTAAAGAAATAAATTTCGATTCCATCCGTAGCATTGAATTTGGTGGTTGTGTAATATAAAGTCAGTATTTGCAGAAACAATTTTTGCCAGTTCGGTCTATTTTCGTGGGGGTGTGCACGTTTAAGAAATTATGAAAGGGGTTCTTGTTATGCACTAGCTGATACATGCAGCGCGTAAAGATAATTCAACTTTAAATTCCCAAATGTTTTTATTGATATGTACATTTTCATTTCATTAAAATGAATCTCTTTGACTTTATTTTAGTTGTTTGTTTCAAAACTGTGCCCCTCTCTATATTTAGATGCATTCCGAGACTCAGGTAACCGATCGAGAACAGAGTCGCTAGCTGTATATAGCCCGTCGCCCAGACGACAGTGTATGTGCTTGTAGTGCTGGGCAAGTACACACGTTTAAACGTTTACGATTATGGAGACATCTTGAATTGTTTCATTACTTGAAGATGTGTTAATAAAAAAATATGGTAAATAAACTCAATTTCTCTACAATACGCGGCCGTCCTATAAAGCATAATGTGTATTAATGTACGCTGGCAATTCAAACGAACACGGGATTAATTCCGATAGAACATATTCTTTGAAAGCATTACATTACGAAACACTGATTTACGATGATGATTAAGAATCTTATCATTGTGGAGATGATTTTTAAAAAGTGAACTTAATATTCGCCAATATTACAATTTGAATCCAAAGCCGTTAATTTTTAGTTACGGTTATTAGTGTTATTGATTATTTGACTTGTCTCGCGTTTCGCGTTTTTTAAATATTGGCAAAACATCAACAAACGAAAATATCAAACAGCCTTCATCAGCAATTAACTTCAAACAAAATTTTAAAGAGGTATTGAAATAATTGTGATTTAATGTACTCGCTATCCTCCGTGGAGAAAATTTGCATGACAAAAAACCGCTGTTCAGTGTTTATCAATTAGGCTGTAGCCTTAGCAATCGAAGGAAATTAACAAATGTATATTGCGCTGAAATGTTATGACTTTGGACCTTCATATCGGGTATACCCATTGTGTAAATAAAGTCGTCGTCCATGTGATTCTGTCTACATTTTGACAATTATGATGATTGAATAAGTTTCTCAAAATAAACTGCAAATTCAAGAAGCAACATGCGGAGAATCAAACTATAGATACCTTTTAAAGATCTCTATTGCTTATATAGTATAGAAAATTTAGTAGACATGTTCTTTTCATCAGTCGCCTTGACAAAGATGCACAATGCACAAATATTAGTACATGTTGTTCGAAGCAAACTGGGGGGGGGGGGGGGGGGGGGGGGGGGGGAGGAGGCAGGCGTTAGACAACAGAATGTCTCTACTGTAGTATTATAGGAAAACATATTTTACAACAACTGTGATTTTTATTGATCCAGTCAAGTGATGCTGCTTTAGAAATAACGAAATGGTACCGATATGTTTGCACATTCAAAACGATGAACACGACGAATTACATTTCTGAGCATGCGTCGCTAAAGAGTTTACAAGATAATTACGCGAACAAAAACAATCGATAAAAATGTTATATATAAGTTCCGGACAATCCCCAAACAATTGATAAAAATGACTAACTAAGCCCTAAGAACTAAGAGTCCTATGCCCAAGACATTATTTTCATCCAATCTTAGACTAAATCTACATGTATTAGCTTAATTAGACTTTATGCATTAGTAGTAATATAATAACACAGGATATCGATAGTATATCAATTAACTTTATTGTACATGTGTATGGCTCGAGAGCAATTGTTTTTCACGTACAAATCATCATGAAACAAACTATTATGTACATCGTAAGATTTGTTTCTTTTACGAAGTGTCTATACATCTAACATTGTATCATGGCCAGGTAATCAATTTTGTATTACGTCACAAGTATGACGCAGCTGCGACGGAAGACGTAGTCGTTGCTTGCGTGCACAGGTTAAAGTTTAGTAAAACATCATTTCAATAGCAGAAAGTGACTGGATTTTCATCCAATAGTGTTTCCCGACGAATTCAAATAAAAATGAAATATCTTTTCATTAATTTGTAAGTGAAAAAGAAAAGACTAGTACCTGATTGAAATGTTAGAATCAACATGTAATGAAGATGCATATTATTGTAATAAAACAAATGAATGTACTTCACAGACAGAAAATGGCTTCTAGCAAACAGAACAGTTACTTGCTAGTTGCAGCGATTGACTTCGGAACAACATATTCTGGATACGCCTTTTCTACCAGATATGATTTCCAGAGAAACCCAACGAATACTTTTTTAAAACAGTGGGTGGACCCGACAAGTTCAATGATGAGTAACAAGACATCAACATGCATTTTGTTCACTAAAGATAAAGAATTTAGCAAATTTGGTTTTGAAGCTGAGGCCAAATACGTGGACCTGATACTTGACAAAGAACAAAAAGATTGGTTCTTTTTTCGAAGATTCAAAATGTCACTTTATGATTTACAGGTAAGCTCTTACAATAATTTTCAAATTCACATTATATTTATATGTTTTTTAAAATTGTCTCTTTTTGTGACAGTCAATGCCATGCGTTTGAAAAAAAATGTTTTACCTGTCTATTCATTTTAGTCAATCGACAAAGACTTATATCTTGAAGATGAAACTGGAAAACAAATGAGTGCTTTTGTTGTGTTCACCGAGTCTCTCAAATACCTGAAACAGTCTTTGCTAGACGATGCAAAAAATCAACAAACTGATATTGAATTGAAAGACATAAAGTGGATACTCACAGTACCAGCTATATGGTCAGACCCTGCAAAATCGTTTATGCGAAGAGCTGCTGTTGAGGTAATCTGTAAAATATACCTTAATGATTGCTCGGTAATTATCGCAAATAGATAAAACAATGAACGTTGAATTTAGGTGAGGAAAACATTGCATTGAGGAACAAGTCAAATAATTTTCCATGAAAATATTGCTTTCATAAAGTTTGCTATGATCAGTCGACAGACATTTGTTTATATCATATAAATATTAACTCGAAAGTATTCTTTAAATATAGTATGAACAATATACTTTTCCAAGGGATTATCAATAAGGCATTGAGTTGGCGGACGCTATGAAATCAATATCTGTGAAGAAACGTGTAAAAGATACACAGTTTAAACCTCACGTTTTAACTAAAACTATAATATTCATTTAATTAGTTAGGTTATTGGAGTTCTTTTTTTTCTTATGATAAAACAAAACGTTAACATGAAACTTAACAAAAAACACAAATAATATTAAATCCTATCGACTGATTTTTTTCTATTAGCCCTTTATTTGTAAATTTTATTGTAATGTGATTAATTACAAAATTAAATAGCAAAAGTTATTCGAGCGTTACACACAATCGCGTTTATATTCTTATTTTGTTTGTATATAACTAAATCATTTTATGAAATGTATGGTATTTATATGCTTGCTGAGTGCTCGATTTGAATAAGGATACAGAACGAACACCTGGTTAGCAAAGATGGGTGTGTTTTGATTTGTTTTCTGTATTGAAGACATTTTGTAATTGAAAATAATGCCGTCACAAACCAATTTAAAACTCGACTAATGTCACTTTATTTTTATTATATTTTGATATTGCAACACTAAATTTCTATGGTGACACTGAAACAAGGTATTTTCTAAATATTTAGATGTATTGTCAACAGACTTGATTTTTTCCTTGCCCTACGAAAGCACAGAAGACTCATTTAATATGAAAGCCCAGAAGGCTCCTTCGAGATTTGAAATACGAGATTCGAAATACGAGATTCAAAATTCAAAATTCGGGATTCAATATCAAACTTAACCAATCAAATCATGGATCTAAAAACCCGTATCCCATCGACATCCAACTGATCTTAATAAAGATCAACCGTGCATGTTCTTACAAAAAAGTCATATAATTTATTTTATTTTGTTTATTTGACTATATAATTGTTAAATTAACTTTCATGAATTATAACACACAATAAATAATTGAATTAGTGATTATACCGTTTGCTTCGCGAACCTTAGTTTCCTGTGTGTATTCTCACTGAAAATGTATGAAGGCTTCCAACCTACATCTGTATTTCTAAGTTTGTATTACGAATCTCAAATCTCCAATGAGCCTTCAGAGCTTTCGTACATTTCGAAACATTAAATTCATGCACAGCTTAAGGTTATTTATGATTTTATTTTTCATCAGTATTTGTGTATACATAACTACGAATTTCATTTTTACTTGTCACAGGCTGGAATTGACACTGAGATGTTATCTATATCATTGGAACCTGAAGCGGCAGCTACGTTTGTTAAACATCTACCTTTAGAGAGAAGAGTTGATGGTCAAGAAGGCGATATGTTTCAAACATATTCTCCCGGCTCAAAATACATTGTCGTTGATGCTGGAGGTTTGTAATGAATATAATTAAACATGATTATAGATCATCCATTCCTGTTTCACTGATAATCTTGTTTATATAAATTGATAAACGTTTAATTTTGTCATTGTTTGATAGGTGGAACAATTGATATCACCGCACATCAAGTAATGGAAGATGGCAATGTTAAAGAACTCATCAAAGCTACAGGAGGTGATTGGGGAGGTACTCGGGTGGACGGAGAATACATTGATTTCATTAAATGTTTGATTGGTAAAACAGCCACCAACGATATCAACCAAAACGCACCAAATGTATTCTTCGAGGCATGTAGGGACTTTGAATCAGCGAAAAGGACAATCAAACCAAATGCTGATATAAAATTCACTGTACGTATCCCCTCACAGATAAACGAAACGTACATGAAAATGCATCAAGGTAGAGATCTGAAGTCTGTAGACTCTGTTAGAACAAAGAGTAAAACACAAATTAAAATTTCATTTACTGGGGACAAACTTAGATTGGCAGCAAGCGATGCAGAAGGTTTCTTTGCACAATCCATTCAAAACATTATTGAACATCTTACAAAACTTTTTCAACAAAAACATGGAAAAGGCATTTCAACCATCATACTAGTCGGTGGATATGCCGAGTCTCCAATCCTTATTGAACGAATCAGGTCATCATTTCCTGGAAAGCGTACCATAATTCCACAAGAGGCCGCATGGTCAGTCCTACGAGGCGCGGTCATTTTTGGCCACGACCCCAGTCTAATCAGGCAGAGGCGAAGCAAGTATTCCTACGGTGTTCGTATTAATCGAACATTTGACCCTGCCAAGCATGATGAAAAATATAAGTATGAAAAGAATGGAGAAATCCTATGTGTGGCACTTTTCAAAAAACTTGTAGAAGTTGATCAAATGGTAACTGTTGGGGAATATCAAGGAGAAAATAATTATACATTAAAATCGTATGGTAAATATGGAGATGCATTACTGTACTCGAGTACAGCAAAAAATCCTACATACGTTGATGAGGAAAATTGTTTTTTTATTGGATACATTCTAAGTCCTGGTCATTGTTTTCTTCTAAAGGAACAAATAGTTATCAAGATGTGTTTTGGGGAAACAGAAATCGAATTCAATGCACACCAACCGAAAAGTGAGAAGACAGCGACATACTATCTTGGACAAAATTAACAAAAGCTAGCCACGGGTTTTTTTGTACAAGTTTCATGTATTTATCAATCTTTATTTCCTTCTTACACGAACAAATATGCCAGATATAAAATAAATACTACCGTCTGCCATAATTCATATACTTAGTATTGATAAGTGTTCAGTGACGTATATCTTGGCCAAACACAACTGACAAAATGGGATCATGACAAAAACAATTCTACTTACGTGCGGAAAATCGCTAGCAGCCGGACACTGCAAACGCGACAAGCCTGGAAAACCTGTCTGATATATACTATATAATGTTGAATACTTGTTTTGTATTTTAAGTTGCAACTCTATTCCTTACAAAATTTGCTTTGAGTTTTGTTGACATCTGTGCGGAAGACAATGATATACACTTTAATTTGAAGTTAAATGAACACTTATGTGATAAGCCAATTAGTGTTTTGAAGTTGATCAAGTAGTTTAGCTTCATATAGACGTGCATTTGTTTATATTTTGTATTACTGTAACCTGAACTTTTAAGCTGTTTAAGATGAATTACTAGTTCTTTAAAAGCCGTATTTATCACATTTGATACAAAGAATCTTTGGATTTAGTTGATACATATAATAAAAAGGAAACAACACAAAATAATGAGGAGTTTTAAAATTTTCCATGTTTGTCTATATGCGCTCATGTTTTATTCGTGTATCGTAAAACTACTGAGAAATGTATTTGCATGTCATTGCATACAAAATAAATATTTAATCTTTTAAAAATATTAACATTTTTCACAAGAAAATGGTTTTTATTTTGGAAACTTTTTCATTTGATAAAATATATAGGCACCTGATAGGCACCTAGGCACCTGATTCTACCTCTATCTTTATGGAGGTCTTTGTTGCTCTGCTTTGAATTTGTAATTCGTTTTATGGATTTTTGAGATGGTTGACGGTTTGTCATCGTCATTTTGTCATATAGGCTTAATTATTGTAAATATGGAAACCATTATTCACGGGGTTCTTTTTCTGTAATATAATGTCTTTTGTATCCTGTTATAGGCTTATCACAATAACAATTTGTGGAATAGTATTTAAACCAATATTTTACATTATGTTACTCGTTATAAGAAAATATATTTTAAAAAAACACACTCTAGCATGTATTTATCAATGTCAATTTTGATTTTTAAATTATTTTTATTTGTACGAATTTTTTCTTTTTTCTTTTTTTTTTTTTTTTTTAGAATATAATGCTTTTTTTCGGGGATAACAAGTATTCGTTCTTATTAAATTAATTATAATCATAAAAGGGAATTCGTAGAAATCAGAAATAAATCTAATTCTTTAAGTAATTCCTGTGTTTATATCAATTTCGAGTTACTCTTGTGTTACCCGTGAGCACCTGTTCACTAACTTTCCATTGTATTGTGTTGACTACATTTACGTTTTAAAAAATCAATAGTGTGTTGAGGATATACATTGAAGAAGATGTCTAAGTACGAGGAGGTGGGAATGGTAGAAATGGTGTATGTATACAACAATATATTGCAAATACAATTTTAAATGATTCACAAAGAAGTCATTTATGTTCGTCATGTTGTAAACCGAGATTTGCATACAGTATATTTATGTTTTGAAAGAAAACTTAATATTAATGCTACGGCAATAATTATTGTTATGTATATGAAAAAGAAAGATTACGCTCTCGATAGTAATGCTATTGAAGTGCTTTTCGTTTAAAAGATGTCTTCTTTTCAAATTGTGTATAGCCTTCTATGTCTTGAGTCGATGAACCTCAATTATTGTCATATTCTATTCAGAAGGCGTTGTTTAGAGATATATTTCAAAGCAGTTTTTTATGTAGTCAAACGGCAAACGGTTCCAAAACACAGAAGTCCTATTTAATAACGTTGGGTATCTTAAAGGCATATTACAGAGCTCAATAATCTTTCAAATTGTTAATTAAACAAAGCTTAGAAAATGGTTTTGTTAACTTATTGAATGCTGAATAAAAAAAAAATTTAGCCGTTTCAAAAAAAAAATGTCAAAATGACAAGCACTGGACACTGTTATTATCTTTAATATCAATCTAGCAAAGAATAAAAAAAAATCTGCTTGTTAAACTGATTTTTTTTGTTGGATTTGTTCTAATATATAAGTCCTAAAATCTCAATTCTAGTGTTAATAAAAAAACAAGACTTGGTGGCTGTAAACAATCGATTTATATATATATATATATATATATATATATATATATATATATATATATATATATATATATATACACAGTCAGTTCAAGCATATCTTTTACAACATACACCATAGCATAGCATAGCATTGAAATCTCATACCATAGCATTGGAATCTCATACCATAGCATACAATCTCATAGAATCTCATTCGTCATAACATACCATAGCATAGCATACAACATGATTTTAACTCGGTTTCAAATGTTTTTATTTGAAAGAATAAATGTTCACATTGCAGATTAGTAGTAATCTTTGGCTTCTTGTCATTTTACTTCGAAATATTTGGAACTCTTCTGTGTATGGAGGTGTTTTTGTTCAAATCTCATAGCATACTATAGCATAGCATAGCATACCAAATCATTAGGCCCTTCATTTCAATTTCTCATAGCATAGCATACAAATCTCATAGCATTGCATTGAAATCTCATAGCATATCATTAAAATCGCATACCATAGCATAGCATGAAATTGTAAATGATATGCATGAAATGACTGTATAAACTGTATACCGGGAAATAGTCGCCCTCGTTTTATTTTCGCCCTTTCGTTCTTTTTGTCAACGGGCGGATTTAAGGCGAATAGCAATGACTCAAATTATCTCTCTTTAATCACATCTGTGTCTTTTCGAACTCAAGACGGGGCGAAATCATTTGCAAGCGAAGAAGGGCGAAAATAACACGGGGCGAAAATATCCCTCTATACAGTATGATACAAGTAGTTTGGAACAAAACCAAACGGGGTTATATCGGCGACAAATCATTACGAAAACAGTCAATGTGAATTTTTTAACGAGCTCAAAACTATATGCTACCACTGTGATTCGTTTTTTATCTATCATTTGATATATTGTGACAATTAAATTTTTTCCTTGAAAACATTAAAACCGTGTAATGAAAAACAGCTTTGGAGACCACTTTCCAAGCGATCTTTTTGAAACGTTTTATAAAATGCGTTTAACTTAAATAATGTTGAATTTTTTCTCTTCGTTTGTTTTCTTCTCTTGTTTGGTATTGATGTTTTTTTTAAACCATCATAACACCGCTCAAAAATTCGAATCTGCCAGAAAAGATATAAACCAAAACGCACAAAATGTATTCTTTGAAGCATGTACGGTCTTTGAATCAGCTGAAAGGACAATCAAATTAAAATCTGATATAAAAATTGCGCTATGTTAAGGCTGTCCGAAGCTAAATCTATATCGGAAAACGATACTGTTTTAATCATCGAAAAAATACTTTAATGGGGCGATTTTCTTTAAATCTTTATTACATAAATCAACATCGATATCCAACATTATATTTGATGCATTTTTGTGACGTCATATGTTCCTTAAGCACATGACATGCGTATTCTAACACAGCATATGATCTATATAAATATAAATCGCATCGGTGCAAGTGAATAATGACATGAAATAAAAACTATTTTTATGAAAAATCCTTCGATAAGTAATATTTTTTGCCGTTCTTGCTGGGGGTTCATATAAATATTTTTTTTATTTGAAATATAGTGAAAACATTTCGCCCCATCATCGTTGGCACATTTTTACTTTTTAAGCTCGATTTTCACAAAATTGGGTAAATTGGTAGGTTTCCCCCAGCATGATTCACATTGGTACCTATTTTCTTTCCCAGTTTCACGCTAAATATATTAAGTTTGTATTGATCTTTCACTTGCACCGAACTGTTTTTTAACACGCATAAAAATATCTCGATTCATTAGTTAACACGTAGCAGGGGGAGTCTTCAAACCATTAGTTTATAAATAGTCATTAACCTTATGTGAAGTTTTAAGTCTGCTGATTTTTTGATACTCAGTAATGACAATATTGCATTTAATATCACTAGTATTTAAAACGGTGTCTATGTAAAGGAATCAAGCGGTTTTATAATGTTCAGTAAAATTCCCTTATTTCGTTACGATACATTCCCTGAGAACTATCGAAAGTCAAAGCTAATTATGACGTCAAATCGTATGAAGTACAGACGAATGACTTTCTACATATCGCTGTGAATTTAATCGGGCACCCTTAACATACCCGCGTGATGTAAGTATTCCCTTACAAATAGGGGGAATTCGTGAAGAGATCTGAAGTCTGTATCATTTGGTTACAACAAAGAGTAAAAACAAAACAGGTTTAAGGTAATTATCCATGCGTCACAAAACAACGTCTGACGTTATTCATCCGTTATTACGTCTTGTCCGTGCCCAATCTAATTGAGACCTAACGTTAAAAGGTGTATTTTGTAAAAAAGAAAAAAAAAAAAGAAAACCACGCTGATCTAGAAATTGATTCAAAACAAATCTATCAAAATTCCTGACAACTGCAATCATTTATATTATTAATCATCGGAATGAAAACATGACTGGATTGTGTCGATCGGGTACTCGTTTTGAAAATATAGATCGCTTACTTTTTTCCTCAATAAACATTTTTGCGTTCTAACGTTGAATTTAATCCGAATCTTTGAACATTTATCCCTGAAAGTCCATAAACATCCAAAATGAAATCCTGACCGAGATCGATTCCAGTTCATAATTAAGGTAAATAAATTATACCCAAAGGGAAATAATTTGACCTTGTTGTTAAACTATGTCATCTTTATACTATTTGCTTAGCAACGAGCATTAATATATTTCCCCCTAAAAATTGTTTTTAGAATCAAAATTATACGCTGAAGAAAAGTTATTTCATTTTAGAACAGACTTTAAAACCAGTAAAAAATAGTTGAATAGAGGTTTTGTCTTGAAGTCATCTTTTCGTAAGTTCTATGGTCGATACAACGATCTTGTCAGCAAATACAATCATCCACTGGGTCGCATGCTTACTGACGTTTTTCATACTGGTTGTTAGACCATACTTTATCACCTAATTGTCTACGGACTTTTCCGATTTTTTCCCGATTACGACAAAGAGCACACGGTGGGTGTGACCAGTCAGCAGAGGATGCTCACTCCTCCTAGGCACCTGATCCTACCTCTATCTTTCTGGAGGTCCGTGTTGCTCTGCTTTGAATTTGTATTTCGTTTTATGGATTTTTAAGATGGTTGACGGATTGTTATTGTCATTTCTTCATATATCAGGTAATAAGCGTTATCCAAGTATGTGACTGCAATTTCTAAAAACTGATCTCGATCCATAATACATAACGATGTTCAAAGAAAGAATCTTTTGCGATTTTAAATAAAACAGATTAATCAACGGTTTGTTCAAATCATGTTTTCTTTTTAACAATAAGTTAAACATATTGTTTTAAGTGATGAAATAGTAAACCCATGCACAGTTTTATTTTTTACGGATCTTTTTTCAAAATATGTATTTTAATGCTTTTACCAAAAACACGCCCATTGTGATCCTGAAAAGGCCGGCCCTTCGGGTAATGTTATTTCCAATTGATTAAGGGCCTTAAGGGGTAAACAATATCTATATTTCAGAGAATTATGTACGTAAATCAATTACTATATTATCTATATTTCAGAGAATTATGTACGTAAATACAATTACCAGAACCTATATTCTCTTTGAAAATATATTTCATTTTATCTTATTTGTAAGCAAACCTATCTACTTTTTAAAGAATAAGCAAGTGAAACATAAACTTATTTGTTTTGAAAAATTAATTCGTTTATTTTACATAGGATATCAGTCAAAAAATGATTTTCTAATATTTTCTAATATTCTTTAATTTATGTATGAAAAGAGCACCATTTTCCACAATCAGTTTTATGTTTAGCAACGGCCCTGGCTTTTATAATACCGATCGACCAGCCAATTGGGTAAAATATCATAAGAATATTGTCACAATTATGTTCCAATCATACTCTCATACTTTTGTTTGAGTTCTAGTATCTTAATTTTGTTTGAGCTATTTATATATTTTTGCTTGCATGAGTGGTCACTGGGTGTAGTTATGGTACCGGAGAAAACTTGTTTGACAGGTATGATTTATTTTTAAATTAACTTGCTTAGTGGTTTGAAGAGTGAGGTTAGATTTATTCTGGGCGACAAGCTGTGTGGACTTGTCTGTTCTCTTGCTGAGATATCTTGGGCGTTCCCCATGCTGAGTGAACTTGGGAATTACATTCCTGTGTGGGCTTATTTGTGTGAGAGAGAAACAACCCAGTAAGTGTCATATTTTTTCTCTATATTTTTGGTTTATATTAGTTCTGCATTGTGAGTAGAGTTAGACTACAGGTACGTGAATTGTAATTTAAATAGCTGTTATGTTACGGTGGCCCAGAATTGTAATATACTGTGTGTTTAATGTGTCAATATCTAAAATCAAATATATGTATAAGAAAGTTATTATGTCAGGTTGTTCGATATTTAAATAGGTGACTACGGAGTGGGCACGTGGTGGAACATGTAATATCCGTGCAAACACTTAATACATGTATGCTTTCCCAGGCCTACGGAACTAACCATATGCGAGACCTCTTGCCGAATGGCAGTCCTTCCGAAAAGAACTGATGTCAACAATCTTTTTTTTTATTGTATATTTGTAAATAAATTGTTTTTGTTTTTATAAATATTGTCTTGTTTGATTTACAAGGACCATCCTCTTACCAGATTGGTGAAATGTTTTAAGAACCCTACACAATTTGAGTGCATTTGTGACAAACATATCATCTTATACATGTTTGAGAAATATGAAAAAGTTCTGTATGTATTTTATTTATCTAGTGTCGTGTGGATTAAATTGAAATAAACCAACAAAACTATTAATATATTAAACCAAAAACAGGGAACAGGAGGAGGAGACCCGGCCTCAAATATTGATAATTCCTGGCTCATGTACATGCTATTTACATAATGGAAACATTCGATTTTAGTAGGTTGCTGTTTAAATCATAGTCATATTATTTTTTATAAATAATTCAGTGATATGATAAAAAGAAAATATCGAGCATTATCTCATAATTTAAAACTATCTTATGATTGCAGTATGACTGCTTATTCTGTACACGTATGCAGGTTTTTATACTGTAACATGCCCATGGATTATTTACATATTTTCAATATCACACGAGTTATAGGTAATTTCTATGTATTAATTCCCCAACTGTGCTTCAATACCGTTTGTAATGCATTCATTTGCCATATATGTGGGTTTTTTTGCAACCTCTACCATTTACTGTTTTCATATCATCTGACAGATGATAGAGATTGCAAAAAATCGAATATGTGTTTTCTGTAAAATTACATTATGTTTAAAAGCCTATTGGCATTTGTTCTAATGTCAATAATATAAACTGTGTATAAAAAAACTTAACATATAAACATTTTGTGATATATGTATAAAATATAAACTTTCGAGTATATGTACTATGAATTGGAAAATTGATCCATCATATATAACCAAAGCCTTCAAGCAAATCAAGATACGATATACGCATACTTAGTCCCCAGCGGAGATGTCAAATTTCTTCTGTGTTTCAAACCTAACTTATACCTCTTTCAGAAACGCAACTTTGACCCGACTTAATATTGGCGTAAATTCATTAGTCGAACTAACTCAGCCCAAATTTACTCCTTTTTGAGAAACGGGCACCTGAAGTCCAGAAGAACGTGTATGTGTATACATATTTGTATTTTTTATTAATTGAAACTAGCTGCAAAAACGCATAAAAATTCGGTGTGCACATTATGTAGTCGTTACTTTTTTTACCTGTTTGTTTTTTTTCAAAGTCCAATAAGTTAATTTTAGATACCGCGATAACAATATCATAACAAACCTTCACGTGGGCAACAAGAAAATATTTTTACAAAGTTTATAAGAGTTTATTGACAAAGTATTGATGAAGTGTTTGATGGTTCGACATTTATCTAACTATTGTAAATGTGGACTTTTATTTTTGACGATTAGATTGATTTAAAGTTTTTGTTTTCAGATAGAATTTTAAGAGTAAGCTATCCGTATCACATATAAACATTTTCACCACCATTCTCAAGATTAAGTTTATTTAGTCATTCAACACCATACATGCATGTGGTACATGAGTACAACTTAACATTGTTACAATCTACATTAAGAAATTAAGTTATAGATACATATAGACATGATGAAAATCGGAGAATAAAAGCGGCCGGTGGAGTTCCTGGATGGAACTTCAAGGGGACAGATGACCTAATATATCAAAGAAACAAACGTACAGATTTTTTCTCAATGAATTGACAAACCATATTGTCATTATATGCGAAAACGTGAGCACATATTATCTAACAGACTTTTTCTTATCGTTATGTTTTTACAAAGAAAACAGAGCCTTTTATTTAGAGGTACACTGTATACCTGTCCATTATCCCAATTGCATTGTAAATTACTCATAATAGGGATATTCACGTGCTTTGTAAAACAAAATGGGGTTTCACCCCATTTAACTAGTTAAATGATTTGGGTGTAGATCAGCGTTATCTATAGCTAGTTTAATATGGATCTGAAGTATTTGGTTATGAAAAGTAGACATATAGAAGGTATTTACGTAAACCTATTGAAACACATCTTAAAAATAAAATGTTTTAATCATTAAAAGAGAGACCACACGGTTTCCGTTATTTTTCAATAAAAGTTACCAGCATTATTTAGTAGGTACCCTTTCATGAGAAAAACTTATCTTTTTAGGTGGAACAATTGATATAACGGCGCACGAGGAGCTGGAAGACGGTCACGTCAAAAAACTCATTAAAGCCACTGGAGGGAACTGGGGAGGTATCAGTGTCGACGAAGAGTATACGTATTTTATCAAGAATATAATTGGTGTGAATACTACAAAATGTATTGACCAAAACAAACCCAATGTATTTTTTGAAGCTTGCAGAGAGTTTGAAATGGCCAAAAGCGCAATTAAACCTAATTCCGACTTAAAATTCACAGTTCAATTCACTCCTTATCTTGAAGAAACCTACAAAATTATGCATCCCGGTGAGGACTTAAAATCTAAAAAAGATGATTTCATGAAGAATAAACATCCGATAGGCATTTCATTTATCAAAGACAAATTGCGAATGGAGACTAGAGATGTCGAAGGTTTTTTCACTCAATCTATAATGAAAATTGCTGATCATCTTACAGACTTACTTCAACAAAATGATGGAAAGGATATTTCTAGACTTACTTCGACAAAATGATGGAAAGGATATTTCCGCCATAATTCTTGTTGGTGATTACTCCGAATCAAAATTGCTTGTCCAGGGTATCACATCAATGTTTCCTGAAATGAATACTATCATTCCCAAAGATGCAGCGTGGTCTGTTTTACGTGGCGCAGTTATCTTTGGCCATGACCCCAGTCTAATCAGTCAGAGGCGAAGCAAATACACCTATGGTATAAGTGTTAACATAAAACTTTTACCCTGTAAGGCATGATGAAATGAATAGAGTAGAAAGTTAATTAAATAAGAAATATTCGCCTGGATTAAAAAAAGTCCTGTAAATGTTCGTTTTAAAGATATTTGTACATATCAATTTAGTATGAAATGCATCTTCCCTAGCCAAGAGTTTACGATCCACTCTGCTCCTTTACAACCCTTGGCACATTTTGCCAATGTTTACAGAAACAAAGTGAAATTGGAGTAGCTAAAATACGTACTTTGTTGTTTCTTTTTTTTAATTAAGAGGTTCAGACAAAATGGTCGTGTGAAAAAAGAAAAAAATAAATTATTAAGAAAACCCATATATTTGTAATTTTATATCGTACTTTATTTATTAATCGCGTTAAAATTGTAATAATGATTGTATTTATATTTTGTATAAAAACACAACGAACTACACCGCCAATTAGTAGATTCCCTGTGATCGCCTGTCTTCACAGCCAATCAGATTCCGTTGCGCGAGTTTTGATTTTTGTCGGCTAAATCTGCCAAGGGTTGTAGAGGAGCAGAGTGGATCGTAAACCCTTGGCTAGCGAATATGACTAAATGAAGGTTTGCATACGGATATAAACTTCATAATATGTTGACTTTATGTTTAAAGTGTTATATAAACTAAAATATGTTTACCATACCAGATTTTTTGTATCCGGGAAGAAAAATTGTATAAATAAAATAAATAACTTTACCGCACAGAGATGAAAATTCTCCAATGCTTTAAGGTAAACTTCTCAAAAAAAATTATCATTGCATTTATGATTTTCTTTGACACTCTAGGTTTTCCACAAAACAAAACAAAGTCTATTTGTCATTGGTTAAACGTTCCGTCAACATGGAACTAAAATGTATTTTATTAAAACAATTATCAACAGATAAAAAAATACAAAGAAAGACAGTAACGTTATTGACAATTTTACATTTTTAAATTCTTATTCAAAACTACAACGCCACTTGTTACCATTTTTGGTGTGAAGCATCTCTATGGTAAGAGGAATGTACTTGTGAAATTCGTGGCTCTGCTACCCCTGGGGCACCACAGGCAGGACCAAATATGCAAAGAAAAACCCCCAAATTTTCAAAAATATTCTTCTCTACTCCCACACATGTGATGAAAAAACTGAATGCATGGTTATGATGTCCATGAAGCCGACTACCAAAATTGTGAAATTTATGGCCACTGGGTCAGTGGTTCAGGCTCTAGGGTGGGGCCAATCGTCAAACATCAAGGTGTCAAAATGTGTATCACTGTGAGGTCAAGGTGATATTTTGTTTTTAAGTTTTGTATTCGTAAACTGCAAAACGATACTTTGCTTTTGTAAACACGGTAATTATTGTTATTTCCATGGATGAATAAGCATTGATAAATAGGTTCAGTTCATTTTAATTGTGTTTTACAATACAATTAATGAGTTGAAGATAAAAATTAAACATTAAAGATCAAAAACAATTGTTGACATAATCTACATAGTAATTATGAAGATTTTTTTTAATAAGATTTGCCTTTGGGGATTCAATTTTGTTTCACTGGTTATATCTTCTTTTCTTCTTACATACGCGTTTTTACAAATCGTTGCATCAAACATTATTAAATCTGGTGAATAAAATACCTGAATGCCGTTGAGCGTAATTAATTTTCCCAGTCTTATATAGCAGTTGTGTGTAACATTGTAACGATAGAAATCTTGCGAATATTGTTGATTTTGGGTCCATTTGCAATACTGTATACCCCATTTGTAAGAAGACATTTCATTTAGATATCTCTTAAAGCTGACATTAAATACCCATTTTTTTCCCTTTTATCTCTGACTACCGCCATATTAGTTGTCGATTTCTGTTGTTATGCTTATTGCTAAACATCCCATATATAAGACCGAAATCACTATTCATGCTTCATCCTATTCCAGTATTCCATTCCTCCAAACATGTTTTTACACTTTTACCACACCCACTGTACTGGTAAAGAATATCTAATGAAAGATGAAACAAAGCAGATTGATATCAAGGCACACATATTTGAAAAACCCTTGATCATTGCAGAACGTTTTCCTGTGTCGTACTTATACCATCGCACATGTTCAGACTACACATTCTCACAGATCAGTGACAGTTATATATATATATATATATAATTTACACCATATGTAGGCGATGAAGGTATATTGCTACATAAGTGAGGAAAGTTGACTACAGAAAAATTGAAGTCATCACGTTTATCATAAAGTTTTGTTGTTAGGTTACCATCAATGTCCATTTCCAATAAAATATCCAAATATGAAACAGATGACGCAGACTCTGTGGTATCTTTTATTTCAAGTTCACTGGGATATATCGAATCGACGTAAGGTGGAAGTAACAATTGTTAATTGATGATACGTCGTCGATATATGTTGAGTTGAAGGCCACAGCGAGTGATTTATTTTTTTCACGTACAAGTTTTTGAAAAAATTCTGCTTCATATGATTACAAAAATATGTCTGCACAATGGGGCACAATTGGTAACCAATCGGAATTCCAACAGATTGTTGGAAGACCTGATTTCTAAAAACTACATAGATGTTGTCTATCAGAAACTCAAGCATCTGTTTAATGTCAACTTCAGAGTTCCTGTGTGCGCAATCCGAATGGCTTTTAACAAAATATTTTTGCAAATGATCGATGACAAGGTAAGAAAATTTACGTGATCCATTTTTATTAAAACAGCAGTTATCAATGATGTCAAAAAGACGGGACTTTAATTTATCGTGGGGGATGGTTGTATAAAGTGTAGGAAAGTCGTAAGTGTTGATGCTATTGATTTTGGTAAAATTTTGGGATTTCAGGTTTTCTAAAAGTTCCTTGGAATTCTTAAGTATCCACATCTGATTTACACCGCTTCTTGAATATACTGTTGCACAGTACTCTTGAAGTTTCTCCTTTACTGCTGTTAATATTTTGATAAGGAGTAAAGAAAGAGGTTTGGTAGAACATTTACTGGAACCCGCTATATATCTTTGGTTGTAAGTATTT
Organism: Magallana nippona; assembly: GCA_033439105.1. Taxonomy (NCBI): domain Eukaryota; kingdom Metazoa; phylum Mollusca; class Bivalvia; order Ostreida; family Ostreidae; genus Magallana; species Magallana nippona. The sequence goes on from CM065921.1 coordinate 3,235,725, forward strand.
TTATGACATTTAGGTATCCAATAAAGATAAGGTAATTCAAATTGATTTTGGTTGTTGGGAATATTGAATGTATTCAAAACTGACATATGATTGAGAAGAATTTCTTCCTTGGAAAAAGAGCTATTCCACTTGCGGAATTAAATCCAAGTTCTTCTAATATACAATTTATATAATGAGCCTTACAAACAAAGACAATGTTGTTTCCTGCTTTGTCAGCAGGGACCAGTACAAACTGATCGTGTAATCTATCTAGTTTTTTTTTCACTTCTAAATTATAAAATATAGAAGGATAGATGGTTTTCATACTGCGCTGTAATCGCTTTATACGAGATTTGAACATGCATCGAACAGTTTTAGTCCATTCTGACAACATGTCAAGGTCTTCTCTTTCCTGTGAGCCCATCGTCTGGTGTATTCCTCTACAGAACTCATACATGTAATATGTATGGAATTAGAATGCCAATTGAAAAATCGGGGTTCCCTAAATTTTGGACCTGTAAGAATAAGTGATGTAAGGTCATCATTGTTTACTATATTTACGTCACTAGTAATGACATGTCAAGCACGACTATAGTTGTAGGGCGAATAAGAACAAGAATACGTTGGAGGACTATTTTTCAGATGCTCGATGTCGAGGCGTTCTAGTGGTTTTTTTTTTGTAATCAAAAAACTTGGAAGCAATGGTCCATGTATAATTGTAAGAAATACAAGGAGTCGTCTTCAACTTAAAATATGGTGGAATACAAGACTGGAGACCTTTTGTGATTAAGGAAATTGCAAATATTTACAGCGTCAATGCCTTTGTTGGCATATTGAAGTTTAAAGAACAAACGTGGTTGTTGAGTAGTTTCTTCTTCACGTGGCGGTTTAAAAAGCCTATGGTTAGCAATATCCATAACCACCGAACTGAGTCTGTATTCGGGTGTTGATGAATCAAAAATTGACATTTCCTTTACTTTTTCAAGCATATTATTTAAAGGTTTCATAGGGACAGAGTAAAGTTTGGTCCGGATGTGATGAAGACCCAACTGTTTATTTACATAAGGTAGAAGTGAATCAAAAGATACATCGTGTATATTGGGTTTATTGTAAGACCGATGTCCATGGCTACGCTTACGTCTCTGTGTATCGTTAAAAAGTCTCATCACATTTACATTGTTATACTGTGGACTTGAAAGATTCCCTGCAATATCGACATTGTCGTTGCAACCGTAAGGAAATTCTGTGCCTAGTTTTCTGGCTTAGAATTCTTCTCTTTGTCTACGGAAAGGTGTACTTAGTGGTGATGGACTATTAGTATGATGATAAATTTTCTCTAGAATTCTAACTTTCATTGACAAGATTGAATGATCGAGTGAATTGAAGTGCTCAAACAGAAGTTGTTGGCCACTGTTGTTACGATTTCTCGATATTCGTTTATTAAGAGAACCTTTTGTTTCACCAACATAAATAAGTTCACAAAGGGTACATTCTATTCCGTTAACAACATTAGAAGACGTGCAGTTCAGATTTTCACAAGTTTTGGTATAGAAGATATGTACAATAAGATTGTTGGTAAAGGAAGTCCTTGTAATTATATATAAATGATATTCTCCTCTAATATAATTAGATTATTTTTTTAACACAATAATTAGCTTTATAATTAACAGTGGAATTATTCCTGATGTCCTAAATTTGGTAAGGCTGTTATAAAATGTTGTGCCTTGACAACGAAACATGTGTTACCTACGCATGGATTTCGATCACGTTTAAAATCGCTAAAAAAGTTGACGAAATTCAACTCAAGAAACCAAACATTTGGTGTATCAAACAAAACAATTTCAGTACCAATTTTCATCACAAGAATCCACTCCGTTTACCTGTGCAAAGTTTATTTTGATATTTACAGGATTTATAAAGATACATATTTTGTTTACACTTTATCCGTATTTTACACAAGACGCGTAGAAATCCGTATATGCCATGGAAGGGATTAAACAGTTCTTGAGTGATCAAATGATAATTTATTCCTTTCAGTCTAGTATTTTTTATGATCTGTTCTGATAAATAAGTTTCAATGATTTGGTGATAACGAACAGTGTTCAAACTCAAAAGTATAAAGGAAAATTACAAAACAGGAGCAGAGCAAACACGAACCTCTTTAAAAAATAGACGTAGGATCAGGTGCCATGATAGAGTGAGCATCCTCTGCTGATCTGTCACACCATATATTTTTGAATGTTTTTTTTTTTTTTTTTTTACAAAATGACGAGGCCCTTTATCAAAACAAAAAATCAAATTCTCGCGATTAATGTAATTATATTAATTATCATTTTTTCTTTATAGATTGTACATGTTTATTGTGTAGTCAGTAGAATCTGCTACAATAAAAAGTAAAAAACAGATAAAAATATAATTTACCTGGGACAAACTGAGATTGGTATCAAATGATGCCGAATGTCTATTTGCAAAATATATTGAACATCTTAGAAAACTATTTCAACAAAAAGAAGGAAGAGGTATTTTAACTATTATTCTTGTCGGTGGGTACGTTGAGTCTCCAATCCTTATCGAAAAAATCAGGTCATCATTTCCACAAATGAGCACCATTATTCTTCAAAAGGCGGCATGGTCTGTTCTACGAAGTGCAGTCATCTTTGGTCATGATCCTAGTTTCATCAGACAGAGACGGAGCAAATACACATAGGGTATTTCTGTTTTTGAGAAATTTGATCCTGCCAAGCACAATTTAAAATATAAGTATGAAGAGTATGAAGAATTCAGAGGTAAGAGACTATTCAGTAAACTCGTAGATCAAATGGTAACTGTAGGAGAATATCAAAAAGAAAAACATTAAACAATGCATAGTTATGGGGAGACGAGGGACATCATATTGTTCTCCGGTACATCAATAAATCCAACCTATGTTGATGAAGAAGGTTGCTTTTTCATTGGATATATTCTTTCTCCTGGTCATGGCTTTCTTCTAAACGAAGATATAATTATCAAGATGTGTTTCGGAGAAACAGAAATCGAATTCAATGCATACCAACCATAAAGTCAGAAGAAGGCGAAATACTATCTTGGACAAAACTAAAAGGAGCTAGCCGTGGAATACGTTATATACAAGATTCACGTATCCAGCACCCTTCATTTCCTTTTTCCACGAATCTAAATTAAAGATGTAAAATAAAATATGTGCCTTAATTCATGTTATAAGTTAAATTGATACATTTAAATTATTCGGTGACGTATAGTTTGACCAAACATACGTGACAATTAGGAATGGGAATATATTACTCTAGTTACTTACGGAAAACTGTTACAAAAGAGACATTGCATGGACATCAACAGAGTTATTTAATTACACGTATGGGTGAAATATAATGTGTATGTAATTGATATAGCTGTTATATATGATAAACATTATACAATGTAAACTTTATATGTTATATTTGAAACTATCTCCTTATTTCCAACACAGTGTTTAGTTTAATTTTTTTTAATTTTTTCTAGTTTGATGAACAATTAAATGATAATTCAATTATCGTTCGTTTGAATATTGATTACATATCGTAGCTCTATATAGACATGATTTTAATATATGCATACTTGTCTCTTTAATGAGACTAAATAGAGATGATTGCATGTGAATGTATATCAAATAATTGGTGTATCTTAGAATAAAATAAAATTAATGATTAAAGATTTTTCTTAATATTTCTTATGGAGTTTTTTTTTTTGTAAACGTTTTACTGTCTAATTAAAATAGTAAAGTAAACGGATACCACATAGTGGGATTTTACTGTGGTTTATCTGTGCAAATTCTGTAATAAATCCAGAGGTCTTAAACAGTTTTGCCAACAGAAAAGCAACATAGTAATACTTATATTCAGAAACGTGTTCATTGTAATAATAAGAAAGATTGACGGACGTTTTATTTCTTTCTTATACAACAATGTATTTTGCTTGCACTGGTACACGTAAATACTATACTCATGTATTGAACTTTTATGTTTGTGTCATTTAACTAAATATTTTATATCATGTACCTCAAAATAAGAGAATTACGATAATTCTAACATATCTCTTTTTTTCTGTTAGATTTGGATATTTTTTAAGTTTTTAGTTTGACCGTATTAGAATTTAATATTTGTTTTCCTCTTTAACGGTATGCCTAATCACAATAATATCAATCAAAATAACAAAGCCTGTTTATTATTGAATTGTTTAAACTTAGACTTCTCATTATTACTCTACACATAGCCACGTTTTTATTGATACATGTAAAATTCACTAGATGTATGAATGGTACGCAACTGATAATTTGTTGCTGTTCATACATAGATAATAGATATAAAATTAATGCAATGTTAAGCAGTAATTATGATGATATTCTTAGACACGAAAGCAACTATTTCTACAGAAAGGCTGCATTAATAAAACCTTTGTTGTTGGATAAATAGCATTACATTTTATCCAGTTTATTACTTGTTATCGTGTGGTAGACAGGTCCTTGTGTCGAGTTTTTCAAAAATAGCAGAAGTGTCAAAACTGAGGAAAAACTCAATTAGGGTTTACTGTGGTAAACATATAAAACATGTACTTTTGGGTAGCCAAGGCTTGTATTACAACCAATTGGGCGGTGTTTCAACAAAAAGTAGTACTCAATGGCAGAAGGAATGCTAGAACAGTAAATACCTGAAACAGTGTCTACTCCTAAACTATGTCCTGTCTACGGACATTTTTTTATTCAATCTTGCAATTCTATCATTGGCCTAGACACAAAACTTATTTCATTTCTTTCCTTTCACTTATGATTTCAAACATTAGGAAACATGATTTTTCATAATAAAAACACCAAATTTCACTTCAGTTTGCAACTATTAGTTTTATTGAAACGGGTTAGAAATCAGCTTTGAAGATCCTTATTTCTAAAAGAAAAAATAAGAAAATAAATCAATAATTTGAGATAAACATTTATAAGTTATTTATATAGATAAAAACTAGGTTCCAACTAACAACGTTATCAAAAATAAACATTGATAAAAGATTCCATTGACAGAAAATAAGCTGGTTGGGGTCTTTTTTTCAGAACGTGATTGATGTCTGTATTATTGTTGTTTCAAATCCGTTAATTTCATGATGCTTTAATCACGGACTAGCATTTTTAGAACATTGCGATTACTTATATTCATTGATTTTCATATACTGAGGTGACGTTAATTTACCTTTCCTCTACATCCGGTACATGTACACCTCAACCAGAGAGTCCAGGCGTCACAGTAACCCGCTCTACAACGGATGGACCTGCAGTGTCTGTTACACGCGTACTCGTCACCTGGACAACCGAATCCAGCAAATGCCACGTCTGCAGAAGCTGTTGTAAAGATGTGTTTGAATTATTATAGAGATAACGAAAGACATGAAACAGGTTTGTTGGCAATACCCATAACACTTAGACGAGCTAACTTGTGATCTAGGTCTCTTTTTAACCTCATTTTTATTCTATTTTATTGTTTAGCAGGTTATTAATTTTTATTTTGACATATCTTGTGTTGATTAAGTATTCTCAAGAAATCTAATGGTTTGATTATATTACCAATTTCGTATAAAAAAAATTAATATTTTAGATCCAACCAATTACATTCATTACGTTTTAAAATCGCAAAAGGATACTTTGACTTGTATTTCTTTGAAGACTGTGAATGATGAAATCAATACCAACCCATGAGAATAACCGCCAATGTTAAAAGAGCAAACACTTTCATTCTGCTCAGAAGACCTTAAGATGTTCTAAAAATATTTGGCATTTTTAATTATTGGGATAAATCAAATGCATTACAGAAAAAGATATATAGACAGTTAGTTAACATTCAGCATAAAAGAGAAGTAGCTTACCACAAATTAGAAAGGTAGATATTTTGATTTGTGAGATATTCACAGGTCTTTTTTTACTGTGCTAGATAAATCAAAATGCTACATATGTTGCATTTTACTGCACAAATAAACTTTTCAATGATCCTTGCTTCGACTCAGGAAGTTGCATTGTTTCCTCACTTTGGAATGATCAATTTAGATAACTGCATAAACTGTGCAATCGGAATGCTATGTTTTATAGTAGCTTCCTTAATCAAATAGAAAATGTCAAACATTTATATCAGGCAACATTTTGTAGGGAAGCTGAATGGGCAACTTTCTTAAATATTACTTATCTATTAAATTTACAATAATGCTAGTTTACGTTTACAACTCAAAATCAAGCAGTAACATATAATTTGCATCATAATATATTACTGATAATGCTAAAATCTTCTGCAAAACCAATTAGGCAACAATTTCATTTAGGAGAGGGAGGGGGGGGGGGGTAGAACTTTCAAAGTATTTTGAACCATGGATTTTCTAAATCAACATGTAAATTTTAAAAAAAAATGTGGAAATGTGAAAGTGTGATAATAAGAAAATTGTATTTAAAAAATGGAATCTTTCATAGGTAAATAAGTGTCGATTCAATTCACATTTACATAAAATAAATATAGATTTTAATTACACTGCATACAAAAGAGTATGGTTAGAGTTTAAAAGAGGATATGCATCTGGAGATTCTTAGGGTATATCAAGTTGCATAGAAATACATTAACCAACAATTGACTGATTGATTTCATTTGCTAAAAATTCAAGGTTAATTGACGTTTGATAAAAAAAAAATGGGGCTTCAAATTTAAAAGATAATATTAAGGTTTTTTCGTACATACACCCTTACGTAAGATGTATATCTCTAGATGACCAGCAATAGTGTAATACAGTCATCGTTGTGTTTGATATACGTCTAAATAATGCTTATGCAAACTGTTTTCATAAGAATAATTTCCAAAGATAATTTCAATCATCTCTCTACTGGTGTTAAGAATTACTGTTGTTAGTTGGAAATGTTAATTAAATAAGTAATACGAGTCTGGCAACAATCAATTAGTTAAAGAGAATTGCTACATAAATAGTTACTTGGAGTTTTGTTTTTTGGAGGGTTGTTTTGGGGTGGTGGTGGGGGTAGTTGTTTGTGTTGGGTTTTTTTTTTATTATTTGCTATGCATACTACCAATTTTCTTTTATCATATAGAGTCTGATATATGTACTGTGTGTAAGAATAAAAGATTAATATAGAGATCTAGCCATGTATTGTAACCGATTTTCTTTATTTTACATACATCGATATACCTAACTTTTGTCAAATAATTTAAAATATCAAAGATAAAAACAAATCTTTGTTTTAATGTCAATTTTCATTTTTTGAAGAAAATCTTTGACAAAACATTACTTTTAACATGTTAAAATGGACACCACTGAACATTTTTGTGTTTTACAATTCTTTATGGGCCTAAATGAGTTACTGTCAAAACTGTACACCCCACAAATTTCCTTACAATATACATGCTATAAATGAACATTGACATCCTTTGCTATGTGTACATGTACGAAGTCTAGAAATTGGAAAAAAATGGAATTTTAAAGGAAATTCTAATTGGTTGCCATTCTTGATTTTTTTGATTTTTTTCATTTTTTTTTATTTTTTTATTTTTTTTTTATTTTTGAAATACTGCCAAAATGTTTATAATATATCACAAGAAGCATTTTTATACAACTCAAAAGGGTTGTTCTATTGAAATTTATTAATTAGAGAAAATCACACAGAAATCCTTATTTTTTAAAAATTTCATCGCAATTGCAATTATTTTAAGTAAAATTCAGGTCTATTTAAACGACATAAAAGATAATGATATTTAGTTTTCCTCAACAATTTAATATCAGACTTTGATATTTTTTACATGATTAATACCCTTCCAAAAATGTCTCAAAACAATTTTTAAAATTTATTTTTAGTTACCATGGTAACACTGAAAATATGGATTTCTCCTCAGATTATTTTCTTTAGTATGAGAAATGACAATTTATTTTGTAAAATGTCTACTCTTGAAACCCTGAGTTGTTGCTTTTACCTGTGATGGAGTATTAATAAGCTTTAAAATGCCACTTTTCAATCTTTTGACTTTTTGATTGGTACCTTTGCAACGCGACAACGTAACAACAATGGAATGTGTTAGGTTTTGTTACCTATCAAAGTACAGTCAAAACTGCCGAAGCGGTCACCCCTATTAAGCAGTCACCTTTCGTATGCAGACATTTTATTTCCTCCCAATTTAAAATCCTATATGATTGCCCTCTAAAGAGCGGTCACCTGTCTAACGCGGTCAGCGGTCATCGTATTTTGATCCGAAACTGTACTTTCGACATGCATTAGGCGGCCATTTTGGTCGGTCACATGATTTACACCCGGGGATTTTAAACATGGCTTCCGAAAGTCAGGTAACTAATGTACACAATAATTATACGCCTGAGGCAAAAGAAGCCAAATTGATCGATGTAATTATATAATTGGCAGTTCAGATACGGATGGAAAAAAGTGAATTGTTTAAACATGTATTTACAGTGTTTGTTTTATATATATAACTTCATGAAATAGGGGTAAAAAAATTACCGCGACGAGGCTAGAAAAAATCGATCGATTTAATAATATGATTTTGAGTTCAGATACGGTCGGTTAAGAAATACATTGTTGAAAAGTTTATGCAAATGTTTATGGCCATGCCCAAATTTTGGATAAAATTACGGCCTGAGATATTAATGATATGATAACAGAAGACTCTATCAAGTGCAAGTCTGGAGTGCAGACGAAAATAAGTAACTTTTTCAAAAATGAAAAAGAAATAAACAATTGGATGCACAATTCTTTGTTTTGTAATTACACTTATTTTTAAATATAATAATTGCTATTAAAAACCAAATCAATAACTTTATTCATTATTTTGTCATTTTAATCAGTATGCTAAATTGCAAGTATATAAAAATTGCAATAATTGTTTTAATAAGGTAATTGATGATGGAAAATTCCCAGGTCTCTATTCAAAGGTCACCTCTGTTAAGAGGTCATTTTTGGTGCCTCCCAAAGGTGACTGCTTAATACAAGTTTGACTGTATATCAAACTGAAAAGGATAAAAGAAAATCGATGAATATGCGTGACCACCAAAATTTGATTCTTACATAATTTACCCGTTATCTCCATACTTAAGTACCTCTCGCCTTATTGAAAAAACTGATAGCAAACATTACATCCAAGTAAACATGCATTCTCAATACATGAGACTAAGTTCACAAAAAAATTATTTATCTATTTAGATGGTTAACCTTGACGTCTAAAGTCCACAAAATTAGTTTCTTGTCAAAAAATATTTTAAAATCTTTGTAAGATATCAGGAGCTCGTCATATATTTTCAAAATCAATTGTAGAGCTATTGATTGTTTTATTTAACTAAAATGCTTATATTTAGCAATGTTGCAGTAATTAATGGTGACCGCTAAGACTCGTGTACGTTTTGTTACTTATAACGTAATATAGATTGCTATCAACTGTAATATGTTGGTTGTCATATACGTCTTAGATTTTAAATATATATTAAAATGAAAAGATGGACAGGTTGTTTAATGTTAAACTTTTAATAATAAATCAATGGTTTACAATGAAGTTTCATGTCCACCATGTATGTGTCCCACCAAAATAAAATAGCTTTATAGTATTTGCGAACACATATTTTTATTTGCAGTAGCCAAATGCTAACTTAGAAACCATCAGACAATAACATTGCAGTCAACATTATACTTGACGCTAAAACAAATATTTTTTTCTCTCATATTATATAATGGCTTTTCTAAGAAAGCTAGTATCTTGAGCAAACATTAAATTCAATATTTTTTCTTCGTTATCTGTTATTATCGGCAAGTATTCGTTCAGATAAAACGAGACGACGTCTCCTTCATCATCATCATCATTATAAAACTTGCGGCAAGATATGTTGAATGTTACTCGTATAGGTTAAGGATTGATAAAATCAACATTATTAAGGTAGGTACAGAGTTATCAATTTTACAAATCTCTCAAAATCATTATAGCCTTGTCTGTAAACTGCTTCTAAGGTCTGGAAAAATTTGTAGTTCTGAGGGGTTCAGGGCAACGTTTTAAAAGTATGAGGCATATTATCACCACCAACCCCAATTCCCGTCGGTGCTCCAGTCTTAGAGACATTGAGCTGTCCAAGATGGCTTTGTTTGCATTCGATGTTTTTACAAACATTTTTGTTACTTTAAAACGTTATATTTTGGTAGTTATACTGTTATATATTTAACAATAGTTTACTCAGTCAATCTTAGCCTTCATTTCTTATCTTAAGTTACATTTACGCACAGGCACCTGACGTTCTTTGTTTTCACAAAAAATATACCCCGTACATGTACGAAATGATACACAATGTACACATCGTCACCGTATAAATTTCTAGAAATGTCCCATCAGCCTGACTTTACGCTTTAAACTCGATGATTACGATTACGATTCTCTTTATCTTGCATTCGATCATTCAACATCAAAGTTTATTACCAACTTAACTAAACAATGCATTGCATTTGCAGTTGATAAAACTCTTTACCTTATTATGTATTTACTGCTTCGAGAATGTGGCAAATGGCTAAAGGGTTACATTATACGGCAAAAGTTAAGCAACAAAACCAAAACAAAAGCAAACAGCAGAATCACTTGCAAACGGTTAGACTTATCAAAAAATTACACCTCAACTACAAATTTTCCAGCCGGTACATATGGTTACAAAACACTTGTCAACATCTTAAAACGGACCAGTTCAAAACTACCAGTATCTTTGTTTATCTTGAACTTATATTGCAATGTGTTTTATGCAGTCTACTTGACGTTTGATGTCACATATTACACTACGGTCAACGCAATTTGCGTATTTACCGCGAGTCCTCGGGGTGTGAAACTGATCGCAGTTAAGCTCAGGTAACTCAGATTAAACCGTGCATCATCGCAGTACAGCTTCTCACCTTGTCCACACCGTCGCGGTATTGTGGACCCAGTCTCAGGTGAAAACTGTTCTTGTTTTTAACCCGAGTTACCTCCCCAATTTTCTTCTCACACTTAAATAGGGAAATATATTTGAGGGAATTCATGAATATTAATTTGTATTCATTTATTTTATAAATGGAATTAATTGTTACAATTTAATATTAATAAAAAAAGTTTGGAAAATAAAAGGGACGTGTCATTTTGCTTATACACATTTCTGTACACTCCCGATAGCGTTAAATATTTGTTCTTGGCACATTCATCAATGACAATTATATGCTATCAATTAAGTTATTTAATTACACATTTAATTAAAATATCTTATTTAACCTCGGGAAAGGGGATAATAATTGGCGCTTCATTTACAATCTATTCATAATTAATTCTTACCTTTAAAACATTTCGTACACTTCTTCATTTTTCTTAAATATGTACATGTATAACGAATTAGTTGAATGAATAACAAAGTACACGTAGATAAATAATATTGATGTTAAAATCGTGTGTATTTCAAAACTGACTTTCCTATCCGATTTGAGAAAAGAATGATGCTCAGTGGTTTGCTCAAAATATTTTGATAGTTCAAAACCGGGGAAATTCTGAATGATCATATATATTCTAGAGAATCCACAACATGTTTAAATTTCGCAAAGTGTCAGTTGAGGGGAATTGCGTAACATTACGTATAAAGTATGTGCATACAGAATTCTGGTGGTTGTCGTCTAGGTGGGTGATCTGCAGCAGGCACATGTAATAAGACTTGGGGTCCGCTAAGTAGAAGTGTATACCATGTTCTTACTAAAAGCGAAATTGTCTTCATAAAATTTAAATTTCGAACAAATGGAAATTTATTTTTATTTTAAATCAAAAGTGAGTACCTTCTGCGTATTCATAACACAATGTTTACAAAATCCATCTATAAGATAACCTCTTAATAATATGTTGTAAAGGTTCGCTCGATTAAGATACAATTAACAAACAGACTATGACCAGGGTTAATCAAGAATGGAGATTATGAGAACACAGCTACAGTAAATTGTATATATATACATATGTGTTTACGAATGGCGTATTTGTATTTTTTAAAATGGTAAAAATGTAATTGTTTGAATAAATGTAGATTATGAATTATTTTATGTTTGTATGCATTAGTAAAAAAATCTTCTGTACACAATATATGATGTATTAATTATTAGCTGTGTAAAAAATTTTCGATTTTTTTGGAGAGAGAGAGAGAGAGAGAGAGAGAGAGAGAGAGAGAGAGAGAGAGAGAGAGAGAGAGAGAAAGAAAGAAAGGTGTCCCAACATTCGATTTGCACGAGCGCTAATATCTCACGGCACATGGTCAGAGCACGAGCGCTGTCACAGACAGGAATCGAAGTGTTATGTAATAGTTATACACACGCTTTTACACAGGGGTAACTTTTATTCAAAATTGTGCTTTTCTTGTGATTTTTAATGTACCTGTCTGCAATCTGTGCACTTGTGTAGAGATTTGTTTTTTGATCAGATAACCGTTAAGGCTACATGTATCAATTTACATAAAATATTAGTTATTTGCAACGAGAGAGAGAGAGAGAGAGAGAGAGAGAGAGAGAGAGAGAGAGAGAGAGAGAGAAGTAGATGAATTAAACATAAGCGTCAGATTGAGGGGAAAAACCATACAATTTGAGTTGATGCCCACAGTAGCGATCTTATAAGTTAGAGTACGTCGTAATATTTGTCTTCTTAAAATATGTGGCATATTTTCAACTCATAATAAGAAAAACATTAATACATTAATATATATATAATATTCGTGTGTATATGTATGCATGGGTTGCATTACATTGCTATTAATAATTACCAGAAAATTATGTATTTTCCCCTTGCTAATATATGTGATTTGCTTTTCATATCCTAATCTTAACAAAAATTAAAACAGAAATCAAAAAGCGCCTTTTTCTTCTTTTCGGTTTTATCCTTGAGACCTAACACACACCTGTTACGGTGTGTTACAACATCGCGTAAACTCGTGGCCCCGCGATCAATGTGATGACAATACAACAACGGTTTATCGCAAAAAGGATTAAAACACCATCACGGGGAAAATGCAGGACCCGCGTTGGCCGTAGTGTAAAATATTAAAAGGAAGTAATTGAGCGATCATACATTGCTAAGGGAACTATTTACTAGATGTGCAGAGTATTAGTTTCAGTATTTTCAATTATTAATCTCAATTTATGATTTAACAATAACGTACATAATGTGATGTGGTTTCAACTTTTATAAAAAAAAAAATGCATATGAATTATTTTAATTCTTTGTAAGTTGTTACGTGTAATGATTTTGATAATTTTTTTTAGGAAAAAATAAATTAATTGAAACAACGGAATACTTTAAATATTAAAATGCCTTACTTGCTGGTAGCAGCAATAGACTTTGGAACAACATATTCTGGATGTGCGTTTTCTTTTCATGATGAGTTTATGAGAGACCCAACAAAGGGTTTCGTAAAGAATTGGATTGATCCTAATAGTTCAATGATGTACTGCAAGACGTCAACATGCGTGTTGTTCAATAAAGAAATGGTCTTAAATGAATTTGGTTTTGCTGCAGAAGCCAAATTCTTGGACCTGATGTTAGAGAATGACCATCAGAATTGGTATTTTTTCAGAAGATTCAAAATGGCTCTTTACGAACTTAAGGTAATTATTTTCGTGAGATTATGCTCAGTTGCGTACATAATGTTTTTAAAATTACAAACATTATCATTCTATGTAATGAAATAAGATGTGTTATATATTTATTTATTTATTTTTTTATTTTAAAGTCAGAAGACCAAGAAATTCTCATTGAAGATGAAAATGGAAAGACTATGCCTGCTCTAACAGTGTTTTCCGCATCACTAAGATATCTAAAGCAATCTCTTCTTGATGATGTCAATGACAGGCTAATTATTTCAATGGGGGATATCAAATGGGTTATAACAGTGCCAGCTATATGGTCTGACCCTGCAAAAACCTTCATGAGGAGAGCTGCCATACAGGTATTTTATTTTATCACAAATTCGCTCATAACTTTTTTTAATGAAAGTTTTCACCGGCAGAATGTCTAACGGCAAGTGCGCAATAAAAGCTTACGTGCTAATAATTTTACTTACCCTACTTAATTTATGTACCATCGACAGTTAGGCGTAAACTATATGAAACATCTCTGCGTGATAGCTCCACTATATAAAACAAAATATTTTAGGTTGCTATACTTAATTACGCTTAATTACTAATCCACATTAACTTTAAAAGTAACTACTTATTTAATCATTGCTAAAATCATTCAGCTTAAGATGTGACGTCACAATGAACTGTTTTGAACTTATTTGTAACACAATAAAAATGAATATTCTTTATTGTAAAGCGTTGTATGTTTGTCTACATTTGATTTACGAGTTGCTTCCGTAATTTTCTTTTCTGAAACATTCATTTTGAATCTTACCACAGACACATGTTTTAAAAGCTTTTAAATATTCTTTTTCATTTTTATATGTGTTGAATTAATTTATTCAGAGAAAAAAGTTTTTTAGAGCTTAATATTTGGTCCTGTATAGTGCATAGTATTTTATCTGATAAAAATGTTAAAGACGGTCAGGTGAGTTTTTAAAAATATGATATACAAATCGATATCTATTTCATTGAGATCAAGTTTTAAGCTCAAAATTACCCTGCTTGCAGCAAACGCATATTTTCAGTTTCTCTGAAAAAAAATCATTGAAAATAATTCTGACCAAATACAGCTTTTTTATTTGTGAAATTATTTTTCCAAAATAAAACTTTTTAAAATCATTAAAAAATATATTGATGTGTCTAACCATCTTAAGTTTTATTCATTTATGGAATTCATACAAACAAATAAACCCTGCGCATTTTGTGTCCAGACAATAAATTGATATGGTCACCTTAACAGGGCTCGATAGTCGTGGCCTTTTTAGATTATATTAATCTCCTTTAGAAGAAGAGCTCTATATAAAAATATAAGAAAATACCCAAATTTGAAAGTTAAAATACGTGGATTTTTTCTTTACTGAATAGTAGTTTATAGCTATATAAACAAGTAATATCGAAAAATTCTAGGGAAATCTGATGGTCAATTTGTTGACCATCGAGCCTCCTTAATTATGTCTACATACTTGTATATTCTGAGTGTGTTTCATTTGTCACACAGGCTGGAATAGACTCCGAGATGCTAACTATAGCATTAGAACCTGAAGCAGCAGCTCTGTATGTTAAATATCTTCCTGTTGAGAGGAAAGTGGATGGATATAATAAGGAGGTTTTGCAGGCTTTTACGCCAGGATCAAAATACATTGTTGTGGATGCTGGAGGTCAGTATATAATTAATAACTAATTTGTTAAGGATCAACATGAAATTTATGATTTAATACAGATAAACAAAAATATTCAAATTTAGCATGCTTATATGTGATAGAAAAACAATGAAAGGGTACTTTAAGTCCAGATGAATTTGTATGTACATTTATACATATTTTGTACTTTTGATGTATTAAAACTCGATGTAAAACCCGCATCAAAAATCGGCTAGCACATTATGAAGTCGCAACTTATTTCTTGTTTTTTAAAGTCCAGTTTAGTTAATAAGAATGTGTATTGCGATAACGAGGTCATAACAAAACTGCTTTTCGTGTAGGCAAACAAACACTAGTTACATTTGAAGCGAGTTTATCGACGAAATATTGATGAAGTGTTTGATGAACCGACGTTTTGAATTTGTTTAACTATTGTACGTAGGTGTAGAACTTCAAATTAATAACTTATAATAACTAGTAATAAAACCAAAAATAGTGTTTCAAATAATTGGTAAGGGTAATTATTAGCGATTTATACATTTTAAAATGTACCTGGATGTAAACGATTACGTCACACAAATGTAGAATTTATGGGACGTGTTTACGTAAATTTTTTGAAACACATCTTGAATAAAACAATGTTTTACTCAATATATAGGATCTATAGAAAGACTGCACGGCTTACGTAATCTTTAATTTTTTTTCCGGAATGATTTCATGCTGAGCAAAAAAACAAAGACCGGGATAATTTGGTAGGTATCCTTCCATGAAAAAAATAACACAGTTTTCTGTTTAGGTGGTACAGTTGACATAACGGCGCACGAAGTGCTGGAAGACGGTCACGTCAAAGAACTTATCAAGTCCACTGGAGGAAGCTGGGGAGGTACCAGGGTCGACGAAGAATATATGGATTTTCTCAAATGTCTCATTGGTGAAGATACGACAAAGTACATTGATGAAAACCTTCCTAGTTTATTTTTTGAAGCTAGAAGAGACTTTGAAAGTGCCAAGCACATAATTAAACCAAATTCCGACAAAAAAATTAATGTTAGATTTCCCGCTAAAATCGCAGAAATATACACGACATTGCATCCTTGTAAAGAGTTGAATGCAAAAGAAATTGTTTTGACAAAAGATAAAAAGCAGATGGCCGTCTTATTTAAGGGAGACAAATTGCGATTAGCGACAAAAGATGTCGAAATTTTTTTCGCTCAATCCGTAAAGAAAATCACTGATCATCTTGCAAAACTACTTCAACAAAATGACGGAAAAGGCATTTCTACTATAATTCTTGTTGGTGGCTATGCAGAGTCACAAATGCTCGTTCAGGGAATCAAAGCAATGTTTCCTGAAATAAATACTATCATCCCCAAAGAGGCAGCGTGGTCTGTTTTACGTGGCGCAGTTATCTTTGGCCATGACCCCAGTCTAATCAGTCAGAGACGAAGCAAATATACCTATGGTATAAGTGTTAACAAAAAATTTAACCCTTTAGATCATGATGAAAAGTACAAATATGAAGAAGGTGGTGAATTAAGATGTAGGAATATTTTTAGTAAACTCTTAGAAGTTGATGAATTTGTAACTGTTGGAGCTCATCAAAAGGAAAAACGTTATCGTTTAAAAAGCTGTAAAGATGAAGGAAATTTGAAACTGTATGCTAGTACATCAAAAGGTCCTCAGTATATTGATGAAGAAGATTGTTTTTTCATTGGGCATATTTTGCCACCGGGTCATGAGTTTCTTCCCGAAAAATATATATATGTTAGCATTTATTTTGCAGAAACTGAAATATTTTTCTTAACTCACCAACCAGCAAGTCAAAAAACGGCGGCTTGCTATCTTGGGGAGTAATTAGAAAGCCAGTTACGTGTATAAAATAAGATTATTACAATCAAAACTAGCAGTACCAAATATAAAATAAGGTGTTAAAATGAGTGGTAGAAATGCACAGGACCTCTTCTATAGCAACAACATATACATGCGTCAATAAGTAGAGTGGCAACAGGCAAAATAGATAATTAAGTAAAAGTATCACTGGAGTAGAAGTTAATTAAACAAGAAATATTCGCCTGGATTAAAAAGTCTAGTAAATTTTTGTTTTTCAGATATATTTTTACACATCATTGTTTATAAAACTATCTTACCAAAGCAATACCTACAAAGTATAACATATATTTCTAAAATAAGATTGTCAACCCATACTCTTGCTGTTTATATTGGTCGTTTCAATTCAATTCACAGAAATCAGAAAATGGTAAGTTACAAATTGTTACAGTTATTTATATATTTTGTCCATCATCCCCTTCCACTTCACTACTATGTATTGAACTGTATATCTATGTAAACACATAAGATAAGGCTGTAAAGCCGAAGGTGAACAAAGAATAAAATGAAATTAATTCAGGTAGAAGTAATTCAATAATGTCCGGCGATCAATATCTTTTGTGAACTAATTAACTAACATTTGCCACTTAGTAAAATTACGTAAATGGATATTTCATACTAAGTGAGGGTTTACATATGGATATAAATTTCATAATATGTTGACTTTATTTTAAAAGTGTAATATAACCTACAAAATACTTAACATTCAAGATTTTTTTTATTAGTGAAGAAAAATTGTGTTAATAAAATAAATGATTTTATTGCACATGGATGAAAAAGACCGGTGTTTCTTTGTTATTGGTTAAACGTTCAGTCCTTCTGGAACTAAAATGTATTTCATTAAAACAATTATCAACAGAAAAATAATTACAAAGACAGTAAAGATTTTGACAGTGAATACAAGTTTTTGAAGTTGTTTACATCAGACAGAACATAATGAGCTTTATACTTTCTTTCAAAATATTATTTTCTGCAAATTCAAACTGCTTGTCAACTTGAGAAACTTTATTTAAAAACAAAAAAACCATGTTTCGTATTTTTCACGTTTTAGTCACGTTTTAAAATTCTATTGGTATTTAAACTCGAAAATGTAAGAAGTAACTAAATGCAATATGTAAATAAAAGAAGGAATTAAAACTCTATAGTACATTTGAGAGACTTAAATAAGTTACCCTAAGCGCCAAAGCGACTGGTTATCCATGTACCATATATTTACAGACAGGGTATGTACCAAAATCGTCAAACATCAAAGTGTCAATAATGTGAAGGTAGACTAGGTGGTCTTTGGTTTTGAATTTTTTTTCGGAAATGTTCATAAATTTATGAAAAACGATACTTTGTTTTTGTAAACACGCTGATAAATGTTATTCCCATGCACGAAAAAGCACATATAAGTGGCTTCAGTTAATTTTTAATTGTGTTCTGCAATACAATTGAGGAGGTTAAGAATAAAATTAAGTATTCAAGATAAAAAACAATTGTTACATGTAACATTCACTAACTAATTACGAATTTTTTAGGGAGATATGCCTTTGGGGATTCTATATAGTTTCACTGGTTATATCTTCTTTTCTTCTTATAAACGCATTTTTTACAAATCCTTGCATTAAACATAATCGAATCGGGTAAATGAAATACCTGGATGCTGTTGAGTATAATCATTGATCTCAGTTTTGTATGTCAGTTGTGTGGCGATAGGGGTAACACTGTAACGATAGAAATCTTTATTGTGAATCTTGTGGATTTTGGGTCCATTTGCGATACGGTATCCCCCACCCGTGAAGCGAGAAGAAACATTGCATCTATATATCCCTGTTGTGACGTTTATACAATATGTTTATTTAAAAAAGAAAAGTTATATGCATACATGTTACTACATTCATAATTTTCAAAATAATATATGCGCATAAAAGTAATTGATTTGTGTATATTTGTGACAAATGCTGAAGTGTGAGATATTTGAATGATTTTTGTAGCCTGAATTGCATTAAAATTGACAATCATACAAATGAGTGTATCATAAAAATAATAATAAATAAAGTGTAATTTTGTTGTAAACTATTAAAAATATTGAATTGAAATAAAAGCTTTAAATACGATTGCAAATATTAATAAATATACTCATATAAGATAACGTCAGTTTAATTTTAATCAATTAAAAAAATGTGTCGAAAATTTTGATAACCAAGGATTCCCATTTAAGCAATTCTTTTTTAACAACATATCGAAATTTGTATAAAAAACAATACATAAATAAAACAGAAAAGTGTGGCTTTGGGCACCACTGTTAAGTATGTGAACAAAATAGAAATACATTCAGCAAGCATGAAATTAATTATAATTTTTCATTTATTTATTGAATTCAAATGAGAAAATTTAATTCATCCTAACCTCACTTTGGAAAGCTAGACAGGTATAAGGACCACAGACAATTGTTTCTGCGATAACAATTACACAAATCAAGTCGTTGGTTTTATTGCTAAAACGCTAGTAGAAAATAATATGTATGACGCAAAATTACCACGTGCACATCTCTACTGGGATTTTTAATAATAATTATATCATTTAAGTGCAGGTAGTCAAATAACGTTATACCTACAGTTTCTTCCACATTTAATATCAGAAGTTTGAAATCCATACTGACAGTTCCGCATACTCATGTAATAAACAGTATTTACAAATAAAGGATCAATTTTCAAATCGTACAAGGTAAGTATGGTACAAAACAGTTTTTTTTATAGATTTTTCTCTACCGATAGTTTGTAGGATTTTTTAAATGTTTTCTTAAACTTCAAATTGTCGATAAGATTAATCATCAAACAAATATTTTTCTTGCATACGGTAAGATATTTGACAAAATCTATACAGTCCATGTTACATAACTGTGCCCACATATTCCCCTGATTTTATATAGAACACATATAACATATGCATATAGTAACCATTGCTTTCCAAAATAAACGAGTGAGAAAACATAAATGAATAAGTTATCAAGAAAGTATTATCATATTTATTTGATGGTGATAAAATTTGTGTAAAGATAAATCTACCAAAACGAAGAAAATATAGTTGAGTCAAGATGCTTTTCGGGCAGAGATTAAAACATATCAAATCAAACATAAGAGTGTTTGCATCTAGATAAAGGTAGTCAGTATTAATTGTATTTATCAAATTTGGTTTTACAAGAAATTTCAAGATATGACAGGAGATTACAAGTTTTAGCCAAACGTGCTTTATCATTTCATACTTGCAAGACCCGTTGTAGCAGTGGAATATCATACCACACACTTTGAGTTTTGAATTACAGAAAAAAGATAAGATTGATACCAAATTTATTGTAAGGTCTTTCAAAAAATCGACAGAATTTATTTTTCTGGAAGATTATGTAACACAAGTTTACCTTCTTTTAGGACAAGGTACAACGATAGAACCATACGGTGACGATATTCACTTAGTTGTCTAAACTGGGTCACATGTGCATACGTCTAGTCGTAGTTAAAGAAATCAAAAAGTTTTTCTTTTCATAAAATATCTTTGTAAAACTTTAAGATATTTTCATAACTATCTGAAATAAATCAAAGGCCCCTTAACTGGTCACCACCATCAGTGGACTATTTTTGCAGACTGAGTAAACCTCATTCTTAAACATATTTCGTAAACTTGTTATCTATCAAACTAGACACGTGCATTTTTGTTTGAAAAACACAATTAGCTCATAGTATTAAACTATTCATAAATGAAAGATAGTTTTACAGCATTTTTAATTCAAATTTTCAAAGTGTTTTGAGGATTTTATTTTTGTTTTCAAAAATAGTTAAGAATCTAGAGTTAATAGGAATTTGAGTTGGAAAAGTTTTTTCACCATAACTATGTTATTTGTGTGTATGTAAGATCTTAAAAATTGTGAAGTTTATTTCATTAATCTATTGATTACGAATTTTTTCAAATTAATCTTTTTTAGGTCACTTTCATGATAATGCAAAATTTACTGCGAAATGTTGATCATATTATATGGTTTAAACGATCACAAAATTATGAGGTGTTCTTTTAAATAACGTGCATTTTTGCGTGCATTGAACTGCACGACGGATCAAGTCTTTTTAATTCGATAAATTCCTCGATATAATGGATCAAGGGTTTATTATTTAAACACAAGTTTCAGTTGCCAATAAATCAATATTTCAATTGCCACAATGTCTTCTCCATTGAGTCTGACCTATTCATATTAAAATGAAAAAATGACAATAACAAACCGTCAACAATCTCAAAAATCCATAAAACGAAATACAAATTCAAAGCAGAGCAACACGGACCTCCAAAAATATAGAGATGCCTAGGAGGAGTGAGCATCCTCTGCTGACCGGTCACACCCGCCATGTTCTCTTTGTCGTAATCAGGAAAAAACAGAAAAGTCCGTAGACAATTAGGTGATCAATTATGGTCTAACAATTAGTCAGCAGGCGACCCAGTGGATGATTGTATTTGCTGACAAGGTCGTTGTATCGACCATAGAACTTACGAAAAGATGACTTCAAACGAGCCTGTTGATAATCCTGTTTTATCAACTTGTTTGTCAGTAGCTTGCCTCGCTTTAGAAACTGTTCATACGAAGCGCATGCCCTTGCTTATCGAATTAACCGAGAGACAAAAACACCATTTGCAGGTGATGAAGGTATATTGCTACATAAGTAAGAAAAGTTGACTATAGAAAAATTGAAGTCATCGCGTTTATCATAAAGTTTTGTTGTTAGGTTACCATCAATGTCCATTGACCAATCAATCAATGTCCATAGATGACGCAGACTCTGTGGTATCTTTTATTTCAAGTTCACTGGGATATATCGAGTCGACGTAAGTATGGAAATACGTCTTTGATATACCTGAATATTGAGTTGAAGGCCACAGCGAGTGATTTATTTTTCTCACGTACAAGATTTTGAATAAATTCTACTTCATAAGAGTACAAAAATAGGTCTGCTAACAATGAACATATTTATGATTCAAAACCACCTTTCCAACATAAGTTCGTGTGGCCTATTACAACTTCAAGTTATAACATTGCTGCAAAAAATATACAGTCTTACTTTTGATTAAAAGTTTTGTCTAAGAAATTATTAGAGACTGTGGTAGATTTTCATAATTAGTAATGCCTAAAACCAAATTCAAACAAGGTTTATCTGTGTACTATTATTTGTATTTCAATACGCAGACGGTTGTAATCTATTTTTATGGAAATAAATAAGTTGTTTGATCCTCTGTATATGATTATACTATAAAATTTGTTCAAACCAACAATTTTGTAGACAGATAAAAGCTTATTTATATGAATAAGCAAATAACTTTAATTTGATTTAGCCATGTGCTCTTTGTTAGACTCAGATATTAAAAATCTTCATTTTTAGGAATAACTTTGTTGAGATCATATAAATTTATGAGTTCCCACTTGGCTATATAAATGACCCCTCAACACCTCAAGGTTGCTCCACGACCACCTGTTATCATTGCATGCACTTTGTATGCGCTTAGTTACATCATTGATTTTTAAAGATTATCATATAAAAGTGTATGTGGCATTTAAATAGAAAAGAGTCTTCTTTCAGCTCAGTCTTACAAGCGCAATTTAGCGCAGTTTCTACGACAAAGAAATACCACTGTTTTAATCAGAACAGACAACGAATATGGCGGAACATGTGAGTACTAAAATAATTGCTTTACGCTGTGTCGTGCAATTTTTTTTATTCATTCTTCTTTTAAAATTAAGAATTGGAGATTTATTCGTTCATTATTACTAGAATATAGATAAACATCATTTCTCTTGTTTTTAACCATTATCCTGAAAGGCATATTTCTATATTCAAAATGTTTCATAAGTACAAACGATTGTCGATTCAAAACATCCCCTTTATTTCTTATTCTTTAACGTCTGTGTTCGTGAAATATGTCGTTCCGCATTTTTTCGTCCATTTCTACAGTCGGAGTTTCTTTTCACTTGATGTCTTTTTACAAATAATGTGGTTCAGATTGCACACATCTAGTACAATTGTGCGTTTTGTATTAAAAACACTGTAATTAACAAATAACATAGTTATAAACCAGAAAAATCTTAACAATGCTTAAATCGATATACGATAAATGACTAAAAAAATATACTGACTTATTTAGATCTAAGTTGCTAAAAATAAGCGCATAAAACATCTTATACTGACATGTATTTCTATGGAAAAAAAGTTTTTTCACAAAATATAATTTATTTGTTATTATTGCGTCAACTTGTCATACAATAGTTCAATTTCATAAACATCCTAACACAACATTTTTGATACTATAATATAATAAACACAAAATTACTTACACCATGGGACTACAGTAGTCTGTATATATACTATATACTATAATATGTCGAGCCATCTACGGCATGTGCGCATGGCTCTGTGCACAACTCAGTGATATATTGGAGAATATAAAAAGGGGAATAACTCTTGATACCAAAATAAATAGGTCGTACCGAAATATTCGTGTAACAGTCATCATCATACTTGTCTGATTATTTTCTTTGTTGCTTGATTATTTATTTACAAAATGCATTTTTTAAAGATTTTTTATTAATTTTATTTACATTAAAATCGCCTATGGATATGTTTTAAGATCTTTTCAAAAATTGTTGCGCCGTTCCAAACGCTAAAGTCGCCAATTTACTACGAAGTCTTCATGTATCTTTAGCTTGCCGCAAAATGTGCTATAAATTCATTCAAAACTCTATTATAACCTAAATATTTATTGGCTTAATAAAAGAACAATGAACATATTCAAATACACTTTTTCTTTTAATGTTTTTGTTCTTAAAGTGTTTTTCCTAAGGATTTCAATTTCATTACGTTGATTTTAACTTTTTGCCTTTGGCATTGCGCCGCCTGTGGATTTTATCATCTAGTGTGCTTTCATTTAACTAATTTATTCTCCCACGATATTTAACATCAATTCTCTGTAAATATCAAGATTCGGTGGCCACGCATAGTCACCGATTTTCTTTATCTTTCGTATTCTGAGACCCTTTAGTGAATAAAGATGCAAGACATCCTTAAAGGGTTGCTAGTGGGAGCAGTTGCCATGGAAACAGAAGCAAAATATTGAAAATAGGCATTTCAAGCTCTTTTGAACGCAAATTGTAAGAGATTGCAGCAGTTTCAGCTATACAGAATAAAATAATCGCATACAAAATATTGTGAATTTTTAAATTATTGAAATTTTTCATGGGCAAATGAATATTTTAATAGTGTTACCATGGTAACTAAACAGCACTTCAAAAATAACATTTTTTAAAAATTTTATTCGAACATGAATTGTTTGAAATGGACAAAATTTAAACTGTTGTTTTAGTTTAGCAACAAAGATAATATAACTGAAAATTAAAATTCGTTGCTATGGTAACAACAACTAAAAATCACAAAAATCTGCATATGTTGAGGTTTTTTTGAAGGCTTTTTGCTCATACCTGGATCATGATACTTTAAAATAAATTGATCGGAATAATAAACATGTCCTCAACTATAATGCAATATCAGTTGAAGTTTCATTTAAGCAAAGGAAATGGCCGTTGCTATGGCATTTTGAATAATTAGGAATGTGTGTATAATTTTCTGAAGTCCACGTATTTCCTTAGCAACGGCAGTTTTCAGATACTTAATAATGCTTGAATATATTATATACAAATGGGGCATGTTTCCCAGGAATAACAAAAAATGGTTATAAATTGTGTTTAAAACATTTTCGCTTGACAGAATTGTTTTAAACCTTGTTACCATAGCAACAAGTGTCTTTTTTTTTATCTAACATGTATATTTTAAATACAGCTGTAAAACTATGAATTTGGTTCAACGATAACTTCTATGATATTCATGTTCAAAAATCATGTTTTGAAAATAATTTTCGGTTTCCATGGTAATATTCTTAAGATTTTGATTTGCCCACCAATGTTTTTTTGTAATTTGAAAATTGACCATATAGTCAATTCAATATTTTATATTTCATAACTTAGATAAGCTTCAATTACTTTCTATGTTGCTTTGAAATTGCTGAGATTTGCTATTTTCTATCTTTGGTCTTTGTTACCATGGCATCGGTAGCCCTTAGCAACAAATGTATGGCATCTTGCTACTTATTACATCAATATGTATCACTGTATGCAATATTTTGAAAATCGGTGACTATGCGTGCCGGAACCTCTATATACAATTTTTTTTTTACATAGAATTGATCTATAAAATATCAACACATGATTTTAATGTTCATAACTTGAACTCTGTTATAAATTTCTGTTTCTTCTATTAAATTATTAACGCCACTTGTCGATGCAATTTTGGGACAACCTTCGTACATATATCCAATACTATTTCTTTACATATTTTTTCTTGTTTTTAAGGCCAAAAAGAATATTTAGTTTTGAGTCCGAATGTCGAGATGAATCTCGTACTTCTTGTGTATCTTAGTTATCGTATTGATATGATTGTTTTATTTTATAGTTCAATAATTTAATCAAATAAATTCATAAAAAGTAGTTTCGGTCTTTTAAGTTATGTAATCAAACGCAAAGAGAGACGCGGAATTTCATTCGAATGTTCTTAAATAATGAAAGAACTTTTTTCAACGTAAAATTTAATTCTAAAAACATATTTCGGGGTAAAACATAATTATGCTCGTGGCAAAGCGTATAGATAAAATATTATATAGCTTTTAAAAGTACGTCAAATTATTTCCCTTAGTATTTTTATCTCCCTTATTGCACTGGAATCGATTTCAGTCAGGATTTGGATATGTTTATGGACTTTCAGTGATTATTGTTCAAATAATCTTCAGAACAAATCATTTGGGTTTATATTTAACTTCATAACACAATGGTGTTTATACAGGAAAAATGTAAGCGATCTATAATTTAAAATATGCAATCGCCACAGCCCAGTCATGTTTTTATTTCGTTGGGTTAATATGTGATAACAGTAGACGGTATTTCAATAGTTCTAAATTAATTTTTAGGTCAACTTGGTTTCTTTGTTAAATAGGCCTACATAGTTTTATAATTAGGTCTCAAATAGATCGGGCACGGACAAGACGTAATATCGCATGAATTACGTCAGACGTTGTTTTGTGATGCACGGATAATTACTTTAAATAAAAACAGTCTGATTTTCCTCTGAATGATACCTTGGCTACTACAACTTCTTGGAAGTGTAAATGTCAGCTTGGAATACGTGCTCTCAATGTAACTTTAATTTTGATTGCTCACGAACTAGTTTATTCCAAGTCAACATCAAAAGTAAAAAAGGACATTAATAAACAATGTAAATAATATTCATTATAGTTATTCATATCAAATTTGATATCAAATAAGGTAAAAAACACATTTGAGTTTTTGTAAGCTAAAGGAATGCATATATTTTACGCGGACATATGGCTTATAGACTGGTTACAAAAGGAATCAAGATTCAGTTTTTCTGTGACTGACAACTGATTTTTCTTGAGAAATAGGAAGAATAGAAAATACTTTGTGGATGAAAATATGAGTTGTTATATTTACATTCAAGTAGTTATAATAAATATAGATGTCTTTTTGTACTTATGATGTTGACTTTCAGAGGATTATTTGTTCATCGATCAAAGCTTATCCTTCATCTTAGCACGAACTTCACGGACTTTTATGGGCTGACCTCATGCTCCCTAGTATTAACTAGGTGTAGCCATGGTAACATTCACACAAAAAAAATTCACAGTGACAGATATTTTTAAAAATGTCAATATTTCATCATTATGCATCTGTAGATCAGCGTTGTACACCATACACACAGTCTGTTCTTAAACATATTTCCTTTACATTACTGAACTTTAATACTTGTCACAGTAAATGTTGTTCTAAAAATAGAAATATGTCTTTAAGATCTGAATGAAATATTCTTTGTATTAAAAATACTGTACCAAAAATATATAATTTAAATGAATTTTAAAGATTCAAATGGATGACACAAAACGCAAGGAATACCTGATAGTTGGGGCAATAGACTTTGGAACAACTTTCTCAGGATACGCTTTTTCTACAAAGCATGATTTTCGGACCGACCCGAGGAACATAAGTATAAAACACTGGGTGGATCCTACCAGCACAATGATGTATCACAAGACTTCAACATGCATTCTGTTCACTAAAGAAAAAATATTCGACAAATTTGGTTTTGAGGCTGAAGCTAAATATTTGGACCTGATACTTGACAATGATCATGAAAATTGGTATTTTTTCAGACGATTTAAAATGTCTCTTTACAAAATACAGGTAAAAATGTCTGTTTTATTTAAATTGCCGAGTTTATTGTATTATTATATATGCTATTTTTACACACACGTATAATTTACGCACGTCATTTTTTTTAAAGTCAGAGGTTCAAGAAATATTAGTTGAAGATGAAACTGGAAAAACTATGTCTGCTCGAAAAGTGTTTTCTGAAGCACTCAGATTTTTAGTGAATTCACTGTTTGATGAAGTAACGAAACAACAAACCGATATTGAAATGACCGATATCAGATGGGTTGTCACTGTGCCAGCTATCTGGTCTGATCCTGCAAAAGCATTCATGAGGAGATCTGCAATAGAGGTATCCCTTTCTATTATGTATTTTTAATAGCTTTAAAGAAAATTCTGCTTTATTACTAAACAAATTGGGATAAATATTCAATGAAATTAATTAAAAACATGTTTGTAAATTGTACTCTCCGACATATTGATACCTGATATAAATTATCTATTTATCATAGGCTGGAATAGACTCTGATATGTTGACGATAGCTTTAGAACCTGAAGCGGCAGCTCTGTATGTTAAACATCTTCCTGTAGAGAGAACAGTTTGTGAAAACGAGAGCGAAGACTTCGAGACATTTGCTCCCGGTTCAAAATACATTGTTGTGGATGTTGGAGGTTTAGTATGCGTTAAATATATTTTTGATCTTCATGTAATACAACACCAAAATCATTGAAAGTGTTTGCGTTTGTTGTAAAAGAATAAATTAAAAAGTAACTTACACTTGACAGGGGGTACACTTGATATAACTGCGCACGAGGTGCTGGAAGACAGTCACGTCAAAGAACTCATTAAAGCCACTGGAGGGAACTGGGGAGGCACAAAGGTGGACGAAGAGTATATGGATTTTATCAAATGTCTCATTGGTGAAGATACTACAAAGTACATTGATGAAAACCTACCTAGTGTATTTTTTGAAGCTTGTAGGGAGTTTGAAATGGCCAAAAGAACAATCAATCCCAATTCCGACGGCAAATTTAATGTCAGGATTCCCTCTCAGATAGGGGAAACGTACACAATAGTACATTGCGGTAGAGAGTTGAAATCAGAAAAAACTGTCTTCACAAAACATGAAAAACATATGGCCGTATCATTTACTGGAGACAAACTGCGATTGAAATCAAAGGATGCCGAACACTTCTTTGCTGAATCGATAACAAAAATTGCTGATCATCTCTCAGAACTTATTCAGCAAAGTGATGGAAAGGACATTTCCACTATTATTCTTGTTGGTGGCTATGCAGAGTCTCCAATGCTTGTTGAGGGAATTAAATCCAAGTTTTCTCACATCCGCGTAATCATCCCTACAGAAGCAGCATGGTCAATTTTGCTTGGCGCAGTCATTTTCGGTCACTGTCCTAATCTTATAAAACATAGACGAAGCAAGTATACCTATGGTGTTGGCGTAAACAAAAGGTTCAATCCTTCTAAACACGATGAAAAACATAAATATGAAGAAAATGGAGAATATCGATGTTGGGGGCTTTTTAGTAAACTAGTAGAGATCGATGAAATTGTATCTTTCGGAGAATATAGAAAAATTGATAAACATTTTCGTATAAAAAGCTGTAAAGGTGAAGGAAATTTTAAATTGTACGCTAGTACATTGAAAAGTCCTACATATATTGATGAGGAAGATTGTTTCTTCATCGGGCATATTCTGTCGCCTGGTCATGAGTTTCTTCCCATACATAGCATTTACATCGATGTGTGTTTTGGAGAAACGCAAATAATGTTCTTAACACACCAACCAAAAAGTGATAAGATGGTTGCTTGCTGTCTCGGAGAGTGATTTTAAAGCCAAAGGTTTATACGTATTTAATTTACCAAAAGAAAGGTAAAAGTATATATGTTAATCAGATTTGGAGAGTGAATCACACCAAGACAAGAAGACTTGCATTTTTCGTGATGTTATTTACTACGATGTATTGTGTATGCACTCATGACTCATGTGTAGACATTTTGTATCAATCATTTGTACATTATCTAGCTAAAACATTAGACAAAAAATTAATCTTAGGCATATATCTTAACCATGTCACTATGGATTTTGATTATAACAAGACATCTTTTTAGAATATCTCGTAATGGGAAAGTACTTGTCCAAATTATAAATAACTATTGGTAGAACTTTCTATACTCTTCGATCAAATATTTATTCTTCCGGTTCTCAAAACACTTCCCAACTTTTATACAGTTTGCACAGAAAACGGTATATGTACCATCAAAGCAACACAAAACACGGGATTCCAGTAGCACATTTCAAGTCAAACTACTGATACGTGTTAAGTATGAAATTCAAAGTAGACGGGGTAGTGTTGTTCTAGTCGGATTTTTTATATCGTAAACAACGACAGAGGAAATTCTGGACGAGAAATAAAAGCATAACTACATACCTTTTAGCAAATATTTGATAAAGTTAACATCTGTTCTAAATTTTCAACAAATAACAGTGATTAAAATACTTTTTAGTGTTCTTATATTTCTTATATTTTAAATCTGTTTACAATGCCGTTGACAAATTTACACGACATTACACTTACAGTCATGACATCAACTTTTTGTAAATCAATCTATTTTATGGGGAAAAATTTTGTCTGGTATATTTATATAGATGTGATTTTTGTCTACATTTTATTCTTTTAAAATCTGTGAATTTTGTCTACGGTTAGTTGTTTTAAAATCTGTATAGGAATATAATAACTAAGCTTTGTTATATCACGTTGTTACTGTTGGAAAAGACCTCAAGAAAATTAACATTAAAAGTTCTCCTTATTGGTGTTTTTTGTGTGGAAAATGTTGAAACAATATTACATGTACATGTTTTTATTTCCTGTGATTAAGTACAAAGACTGTGAAGTGATTATATATATATATATATATATATATATATATATATATATATATATATATATATATATATATATATATCATGAACAAACAATTCCACTTATATTTTGATTCGTACGTGTTCTTTCTCAAATCTGCCAATATCAGGTTGATCGATAAAAATCGTTTAACGCGATTATAGGTTTATCATGAACATCGTTTATCCTTTCTTATCGTATATCAATCCTATCGTATCGTGCGTGTATACAGTTCTATCGTGTGTTAATCCTATCATATCGTGCGTTAATCCTATCCTATCGTTTATCTTGTAAAAAAATAACGTTGCGGGTACTGTACATGTTTTTTTTTTATTTCCTGTGATTAAGTACAAAAACTTTGAAGTGATTTAGATTTTTATATATATAAAAAGACTTCTGAAAGAGTTTGCTTTAATGATTTTATTCTTTGTAGATACAATTGTCAAATGATAACAGGGTTCTAAATTTCATGATTTCATATGTTAAACAATATATTTTTATATCCTAAATGCAAAAGAAAATGCCTAGTTTTTGGGGTATTACTCGGTCACTTAAGAATAAAATATGAATAATAGATTTATACTATCAATAAACAAAAGCTGTAAAATTTTGAAAAAGTATGGCTTTCATGGGAAATTTTGTAAATTAGTCTCATTCATATCATTTCTTTCTTTTTATTCATTTTTTTGATATCTTAAAGCAAAGTTACCACTAATGTTGTTTTAATATTAGTTATATGCAACGAAAACAATAAAAAAATTATTTCGGAGAAGTACATGTAAATTAGATTCTATATGCCTCCTTAACACCCCTGCATATATGTCGGCAATTCCTGATGTCGTTCCTGACAGTCTGGTTTTTGTTTGTCACTGGTGATAGTCTTACTGTTTATGAAAGATTTTCTTTAATTAAGAAAAACTTCATTATATTGTGTTTTCTAGTGAATTGTCCGAAACACCTTCTTAATTTTATAGCCATTTTTATCAAACATGTATTTTCATTGCATTTTCCTGAACACTACCGTGAAAAAGTACAGTCGCTTGACGTCGTTTATTCAGTCGTTTTCACAATGAATTGTTAATAAACGATTCTCAATCTATACACAATCTATTTAGAAAAGAAAATATTAACATAAATGATCTGTTTAAACTAGTTCACTTCATATTTTCATGATAATCTCAACACCTTTAATTTTTAAATATATTTACAAAGTAAGGTCCCTTTTATTATAGCTATTTAAATAGAAAATTAAATGACAAACCTAGGCTTTTCTACGCATATAAACTTCGGTCTAAAATTGATGACAGTGCGTGGACATGAGGTTGAAACACGATCATATCATACCATATATATTTATGAGTTTTGTTCAATATGGAGTGTTTTATGTACAATATCACAAAAGTATTCGACTCAGTTAGTAAAGGTACCGTGATTTATGTAGACCTCTAAGGCACTGACTGATGGCTGAGCCAAGGGCGTTCAGGACATGTAATGGCGACCAGATAAGAACTTTTTAAGTTTGGAAAAAGGAAAAAGTCGCATGGGACTAAATCCAGATAGTATATATATATATATGTGTGTGTGTGTGTGTGTGTGTGTGTGTGTGTGTGTGTGTGTGTGTGTGTGTGTGTGTGTGTGTGTGTGCGATGGAGCACTAACATGAAGTAAACAAGCATCCCTATATCCTGACACTGGGTGTCGTTTTTGATAATATTTCTTGAGCTTTTTAGAATAACATCTCGGTAATATCGACCAGTAACACTTTTGCCCTTCGGCAACAGAATTTGTACGGCTATACCATTACATTATAATAATATGCAATAAAGAATCCTCTTTTTTTTCTTATGGGTTTTTTTTTTTTGGAGGGGGGGTTGGGGCAACTACAGGCCTTTCTTCCGTGTTGATTTAGCCATATTTAACCATATTTGCAAATCGCTTAATTGAATTTGGGAAACATTTTTAGCAATTGCGGTTTAGGTACCCAATTTTTTGTCATATGTCAATATATGCTGTATCAATCTAAAATGTAAAAATGACAATAACAAACCATCAACCATCTCAAAAATCCATAAAACGAAATACAAATTCAAAGCAGAGCAACACGGACCTCCAAAATGATAGAGGTAGGATCAGGTGCCTAGGAGGAGTGAGCATCCTCTGCTGACCGGTCACACCCGCCTTGTGCTCTTTGTCGTAATTGGGAAAAAACGGAAAAGTACGTAGACAATTAGGTGATCAATTATTGTCTAACAATTAGTATGAAAAACGTCAGTCAGCATGCGACCCAGTGGATGATTGTATTTGCTGACAAGGTCGTTGTATCGACCATAAAACTTACGAAAAGATGACTTCAGACGAGCCTGTTGATAGTCCTGTTTTATTAACTTGTTTGTCAGTAGCTTGCCTCGCCTTGGAAACTGTTCATACGAAGAGCATCCCTTGCGTATCTAATTAACTGAGAGACAAAGGTATATTGCTACATAAGTAAGGAAAGTTGACTATAGAAAAATTGAAGTCATCGCGTTTATCATAAAGTTTTGTTGTTAGGTTACCATCAATGTCCATTTCCAGTAAAATATCCAAATATGAAAAAGATGACGCAGACTGTGTGGTATCTTTTATTTCAAGTTCACTGGGATATATCGAGTCGACGTAAGTATGGAAATAACAATTATTATTTGATAATACGTCGTCGATATACCTGAATATTGAGTTGAAGGCCACAGCGAGTGATTTATTTTTTTCACGTACAAGTTTTTGAATAAATTCTGCTTCATAAGAATACAAAAATAGATCTGCTAACAATGGGGCACAATTAGTACCCATGGGAATTCCAACAAATTGTTGGAAGACTTGATTTCCAAAAACTACATAGATGTTGTCTATCAGAAACTCAAGCATCTTTTTAATGTCAACTTCAGATTACTTGTGTGTGCAATTAGAATGGTTTTTAACAAAATAATTTTTCAGATTTCTAATGACAAGGTAAGCATGTTTACGACTTCCATTTTTATTGAAGAAACAACTGTCGATGATATCAAAAAGCCTAGATAGTGCAAGATATATTAAAGAAGAAGTTATTTACCTTATTTGTACTGGATTCCAAAGCTTCATAAAAGTCCTTACAAACAGAGATATATAGCAGGTTCCAGTAATGCTCTACCAAACCTCTCTCTTTACTCCTTACTAAAATTCTTACAGTAGTGAAGGAGAAACTTCAAGAGTACTGTACAACAATATACTCCAGAAGTGGTGTGAATCAGATGTGGATACTAAAAAACTCTAAAGAACTATTAGAAAATTTGAGGTCACAAAATCTTACCAAAATCAATAGCATCAAAACGTACGATTTTTCAACGCTTTATACAACCATTCCCTATGACAAATTAAAATCTAGGCTTACCTTGTCATTGGAAATCTAAAAAATTATTTTGTTAAACATTCTGATTACCCACGATAGCTATATTACAACAGCTTTGGCAATATCATGAATCGTGTATCTGCCACTACTTTCAATTATTTTCCTTACTTTCGAGACATTGCCTTGCCTGTTACTGTACAGTCACAGTTCGGCCAAATTTTGCTGCATCGTTGACGGACTCTATGCCAGTTAGACATTTCTTTCTACACCTACGAATTGGCTCATAAGATACCTTATCAGACCTATTACCTTTCCCCAATTCAGAAAATATCTGAATTTCAGTTTTTTGTCATTACAAAGCTTAAAATTTTGATTACATATGACAGAAAGTAAAGCATACAGCCGATTATTGCATGCGACGTAGGAAATTAAAAAACATCATACATTATATAATGTACATTATAAACGAAATAAACATGAAAATGTAAGGGCATCTATGATTATAAACGAAATAATTTGATTCTGGTTGTAACGCGCTTTCTGATTGGCTAAACAAATTATTTTTTATCGTATAAAGAATGTTGCCTACGTTATAGTACGACTAACGTCAAAAACGTATCAATCTGCCTGACGTTACCTTTGAATTTTGTACAATTTAAAGTAATTTTAAAGGTCAAATGACCGTTTTCATCTACAATTAATACCGAAAAAATTAAATTATAAGCAATGATTTCAAAAATTATTTGTTTTATACGATATAAAATGGTTTGAAACAGTTTACGCTTTTTTTATAAACCACCTCGCGGTTTATAAAGCGTAAACTGTCCCAAACCATTTTATATCGTATAAAACAAATAGATATTAAATTCATTCCTTAAATAAACATGAAAATGTAAGGACATCTATGATTATTAATAGATAAATTTTGCCAATAAACTACGAAATGCTTGCACCAGAATTAATGATTACACCTTTGATATTTCAACACATATGTGATGATGTCCGTAAACTGTAATTGAAGTTTACATGATTTAGGGTAATTTCATAATGAATAGAACACAGACCTTGGATCGGACGACTTTGATTTGAATTATGCAAATAAATATACCTGCACTAGCATGCACTGGCATATGTGACATATTTCTCAAATAATGGTGTAATTCACGCATGAAACAGGGACGTAGCATCGCCCAGCCACAGTCTTCCTTTTTTCACCAATTATAGAAGAATGAATTTTGAATAATCGCCAACCTCCCTTCCCACCCTTGGGGGAATGTGTTAAAATTACAGTGAAATTTAGCATATAGATCAAAATTTAAAAAGAAATTGAAAACAAAACAAACTTATGCGATTAAGGTTTAACATTAAATACAATATATGATTCAAATAATGAAAATTCTCTAGTTACAGTCATAAACAGCCAGAAGTCGAAAACAGTTTGTAATGTTTTTAAGTTAGCTGCAACAAAAAGAATCTAAGCGACATATAACCATTAAATTTAAATGTACACCCGCTCCTCTGATAAGTCCAGCAAGTTGATTTCTTATTTCAGTTTTAAAAATTAATAATTAAATAATTTCAAATTTTAATCAGCTTAGAAAACTAAAAAGAAATCAAGAAAAAATTGGGATTAAATATAAAAAAAACATGACAATAAAATCAAATTTAACATACAATGTCTTTGTAATGTGTATTTAAGTGTGATTTCCTGTGTTTGCTCGGATGATCATAAAGTTCATCATCTATTTTTTGGAAAAGCCGCTTAAACTTAATTCAGGTCACATGATTTTAGTTTAGAGGGACCGTCCCTATAACATCTCACTGAAGATGTTTTACAGTTGGTGGCACCGTATCTAGAACGTTTAGTAGATATGGTAAGTAAATGCATGCCTATAATGTATTTTAAACTTTAATGTAAGCAATGTTTAACTGAGGAACGTCACAAACAAAATAAAATGATGCATGAATTGGAGTATGTATTTGTCGATTTAAAAGAAATACAAAGTAAGCAGGCATCAATGTCCAAAATAAGCAACGTTCATTTATTATTTTTAATATTAGAAAATGAAAGTGTGTGCCTTCCAACGAAGTAGAAACAAATATGTATGTTTTAGGTTTTATTAAACACTCCTTGGAGTAAAAATATCAATATTAAAAGTAAATACGTGGAACATTTGTCCACATTTGAAGGACAAAATATCAATTGCACTTTCTCATCAAATGAATCATTATTAATCCATGCTAAATTTTAAAATATGTTCATAATTCTACATTTCTATGCAAATGAAACAAAAAAAAAAGAAAATGGAATGAATATTAATGTAAAATACATTATTTGAAAATCAACTTTCGTTTTGGATATTTTTTTAGACTATATCATTTTTTATTATAACTCAACGATAAGTCAAATGATATCACGTGATTGCGTTATCAACTCTATTTTAAACATACACATATAAAAATAGAAGTTGAAAAATCTTTTCCTATAAAAATAGAATTTTATTACAGACGTGTTATTAAGGATTAGTTGAAATTTTAAAACTTTTTTATCAAATCTTGATACCCACATTGAGAAAATTAATAGCGTCTTATAGAAATTTGTCTGTATACCCTCCTTTTTGAAAGTTAGTTTATTTTTTTTTAAATATTTTTATCCATATTACAATAAAACACAGTAAACGTAAACAAGAAGCAATGGGGACCACGTCGCTCACCTGAGTAACATTTGCCATAACTCTAATCAAAGCAGCTTACTCTAATTAAATAGCTTTATAAAGTCAAATTAACAAATATTTGAGCCAGTATTGTTTTCAGATGTTGTTATGTCAACAATTACATGTAAGAATTACGATACTTTAATACATAATAATATCGCAAATTGTAGCCTTGCTTTTATTAACGAAATATTAGACGTTAAAATACAATGCACTAAGTGCTAGAACAATTTCAAAAACCAAACTTTATTTACTCACCTGAAAAGAATAAAGTTTATTAACTTCTAATGGGTCTCAGAAAAGGTTTAAAAGTCAGTGTAGGTATGCATGGTTAAAAAAGTACTAGTATGTTACACAGTTTATAGCATCACAAAAAGGTTATATATCAGTGGTGTATACTCAATAAAGTGAATACTGTAACGTGATTTATGAGCTAAATGAAAAAAAAAAAGTTTGCAGATTAACAAAATATTTAATCTTGTAATATTTGTGATCTATTGATATAAATTTAAATCAATGCAATTGAATTTTAGACTTCAAAGAAGGATTATTTGCTGGTAGCAGCAATTGACTTTGGAACAACATTTTCTGGATACGCATTTTCATCAAAACATGATTTTGAGAAGGATCCAACAAAGGCTAGCATAAAAAGATGGATAGATCCTACAAGTTCAATGATGTACTGCAAGACTGCAACATGCGTTTTGTTCACTGAAGATCAGAAGTTTGATAAATTTGGATTTGAGGCTGAGGCCAAATACTTGGACCTAATTTCTGACAATAACCAGAAAAATTGGTATTTTTTCACAAAGTTCAAGATGTCGCTCTACGAAATACAGGTAAATTACTTAGTACCTATCATTCTGGTATATGACAATAGTATGTACATGTATTATAAAATCTATATCATTGCAATTAAGACGGTAAAATCATTACTTATACCAGTTCTGTAATATTCAGTTAATATGTTTTTTCGTTCCGTTTCTTTTTTAAGTCAGAGGACCAACAACTTTTCAATAAGGATGACAATGGCAAAGCAATGCCTGCCCTACTTGTGTTTTCCGAATCTCTTAGATATTTAAAACAATCTCTTCTGGATGAAGTCAAGAATCAGTTAATTGATATTGAATTAAAAGAAATAAAATGGGTAATTACAGTGCCAGCCATCTGGTCTGATCCTGCAAAAGCTTTCATGAGGAGAGCTGCGATGAAGGTATATTTTTACCTTTCCATTTTCTGTAGTTTCTTTTATTCGAAAGTCTGATGTCCGCCTGAACTATACGTGTTGTCAAGCTAAGTTTTGTTCAAACACGAAATAATCACACCACCAAGTAGATGATAAAACTAAATACATCCTATCTATTTTATAGATAAAATTGAAAAAACAACATATCCAGGAATGCGTATATTCATAAATCGGATAATTTATGCAACCCGAATTTATTGTGCACTTGTGTTTCCATCTCGTGTAAGGACACAATTGAGTTTCTTAATAGAAGATTGCAAAACTCTCTAAATCTCTCTCTCTCTCTCTCTCTCTCTCTCTCTCTCTCTCTCTCTCTCTCTCGCAAATTGATGAACATTGCAAACCTTAATGCATTTATCACATGTGCAGGCTGGAATAGACACTGAGTTGCTAACTATAGCATTGGAACCTGAAGCAGCAGCTCTTTATGTTAAACATCTTCCTGTTGAGAAAAGAGTTGATGAAAGTAAAGAAGGGGTTTTGCAGGCATTTTGTCCCGGGTCAAAATATATCGTTGTGGATGCTGGAGGTAAATAGTTCGTTAATATTAATTTTTAATTTAAGATCAAAAATAGAGAATTCCATACTTATACATTTCAGTATAAAGGCCAACCGATTGACTGAACACAAACTCAATTTTATGATAGGTGGCACGATTGACATAACAGCGCATGAAGTGCTGGAAGACGGTCACGTCAAAGAAATCATCAAAGCCACTGGAGGGAACTGGGGAGGTACGAGGGTCGACAAAGAATATATGGATTTTATCAAATGTATCATCGGTGAAGACACCACAAAACGTATTGAAGAAAGCAAACGTAGCGTATTTTTAGAGGCTTGCAGAGAGTTTGAAAAAGCTAAACGCATACTTAAACCGAAGTCCGACATGAAATTTACAGTGAGAATTCCCTTGTGTATCGGAAAAGTGTACAAAAAATTACATGAGGGAACAAATTTGAAGTCAATAGAAACTGCTTTGTCAAAGAGTGGTAAACAAATAGGCATCTCATTTACCAGTGATAAATTGCGATTGGCATCAACAGATGCAGAAGAATTTTTTAAACAATCAATCACTGAAATATCTAATCATCTTACGAAACTAC
Organism: Magallana nippona; assembly: GCA_033439105.1. Classification (NCBI taxonomy): domain Eukaryota; kingdom Metazoa; phylum Mollusca; class Bivalvia; order Ostreida; family Ostreidae; genus Magallana; species Magallana nippona. Next base: position 3,274,534 of record CM065921.1, read on the forward strand.
TTCAAAATAAGGACCTTCAAGGCATCTCCACCATAATTCTGGTCGGTGGTTATGCAGAGTCTCCAATGCTCATTGAAGGAATCAAATCAAACTTTCCTGAAATTCGTACAATTATTCCTCAAGAGGCATCTTTGTCTATTTTGCTTGGCTCACTGATCTTTGGTCACCATCCCAGTCTTATCAAACAGAGACGGAGCAAGTACACTTATGGTATTTGTGTTAATAAAAAGTTCAATCCTTTCGAACACGATGAAAAACATAAATATGAAGAAAATGGAGAGGATCGATGTGGAAGATGTTTCAGTAAATTAATAGAAATTGATGATTGTGTTGTTGTTGGGGAATCTCAAATTGAAAAACGATATCGCATAAAGATGTGTAAAGATGAGGGAAATTTGAAATTATATGCCAGTACATCGAAATGTCCTAAGTATGTTGATGAAGAAGATTGTTTTTTCATTGGGCATATTCTTTTTCCAGGTCATGAGTTTGTCCCTGAAAAATATATATATATCAACGTTTTCTTTGGAGACACACAAATTTTCTTCTTAGCTGATCAACCAAAAAGTGAAAAAACGGCTCTTTGCTATCTTGGACAATAATAAAAAAAAAAAGCTACACATCAAATTTGCATAAACCTATTCATGACTTAACGAGACTGAGTACAGTTCGAGTACGCACGCTTTCGCGCAGCGTTTCATTTGCATTGTGTCGTCACTTTTTTGCTTGGTTGACGCCATAACGTTATCGTTTTATCTGCAGATATTCAGGGAAATTTGTCAAAAAAGCTCGTTTGAAGCGTAAAATTGATATTATACTGTAGAATCAATATACATGTCTTGAAATATAAGCTATATTTGGGCTTGAGTTGAAAACGTGAAGAGGGTCCAGCAAGCATAGCCCTCTGTCATGTTTTCTTACCACGCCTAAATATAACTTAATACATGTATTTCCAAACAGTAACCACGTATTTTATATTTATGACCCTTAGTATGTGATGCTATAAATATTTTTATTACTTAAATATGTCTGAATGTTTTGATAATATTATAAAAATCACCATTTCGCCTTTGTCAAATAAAAAATGGTCATTATCTGACAAATCTGGGAAATTCTTAAAGAATGAACTTTGATAAGACCCCTGGAACAAACCAAGAGGTAAAAGGGTTTTTTCGATCATTTGATGCCTTTTAGCAATAACTGTCATATGTGGAACAGAAAGAAAAATCCCTAGCTATAGGTCTGAAAGTAAAATATTATGAAAAAAATGTGCAAAATTGACACATTTCAAGCAAAATCCCATAGGGTCCTATGTTAAAAATTAACAAACTTTGAGATGACCCCCTAAAAATGACGTGGTAAATGTCTGATTTTTTTTTATCTTAAAAATAATAATTCTTTTAGTAAAAATTCAGGTAAAAAAATCATTTAAAAAGCTAGGGCAGAACAAATTAGACCCGGCCTCGATAAAAGCATTCAATGATGATATGAAGATCGATCATTTAAATCGTTCGATGGAATTAAGAATTTGCTTCTGTATATTTTTAATCACGTGTTTTGGTGGGCTTTTCTATTCTTGCCACCTTTTGCCTGGTCAACTTAGCGCAATTATCATTCTCAGAGATCATTGAACTGGAAAGACATGCATTTACGAGGATATTATATATACTAGTATTTGCATTTAAGTTATTTCAATCTTGCCATTGTGTACATTTTTGTTGCAACCACAATACTGTGTTCATGTTTTGTTATTTCTAATGGCGTTGTTTTACGATACTTAGGCATACTTGCAAAAATGTAATAATTTCAATATGTTTAGAGCAATTGTCAGTTATCGAGCTTGACAATAATATTTGCTGAAATGCTTTTTAATTTATTTTCCTTTTTAAAGTCTCGTTACCATTATATTGCTGAATTTCCTTTAACTGTAAACAGCTGTATTCTTTCGAATGAGCGTGTCTTTGTTTATAACGTTATGCACCATAAAATTTTATAGCTAGAAAATCAACAAATAATTCAACTATTAGTATACACCACATTTATGTGTTTATGGCTTTATAGACAAAATAAATTATCTTTTATTATTCACTTTAACAAGAGTATTGTTTCTCGACCTGCACCTGCCTGTGTGGCATATTTTTGGATAAAAGTATCCATTCAAAGCCAATTCTTATATTTTAAACGTTTGAATAGTCAAAAAAGATAAGCATCTGGGTGTTTGCCTGGAAACCGTTAAAACTGAGTAGCAAAGCGACACCGAGACAACCTACAATTTTAAAAACCCACTGGCTTTTGCCTAGATACGCCACTGTGCTAGAATATAAATATGTACGATTAAACAGTCATTTAAATGAGAATTTGTTGCAACTACATATCATTTTTGTCTTATTCACTGTCGTTGATTGCATGGTAAAACGCTTGTTGACAAAGACCATTAGATTTAGAACGTAATTTACAAGAGTTCTTTGGATTAACTAATATTTCAGATCATGTTAGTAGTCAAAATAACTTCTATGTTATTTTTTTCCGAAAGAATAATTTTACAATTACATATCAGTGTTTGAAATGTTTATTACCGTACCCATTAATCAATATCTGGGAAAGTAAAAAAAATAACTTTTATCATTTCCTATATGAAAATCAATTTAAAGTGTATTGTTGTATTCCTTTGAGGGTAAAAGCGTTAAAATAGTTATATTTGTAAACGCATTATTTCCAGGAGATTGACACGTCTTGAGGTGCAAGCGTATACAAAGTTGTCATTGTTAATTTAAACGGATATTTCATATTTTGAGTCTCTAAAAGTCCACGTCTTCAATAGCTGTGCGCTCTTTGCAGGATATTAGTGATGCAAAGAACAATCTGTAAACAATATTTAGATAGGCTTTATGACTTAAGAACTCAGCATGAAATTAGTTGTAACCTAATTAACGATTATTCGTCGTTAAGATTGTACTATATGCTATCATTCTTGAAATTTTGATTGAAAGAATAAAGAATCAACTTTTTATGGGGTGATCATTACAGTCGGGAGAGTGATTAAATTCAATAAATCCCAAACTGATCGGGTGACTCGGGTACTAAGCAGTCGTATTTTATCGATTGGGTTATTATGCGTTGCGTGATATAATACGTATCTACATGCAATACATACCACAAGTAAAAATCAATAAATTACATTTAATGGACTTCAGATACGAATGGCATCGATAAAACGCGACAATTACTTGATGGTGGCTGCCATTGACTTTGGGACAACATATTTAGGGTACGCTTTTTCTACCAGACACGAGTTTAAAAGAGACCCAACGAGAGCTAGCTTAAAGGTGTGGGAAGATCCGACAAGTTCATTGATGTATAATAAGACATCTACCTGCATTTTGTTCAATAAAGAAAAAGAATTCAGCAAATTTGGTTTTGAGGCTGAAGCCAAATACCTGGATCTGATTCTTGATAATGACCACGAGAATTGGTAATTTTTTTTTTAAGATTCAAAATGTCGCTTTACGAATTAAAGGTAATTAACATTGATATGATATCAAAAATATTTCTTATTATATAAACCAGAAAATTGATATTTTTATTCTACGCTCATTAATTTACATTTTTCTCTTTTAATAGTCAAAAGACCAAGAATTATTCATTGAAACAGAAAATGGAAAGTCAATGCCTGCTTTGGTTGTGTTTTCCGAATCAATCAGATATCTAAAACAATCCCTAATTGAAAAAGTAAAGCATGGGCTTGAGGTTGGACGGGCCGATATTAGATGGGTTATAACAGTGCCAGCTATTTGGTCTGATCCTACGAAAGCTTTCATGAGAACAGCTGCTATTAAGGTTTTTATTTATATACACTTCGTTTTTTTTAATTATTGTCTTAATATGAAATTATTTCACTTGCACATTTTTTCTTTACATAACACCATTTGAGCAATCGATGTTATTTCTTATAGCTTCTTGACTAGGTCGAGAGGTCACAGTAGCGCATGAATAAAAAGAGGTCAATACTTTTTCTACATACATGTATCGTAATGAAAACATAAAATCAAGCATAAACCATGTTAAGAAAATTGTTCTTTTTTGTAAGACAAAATCTATTTCATTCATTTTTCCCAATATATTGGTCTTATTAGATTTCTTAAATAACGACTTCAAGAGTAATGTTCCTATTTCTTGCATTTGTCATATTTCACAGGCTGGAATAGACCCTGGGATGCTAACTATAGCATTGGAATCTGAAGCAGCAGCTCTTTATGTTAAACATCTTCCTGTTGAGAAAAGATTGGATGCAAATAAGGAAACGGTTTTACAGGCATTTGCTCCCGGGTCAAAATACATAGTTGTGGACGCTGGAGGTAAATGTTCAGTTATATTTATTTGTAATCGGATTTAAAAAAAAAAATAAAAGTTTTTCATTCTTATATCTGTCAGTAAAAAGGGCGAAGAGACTAATCAAATGGGAATTTAATTTCATGATAGATGGTACAATTGACATAACGGCGCACGAAGTGCTGGAGGACGGTCACGTCAAAGAACTCATTAAAGCCACTGGAGGGAACTTGGGAGGCACATAGGTGGACGAAGAATATATGGATTTTATCAAATGTCTCATTGGTGAAGATATGACAAAGTACATTGATGAAAACCTACCTAGTTTATTTTTTGAAGCTAGCAGGGATTTTGAAATTGTGAAGCATACAATTAAACCAAATTCCGACATTAAATTTAATGTTAGATTTCCCGCTGAAATCGGAGAAATATACACGACGCTGCATCCTGATAAACAGCTGAAGGCACAAAATATTGTTTTGACAAAAGATAAAAAGCAGATGGCTGTCTTATTTACAGGAGACAAGTTGCGATTAGCGACAAAGGATGTCGAAAATTTCTTTACTCAATCGATAATGAAAATCACTGATCATCTTGCAAAACTTCTTCAACAACATGACGGAAAAGACATATCCACCATTATTCTCGTTGGTGGCTATGCAGGATCCTCAATGCTTTTTGAAAGAATCCACTCATCATTTCCTGACATGCGCATAATCATTCCATTAGAGGCAGCATGGTCTATTTTGCTTGGTGCGGTCATATTTGGACACGATCCAAATCTTATAAAACATAGACGGAGCAAGTACACGTATGGTATTTGTGTTAATAAAAAGTCCAATCCTTCCAAACACGATGAAAAACATGAATTTGAAGAAAATGGAGAGGATCGTTGTGGGAGACTTTTCAGTAAACTAGTAGAGATCGATGAAATTGTAACTGTCGAAGAATGCATAGAAATTGATAAAAAGTTTCGTATAAAAAGTTGTAAATCTGAAGGAAATTTTAAATTGTACGCTAGTTCATTGAGAAGTCCTACATATGTGGATGAGGAAGATTGTTTCTTCATTGGACATATTCTGTCGCCTGGTCATGGGTTTCTTCCTATCCATAGCATTTATATTAATGTGTATTTTGGAGAAACACATATCATGTTTTTAGCACACCAACCAAAAAGTGATAAGACGGTGGCTTCCTATCTTGGAGAGTGAATTCAAAGCCAGAGGTTTATACGTATTTAATTTACAAAGATATAGGTAAAAGTATTATGTTTATACTCAGATTTGGTGAGTGTAAGACAACAAGACTTGCATTTTTTTTTTATATTTTTGTATTTTACTACAGTGTACTCTATTGTGTATGCCTTCATGACAATATTATCGCCATAATCATGTGCAATCATTTTGTGCCAATCACTTGTACATTATCTAACTCAAAAGTCAGACAACAAATTAGGCATAACTTATAACCATGTCAATATTGAACATGATTATTAGCAAAGCCTAATTTTAGAATATCCCGTAATGGGGAAAGTACTAGTTGCACCATAATTAATCATTCAATAGTCACCGTCCTATTAAGTTTATATAGAGTTTGATACCATATATATAACAACATTTTTATCGGATTGTATTTACTTCAGGCCCCAATGCCTAAAACTCACTTTGAGCTTACTTTTGATCTCAGTCTCACTTTTCCACTATATATTCCTTTTGTGAAAGTGAGACTGAGATCAAAAGTGAGTTTGTCTAAGTTTTATGGCCCCAGGGCCTGGTGCATGTATTTGTTTACTTCCCATTTACTACAGATGTCAATTTGTCTCTGGAAGATATGGATATTAAACATATATACAATTAACAAAGAAAAAAAAGCATGTTTAAGTATCATGCACTATAACAGAAATAAATGTATGCTTACTTTGTGAAAATAAAGCTATAGTCGCTGAAAAAGAATGTCATTTACTCGATTCTATTCAAGTTTACCTTGAGTTTGACAAAAAACTTAGGGTGTTGAGGGAAACAAGAGGAGTCAATGTAGATTTTCTGTGGTGAACATATGAAAAAAGCAGTTTAGGTGTTAGTTTTTCTTTTTTTGGTATAATCAATATTTATGTCAACCTGAAAGAGTGTCCCATGGCGATAGGAATGCTAAAAGTCGGCATTACACAACCAGTATTTGCAGAAAAAATAAGTTTCCGAAAACTTTAAATGTTGTGTGAAACCAATATTTGCAAACAAACATAAAAAGAAAACATAATAATCAGTCTTCTAATATATCATATAGCTTGTGAAAAACGTTAGTTGTCTAATGTAGCGAAAAGGCAACATTTTTACACTTCTGTTATTTTTAAAGATGTGTTCATAGCTATGCTAAGGAATCACGCATTTATACTTTCAGTCGTCTTCAAAGAGCCAAAGTCTTGTGGTATTCCGATTCAGATACATCCATGGAGTATATACACCAGTCCACATGCACATGGAGCATGGACAGAGATTAGCGTAACATTGTAACAGTATAAATCGATATCATTGGAGTAGTCGAAGATGGAAGGAAAATAATGCGTCTGACTTTAATGTTAGTTTAAATCTTGATTTAAAAGTAACATACATCAAAATTCTTATTTTGGCGTAGATTTAAAAATATATTATCAATGTTAGATAAATTTTCAAACAGACTTTATACACTATGCTTTCCTGATCTATGGGTCTGGTTAACGCCAGAGAAGGTATCGGGAAATGTATGAGACACTGAGCTATTGTAAAATCCTCCATAATTCTTCCTAATTAAATAATAACTCATTAAACATCCATTCATCTTACTTTTTATTTTTGCAAGATAAAGTATATTTGTCTTTTATCATAATTATAACATATGACGATGATATATTAAAAACTGCAAACTTATAACAAACAAGTCATAGTTCCACTCTTAAGAAGAAGCACTGAGTAAACTCTTAAAATGTTCCACTTTGATAAATTATATACAACATATTTTTATAAAAAAAACAAATGATATTGTGTTCTGAATAGACAGAACACATTAGTATTTACATGAGTATAAAAAAAACCACATGATCTTCCTCTCAGTAACTTGCGTCTTCACAGTATATGTTCATAACAACCATTTCATTTAACAACTTATTTCAATGATATATATACAATGTTGGTGACTCGATAACAATCTGGAACTCTCTTACAGATAACAGCTTAAAATTAAACAAATCTCATTTTGACAAAAAATAAAAACACTTCTCATGTTTTGTCATTAAAAAATGAAAAAAAAATATTTTCAATTCAAAAAACTTCAATTCAAGAAAATAATTTCTAAAAGTATTGTTTTTACTTTTAAAATAAAATAAATAAATATTGCACAATATAAACAAAAAATAAAAGATTCATACTAATTTTCTTATAAATGTAACATCAATGTCAAAATGCATGTTCTTTTAATTTGCATATCAAATTAAATGTCGTGGTAAAATCATTTTCCATTCAAACTGTTAAAATACATTTCATACATACTTGTATATACATGTAGCACCAGAGCCAAACGTTGACCATGATACATAATGGTATCAATGTATCATTTCTACATAAAATTTTTCTTCAATAGCTCTATCAATCAGCAAGAAATAGAATATCTGAATGGTCAGTTCCATGACTATATACTGTTTACGAGGTTATATTCACCCCCGTTTTATTTTTGCCCCTTTCACCCTTCTTGCCAGATGTTGAATTTAACACTGGACGAATTCAAAACAATTTTTAAATAACTGTTAATTAGAAAGAGTATTTATTTCAATCTATGCATTGGTGAATTTAAGAAGGGTTTGTTTGCAAGTGTAAAAGGGCAAAAATAATGCGTCAAAAATATAACCCTGTATACAGTTCATGCATATCAATGCAACTATATATATAACCTAACCTCTTTGTGCCCGCTGGTATAGTGATGTTGACAAATTGTATTTACATAATATGAAACAATGGGGAACCTTAAAATTGCCTGTCTATTGACAAGGTGTGAGGTTATATGGGTGGGGTACACATTGGGGGCAGGCACATATAAATTGTGAGACAGGATTAAAAAAAATGTAAAATAATGAAATGAATGTCGGTGAAAGGTGGTACATGAAGTTGGGGGGCAGGGCATAGGATGAAGGGGGTGAAGCATGATTTGGAGTTTTACATAATGTCTGTTGCATAGTATTAATGTAAGAATTGCACTTCAGATAAAAGTTTTCTTCACTGAGAAGGAAAGCTGTGGTCCTCTGAATTTCGATATCACATCTTGGCAGATTCCTTTCGTCATTGCACTGGGAGCTGTACGGCATTGTCTGCAAGCATCCGGTGCTCAATATCTTTATTAGATAACCAGTATCATAGTCGAAAGTTCATGAGCACAGATTTGCAGTGTTAAGAGACAAGAAAACACTCATACAGGACAGAGTGTTCACATTCATATCATATCTGATGAATCGTCCAGGTTACTGGGACTCACGGGCTCAGAAGACAGCATGGGGTCTGCGTTCACGGGAGAACTGTCATCCATGAACTCATCCATGATGTTGGCATGGTTCACGAAAACATTGGTTTGAGAAAGATCAGGCTGGAATTTGGCGGCCTGAAAGGGAGCTGGTTGCTGAGTGAGTGTCAGTTGCTCTATTTCGTTGTCAAGACCAGTTACCACTCCTTGAGATTTCATGACCAACTCCATTTGCTGAAATATAAAGATAAACATGATTGAAAATAACTGTATAGGAGAAAAAACAGTAGATTTAATATCTACAGTGGCATTGTCATTGTTAGATGAAGTACATCTATGGTCTTCACTGACAAATTATTGTAAACTTATTATATTTGTACGATATTTGGCGAAAAATGATTTTTCAACAGGTAAGAGTAGATTTGATTTAGTGTATTCCTGGATGTATACATATGTGTGACATTTGGCAATGTACTTGATTTAGCAGAAGCAGCATTCCGTCATAATCACTAATTAGAATACAGAGCCAAATGAATTCTGATTACAGTAGATTCAGACTACTGAGGTACATACACACCTGCATTCTGAGGAGCAGCTTCCTGTTGTTCATTTCCAGCTGTCTCTGTCGGGTTTCCATCAGCTTCATTCGGTCCTGGTCCTTCTTCAGTCGGCGGATGTACTCCACTGATGCCTTCAGGATTGTCCCCTTGTTCTGTCTCATGTCACTGTAAAACACAACCATGCATATGTTGAAATGAATAACCAATCAGTGAAGTTGTTACAAGCAATCAATGTAGTAATGAAACAACCAATCAGTGAAGTTGTTACAAGCAATCAATGTAGTAACAAAAAACTAATCAGAGAAGTTGTTACAAGCAATCAATGTAGTAACGAAAAACCAATCAGAGAAGTTGTTACAAGCAATCAATGTGGTAATCAAACAATCAATCTTCTAACACACATCAACTAATTACTTCTTTTATAAACCTTAATTTTAAAATCATTTTTTAAAATATCTCAGAGACTATTGCACCAATGTAATTCTTTGACCTGCATTAAGAATTCAAAACTTTATATACGTCTACCAAGTTGAACCAGTTGATTTGATATTGTCATTTATTGTCATTAAATTTGTAGCAAGAGTTATTCCCTCTCTAGTATCTGAGTCAGTGATGACTAAAAGCACTTGTATTAATGTTCAGAATCTATTATTACATGTCAACCACTCTGCTGAACCACTATATCACAAGGACAAATTCAATCTGAATTTCTCTGCACCTTTAACGAACGTTCCTACTTCAATGAGAGCAATTTTGTGTATTCAAACATTTAGCAATACAATTATAATACGGTACTTAAAAACTTTTCAAAAACTATTTCTTGAAAGATTCTTATACAGTTTCTCTCCACACAAGAGGCTGTTCTTACATACACACTAAATATGTATGAATTTTAAGTTGATTTAAAAACACAATCAATGCTAGTGACCCAATGACAACAGACAGTGACCATCAACTGAAGTCTCCAAATCCAGTATCCAAATAAATCTGGCTTTGTCAGCAAAATAATAATTAATTGCAATTCAAGACTTATCAACGTTTGCTTTTGAGAATTAAAATCAGACTAAATAAACCCACAGATTCAAATAAAAAATTGCACATGTACTGAAGCTCTCTCACAATAAAATAATTCATTGCTTCCTTGACTGAAAAATTGCTCATCATTTTAATAAATACATGTATTCAAATTTTTCAGTGTCTTTGCTGTGATAACACTACATATCGATTTTGTACTATACAGTCCAATAAATTCAATTCATGTGTAACTGGGGCGAAAGCGGGGTATGCCTATTTATATTCAAATATTTAATAGTACAATTGCTGAAAATTATATAAATGTAAGTAATAAGGAATCATTCTTTGAATATTATGAGGCGATAATTTCAGCCAGAGCATGGTCAAATCTATCATAAAGCCCTTTGGGCTTTATTGGATTTGATCACGCCCCGACTGAAATTATCACCTCATAATACTCAAAGAATGATTCCTTATTCCTTAAATTCAAATAGAAAGTGAATTGGATATGTCAAGATATCTATAATGTATGTGTAGGTATATCTATCATAACACTTACGGGTCAGTGCTCTTTGGGAGAAGTGTGCCGAGTTCTTTGATTCTGTCGTTTATGTTGAATCTTCTTCTTCTCTCAACTGTTCAAAATAAAATCATTTTTTTTTCATAATACTTGTAAATGCATTTGATTCAAAATGAATCTGATGCTTGGAAACTGTTTCTATGGTGTTCATTAATATGTAATATTAATATCCATTTTTATTAAACAAATTATAAACAACATCTTCACCAAAACATTTATACATGTAGCAATATAGAGACAATGGAAAAATATATAATAAGTAGTTTTTAAAAAATATCAAAAATAAATTCATTTCCAAGGTTTCTACCAGGAACGAATCACTTTCTAAAATTACTCCCGATTTTTTCAGGGAACGCTTTATTTTCAGTATCACATAACCTATATATAGTGAAAGCCACTTAGGACGGAGATAGCGGGAGTTTTTATGATAACTCTCAGTGTACTTGTCATCAAAGCTGATGAAGATACCATAATACACTAAAACACACAGACAAACAGTATATTGCTTGCTTCCTCTGTTCCTGTACACTTTGTACTTGGGAGTCAGTGCAGCATACTTATACAGTATGCAGAATTATCTAACGACCTTTGAAGGGAATACTTGATGGGAGAGTGAAGGACAACTTCAGCAAGTGGACGGTGTTTTGTACAGACACTCCATATGTATTCATTACTGTTAGATTTTTAAGAACTCTTACAAAGTTCTTGATGTTCTAACAATTTAACATTTGGTTGTGTATTCTATTCAACCTTTTGGCAGAAAGCGAGCCTGAGCTACATCAAGTTCATTGCTTAAGGCTAAAATATATAAGACTTGTTAAAAATCAATTTCCTTTCAATATCTTACAAACTATAAATATACATTTAGGGTAGTATATATAAATTAAAAAAGCAAAACAACTATTAAAGCTTAAAGAGAAAATTTTCATAAAGAAGTTTTCGCAAAAGAGAAAAAAGTTTGATAGCCTAATTGCATTCTAATAAGATCCTCCAAAAAATAGACCAACTGTTAACCATTTAGAATTATCTGTAACTGTATACACCCCCCCCCCCCTACACTTTTCCACCCACCTCCAAAAAAGGAGTACCTTGGTAATTGCACTCAAAATCTTACTGATTTTAATCCTTACTCATTAGATCTTGCACAAGGATCCCATGACTCCTCTGAATTCTACCCTCTTGAACTAATAATACAGGTCCCACCCCTAGGCAAGTTTTAGATCCACCACTTACTCATGTTATGGTTGTCTTTTTTCTGCCTATCCTTAGCCCACATTCTTTTTTCCTCCTCTGACATGAACTCTGGCAGCCTCAGTTCCCCTGCCTGAAACTTGGCGGGGCAGGAGCTGGCTCCATTCGACGCATCATCACTGGCGTCATTGTACAGACCAAGGATGTTGTTAGAATGGGGAAGCTAAGAACAAAGTGAAAATGATTCAATCAAAGGAAATAGAATAGAAAATTCCTATTTGTTTACATGAGATAATTAAAAGCAGAACAATACATCGAAGCATTTTGATACTGTGACCATTTCATCATCAGCTGACATCAATTCACTCTTCATTAAAAAATAAATTGAAATGTTCTTTATCAAAGATAAATTTTTTTGTCAAAATTAGAGTATAAATCAAACTGTAACACGTTTAAAAAGATAAAAATATTTAAAAAGGATTGTGAATAAAAATATGGCCTTTGTCATACATTAAGTAACAATTACAAAGTACCTTATAGATTACTTTATAAATCCTCATGGCTCATGAAACCAGAAAAATACTAACTCTGTGTTCCCTTTAAAGGTCATACTTTTTCTAAATACAGGTATGTTTTCAGATTTGCTTGAGTTAGTTCTTTTGAGCATTTGCATTAAAATGTCACATGATTTCACATGGCCAAAAACCTACATTCACACACCTCTCAACCATAGGGCCCAGTGACCTTGAGAATGGCCTTGATCTGTAGCACATTATGAAGCTAATACCGGTAATCAGAAATCTTAACTGTGACAGGAATCGTCCAGGTGTGACCTTGTATATACAGTGAAATCAAGGAGAGTTTTAACTTAACTACATCAGAGTGAGACAATAAAAAAAAACACATGTACAAGTATTAACATACCTGCATCTTATCGAAAAATAGAACATCGTGCCACATGATTGAGTTCATGACTGGTGATGAAGACAAGAGAGGAAATAGAAGTGAAAGTAACAATAAAAACACAAGGAGAGGAAAATATCATAACTCGTAGTTATCACACTTGTTGGACTTAGTCATCAATCTCCTCCAAAAAAAAAAAGGCACAAAATAACAATGTTGTCCGACAAGAGGTTAAGTGTGACAAGATTAAACTCCGTGAGTGGGCTTCTATTACTGTGGACCCTTCAGTTATAGGTACTTCTATCTCTCCCCATCTGTCGCAAGTTCAAAAGTCGATGATGTTGCCACTGGAAGATCCAATTAATGGGGGATTTGGCTGAGCCAGGAAAGAGGCTCTGATCAAATAGTCAACAAATGGCGACATTGTTTCGGGGGAGGCTAATGAGATGCTTGTTTGTTTGTTTGTTACACCTATAGAGAGACCTTGTTATATTGTTCTGTATTAATTGGTGTACAGTGTACTCTATGTAACAATGCAATGATTGTGTGGGTTCTTTGAAAGTAAAAAAAAATACAGTCTCACCTGTACTTGTCTCAGTAATTAATTAAACGTTAATTAGCTTCTAATGACCAAATAAAAACAACCTTGTATCATATCAATTCATTTGCTACAGGAGATTGCTAACTTTTGATTCACCTGGTAAAATGTAGTGAAGAGGTGAGTGAAAATATATTTCTCTTTATGAAAAAAAAAACAAAAACTGAAGACAATAGGAAAAGAGTGTAGGGGGTATTTTTCAGATGGAATCAACAGCCCTTTTTTTTTTTTTTTTTTGGGGGGGGGGGGGGGGGGGACTGCTACTCATTGTGACTTACTGTTGTAGACATGTGGTTGAGGGAGGGTTCCAACAAATTCAGATCCTGGTCTATATTGGGATCCACTGACTCCAAGCTGATGATATCATTCAAAATGTTATCCACCTGTTGAATATACAACAAAGTGAGTAAAATCTCCTTCATTATCATGTTTTGATTAGTATTCAAAAGCATGTGTATGACAATAACAAGGATGCACTTAGTGATGCTGATCAAGTCTAGGGAGAATGTATCATTTCAGTATTGACCTATTAAATCAGCATTATTATTAGAGACCTATAAATAAGGTTATGCAATAACTTCTACTTATAATATGCTTACGTCTCTAGGTCAGATCAATGTATATTAATCATGATCTCCATGTAGAGATCATTCAATCTTTGCATCTACATTTGGTAAACATTTATATTTATCACAAATCAGTTTCAAGTACATATAAATATAAAACAGCCTGCATTGAACAGTATTATCAGTCTCACATTACATTGCACTATAATGTCAAATTTCAATATCTTTAATTTCCAAGATCTCATCTAGAACAGACATCTGGTATCACACTGATAAATTGAAGATCTTTGATCTTTTTCTGCAGGTATCTTTGTCTTCTGTGACAGGAAATATTAGTTTGAACATCAATACCAGTAAATCAACAACAGAACAAATCTAACACCCCCCCCCCCCCCATATCCCATCCTTTCAACAGTTTTTTTTAGCATTGTTGTGATTACATATCATTTTTTAATTTGTCAAAGCTCTATTTTATGGAGATTTGAACCACGTACGGCTTCCAGGTATCACTAGAATTCCCCAGACTTTTGATCTTTGACCACTGCAACCCTTTTTAGCTATAGACAATCTGATCAGTTAATGGTTTTTCCTCAATTTGTATCAGGAAATGTATGATCAAAGATAGGTTATTGTGCTTTTTCTGATCACCCTTAAGTAAACGTTTCAAATCACTTAACTATGGGGAAGTAAAAAATCGAAAGTAAATCAAATTAAGGAAATATCAATTAAATAATTAAGTTCTCAGTTTTATTTCTAACCAAGTTCTATTTTAAATATTTGCAAATTATTACTTCTTAGTAAGATAATAAAAGGTTGTATTCTAAATGCATTTGACAACATGAAGTGAAAATAGCTAAGTCAATTAAGTTTAGGTTTCTGAACTGAAAACAGTTGTATTTTTTTTTTTTTAAAACAGACTCAACTTTTTTTGTCTTGAATATTACATAAATTGCCATAAATAGTAAGAAATTTGCAACCTTTATTAATATTTGTTGGACAGAAATTAATTAGTTTTATTAGTTATAAAGGCACAAATATAATAAACATATTTGAACACTGACATTTAGAAACAGAAATTCTACTGAAAGGTTTAATTTCAGAATATTTGCCTTGTTTAGAAAATAAACTTTTCCATTTCCTTGAGCATTTATTTACATGTACCTATGTAGACTATTTATGACAGAAAAAAATGTAACTACAAATGAAAAGGAAATAACTCTGTGCACACCTCACTGTTTGCACAAAAAAAAAAAACCACATCTACATATTCAAGGGAAATAACTGTCAACACCTAAAAAAAAACTGCAGATAAAAGATAAACAGCTCTGCCCTTACCTCATTGAAATCGGAGACACTGTTAGTGGCGCTGCTGAGACCCATCGAGAGCGGGCTGTCTGGGTCCACGGGGGCGCTGCCGCTGACTGTAGTGGGCACCATGTTGGCCCCGGGAATCTGTGTCGTAAGGGCAGGCATAGACTGAGCGGTGGTCACCTTACCAGAGTTATGGAGGAATAGGTGGATCTGTCGCTTCTGGTTCTCAGTCACATGGAATTGGGTTGGGTTTTCTAGCTGAGTCTTCACCTACAGACAAACAGAAAGTAGCTCTTTTTAATCACATAGTAAAGCTTTTTCTAAAAATCTCAATGCAATTTTATATTCTCGAATGGCTATTCAGCAATTTGGCGAGTAATATTAAGTGTCACTCTCAAATATCTCTTCCTGAAAAGGAGGATAAACAGGAAAATTATTCAGTGTATCTATATTTTACAGTTAGTAAAACACAGGGCATGAAAGTGTACCTGCCATCTCTTTCCAAATATGGACAATTTATGCGTTTTAGACGTTATATTTATGACAAGTTTTGGTTGGACCTTCAGTGGCTAGAGGTCGCTGACAGGGTAAGGTCATTCCTCTGGATCCTTACCTTCTCGGCCAGAGCCACTAATTACACGAAAACAAACACGACACTACCCCGGCCCTCATTGCTAACTTCCTGTTCATGCCTTAAAGTGCTCTCGTTTGAAAAGCTTTTTCATAAATTTATTACTAAAATTGATTGTCAAAAATTCAACTCTTTATACAAACAAGGATAATAAACGTGCACAATCATCATCTCCAATGCAGACAGGACCTCACTTTCTTCTCTTACATGGGTACATATATGATCTGGTTTATCTATTAACATCTGAGATGTTTCTTTTAAATGGATTGTGACAATGTTTGAATGGTACTTGTACTTACAAATATACATAAAAGGAGAACTGATTTTGTGGCAACATTTCTTTTATGGACAGTGCATGGAAATTTCTAAACAATCTGGACGACAATACAAATATAAAAAATCCCGCACTTTCCCATGTACAGCTGTTTATCATTACTCATTTTATGTAATATATGACAGTCAATGGCCACCAAGCTATGAACTGAATTTTACATAAATGTCCCAATAAATTGACTGACAATAAATGCAAGTTTAAAAGAATGAAGAGCAAATTATACACCTAGCGATCCTTCTGTGTCTATTCAATTGTAAAACTGATCGAGGGAAATATAGTAAGAATTTCTCATCCTGCAGGTTTGACATTTTTTTGGAATGAAATGAATTATTAATAACAGTGAATATTAGTGGTCAACGACAATTAATTTCAGACAACTTGGAACAATTTTATAACTACATGTAATCAATTCTTCAGTTTGTCCAAAGATAAAGATGGAAAATGTTGGTACAATGTATTAGCCTGCTCCGAGAAGTTCCTGCTTTATTGTTACTTTAACCTGGGATTGAGCAACACTAACAGTGAAACAAAAATAACAAGATCATATAGCTCCCAGCAGAATTAAAAAAAAAAAACACCACAGCTACCAGGAAGCATAATGTTACGGTATTCCACATGTATTTCATACCTGCGAAAACACACCTTGATAATTTTCCAAACAGCAGAAAATTTACACTTCCTTCAACATTCTGATTTTGCCGCATGTATTATACATTCTTCTCACTGATTAAGTGAAATAACTGTTATCCTATCATTTATCTCAAAGTTCAAAGGCGACCAGAGTCAACAAACGTCCCGCTACATGTATTTGTTTGTTGTTCTCAAGGGTATCTGTAGGTACAGGAGAGGCAAGATTATGATTTCAGCAGCCAGTTTAGTCTTGTTAAATCCCACAAATATGTGCACAATGAATCAAAGAGGGCATGTAGAACCATTTAAACAGGAGCTTGGACTTTGGGTAGTTGTGTCAAACAGCAATGTGATGTAGGCCTGTCTATTTCATTGCTGGCAAACATGGCTTCTTGAAATCAACAAGTTTTGTCTGGCATTTGAGCTGAAGACTACCCATTCTATATGCATATTTCACTCGAAACCAGCGTCGATTTTAACTGGTTTTGATGCAAGAAATAGTTACGTCCTATTGAAAGTCCAAGGTCTTGTTAAAATGGTTCTAAATTCAACAGTCCATAATAATTATATGATATTTTGATAATATTCATATCGTTTTACAGCCATATCATAATGAATTCTTAGGGTATAGTATCTCACTGGTGTACAGAAATGTCTGATCTATTATTCTTGACCAAATATTTAAAGTGTTACAACAATGTTCAAAAAAGGACTTTGCACACAAGTACTAATATTCAGAATTTTGCACACAAGTTGTAATATTAAGAAAAGTCTGTTTACAAAGAGTACAAATAATTAATCCGCTTATCGTTGCACCCAGACCTTCACTGTAATATATATATTTTATATATATACATAACATTACATGGACTGTGTACAATACAAATATAAGATAGAAACTGGGTTATCAATTAGTAAACAGTGGACTGTTTATCCTCTGTCCCTGTTTACAGCAGATGTAACCAGACTACCAAACCATCATAGTTCACAATGCTACTACATGTATATATGTGTCCAAAATCTGGTGCAGTCAATTCACATGTGCATGTATAGAATTCCAGTGAGATCTCTCCATGTAAGTCTTGATTCGATCAAAATAAAGTTTTCAAAAAATCCCTGCTTATTTTACATGTAATACACATTGAATTTGACATTTTCACCTATGGATATTGCACTTCAGTTGGAAGTAGACTCTCCCCCCTCTTCCATCCCATCCCTTCAGTTCACTTTACAGAACTTTTGCATGTTTTCATGTTTGTGATACTAATTCTATCCACCTTTTCCTTCACAATAAACAATTTTATGGGGGTTTTTTATTGAAAGAACGAAGTTGATTAAAAAATCTCATGATTTACGGACTACATCCCTGAGCTATATTCAAAGTTAAACATGAAAGAGATTAGGAAGATTGGATAGTAAACAAATTTATTTACCCGTCAGATCTACCATAAAATATTAGGCATGATTTTTTTAGTCATAAACTATAATTACATGCATTAACATGATTAAGTAAAGAAAACTTCCAAATATTCTAACTTTAAAATCGGAATATTTACTATGTTTTTAAACAGAACTCTTTATCTAAAAGAGATTAATATAGGTCTAAAAATGACCATGAGTATCCAGCCCTCTTAAAATGCTACAAATGACCACAAAAATTGACTTCAAACTATAATACAGTACAGATTTCAGTGTGTGCTTACTGTGAGTACTCTAGAAGGCACCTCTGTACTGGAGCTAATGGAGCCGGCCGGTATCTGGATCGACTGAGGAGCGGTCTGAGCCGGTCTGTAGGACTGGGAGTAGGCTGTCTGATCCTTCTTTTTCTCCTCCTGTTCCGTCTGCATCCGCATCAGCTGGAGACGGAGGTTCGCTCGTCCCTTTGAGACATCTAGTTTTGCCATGTTATTGCTGTAAATAATTTAGATACTGTAACACCTCTATTAATTTATTGATAATTATTACATAAACATCTATCTGCTCACAACTTGAATAGATAAGCTTTAAATAAGAACTTGGGGAGAAAATGTCAATACCTGAATTTGAAATGAAAAGCTATCTTTTGATACGTGTAAAAAAAAATCCCTTCATTTAAATAATCTTAAGATAAAAAAGCTAAAACTACTGACTCTTTGAAAACATGTATAATTTACTGTGACAGAATAAGACAGTTACCATAGATATGAAAAGCTACAATTTTTTTAAGAATTATTTTTTTTTTAAAAGAAAGACATTACTATAATTTAAACTATATCTTAGTTCACTGGTGATACTGATTTATATTTAAATTGAAAAATAAAATGATAGAAAAAATGTTGTTGTTTTTTTTATTTAATATAAGTGAATCTAAAAAAGAAATTTGAATTTAATCATAATATCAGGTAAAAACCAATTCAATACAGGTACCTCTGTGACTGCTGATGCTGAGCATACATACAGGATTGCTGATTCTGACTATACGTGTACATACAGGGTTTAAATTCCTGTTCATACAAGTAACTACCATATGAAGTTAGGTAATCCATTTTTGTGATGGTCACTTGGTATCTAGTCAAAGCTAAATGATACAGCATCAACTTGGGAGGTTTGATATATGGTCTTGTGCTGAGAAGACGTTTAAGTAAACTCGTGATTTCAATCTATAATATACTGTCTTAAAAATTGTGAACAATGATATTCAGTTACACCTAATCACATGGACCAAAGACTGTGGAAGTCCTGTTTTGGGGGTTTATTATTTACAAAATATATATAACACTTTACGCAATATCAAGTTACATGTACATATAAATATAGATACTTATATATAAAAAAATGTCATCAGTTTATATGAACTTGATGGCTATCACATGACCTGTAAACATAGAAAATGACCGCACAATGACACTTATAAGCTCAGGAAAGCTGTTGCTTGCATCTTTTGTTGTTTACATGAGTAATAGTATATTATTTGCATGGTGTGGTTAATGTGTAACTTCCGATACTACAAAGCCAATACAGTAAAAATAGAATTATCGGAAATTCTGTGATCTGACTATCATGGACGGTCACTAGGAGACGGAAACAAAGCATGTGAGGGGATTCAAAATCATGAGATATCTGTGGGTGTGGGGAGTTCTTCTAGGAACAACCCACCAGATTCTACAAGGGACCTTTGTTGTCAGATGCTGTCTCATACTTAAATGGACCATTAAATGTCATACCAATAAAATATTAGGATTGAGATATTGATTGATGCGCAAGAACTTTCATAAATCCCTGCATGCCAACATAAATGTATATTAGGTATATTTAACAACAAAAATAAGGAAATACATGAATAAAATTAAAGTCTTTCATATCTACTGTAAACAAACTATCTTTTGCGACGACTTTATTTCGCAATTTACCAGAGATGAACTGGTTCGCGGCGACTAATTTTTTGCGACCAAACCTTATCCACACCTGTTTTTTTTTTTACAACTATCGCGGGGAGAAATATTTGAAACGATGAGGCTCTCGTAAACCTCAGGAAATTAGAAATTAAGTCTGAATTTCAAGGTATAGCATGTATAGTATGATACATTACTAGTTAACTAGATATACCAATATATTAGTGGAACTACAAGATAAATGAACTTTAATCATAATTTTCAGCTTTTTAATGTAAACTTCTGAATCAGTTAAAGAACTATATATGATATGAGTCATATTTGGTCCCCATAGTGTTTCAGGTACATTAAATTGTTATGTAATTATTTTAGAAGTTGACCTACGATATATTTTTCATCTATTTATTTGAATTATTTGCACTCAGCAGCAGTTTATGACATCAGAAGTGAAGCTAATTTTAAAATTCAATCAAAATCAGTCAAAAATCGACATTTTTCATATCTTTTTTGGAATGGGAAATAAAGATCGACAATTTGAGCACTTTTTAGAAAAATGTTTTGTCCGAAATATTAGTCTTGGATAGACATATCTCTGATGGAAATATTTTGTTTGTTCAAACATGCGCTTAACTTTTCATTATACTTCCATCTTCAATTTCTTAATAAACAAAAACTTTGGGTTCTCTACAAAACCCTTATTAGGTTTGTTACTTACTCTGTACGGAAATATATCAGATTGTTAAAGTATAGAAGGCTCAGCTTCAACCTGGCCTACAATGGACTTCTACAATCCAACATATTTTTGTAGACAGTCAGTAACAAACTTTTAACAAGTAGGTATACACTGTACACAATTGAAGGATTGAGCTATCACTTTATGATTCATGGTATGAATATATCCCTATAAATGTTTACATTGTCTTAAGTTAAAAAATAAATTTAATATATTTACAATATATATACTAAATTGTTCTATGATGCCTTTTTCTTAGAGTACATGTCTCTGTTTTGTTCTAGTCAACTTAAAATGCCCATTTTTATTTCCTAGCTAATTTTTACATGCAGATAAAATTTCAGTACAAAGTACCAGTAGCTGTTTTAATTTAAATTTCAATTAACATGATTAAGTAGTGCATAAATTAATTATTATTATCCAAAATCTGCATGCAACAAGTTTAATGTTTGAATCAGTTTATGAGTTTAAATTATCTGTAGGAGGAAAAATTGACCAAAAGATTTAACTTTTCAATCATCAATACCATAAACATTTATTAATGTTTTAATTTCTTGAGCTTCTTTAAAGTGACAAAGTGTAAAATCCTGAAACATATTCTACCCCTCCGATATATGAGTTTAAATTATCTGTAGGAGGAAAAATTGACCAAAAGATTTAACTTTTCAATCATCAATACCATAAACATTTATTAATGTTTTAATTTCTTGAGCTTCTTTAAAGTGACAAAGTGTAAAATCCTGAAACATATTCTACCCCTCCGATATATTGGTTGACAGTAATATATTCCATGCCCATTTATCAGCCGGCTGTATATAGGCACAGTCATGCATTCATTTTTAATACATGATTGTGTTAAATTAAATTGTTATAAATTTTGTTGTCAATACAACTATGTAGGCAGGTTACCTAATAACAGAAAATCTAACGAATAATCAAAGTTAATATTGTTCTGATACTGTTAATTAATTAAGCTATATGAATTAGGCTTAATTGTAAAATATATCAGCATGTACATCTATATCACCTTATTTATAATGTTTATAAATTAATTGAAATTTTTTTCTTTAACAATAAAATTTCATCAAACACTTCAGACCTTAATTATATAATAAAATATAAACCTATAAAATGTTCAAAACATCTTTTCAGTATCTCATCAAAATGTTATTTCTTTTTTAACAAAATGCTAATGAAATAATATATATCCACAAAATCAATGTGTATAATTTACACGTGTGGTTAAATAGAACATATGGATTGGAATACGTTTAAGGCAAGATTTCCTGACGAGAGAATGAAGCTGATATCAGATATCGCACGTGGCTGTGTATACAATACCCAGACATAGGACAAAGGACACAATGACTCTTTGACACGCCCCCTTCACCCCGAACCTGAAATGTGTTTACGCGGTCACGCATCAAAACACATGCCGTTACAAAGTGCCATGGCGAAATAAAAGCTCTTACATGAATGACATTTCATAACTCGAGAAAAGCTTTATTATCAACAAGTATGTACTAGATATTTGTTCAACACGAAGAGAAGTCATTGTTTATACAGACCTTTGATCGATCGTTCTACTTTTCAGCTGGTAAAAATTTTTGTCATCGTCTAAAACTTGATCTGCGTCGGCAAGTGAAGCTATATCAAACTCAATTCCAGAATCCTGCATCATATCTGATTTCTGTCACAGTCGTTTTGGGAAAAAAATAGATTTCTACCTTATTCACGAATGTCACAAGTATGGCAGATTCTCTATTGTATATGACGTAGGCTCGTTCTACTTAAAACAACCAATCGGATGCCAGAAAATGCCGCTTGATGTTATTTTTAGATTATGCTGTCATTACTGTTGGAAAACCCAGTGTTTCGTACAAAAGGGGGGGGGGGGGGGGGGGGGGGTCAAACAAACAGAAATGGTCGAAACCCATTTCAAGTTTTATATGTTTATTTAGAGGGAATATCAAATTTTCTGAGTTTCAGCTCACATGCGAAAAGCGTCAAGGGCGAACACATTTAGGGCGAACGAACAGCCATTCAAAAATTCAACACCTAACAAACAAACGTTAAAAATGCCTTTAATTAGAGTCTAATTAAAATTAGAACTTCCATCCGCTCCCTGGTTTTGATATACGCGACGCATCAACACCGGGCAGCAGATGGAAGTTATAATTATTTCAATTAGATCGTAAAAATGCCAAAAAGATGTTCAAGTATACATTATGTACAAATTGTAGCTTATATACATGGCAAATTTTGCAAACTGCAAACTTGCAATTATATTTAATTCTTCATAGCCCCCCCCCCCCCCAAAAAAAAAAAAATCAAGAAGTAAAAAAAACCCAAAACCTGCCATTAGACCCAAGTTAAATAATCAAACTAAAATTTTACACCCCCCCCCCCCCCAAAAAAAGGAGAGAGAGAGAGAGAGAGAGAGAGAGAGAGAGAGAGAGAGAGAGAGAGAGCAAACAAAAGTACTTTGTAGGTTCACTGAATTCAGGTTATATTCATTTGCTGGAATACTAGTAAACACAAAGTTACATACGATGAACTATTCGGCCTTTTGATACTAAAATTCATCAAACAAAAGCATTTTAGATTTAGTTTTTAATTGGCAAGAACTACAGATATAAAAAAAAAAACTACCGAAAGGATATCAAGTATACAATTGCAAATTGAAATAACTATATACATTTACCGTCTCTTTTGGAATTATATACATTGTATATAATACACAGGTACATTATACATACCTGTATACAGTACATTATGCATTTTTAAATACATGTAAGTATTTTACGCTGAGATCGATCCCCATATCAATGAGCTAGTGTTCATTTTGTGTAAAATTCAGTGACCGATTTTTAATAGAAATATTTCACTAATACCCTAATACTGAGCGTTGTGCTATCCAATGGACACACACAGCATGCACATATATGTACCTGTACTTTTCTTCAAAACCAAGGTCAAAAGACACAGTACTAATTAAACAGATAGACTGTTATTTGCCAATTTCGCGTACTTTTATCCAAATTATTTGTAAAAAACAAAAACAAAAACAAAAACAGAACCAAAAAAAACCAACCTTATTTTTGGGTGTATTTCGTTTTTCCTTTCCCTTTTTAAAATCAAAAATAAATACACGCAGCAATTCTTTTTTTTTTTTCCCGAATGATTCATATGCAATATAAGTGCATAACATCAGAACTATTTCTGATTCAATGCACATATTCGGCTCTGGTCAAGGTCCCCAAGTCAGAGAGGTAGTATTCTTTATTTATATTTCAACATTGACCAAAGCTCGGCGCCTCGGTTTTTAGGGTGTCATAAAAAAAAAACCCGAAAAAAACAACCCTGCGACTTTCACTTCTAACAATACTTCGAGTGTTAGGCGAGTCTATATATTAAATAGTGACTTTTAGACACATAGAGCATTATCTTTTCAAACACCAAAAGACACAGTACTAATTGAACAAACTACTACAGTCGTTTACTTATGTGCTACCTTTATTTTTTCATACAATTGAAAAGATATAAATACAATATGCATTGAAGCTTAGAAAGTCTCTCTGCAACCTTTAGCATATTTGTAACTTTATGTTTATCAAGTTACAAGTGAACTCTTAAATTTTGGGATAAAAATGTGTAATGTGGAAGAAACAAATATGAATATACCATGTACATAAATGTATATACATACATATGATTATAATACGACTAATGGAGATGGTAACACGGGCAAAATATTTCAAAAAGTGTTTAAAAGTGATTTTGTTACTTGTAAGAAAGACACTTTGTATATGTAAAATGATATAAATATTTTTTTGTTAATTATGACAACTATGCAAATTGAAAGCACAGGTTTGTGTGTCATCGCAGGGGTGAAATTTACTGTAACAAGTAGTCTTCTTATAATGCACGCGTTACGGGTTTCAGTAGTATACTGAATTACGACGGTTAATGTCTCAATAATTTACGAACAGCCCTCCTACATACAAATAAAAAAAAAACCGGGGCAGCAAATAAAACGTAATTATCAAAGGGTGAAACAGTTGTCAGCTGTCATTGGCCTTCCGGGTTGTTATTGTGAACTTTTTACACTAGATGTATCATTTTTTTAATACTTGTAGAATGAATTAAAATGTATATATACATGAAGTAAATGGGTGTACATGTATATACATGTTGACCATTACCGATGCATAATTTCATAACACTACTGTACAGTTGCTTGGGTTTTGTTTAGTTGATTGACAAACTAGCTCTTTATATAGCTTTATCATTTCTTTAATATCCGTATATTCAATTTGAAATCACATCCTATATAACTTTATGTTTGTATGATGATTTTCCGTCAGCGTTTTGAAATCCTTAGTGTATTCATATACACAATATCAATCTGTAAAAAGTCATGTGTTCTAAGAAGTATACAGACATATACATGTAGATTGCCTAAATTTCTGGTCTTGTAATGTTAAATTGCAAGTCTGTGTATTGAATTGCAACAAAATTGAACCTACAATAGACATCGGTTGGTTACCTTTTGATGACTCGGACTTTCTCGATCTTCCCGCCTCTATTGACCCTGGAGTCCAGCAGACTCCTCAGCTGTATCCGTCTCTCCCCGTCCCCACTTAGCCGCCGTCCACTGTTTATAACGATCACAGAGTCATCGCCGGTTATCGTCGCCGAGTCGTCAGGTTTCACACTCACCTCGGAGTCATCGAAACTCCCATCGTTGTGAGCGCCCAGGGCGTAGAAATCGCCCTCCGGGTAGCAGAGGTTGATATCGATACCCCCGTCTGATGCTTCATCGATATGATGATCATCGATAATCCTAGGGTTCTCGCACTCTGGGTCGCTCTCGCTCCTCTCTAACTTGATCTTGCGACCGTCATCCACTAGGAATGCTTGAGTCGTCTGTTCGTCCCCCTCCGATTCCGTCCGACTGTCACACCGCTCCGGATCATCCGGGGACATTTTGGGAACTCTCAGATCTAGTCCGATGTCTTCATAGTCTCCCATAGTACCCATGCTTGTCAAGCAACGCCATGCGGGAAACGCCCCCTTTTAAACGTGGACAGATAGCTTTTGTTTACACCGCTATATAAATCTACACACGGATCGGAGCACTTTTATCTTATACATGTAATGTTATCAACTCATTTATTGGGTATGATAAACATGCATCCTCAGTCCAGGGGCAATATGTAAAAGGGTATAATTTGTTCAAAGATATGTACATGCATGTATAAAACCGTCTCCCCCTAAGTGTATTGAAAAACTTTAAAAACGCTGGTGCTTTAACATAGATAAATGCACCTTTTGAATTATTGCATCCTGCTCTGCATAGATCGGGTCAAGTATCTATGTCCGATCAATCCCACAGGACGACATACATGACAAAGTCACATAGCATATCAAACACCAGCAAGGAAAAGCGACGGCCAGTTCACCAGCCAATGGTAACATACCTCTATACTGAATGGTAATTGTTGGGTAGATTATTGGACAGAGTGCGTTTTTTGTGTCAAAAACAGGATTAAAACAGGATAAGTGAAACACAGAACAATTGTTATAAAATAAATTAAAACTGAAACTTGTACACATATCAAGTAAATTTCAAAATTTATGCTATAGTTGTTTTTAACAGATGAACACGCGTTGCGTTCAAGTACAAAATTTATATACCATCAACTACATGTAAATTAATTCAGTGTGAATTTACTAATATTATACACGCGGTCATTTTATCCATGATTAAAATTTTAACCAAAGAATTGTATTTGATTAGTTAAACATGTTGAGAAATATAGAATACACGACAAACACTTGCAGCTGGATAGATTGCCAGGCCTAACAAATTTATTTAATTTTACTTTTTTTTTTAATTTTATTTTTTTTTTTAAATTTTATTTTATTTTCTCTATTTATAAATATTAAACCTTTCAATAATTGATAGTAATTAAATCAAATATTTTCATAACACTGTAAATCCATATTGTCAAGAATATATAACTATATATCACAGGTAATTTTTATACAGGTAGTTCCAGCAAATCCAGAAGGAGCAAGCTGCGAATGAAGCCAAGATGATTCAGCTAGCTGCTGGTGGTGTGACCAAAGAAGAAGAACAGGCAACTTGACAGCCGTATCCGACAGCTGAAGGACCGACTCCGACAGGGAAACATCCAGCTAATGGAGTAGGCAGACGCAACATCTCATCTCCTTCATCTGGAGTGATGTGTTTATTTAAATGTGTGTTATGTTTCACATCTTCATCTGGAGTGATGTCGGGTTTCAATCGATGTTGAAATGTAATATAAGATCGATGACATATAATGCTTATATTTATCTATGTTTACAAATATATATTTGATGTGCATAATGAAAGCGTATTTTAAAATGATTGTATTTATTAAAGTACTTAAGTTATTATATCAAACTTTCATGCTATAATATCTATGTACATGTTGATGATACGATATTCAAAATAAGTCATAAATGTTAAACATAGTTTGTTGTTGACTATGATTGTATTTGAATTAAACTTTGATGCAGCTATATCTGTTTTCCTTCTCATCACTCAAAAGAATGAATATTGAGTAATTTTAAATAAAAGAAAATTTACCTAAGATCAATCATAGAACAAACCCGTTTTAATTATTAAAATTGACTTATTATTTGTTAAAAAATATTTCAAATGAAACTTCCCTTTGGTCAGTCATAAAACAGACCTCTTTTCATTATTAAATTAAAATTGTTATTCAATGAAAAATTTACCTAAGGTCAATAATAGAACAGACTATAATTCACCTGTGATTAATTTCCTTTGTTCTTTGACTGTTCTTTTACCTGTGCACCATTCCCACTTAGCTAAAATCAGTCATCCATAGAAAATTCAGAATTTTAGCTAAGTGGGAAGACACCATTGCCACACCTTCAGAATAATTTCTGCCGTCGTGATAGCGAGTCCATAGGTCCATTCCGAACCAGTAGCTCTATGACTCGTGGCTCAAATTCATTGGCACTACCAATGATTTTTTTTAAAATATTAAATTGGGTTACATTTTAAAATAAAATGATACATTTTTAAAATAAAAATTTAATGTAAATAATGTTTTCAATTATTGGTGTAATATGATAAAAAAAAACCTCAAAAAGTCGAATAATTCGTTGTTTTTGTTAAATGATATACACATTTCAATATTTATATATGAACAAATGAACAATTTGCGTCGATCTCATTTTTTATTTAAAAAATAAAATTTGGGGTGGGGTGGGTCATAGTATATTGGATCGTGTCATTATTATAAGTATACAGACAACATTGACTTCCTCACCAAACAGCAAATTATTTGCCACTGTTGCACACGGAAAATTCAAAGTTTCAGAGTTCAGCTCATTTTACGGGGGCGTGAAGGACGTAATTTTAATTTTATTGGATAGGTACATACCCTAAATATGGTAAAGATATTAAAAGTTTATGTACACGCTCGCTGTACAGTGGCAAAACACCTGATAGAGACAATAAATAAAAGATTAGGGGAAAATGTAATTCAGGAATTTTTACAAAAAAATAATAAAATTAACATTCACAAATTTTATCGACGTTATGGGATTGTTTAAACTTTTTTGAACTTTTAAAATGAATTTAATATTTATCTATTTCGGTAATCATATATCTCTATTACAAAAGGGGCACTGAAATGTGTGAATTCTAAATATGAACCATATTCCTTTTAACAAAATATAATTATCATTTAATAAAAATGCATGCAAAGGTGTACAGAGGCGGTTCATCTTAAATTTGCACTAGGGTGTCATGAACTTAATGAACTACATGTAGTTTAAGCACTACATATATGTACATATCTATACTGTGAATATGCTGAACCTGGTGACCAACATGTGGTAAATGTTACAGTTGTGGTAAATCTTAGTTGTGAGTCATGCTAAAATTGTAGGGGCTCATCCTATCCTGTTAGAGAGAGAGAGAGAGAGAGAGAGAGAGAGAGAGAGAGAGAGAACATATAATTTGAAGATTTCAAAATATAACCTTCAACACAGTAATTTTAAGCTCTAATTTAATAAACTCTCTATATTGCTCTGAGTTCAAGTCATACACAATAAGTTCTTATTACAAACACTTCATAGATTAGACAAAAGGAAAGATAACCATTTCTGATGTTGCTTTGTAAAAAAAAAACTAAATAAACATAACTTTAGAAACTTCTGGTTCAAAATAAACAACATTGCATACATATGATCTTGATTGATAACTTTTCTTCTTTTTAATAAAAATATTTAAATATATAAATTTCTAACTGTAAATTTATTTAAAAATGTGCCCATAACCTATAGAAAGAAATTTGTTTGATACCATAATATATCTGACTACTAGAATATATATATTACATGGAAATGATACAAAATGAATAGTCTAATAACAGATTAAAATTGTTAAAATCTACAATAAACATCACAGTCCAGCTTATCATTTAAAGTATCACATCAAAAAGCGATAATAAAAATACTGTATGATTAATACAAAAACAAAAAGGATTGGACTAAATGACTGGGCTTTTTACTGATTGGTTTCCCATTTAGTCCAGCCTTAGTTCATCAAAAAAGAAGTCTCCTCAAGATTTAAATTTGTAAATATTTAGTACATAAATTGGGAATTAAATGCATTATCTCTCACAGTGCAATTTAAACATTATGATATTGGTGATGATGATAAAACTCCTCTTGATAATACTGCTGTAATAAAATGTTAATTATATCTCATAATGCACCAAAACTATTGAGAAGTTGTTTTACATCAAGAGTTATTGTCCTTGATCAGATCTCTCTTCCGTAATATCTTACCCAGAAAGAGTGATTTAGTACAAGTGTTGGGAAATAGGATAACAAAAAAATAGTCAAATCTGTGTAAAAATTTTCTTCTACATGTAAATATATACTTATATCTGATGAAAAACAGTTAAAGTCAATAACAAAAAAGGAGAATCAATCTGTATATATATTATGATTATATGTCTAAATTTATATGTTAGAAAAATATTCTTTGGACGGAATAAAGTTCATCGGCTGCTTAAACTGCCAGAAAAGTACAATGTATCAATAGCAACTGATTTAACGCAACAAGCCCAATTAAATTATGTTAGAATACTGCCAGAATGAAAAAAAAATAATACTTCTCTGCAAAGTTGAGCAAAAAATAAAAAAAACAAGCAACAGGTCTAGACACAGCTATTGTTAGTAGAGTTATAATCACATATCAGCTTTAGAACATAGGTAACTTAAAATCCAACATGGAAGAAGAGTGGACTATTTAGAATGACAGAACTCAGGAAAACATGGTACTTACATCAAAGATAAGGTATTAATACCGACTTCTCATTGCTTGTACAGCCCCGAAAATCGAAAATTTGAAACAACAAGGTTTGTTTTCATGCACCAACATCACTTCCATTAAACTCCACGATAATATAACGGTATTAGTAATTATTAAACAATGTTAATTCTGCCTCAAAATATTGATTTCAACATATTGTACACCAGCACTCCCTTATGGTCTATGGTTGGTAAGTAAAGTGTTCTGTTATGTATATAATGGCTGCATACAACCTAACAAGTTAATAACGCAAAATTAATCAAACATGAATCTCAAATTTGTTCACCATCAAGTCTAAGACAAGGAACACATACACAGAACTTACACCTCAGAACAGACAGAGAAACCAATGGTAACATTCCTCACATTCCTATCAGCTGAATAAATGCCTTCAGTATTACAGTGTTCAACAACAGTAAGGTACCAGTATGCATGCAAGTCTCTCTACCACAAAGGGCAAAATCTGCCTATACACTTGTTTCTGCACAAAACAAAACACAAAGCACAGAACAAAATCTTGATACAGATTTGGGTCCATGTAGTTCATCAAAAATGGCTTAAATCCTAAAATATCAACAACAAAAAATGGAAAAATAGCAAATCTGAGTACATATCCATCAGGATCAATTCACTAAATAAGCAAACTTACTGAATAAGATTTAGGGGAGTTTGTTGAGTATATCAACAACATACAGAGACAGGACTAGTTGAATGACATCTCTCTGTGGTTGTCTTGTACATAAACACAAACACAGCAGCAAATTGGATGCAAATAGTTCAGCAAAAATAACCAATTGATTACAACTGTTCTTAGTTTTAAAATTTCAGTGGTGTTAACTTTCTAAAATCAAATGCTGACTTAACATTCTGTATTTCATTTAAGAATCAAACTATTGATGTATGAATACTATAAGGCAAATAAGAAAACAAAAAGGTTTCATAATACAAAAATTCTACTTTGGTATTAGTACACTGTACAAATATAAACATATATACATGTATCTATCACACCTAACACTAGATATTCCATTCAGAACATCACTTACTCTGATGTTACAGAAATTAAGGTGGATTCTTCTTTCATAGAGTACAGGTTTATTTAGATGTAAGTATAAATCAGCCTATATAACGCCCAACTCAAGCACAGGCCACTTCCATGGCGGCAGCTGGTTGAGGTGGTGCCCATGCAATAGTGGGTTGAGGTTGTCGGTTGACCGGCTCAGCTTGAACCACAGTGGCTTCTCTGACCAGAGGCATGGTGACCTGCCTCTCCACTGCTGGTGGGGGAGGGTTAGCTCGGGGTAGGGGTGGGTCAGCCCGGGTTGGGGGTGGCTCGGAGGGTGGGTGGGGTTGTAACATGGTCGTCTGAGTTGCTGCCGGACTTGTTTGATTTTGGACTGCGGTTTTGGGTCGCTCTTTTGCTGGGTTGTACCAATTCATGCAGGAAGCCACGGTTTCGCGAACCACACCTCGTGCTGACATGGCACGGTTTTTTCTATTCAACAAACTAAGTTTGAGTGCCTCATTGTTCATAGCATTTATTGTATGTCTGTTAGGGTTGGCGGTCTCACTACCATGGGCATACCTATACGACGTTGTATTGACCCCATCGAACGAGGACGGAGGTTTGTTGACATATATTTGAGGTACTTTCTGGGAGGTCTTGAAGTCTTTTCGATACGTTGACAGTAAGGGCCGCTGAGTTCTCTGAATGTACTCCCTTTCTGGCATCCATGTCATGAAGTCTTGCTTGAAGCTGTAAGCCTTGTTTGGAGCCCGCTTACGTCCCAAACCCTACAACAGAAAGGTCATTCAAAGGTCATTAAAGTTTATTCATCTATATTCATATAATAGACACAGCCCAACGTCTTAAATTATCAAAATCCCATTCTAATCATTGCATAGTCTGGGAAATGATAAAAGAAGATTCAGATCATTCACACTCAATTTTCAACTCCATTGTTGGAACCTTTGTTTCCTTTGAATATTAAACTCACTTCCTTAATTTGTTAGTTACTCACTTGTTCAAAGTATAAGGCATCATTGAGGAATGATTCCCTGTTGTCATGGTGAGAAAACACATGTCTGGCTGTAGGTTGCTTGAAATAAACAAAAAGAGTTCTACAATTGACTTCATCAACAACATTACACACAGACACATAATGTACTAAAACATTTATGGTATATTATAATTATGCTGTTATGTTTTCGTCACTACTGATTAACTGAATAACAAAAAAATTAATGAATTTAATCCTTAAAAAAGATGATGTCATTTTAAATTAAAACATAATATTTGTGTGCTGAAGTTACAAATGTTTTTTGTCAGTGTAATTAAGGAATGAATTCAATATTTATTTGTTTTATACGATATAAAATGGTTTGGGGCAGTTTACGCTCTATAAACTGTGAAGCGGTTTATAAAAAAGCGTAAACTGTTTCAAACCATTTTATATCGTATAAAACTAATAAATATTGAATTCATTGCTTATAATTTATTTTTTTACCCTTAATTGTAGTTAAAAACGGTCATTTGACCTTTAAAATGACATCAAATTGTACAAAATTCAAACGTAACGTCAGGCGGATTGATACCTTTTTGACGTTAGTCTTACTATGACGTAGGCAACATTCTTTATATGATATAAAATAATTTTTTAGCCAATCAGAAACTTAAGCGCGTTACAACCAGAATTAAATTATTTAAAAATAAAGCCAGAGCCGATTCAAGTGGATCCAAAGAATAACATATGAACAATAATTCTGATCAAACCAACACTATACACAAATTTAAAATCCCCCTCCCCTCCTTCTTTTTCATTTGTCGACTTCATAAGTTTTATTCTAAACAATCACTTGAAAAGAGTTAAATGGCTATACTGTTTATTCTGCGTGTTTATTTCAAAGAACTAATTAACCTGTTGTCAACAAAACAAAACAGGGAGATGGCTACCCAGGTATTCAGTGATTGAACAATCGATGATAATACCTCCTCCCAGTATTATCTTCAGTTCCAATCTTAATCAGTCGAATTTGTCATTAGTCTTACATGTCTTGACAACACAGGGAGAACAAAGTACAGACTCCATGGAGTGTAAATCGTACCTGTCTGATCGCCCCTAATAGCTCACACATAGCCAGGTAAACACGAGGCCAATTTATTCTAAAAACTTGTCCTAATCAAATATTGAACAAGTGAAAAGAAACTTGGCCCCCGAGTGTAAAAAGAAAAGTAAACTTTATTACTACAGAGAAATTCTAATACTAGCTAATCTTTTTGTCTCGGAGATACATTATCAACTTCAGGATGTGATATCTCCCTTAACCTGGGTGTCTGTTTGTGAAATTTTACACTTTGAGCAATGATAGCCAAAGCACATTTGCTTTCTTCCTTATTTTTTGGGGGATATATCAAAATTACATAAAGTTTAAAATTTCAGTTTACCATCGAAAGGAAGATTTAAATGTTAATTGTTTAATTAAATACTACTTTCCTATCAACTTTTGATGTTTATTTACAAATATTTGATAACAAATAAGAAAACATAAACACATAATGCAAATATTTCATTTTCGCATAATCATGAACTGAATGTAGAATTAAATTTCCTTTCTGATTGTAAAAAGCACCAGAATGTTTTTTCTTAGTTACCAAAAGGTCTTAATTATAAAAGGAAATGATGTGCACCCACAGGAAAATCATCTTAAACCCTTGTTTTTGTATGATTATATTTCATAACTCTTCAATGTCCTGTTTTTGTATTTAAAGAATTGAAAAACAGTATCAGTAAACAAAATTTTCAGATATGACATTACTTGTACCACATTAAAAACCATAGTTAGACTAGAATGATGTACCACATTTAAAAGGTCTGGCTCTTTATACATGTATATATATATATATATATATATATATATATATATATATATATATATATATACACCAATAACAGTCTGATTAAAATCACACCATCTACTTTATTACACTGCAATAAGTTTCTTAATAATGGTGGTCGCAAATTAAGGAACTTATTGAGGGTTTGATTTTTTTCCATTTTACCAATCAAGATAGCCTGTTGTTTATTGTTTTTTTTTTATCCCTTCAAGAACCATTAAACTAAAATTGGACTCTGAATGCAGGCTTCAAATTTAGACACTTTAATTTTGTCCAGCAATCAAGGTCTTCAACAAACACTATTGTTCCAACAGTTCATCTAAGTTAAAATGTCTTGCCAAAAAAAACCCATAACTTTTATTTCCTCACAGTTTGTAAAACCCCTGACCTTTTTTAATTTCAACTTAAATTTTAATAATTCTTGGGACTGGGGCTGAAATAGCTCCTGGCTTGTGTACACTCAGCAGGAAATCTGCATGACCATGGCTCTGTTTCAGTTGTTCAATGTCTAGCTTGTTGATAGACTGTGTAGTCTGGGTATAGTCCTACCCAGCTATCTGAGTGATCAGAACGGCAGCCACATTTTCAGCTACAACATACCTCTTAGTTTTGCATTAAGAACTTTTTTTGCTTTATCATATCAGTAAATGACAAACTGGATTGACATAAAATAGGTTGAACCTGTCTAGTAAATTGCACTGGTACAAACACTGTGTCTGTTTGGCCTATTCATTGAACCCTTGTTCTGTCATTATCGATACAAGTTAAACATGATACAACACATTACTGGCATTATTGATCTGAAGTTAAGCGTTTGATTGTTGTTTTGAATTAAAATGTTCTGCAACCCTTTATGAAAATCTTTCATTACACTGGAAACTGACAAGACTCTGATCCATAGTTTGTTCAATAGAGAGTGGGTTTCTCAAGAATCTTTATACTGTTTTTTTTTCTTTTGAACTATTGTTGATGTGTTCATAATCTCGCTAGGAAGTCAATTGCAAAAATGTATCTTAATGGACGAAATCTTCATAGTTTTTTTCTTTATAGAAGGTGGTTGAATCTGTGCACAAAGGGTTTTATTTATTCTTTAAACCTAACTTAAATGTTAGGCTGCATCCCTAGGTTACACTGTTGACACATGTATCAAATTCAAACATGAAGCTCTTTTTCAACATCATGTTTTAAAACCTGAATACATGTACTTGAATATCATCTGACTCAAATTAACTGCTGTACAGTAATATTTCGCATAAACAAGCATTTAACAGCTTGCATTGCTGGGGGTACTTATAAGATGTGGCACTTAACAAAAGGATTTCATATTTAGTTCCTGATATTTACATAAGATGTGTCAAATAAAGATGAATGTAAATATGTGTACTTAAACTGTGGAAGTCAGATTGAACTGTAATTACATACTTAGCATTTAGAGACTTACTTAAGTACTATGATCACTAATTTCAGTTATTTGATTTTGAAACAAAAACTTTAGCATTTAACTAGACAACATTTAGATTAATTTCAAAGGGCCCTGCTTAAATGATGGACAATAGGTAAAAAACATTTCAGAGAATTTTGCTTTGACTTTGTCCTATAACTTAGAAATTTCCAAGCTGCCATAGAACTCTTAATTCAATGACATTACCCATTGTACCATATAGGCATTTTTGTTCAACTTGAGCAAGATTAATCAAATGAAAAATAATCTAGTATGATCTAAAATTGATTTAAAAGAGATCTGCTATGACCTTTACATTGACTTGATTCAAAGTCACTGCACACCATTAACCCAAAAGCTCTTTTTATGTGAAGTATGATCCAAATAGGGTTAAGTGGAGAGTATATATGCTCTTTAAAATAAAGGATTTTTGTGTAATCTGATATGACCTTGACCTTCAAATATCATTCAAGGTTACTGCATACGCTTTGATCAAAGGCACCCTGTTGGTGAAGTATGAGCCAGATTGGACCAAAAGGGAGAGAAAATATGATCCGAACAAGGATTTTTCATAAAATTCTGCTATGACCTTCGCATTTGACCTTGAAACTTGGTTAAAGATCACTGCACACCCTTTACTCAAAAGCTCTGATAATGTGAAGCAGAAGCCAAATAGGGCTAAGTGGAGAGAATATATGCTCTGAAAAAAGAATATTTGCATGGTCCGATATGACCTTGACCCTTGACCTACAAACTTAATTCAAGGTCAATGCACAACCTTTGAACATACGCAATCAGTTAGTGAAGTATAAGCCAGATTGGACCAAGGAGAGGATGATATACTCTGGACATGGATATTTCATATTACTGTGATTTGACCTTAACCTTAGACCTAAAGCATGGTTCAAGGTCACTGCACACCCTTTACCCAAGGGTGTGAAGTATGAACCAGATTGGGGCAAAGGGAGAGAAGATATGCTCCGGACAAGAGATCTCGAATGGACAGATGGACAGAAGGATGGATGGATGGAAGGACGGACGGACAGACTGATCACTATAGGGCGCCCGCAGAGCAGGGCCCTAATTATTTCAATTAAAAATGCAAAGTATATGATAATACAATATTTACATTTTCCAGTGTTTCTGTCTGTGATAACACTACGAATCGATTTGTACTATACAGCCCGATAAATTCAAAAGATATTGTTGGGGGCGCAAGCGGGTTTGCATAATTATTATTATAATATTTAATCAAACAACTGCTGAAAATTATATAAATATAAGTAATAAGGAATCATTCTTTGAGTATAATTTCGGTCAGGGCGTGATCAAATCCAATAAAGCCCAAAGGGCTTTTTTGATAGATTTGATCACGCTCCGACCGAAATTATCACCTCATAATATTCAAAAAATGATTCCTTATTCCTTAAATAATTACTATTTTTCTTTTCTATAGCTCGCATTTATACAACCTACCAATATGGATTTAAATCTCTGCAAAATTGTGATCATCTCCATAAACAAATTTGAATCTTTACAAAAAATGCAATTTTAATATTTTGAAAAAATTCAATGTCAATTCATACCTTTGAATAGATTTGTGAAATAATTTAAAAAGTGGTGTTTAAGATTTGATAAAGAAAACAGAGTGCTGTATTAAACATTTAAAAGAAATGACATAATATAGCATTAATATTCTTCTACAGCCACTGTCATGGTCTGTAAGGCTAAGCTGTGATGAGATAGGAATCTAGTCCACAAATCAATTGTTCATTTTAAACAGGTAATTCTCCAAAATTAATGCTCTCCTGGTGAGAATTGAATAGTCTACAGTGATGTACATATACAATGTACACTAGTTGCTATGTATCCATAGGGAGACACCTGCTGGTGTATGCATATGGTACCAATTATTAATACATGTATACACTCCAGAAATATAACCAATGTATATGGGAAGGGATGCTTATGCGTAATACAGATAATATGGGCCAACTTTCTGAACAGAATGACAATTTAATTTAAGTTTAGAGAGTTGGGTTTTTTGGTCAGTAAGCAGGGTTTCAACACTAACCTTTTCAAGCACTAGTCCAGCCGAACTAGTGCCTATTTACTTTTAACTCGTCCGCAGGCAATTTTATTTGCCCGTCAAAAATAAATGAAATGCATTACCACATTTTGTCATATAATAGTTTTTTTTTTATTAGGATTTGTAAGAAGGGGTGTGCATTATACACCACAATGGGTTTTTGATATGTATTTCTTACAGATGTTGCACTGGCTTAGTTGTGTTGTACTATTCAGTACATAGCAATGAGCTGTGTATTCACTAACTCTGTGTATGCAGCCATTACAGATGTTATAAATAGATCTGTGCAATAGATCCGGGCCTTCAGCTTCCATGTTCATTTCGTTATCTAAGATCTTTAAAAAATCAAAAATAATAAGCTATTTATGACAAATAATTTAATCACCACTATATATCATATCAATTTGCATCATGCTTGATACTAAAAGTAAAGACAGGATTTTCCAGTAAAATGTTGACAATTACACATCGATAGTTTACACAACTAATTTAAGCAGAGCTTGCTATCAGTCCGACCGGACTGACAAGACATATTAGTCCGATTAAAAATCTATTACGTAGTCTGTGACTAACGAACTAAGTTTCATGTCAAACCCTGGTAAGTATACAGGAAACAGTTGCCAAATGGGTTTCAATTGATGGAAAACATTCAAATGATTATGTATCAAATTATATTATATGATATTTTCTTTATTGTTATGATGGAGAGAAAAAAAAAGGTTACAACCTTTAATTATCAAACAGTTTTGTTTTATCAACTTACGAATCATATAAAGTGCATAGTAAATTACTTTCATGGCTTAGCAATTATCCAAGGTTCAATGGAATGTAATCTTGGAATAAGGGTGATGGCAATTATGAAGATGATGTTTCATTACTCATCTTAGATATGACAAATCTGTGGGTGGGAAGAGTGCACCTGTGGAATCCACAAAAATTGACCCAAGCACCATGCACAAATTTGAATGATTCCTACAGTATTTATATCTATAAAATCAACACTTTTAAATAAATTTTAAATGATGTTTAAATTCATTGAAATTGAAAAGTTTTTAACATTCCCTCACATTAGCTACAATTCTGTAGCTCCTGGTCTGAAAAATTCGGATGGATGACCTAAGAGCTAAAGTGCCTCCCATTTTTACAGGTAAACAAATTGCACCACTTTACGGGGCTGGTGACGGTGTTTTTGTGTGCTGTAAATTGCAGATTTTTTTCTATGGAAGACACTGTAGCTCCCAGGTCCTCCATCGAAATTTTTCAGACCGGGAGCTACAGACCTGCAGCTATCCCTCACATACACATTAATCATGCATCTGAGACTTTCTGGAGAAAAAATAAAGTGTATTCATAGAGCTCCGGCCTGCAGAGATATATAAAGTAGATACCTGTGACCTGTTCAGGAATTTGTTAGGTGGTTGAGGTTTCGCTAGCTGTCTGTATTCACATACAAAATCGTTGCGTGTCTTGCTGCGGAAATGTCCATAGTAACCACTAGGATACTGTCAAAAGGAAGAGAAGTTATGGGGTAAGATATATTGTGGAGCCCTAAATAAAATGAATGTCAATGGAAATTTACAGCTGAATACCTGACATCAATGAACAATGACAAACCTGTACCTGGTAGTTACATAATGCAGCCTTTTATATCTGTAATCTGTTCTAAATGAGGTAAACAATTACAATGCAAAGTATGGGTTGATCAATTCACCTTGATAAAGTACATGTACATGTATTTATCCACCACTCTGATGGCCAGATATCATATCAGCTTGGTTAAGTATTATCAAATCATATAATCCTAGTTCATTTATAATATGAATTCTTTTTCTGAAGCACACGCAAATGATAAACATAAAGACTAGTGTAAGTTGAAAAATAATTGGATTTTTTTTTATATCTATAAGTAGGGTAAATCTGAAGAGCATCTACTGACACTGTTTACAGCATTTTATTCTCTTTCACATTGATTACAGACTACAAGCCTTAATTTAATCATTTATTGTGATATGTATCTTTGTAACAGCATGTAGGATAACAATGAATAGTATATGCAATGCAGTCTTTATATAGGTGATGGCATAGTCACAACGAATGGGTGGACTTAGTAGAAGTAATGATGCTAATATTCCTGGAATAATTTTATGCAGCTATACTGGCGTGCGACCATTTCCCGCCGAGTACAGTGAAGTCGCCGATTCCGGATCACGTCAGACTGTTTCTTTGATATTTTACAAAGCTGTTCTATTTAAATTTTATACTATATATATATTGAAAGTACATTTTGTGAGTTATTAGCATTCATTTTGTTTTTCAAAATAAATTCTCAGAAACAATATTTACAGAGGCATTTCAACAAGGCATGGTTTCCCCAGTTTCGAATCATTTTCTCCATTTTCGGGTCATGTGACTTCAAAGTGTCATTAATGTCGGGTAGTTGTCTCAGAACACAATTTTTATTAATTTGCAGCATTGAAGTAATGATTCCGATCAGAAATTATATTTACAACTACTAATACTCAAGTAACAGGGATCAATTTCTAAATGTAAATGACAGTCGGGATTCAGAATGAAATGATCGTCATTATGTCATCGTGACAAAAAGAAATATAAACTCAAAGAAAAATAACAGACAAGATAAATAAAATGACTCCTGAGCTGGATGGATCATTTTATTCAATTGAATCTCTTTTTTCTCTTTCACGTTATTGTAAATCCGTAGAAAAATATGTTTCAGGTATAGTGACCCGCAATTGGGGAAATTCCTTCAGATTGATTAATTAATTGCTGTAAATTTATTTGAGCAGTTATCATTCTGAATAATTTCTGACATATAACTGAATGCATGTGCAATATTTTTCATCCATTAACGCCCTCCCACAACTTTTACATCAACCGTGCTGCAGCATTAATAATGATGGTAACATGTCAAAGTAGTGGGAAAATCTCCATCTCGAAAGCACTTGATTTCTAATTTTGTTTCTTGGTGGGTCTGTAAATGTTAATTTTCGAATATCGTTTAATGATCAAAGACAGAAAGGCCTATAGTTCGTGATCAATGTATTTATTAAGTTTTTTCTGCTTCAATATAAACGAAGTGACATGAAACACACACAAGTGACCCGGAATTGGAGAGGACCCGGAATTGGCGACTTCACTGTACCATTTCTCGCTATATAAAATTATATACAAAAATGATGTAACAATGCACTGGCGAGAAATGGTACTCGACAAGAACTGGTTGCACGCCAGTATATCAAATTCAAACCTTTCAGAAGTGGTAGCAGAATTTAATATCTAATTTTTATAATTGACATACACAAAATTGACATACACAAAATCGAGATCTCCTTTATATAATACACTTCACACTATTATTTATACAAATTTTAGCTGCACAACACTTTTACTGGCAGAATAGAGAAAGTTTAAACCATGCTTTAACAGACATTATTACACTGTGTTGTACATTATTTTTCATTACATCATCTCTCTTTGACGACGTATTCTCACACAGCCAACACAACA
The DNA here is from genome assembly GCA_033439105.1 of Magallana nippona. Taxonomy (NCBI): domain Eukaryota; kingdom Metazoa; phylum Mollusca; class Bivalvia; order Ostreida; family Ostreidae; genus Magallana; species Magallana nippona. The sequence goes on from CM065921.1 coordinate 3,316,129, forward strand.
ATATATGGAGAAGGTAAAACAATAAGTTGTCAAACTAGATAGAATCAATGCAATAAAAACGATCAGCTCAGTTGTAAAAATGAATTTTATATAATCTTACCCAGCTGCCAACAATTTCTGTTGCGCAGGTCATCTCTGATTTCACCATAAACTCAGCTTTTTATGTCAGATGCATAACATAACTTTTATACAACTAATAACATCAACACATTGACTTTTACCGACGAAATATCGAGTATCCAAGTGCGTTGACTTCGGCAATGGCGATATAAACACATCCAGTTGGCCGTAGCTACTCATCTTTTTTATCCAATGAAAATGGGTCTTACATAGCATGCAAAGTGCGAGGCAGACATCACTTCCGGTGTAAGATCGTCTGCTGGAACAGACGAAAGATAACACTAACGTTACAGGTAATCTCTAGTTAAGAGAATTTTTTAGATTTTTAAAATTAAAGAAATCTATATTGTATACTATAAGACCTACAAACTTTATTGATTATCTCGAATACAGAATTCCACTCAGATTTGTTTTTGACCCCCCCCCCCCCGTGCATGCATGCTCGTTTTGGCTTTTTAAAAGAAGTGTGCCATACGTTTGATTGGTATAACGGTTGTTTAGAAAACTATAAAACCAGCTATCCAAAAATTTAATTAATGAATAATACATAAGCTATATTTCATTATAATTATATCTATATATATATATATGTTCTGGTTATTCTTTCAAGTTTTTCATTTCAGAAAAATGAAGAAAGGCATGTTTTCAAACCATGTTTCAAGAAGAGATCTATTCTTATATGGTGGACAAAAAAGGTAAATGTATATCTGAATACACCTGATTTACATTACAACCATTCCATCACAGGAATTTGACTCATTTGATCTGAGCAAGAGAAAAAAAAGGGAGTATTATATATAGTCTGTCCCAAGATATTTATGCAGCACATTTGGATAATTTTTGTTAAAAATACTCATACCTGTTAAAGAAACCTGTTAAAGAAGTGAAATGGAAGTATAGATGAAAGGGAAAATATCCAAGATAAGTTCTTCATTCATACGTACATTACCATTTTTCACTCGTAAAAATTCACAGGAACGAAAACAGATCTCTTATAGGGATTTATAATGGAAAATGTTTACATCTTTTCTCCATTCAGAAGTCACTCGGAATACGTCGCAAAATTTTTCAATGTTTTCATCAGCGTCTGTTGCAATACAAAATCCCCATGGACATGACATTTTTTAGCCCTGTATTGAAACCTGATAAGCTAGAGTGGACATTTCCCGAGTTGAAAAAAAATATCTTGGAAATTTTTCAAAATTTTGAATGAACATCGTTTCAACCCTGTGGTATTTATAAATAGCGGGTAATTAAGCAAAATATGAATCAAGGATATCTTGGGATATTATATACCCCTATTATACTACACACCTCTTTTTTTTCTCTCACTCAGAGTGTGTCAAATTCCTGTGCATTACATTATTACATTGCTTATATTATATCTATAGTCTGTCCTATGATATCCTAGCTGCATCCTTACAGAAAAGAATGCCATTGAATTTCCATTATTTTTGCAGTTTATTTCTGACCATTAAAATCCCATTGCTTTTCCAGTTACCAAGATGTCACATAAAATGGCATTATATATTGTCTACCAAGAAAAACCATTGAATTTCCAGTTTCCAGTTAAAACACAGTGAAAACATGGTGAAAGTCCATTGAAACACCATTGAAAATGAATACTTATGCAAATTAGTTTGCACCAGTTAAATGATGTCATCTTTCAATGTTAATTAAATTAATGGAAAAAGGATGGTTTACACAAATGCATTGAAAACCCATTGAGAACCCATTGATTTTCCATTGATTATTATTTGATTGCCTTATAGAAGATAAGTAGGTCAAGACCAAGTTGCATCATAAGATAACCCTGAACATTTTGCAGAATACTGACCCTGTGAGAAAAATCTCAATAGAATTCAAATCTCCCCATATAATACATATACATACTAGTGCTTGTTAATAACAACTATGTGAAGGATCCTGTACAAAATTCATAGGAGCAATAAATAAGGACAACTTAATTGTGCTTGATAATAAGTAAATATATTACTTTAATGTTCTCATGCATGCACATGCATATTTACATGCATTAATTATTTACTAGTTTATTGACTTCCAAATAAAATCTAATATGCTAGACATGAAGCTATATATTTACATTACTCTTTTTTCAATACATCCATGCACTAGCTGCCTGCAACACTTAAATCACTTAATTGATAGTGTGTAAATGTTAATTAGTCTTAATTACACAACTATATTATATTTGTATCAGATCATATTACTAGTGTATATATGAATTTATTATCAAAAATATTACCTCAAGTGACAATATGAATATATCCCCATAAAAAGTTCCATAGATTCACTTTATAAATATGCCAAGAAAGAGCTAGATGCCCAACAATATAACACATTTTCCTGACAATGTACATCACATTTAGGCTCCAAGATGGACATTCAAAATTTGCAACTGACAACTTCCTGTTCTGCAGTGATCTTAATTCTTACTGGTCAGTTTATCTGGCAGAGGCCAATGACCCAGATTGGAAACTCAGCTGGAAATACAATGTAAATCTAGAAATGTGTGAATTGTGTATAAGAATTCCATTTAACTGTTCCTGAAAATAAATGGTATTTTACTGGGTCGAAACAGTAACATTGAAGTTTAAGTGAAATGGAAAAATGGTGTTTCACTGAGAGTTGTAGGCCATTGAAAATGCAGTTATCTGAAAACAGGTATTTAACTTGTATGTATAAAACTGGTCAAATGAAGACGCAAGAAAAATAAATGCACAATCAATGGCATTTCAATGAAAACTGGAAAATCAATGAAACTTCAATGGAATTTCAATGGAAAAAATCCAGTTCTTTTTTCTAAGGGTTAATTATATGCAGGTCTGTAGCTCCTGGTCTGAAAAAATTCGAATGGATGACCTGGGAGCTACAGTGCCTCCCATAGTTATGTTAAAAAAATACAATTTACAGCGCACAAAAAAAATGCGCTAGTTTAGGACTGGTTAATCTTATTTCAGAACACATTCTGTGCATATATTTGAATCCAGACAATTCCTGGGACATTTTAGTACAGATATCGTCAATTTACTTGCCTCTAATATACTTCTAAACACCATCACCAGCTCCTTAAAGTGAAGAAGTGCAGTTTTTTTACATGTAAAAATGGCGATTCTCTATTTCGACGTGAATTTAACATATATACTTCATTTTCAGAGTTTGGTTAACAAATAAGAGGAAGTGTGAGGCAAGTAATGTGACGATATCAGTACTAAATTGCCTGAAGAATTTAATTGTACTAATTATTTCCACAGAATTTGTGAGGAAATAAGGTTAATCTGTCCAAAACTAGCACAATTTTTTTTGTGCCGTAAATTGCGTAATTTCAAACTGAGTTGAACAAACTTATTGTTGTATACATATATACAGTCAGAAGATGGAGAAATCCGGTTTTGTACAGTATTCCAGTCAGTCACAGGGAGAATTTTCACAGTGCCAAGATGGATTCAATTCCAGTGGTGGATCTACGGATCAGGTGAAGTGTCATTGAAATAAAAGGAAAATGTGAAACAAGATTGGTTACTAGAAATACATGTAATTCTTGTTTATTTGCTGACCATGTTGCAGTCATTATCACATACAGTACCGTAATTAATTGCCCTGAAGAAGAAGGATTTTAATTGTGATAGGCTTTTGTTGATTAGTATAATTATACTTGTAAATATAGCCATGGGAATGGATAAGATATAACTTATCAATAATTATAATATATTTGATTCTATTTGTTATTTTCCTAATAGAGAGGACCTCAAATTTTGGCATATATCGCAAAAATGATAATAGATAATATCAAAATATATGCATGAAAAATAATATTATTTTGCAGTTGTCACAAGGGAGGAAGATGTTTGACAGCTACAGCACTCCACAGAACTCCTCCAATAAAGGCCTGGTATCCCTGATGAAGCCTGCCTCCAGTATGCCAGGAGTCCACGAACGACCGAAATTCCAGCAGCAGTTTCAGACCAACAGACATAAGGCCAAAGAAAATGAAGAAAGGTACATGGAAAATTGCAACAAAAACTTATGTAATATCAAATTTGTGTGAGAAAGAGAGGGACGAGAGAGTGAGGGAGAAATTTTTTAGGGAGAAATTAATTATAAAAAAGTATTTTTTATATCATACTAATGTTCTGTAAAGGTTTTTGTAAGTATTAAATAATATTGTAATTAGGCCATACCAATTTAATTTCTTGTTCGTTGGACATCTGATGAAAAAAATTAAATAATAAAATTATTATTATTTTTGTAGGCAAAAGTTTTAGGCGGAATATAAATAAATTTGAGCGGACGATTATCTTTTTTTTTATTTATAAATTAAAACGATTTAAAAATGAAAAATATAGCAGAAATAGAACAGCAAATAGAACAGAAAAAAATCCTAGATGAGGGAAATTTAAATTAATATTATTTGTATAGTTTTGTTTAAATACAAGAGTGTGGCTCCGACAAGCAAGAAATTAAATTGATGTGGCCTTAAGTTATACTACTCAAATTTTCAGGGAACTGTTACACACAATATCACAGTCAATTAGAGAATGTTCAGAAGAGGTAAGTAGCAGTTACTGAATTGTCAGTTTTTAAATTTAAAGTACGGTAAATGCTGCAATTTATCAGTATAATTATAATATATAATGTTTCCATATATCTGCAGTAATGTGTTCAGAAATGTTGAATTTCTTCTTATGAATCCAGTTTTATCAATTTTACACTTTTGTATCAACAACATGTAGTGATGGCATATTCTGTAAAATCTACCGGGTATACATGCAATTGCATGTAATTGTTGAGAGAGTATGCCCAAGTAGGATCTTTAATGTTTTCATTTCTTTATACAGGTTCAGAATGTTGTGAAAGTGTTACCAGAACATTTAGGGGATCACATGCAAATATTTGGAGATTCTCTTACCAAAATCATTAACAGCAGTATGTGCATCACCTCATGAGCTGTTCTATAAGATGGAGTTATTTCACCTATGCAAGTTCAACCCATACTTCTGTAATATGGAACTACTGGTATTTAAAATATTTTGACAGGTCTTAGAGAGCAGATGGAAAATGTCATCTTGACTTTTCAAGAGCAAAAAGATTCTAGAAAGCAGATTCATGAAATGAAAGGAATTATAGAAGAGGTAAAAATGGGTTACCATTTGATTATCTGTAGTTGTAATTGAGAAAAATAACCCAAATAATCGCATAGAATCTATTACATTTATAGTTCTATTTATGTAATGCACTTTTAAAGAGATCCAATTTGGAAATTTTAGAAACAAGCCAGGATAAGTGAGCTTCAGAGACAGCTGGAGCACCAGCAGAAAGTAGGGAGTGAACAGTCAGTAGAGAGAGTCACTGAAATACTCCACAGAGACCAGGAGTCAGTGGACAAACAGCTCCAGAAGCTGGTGGAGAGTAGCCACATTATCACCGAGAACCAGCAGAGAATACTACAGAGCCAGGACCACCAGCAAAGGGCGGGACACCAGCTCCACAATGAACTACAGAGAAGACTTGAGAGTTTTCCCACCCAAGTCACAGAGAACAGCAGGTAAAAAATGTTTCATGTAACTTCATTACACTACATTAGATTTCTTTTCATTCAATTTCATGCATGAGTTATATTTTGATAGTTGATATTTAGTTTTCTGTCATCAATATTGATCTTCTATGATTTTTAATGGTGTATATGACTTTTTTATCCAATGCCTTATTGAAACATTTAAACAATATAATGCTTTATTTGGTGATCGAATCATGATTGATGTGAAGATGGCAACATTGCAGAAAAAATACAACACCTGCTTTAGCGGGTTATGTAATTTTTTTCTGCAATGATCGCTACCTTCATAACCCGCATCGATCATCAAAGAAAGCAATATGCTGTTTATATTTACATTTTTCTTTTAACAAATTGATAAATTGATTGTAAAAGTTAGTAAAATGACCTAAATTACTGTTAATGTACTATATTTACATTTTTCTTTTAACAAATTGATAAATTGATTGTAAAAGTTAGTAAAATGACCTAAATTACTGTTAATGTACTATATTTACATTTTTCTTTTAACAAATTTATAAATTGATTGTAAAAGTTAGTAAAATGACCTAAATTACTGTTAATGTACATCAATACGTTACCTAAAAGAAACGGCCAAATCGTCTTCTATGGAAATTTAAGTCTGACATCATCAGGATAATTTCGTGCAGGCAGTGATTTTTCTTAGGTTGAAAAAGGTTACGACTAATCGATAAATGGGGTGTGTAGATTTCAGTCCTATCAGTTTCTACAGAGCTATGAATTACATTTAATTTTCATAAGAAATAGAGGGAAACATATTTCGTGAACGTAAATATTAATATATTAACTGCACATTGAGACACATGAAAAATAAAAATAAGTCACTTCTCTGATCTGCTAATGCATGACTTTAATAAATATCAAAGATAACAATTTTCATCAGACTGTTTAACTAAACTGTTATTAATTTAAAATAATATTGTAGATTTGCAGAAGAAATAAGATGCATAAGGCAAGATCTAGAAATTCAGAAGCGAGAAGCATTTGAACTCTTCCGAGACTCTCTTGCAAAGTTCAATGATGAACAGAGGAGAGACATGGCTAAACAGTTTGAGAATGAGCTTCATCGGTCTACTAACACAATCTGCAATACCTCCAACAGTGTGGCTAACATTCAAAGAGAATACCTCCAAAATACTCTGAAACAACAACAGGAAGATTTGAAGGAATACATACGCTCCCAGTTACTGAAGTCAAGGGTAGACAAATCCAAAGACGATGCCCTTCAACCTGTCACACAGAACCAGACTGATAATTCACAGATTTATCGAGCACAATATAGCAGTTCTAGATCTGATACACATGCAGAGAATGGAAAATCTGCTCTTGGTTGTGTTGTGTATCACCAACAGAACTCTGAACAAAACTATAGAGATACTCAGCAACAGAATTTCAGCTTGATGGAAAGCAAAAGAAGCAAGTCTGGAGGAAAACTGAAAGCTGTTCAACAGAATTTTATGTCTCCAAAGGAGAACAGATATCCAGAACAAGCCAAAACATTTTTCCAGAGACCCAATCCTTCTCCAGTGGCCACAGTTCTACCCCAGCCCCAAGGTCAGGTACAACCTAGGGTAGGAAGGGCTGTACAGAAAGACACCAGGACATCTGATGAAGAGCAGCTGACAAGTAGAAATCATGGGAGGAAAAACAAGAAGAAGATGAATATTCCCACCAGAAGATCTCAGAGACTTGCAAGCTCTACACAGGAATCTCAGAACAGTTCTCAGGATGATTATGTCGGCAATGTGTATGCTTCACAAACATATGAAAAAACTCAAACACAATCGCCTTATTCTTCTGATGAATCTCAGTGTCAGATTGCTCCATCTTATGCCAAGAAACCTAGATATGACACCCAGAGCAGGGAAGGTGTGTCAAGTTTATCTAAAACATTTACTCACTCTTCTTTGTATCAAATCCCAGTTCATCCTGTGTACGAGTACAGAAGCAATACAGAATCCAATGTTAAACCTCCATCAAAGAAGTTTGGTGAAGAAGATGCTGACGTTTTCCAATTTTCTGATGAAAATTCTAATTCCCTTGCTAGAAGACAAAAAGGAGCATCATCTTCAAGGTACATTTAATTTCTATGCAAAACATTTTTTGAATGTGATCCAGAATTCCAGTTGTTGCATTGCATTTAACTTCTATACAAATTTGGTTTATTACAGTTTGACCAGAAGACATGAAAATCAGGTTGACGATGACATTGAAGAAGCAAGTACTTAAAGATTATTATTCATAAAAAAGTTGGCAATTTGTGATAGTATTCACCAACAGCAGTTTTACTATTCTCTTTCTTAACTGTTTTTATTTTTTTTAAATTATACCGTTTGACAGGCCATTCGTAATAGTTACATCATATTAAGTAAAATTTACGCGATTTAAGAAGGGGGCGGAGGGAGCGAAGCGTCCGAGCCCCTTCTTAATCGCGTAAATTTTACTTAATATATTTATCTTAGAACATAACCCACTTTTTCATTGGCTGATCAAAAGTTCTGCGCCAATCAGATATTATCTCTCTTTTGTTTATGGCTCTCTCAGCTGTCAATCGTAATGTGATGTCGCTGTAAACTTAAGAGAAATTCTTAATGATTAAAAACATCACTTAATAGAATATTTAGCGACTGTTGATTGGATGAAAAAGTGGGTTATGTTCTAAAGAAATGTAGCCTTTTCTTTCAATTGATTGGATAATAAGGTTGTTTGATTTCTTTTTTATTTCTTGTATTAGTGTCTCAATTCTTCTCCCTCTGTGTCTATCACCAAAATCATGATCAAGAGGAAATCCCGCAAAGATTCACCAGCATCATCTGTGTTTAGCAACTTCAGGAGATGTAGGTGACTTTCTATTAAAAGATATTGTACTTTTATATGATCCTCATCTGAGTACTGGCATATTGTTATCTGGTAAATGACAATAATGGTCTAATTATTAGATATCTATTTGGATATTGATTTATTGTAGATGCTCGATCTCAATCAGGCCAAGATTGCTCGGCCACTCCTCAATACCAACAGTCTGAAAATGGCTGGAAAGTCAACAGAGGGGTAAGTTCACAAAACAAGACATCCTTTGAGTTAACTTTTGTCAAAATGTTACCATTTATAACCAGTTATGGACATTAAAAACTATTCTGAACATTTTGTGCAAGTTTTGCATCAACCTGTCAATTGATACTTAATATCACAACTTTGAGAAGGAGAAATGGAGTTAGAACACCCATGTACCATTTTCATCACAGATTAAAATAAATATGTACCTATTTCTACATATAATAAGGAGTTATTTATGACACAGGATGTGCTGATGCAGAGACAGGCCAGCTACAAGAGGAAGCTGATGCAGGTGGATGATGACCTTCTGGAGCTGTCACATCGCATCCAGGACCAGCTCAAGAGGCGGTGCTAAAGATCCAGCTCAAGAGACACTGCTAAGTGACCAGTGTTCACCCTCGATAAATTGTTGTTGTACAGAGTAATTGACATAAGCTGGCTGCTCACGTTTTGCCAAAAACTTCCACCTGACTTGCTCCAGTATTATTGTGAAATAATACATGTACATTTATCTTCTTTTTGTTTTCATTGTAAAGACATAAAATGAAAGGCTTTTGTATCTCTGTTTTCGTATGCATTTGCTGACTTTGAAATACATGTAATGGTGGATCCATTTGTCATCAAAGCTGATGCCTGTGATATGTTGGTGCCCTCCTGGCAACAAGAAGACTTAGCTGTGATAGTTATATCTCTATTTAATTACCAGTTGAAGTATATTTTCTTGTTGAATCAGTATTTTCATAAGACTACCTTCAAGTTGTATGATGTGTTATATTGTTTTTGTTTAATTTGTTGATTCAATAAAATGTTCTTTAAAATTAACTTGGATTTTGTTTGGTATATTTAATTATGTAATAAAAACCCATTCAGTATATTAAGATGTTCTACTTCCGACATGATTTGATTTGGAATATAACATTACGGTACTTCAAGAATTATCGAGCACTTTCTAAATCAAGACTTTATCCTTGTCAGCTTGTTATAATTGTTGAACCAAGGTAATTATTTTTGAGCCAACGCTCACTAGTGATACCCCCACTCTGATAATAAACTAAATTACCACTAATGATAAAATAAGTTCACAGGAAGTTGACATCGAATTTGTAACAAAATGAAATCCCATCATATGGCATGCCTAAAAAAAGAGTGTATTAAAATTTCAACCATCTGTGATGAATAGTTGCTGAAAAATCTTTTAATGAAATTTTTTTTCAAAAATATTGGCTAAAAATAAACAGTTATCATTTAACAGGAAGCTGACATCTGATTGGTACAAAAAATGCCACAATATGGCATACCTAATCAAAGAGCGTGTTAAAATTTCAAGCATCTGCGATTAATAGTTGATTAGAAAAATGATAAAGAAATGTTACAGACAGACAGACATGCACACAGACAGACACACAAGGGTAAATCAGTATGCCCCCCTCTCCTTTGGAGTGGGAGTATAATTATCTATAGCTTGGTTAAATTGAACAAAACAGAACACATGAGATAAAATGCATATAAATGATGTTTATTTTTTTGATAGATGAGTTGCGTGTGAAAGATGTGCCATCTTTTTCAATAGTCAAACTGTTCATGAATATCACCCACAAATTCACATATATGATCAAGGTCTATGTTCACCACACTGTCTCTGTCCTGTAATAACTGCACTGCAGCTATTGATTTCTTCTTGTTCTTTGAAAGCACCTCTCCAAGCTTCAAAGTAAAAATTGAGGATTATTTATTAAAATTAAGAGGTATTTGGTACAGTAGGAAATTTAAATGTAAATAAATGAACAATTAAAATATCAAGCAATAAATCATGTAACTGAAATGCTTTTAAAGGGAGTTAACTCTTGTTTCTTACCTGTCCTCTGTACTTCCCTGAGACAACCAGAACAAATGCTCCCTCTGATTTTGGAATTACTGTCTCCAACTGAGATTGAGCTAGACCTGAAAAAAAAGAATGTGTTGCTTTATTGAGTAAATTAATAATATGGGGTTTAATGGACAAGTTAACATACTGTTAAGCAAAACTTGAGTTAAGAATCTTGCATAATTTGTTTTAAATTTCATTAAACAAACAGTATCTCCTATGAAATGATTACATAGGGGTATCTTCATTATGGTTATTTATGAAGCAAAGAAACGAAATACTGGTAGCCATGCGCAAATCTAGAGGGGGTCAGGGGTTATCGCAAATATGCCCCGGACCCCCTTGGCAAACACAATTATCCTTCAGACCCCCCTCCTGGAAAAATTTTCTGGATCCGTGCATGAAATAGCCATAAACCATATTAACCAACCAATTTCATTGTGATGAATATTTTTTGCATCTCCAGTAAGTATTGATTTATCATAATTGTATGTTTGCTCTGACGTGCATTTCCTACCTTCCAACACATTTCCTTCTTCTGACTTACATACACAGTTTTCTGGCCCTGGGACATCTAAAACTGTCACCTAAAATTAAAAAACACCATATATAAATTAATCAGCATTGAATAAAATAGCACATCAAAGTTCTTAAGTGTTAGATATGTGATACGGTAAATAGTGCTATCGTCTCACAAATTATCCTGCTAATCTCGAACACCTATTGAGTAGCTATGAGGACATCATTGTCCCTTGGATGCAATATGAAATACCCCTATAGTTGCTTTCTCTTGGGAGAGATGACAGAGAATTTTTAGTATATGGTCTGACAAAGTTCTGCCTGAACTGTCTTGTTGCATACTTTCATTAGTGTTTTGACAACATTTTAACATATATTTGATATATGAAGAGTAAGTTCTACTAAACATGAGTTTGAAGGTACAAAAAGAGAATTTGTGATTCAAAATTTAATCATTTTCATAGTTCATACTCTGTGTAAATATTTTTGTAAAACAGATTTGCTGGACTGTTAACATTTGAGTTCAGACTGAGCTTCAGCATAAACGTTAAAACTCTGAGATTATGTGTACTATAGTAGTAGTAGTACATGTAGTAGTTTTATTTCCAGTTTTGGGCCCAGAGGGCATACAAGATTACAATTGTTAGAGAGAAATTTCTAAAAGAGAGATTCTACGTACTATATGTACATACATTATACACAGCAATTTTTTCAATAAAAAAACCTTTTTACCTTGCTTTTATGGTACTTTCCTCTCTTGTAATTCTTGTCAATTATTCGGACTTTGATTTGCGGCCTCACCCAGATTTCTGATGAGCGTGGAACATGTTCTCTGATAAAGCAAAGATAACATAACACTTGTAAGTAAACTTAAACATTTCAGATCATATTTAATACAGGAAGTTATCTTTAAATCTAAGAAAAAACAAACGGAATAATATTGCATACTATCATCTGAAGAACATCTGTTTAACCTCAGAAAGCTTTACGCTGGTTCTAACTTTGCAACGCTTTGTTTAACCATCCTTCTCTAATATCTTCTCATTAGAAAAAGGACCTCTAAGTTTGAAAAAGGCATCAAATACCCATGTCAATACATGAAAAAAAGATTACCAGGCATGCTTCCTAAACCATAACCCAGGCTTAAGCTTATATGTAAAATTTTTGTATAATTGGTAGGTAATGTTAAAAGAATTCCAACCTTTCTTCATGCTTCCTCTTCCTTGCCTCTTGATAATGCCTCTCCTCCTCCTGAAGTCGACTCTCCGCGATCCTACTCTCTTCCTCCCTGTGTGATCCATTTCTCTCTTTGTAATCTTTCTTTCTGTCTTCTTTGTCTTGTCTGTGAGATTTTTCACTTGACCTTGATTCATATTTTTCTGACCTTCCTTTCGACCTTGACCTAGATCTGTGTTTGTGTGACCTTTTATGAGATCGTTCTCGAGACCTGGACCTCGACCGTTTCTTGGACTCATTCTTCTGTCTTTCTTTCTCTTTGTATTCATCAGTTTTTCCTTTGTCTGAAAAGATAACATTGCAATTAAAAAAAAAAAAACCACACATACACAAACCTGATTCTGTGAAAAATATAGACTAGTGTACGAATATTGAGTTTTGAAGTTGATGTTCATAAGGAAAAACTTCCAACGTTATACATAAAGTAAAATATTTTTTATACAGAGGGATTCTTTCCTTTCTTCAAATATTGGACTGTTATTGATGCTAATCTTGAGTCATTTTTACCAAAAGTGGCATGTAAACTAAGACAGCCTGACTGCACCACTTACTGAGGTATTTAGAGTACTTGTTGTATTCCTTCTTTCCCACCAGTTTGACACTGTACTGACTCTGTGTCACTATTTTACCAGACAGTGTCAGCTTCACCATCACTCGAGCGTTGTCCTCATCCAGACCCTCAATCTACAAAGACACAAAAATGTGGTGACTGATTTAAATCTTATACTTATTGATAAGAAACTCTCTTACCAAAGAAATCAAGTGTCTGTAGTGTTCTTCCTATGAAAATTTCTGTGTTTTTGTGTTATATTTATGTCCATGCAAAACAAATGGTGTTTTTTTTTTTACATGTATGTAATCATAAGTTTTTTTTTTTATTTTGATATCGTCTTGCAGGGAAAACTGAATAACAAAAAGAAACATGACAATGATTGATCAATGAAAGATCAGTTTGAACAAAAATGTACCGTATTTTTCGGGGCATATGTCGATGCGGGGCATAAGCCGAATTGTTCATTTTCAGTCAAAATTCAGGAAAAATCCTTAGACTAGCGATCTGGGGGATAAGCCAATTTTCAATCGACGATTACTATAATAGTGAAAGTATAACCGATGATTAAGGAAGTCATGGTATATACTTTCAGGAATATCGATGTAAAAAGTTAAGAGTAATTAAAATTATTAAATTTACTAAACATATATATCTTAAGCAAATTTCGAAAATATATCTGGCTCTGTGTTTTTGTGGATGATTGGTCTTTCCGGTATTCGTCGGTATATACGTATCGTAATTTTACACAGTATAATTTTATTACAACACCAACCTCCGTGGTTTTGTCTGATAGACTAAGTCTTATATTTTACCAAACATTTCATATACCATTAAATGCTAAATTTCATCTGATCAAGTTATACTTTGAAAGCTAAATGTAAATACGGGGTATGGTGTCCATTAGCTCAACACGTGGTTTCATATTCAAAAAGAGTTATCCCCCGTATTAATCGCTATGAATGAGAAAACGAAATACCAACACAGAAAATATTTAAATTATGTTCTCGTCCATTAATTAACTAAGCAGTGACTTGCCATTATGCAAAGAAGTTGTATTGCTAAAAAAAACAGTCAATGCAATAAAGTGTAACAGTTGGTCTGAGGTATACACTATATGCCCGCAGGCTGTGTATCAAGTCACGGGTTTAACACCTTTATATACACACGACACCAGAATACCGTTATCAGCTGGTTATTTCAACTAGCAAGAAATTAAGCATTTGAATCATTCTACACTTAAGACCACTGATTCCCATGAACAAATCACACAAATTTCATCAGATTTTTTATTACTCAAAAATAGTTTCCTGTTCATACACGAAGCTTGGTTTAACGGATGAAAAAACTTTGAGTCTACGATAAGCCGATCCGGGGGATAAGCCGAGGCTTGTGCATCGGAGGAAAAAAATATCGGCCTATGCCCCGAAAAATACGGTACAAAGGCATTCATGCATATAAATGGAGGCTCTAAATGCTTAAATAATTTTGTTATTCTAGTTTTTTTCTATTATTTGAGGACTAATAACTTAGACTTACTACTCCATACAAGTCTTTGTTAACTCCCTTGGTAAGAACACAGTAAGCTCCCTTTTTAAAAGTCAGGACGTCCTCGTCTTTGTCTTTTGATTTGTTCTCTCCATTCCACTTGGCTTGTTTGGATTCAGAGATATCAGCACCCAACCCAAGACCCTTAGGTCGAAGAGTGGCAACAACAGGAGCAACATTTCTTTTAAAAAAATTAAAAAGTTTGTAATGCATTTGAAAAACTTGAACCTTTCTTTGTTTTCACTAAAATTCTAAAAAAATAGAAGTATATTTTTATAAAGTATGAGTAAAGAACTTAAATACTGTTTGGAAAGATAAATGTCTACAAACTTTTTGTGCTTTCCTATTCCCTCGCCATCTTTCCAGCCCATTCCTCGTAACATAGCCATGCCATATTGTTCGATAGGAATTTCATCATAATCTGCCTCATCTGGCTACAAGCAAAAAAAAATTGTTAAAGCTTGTTCATATTCAATATCTTCACCTCAACAGACAGCAATCAATAAAAAAAAAACCAGTCATCCATCCCATTAACACTTTGCAGTACTTGTATATCTTGTATATAAAAACCTATCAGTATTCAACATGATCAATACATCAATAAATCATTAAACAGAAAAAAAATCTTTTTAATTACTTCACTCGGTCTTAGTGACACATCAAGTTTGTCGTCGGTCTCGAAGCCCTCAGGAACTTTATTCTGCATCAACAGTGGGATGTGGAGGTCAGGGTTGTCTACCTTTCCTTGCTCATCCCATGCTTCATTCTTATGAGCTGCATCTAAAATTAGATCAGAATTTTCATTCTTTGTTACGACTACAATTCAATCAGAAAGTTTGATATCATGTAAGGCGTTTTATAATCTTATTACTAATAGGAGATTTTTATGTGTGTTGTCTTTTGATTGTACTTAGAGGGATTGGGTTGAGGAGTCAATTGCAATAAAAGTATTGTTTTAACTACAACATAACTTTAATATCATGTCTATCATAACTTATGATTGTACATTGTACATAATTATGTATTATATTACTCATTTTTTTTTAACTCAAGAGTGTTTAATCACAGTAGAAAATATCCACACAAAAAATGATGTCACACAGATCATTCCTTGATGCCCATCAGCAGAAACCCATGGTCAGTCTCTCAGTAACACCTTTTCTTTGTTTTCATACCTTGAAAAACTTAAGTTTTGATTTATGAGCCTTTACCATTTGAAAATGGGAAAAGATAAAAGAGTAGGTACATGGTATATACAAGTATAGAGTAGACTTGCTGTGGGTTTCTGATGATACATTATATTGATTCATATAATTATAGCTGCTTATCTAAAGTTTTTATTTTGTCAATGTATAAACCTTGGAGCAAGTTATATCTTGCCCTTTTCAATTGTTTACAATCATAATAGCAACAAGAACTTACCCTCTAAAATTTCCTTCAAGGCTTCATCTTCCTCAGCATCTCTTCCTTTAAGTGGCTGATCCCCATCCTTCTCCTTCTTTAATATATCCTCTCTCCTCCATTTATTTTGTTTAATCAGGGGAATCACATACTCTTTTTTCTCCTTTTCTGGTTTTGTCCTATAGATCAAAAGTTGATAATGTAGAATAACTGTATAATTCTATTATGGAATTATTAATTGATAGTTCAAAATGTAACACTTAAAGTCTTAAACAGGTTGAGAACAATTCCCTGATAGGCTTCTACAGAGAGTATCTCACACAGCCAGACTAATTCCTATGTACAGTAATAAAACCATTAGTGCAAATGCATAATTTTACCACATAAAGAAAAATTACTGGAGGATAATTTCCCCATGGTTTTGATAACTAGGGTCATCTTACTATATGTATGATTGACTCATGCATTAAAGGTATATATGCCATTTGAAAGGAAAATTTTAAAAGAAAGAAATGTTTGCGTTTTTCCATTAAGTTACAAAAGTTATAAACTTTCTGCAAATTATACAGTTTAAATCAAATGCATCTTAAAGTCAGTCAATAAATGCCCAACTTTGAAATATTCATAAGCATGTGATGTGACAAGTTAATTTTAGAATGTACTGGTACACATGATGTTGATGCGAAAATGTGGTCGGTCCATTGGCAGTGGAATAACGCGTTCAGAGAGAAAAGAAAGAAACAGTTTGACAGAGAATGTTGTAAAATGATAATCGATATTGGAGACCACTTTGAATAAATAGATGGGCCGATCCAACTGTGTACGTTTCTAATCTGATAGTGAAATTGTGATCGTGATATTGGCTTCATCATCCAAACGGCCACCCAGTAACATATAGATGTTTATTCATGTATACTGGAGCATAAAATATTTTATTTTTATTCATTTTTTATTATCACATTGATGCATGCAAACTGTAAAATGGTAAACAGATTGGGACCAATCGCCCAAATGGGATATATAATAGCCCGTTCAGGATATAATATTCCTAATGGATATAAATTTAAAGTGCTAAAAGGGAAAATTTTTGATAAGGTAATTTTTTATATAAATCCGCATTAATGTATATCAAATGCAGCAACATTTGGTAAGTTTTCCTCTAAGCCTTAAGATTGTAAGATTGATCCCCAAGAAGTTTTGGAGAATTTAAATTGTTACACATGCAAGTTAAATCAGAAAAGTCCTCGTGATTTCAGTTTAATACAAACCCCTTTAAGGTTTTGTTATCTACTGAAGTAACATAATCGATAGTCGTGTCGTCTTCCTTTTCTTTCTCAGCCACAGCTGATTTTAAAATCTCTTTTTTCTCGATCTTTTTGGAGAAACCAAACGAGAGCGGTTTTGTCTCAGCCATGTTTATTTTTAACCGGAAGTCGTAACAGTAACGTTAAGAAAAAGAGTTCTTCGAAGGGCGACCACTCTGTTATACACTACCCCCCCCCCTTTTTTCCCCCATCGGCACTTTGAATTGTTTGATTTTCAGTTTCTTTAAAAACAGTGCTGAGTTCCTTGCAACTGTCATCACTGCATTGACAGATTTTCTTACTTTAAACAATTTTTAAACCACTCATCTGTATAAATTGGTATTTCAAAGAATCATGAAATTCAAGTTAAAGTTACTGATATACATCTATAGCATTATTGAGCTTAATTTGGAGCTTTAAAAGATGCAAGCCGAGAAATTGATGGCTGGACGATTATTTCAATATGCCAGTGTGGCAATAAAATAAGTATTTTTAAAAGTATGTATTATGATGTTAAATTGATTAAACTGATTAAATCAAAATAGGACCAAGAGATGACTGGTATAATACTTTCTCACAGCAAACATTTTACTTTAATTTACATTGAGAAAATTGAATTTTGAAGGAATTGACCCCTCCCCTTTCGAAAACGATGCTACACATATTCAGAACGATGCAATTGATTTTATTTTCATTTCAATGAATCATTTGATGTGTATAGATATATGTAGTTTATTATATGTGCATGGTAATATTGAAAATAGAGAATTCATTAGAACTGTATTTTAAAATCAAGTGAAAAATGTTAAAAGAAAAAAAAACAGTTTGAAAAATAAGAACGTAAACTACGTTACGCATGATCTGAGACCAACTACTAGTATCAGTTAAGCAGAAAAATTAACTTTCTCTGAAACTTTGAAACACATAAAAATATGAGAAATAAAGCTTACAACAATAATCAATTAATAGTCTTCATTTCGATGAAAAAATCGAAAGTGACATATGTGATGTAACAAAGACATTAATTTTAATTAATTGAATCGAGCAGATAAGTGACTTTCCGCTCAAAATGTTAAGTCGCCTGACTGAATAGAAATGTCATTGTCCCCTACATGAAATTACCGGTAACTCGGCTAATCTAGATTAATAATAAGATACCCATCATTGACTACACACTGTACTTATGAAGGGTACGTGTGATAGACACAACCATTTTCAATCCATTATCCCCCCCCCCCTTCCCCCTTAAACTTCAGAAGAAGCCTTTTGTTATAGTTTTATTCTTTTCAATGTAATTGAATTGATGTGTTTACGTTACACAACTATGATAAAGAATATGAAACACACGTTACGAGAAGTACCGTACATGTATGTCACTTTTCTATCTAAAATTTCATAATCATGTTTCCCGTAAAATAAAAAAAAAATGAAAATTCTTTCATACTATTATGCAATTACCATTGCACAACGTACTCTGAAAAATTATTTTTTTAGCAAGATTTTCATTCATCTGTGACTGGGAGAGGGGCAGTAGCAGATTCTCCACAGCATTGATTGTAAGGGAAAATTCACTTCAAAGCCTTAATTTGAAGAGGAAAAAAATCGGTGAAAGTTAACTTGAAACTATTGTTTGCTATTACAATTTCTAGATAGTATACAATAATTTCACATTATCGAAATATGATTTTCTAACACTATTTTTTTTTTTACTTTTTCTTCTCTTCAAATGATATGCAAGCTTTTATTGACGTTGGGTGGAAAATGCTAATACTGTTGGTATCAGATTGATTGTCCTCAAATACATTGCAATTTCAGGGATGGGATTTTGTATCGATCACTGCTAGATGCCTTCAAAATAAATTAGAACTGATAGTTTTCGTGCTTCCGAGGAGCTTCCTTTAGCCTCTTCATTTATTTTTTCGAATTGTCAATTTTTATTTTTTTTATAAAACATATATTTTATACTAGTTTATAAATTTCTCTAGATATAAAAAATAAATACACTGTGATAAATACCTATTGAATATCAATGGATATGAATAATTTGATAAAAAAAACAAACATGTAAATGAAAAAAATGTATTAAAAAAACTGCCGGTTAAGAAATGAAAAAAATACTGAATAAAATGTTTGGCCAAGCACAGACTAAAACACATTGAAATGTTTGTGTTAGTCTAAATGTTTCATCATTAGTAAAAACAAAAATCCATTTTTTAAGTGCAAAAATTCAGGTTTTACAACAGAGTTAATAAAGTAATAAAGAATTCTTAATTTAGATGCATGTTTTTGAAACTATTTGAATAATTTGTGCATTTTCAAATAATCTGCAAATGAATATACATGATTAAAAATCGGAATATACATTATGTGGACATCGTTTTTACCTACATGTGTACAGTAACAGCCTGAAAATAAGCCTTATCACGGAACTCATGCATGCAAACACGTATATAAATAAATTATGCAGATTCTATATTTGAAATTTTGTTAAGAAAACTAACTTTTTTTGTTATATTCAAGATTTGTAATTCAAAGAATTCAAAACTATCCATGCTCAATTATTTAAATTACATTTAAAATAGTAACTTTGTTTCGAAAACGGAGATATATATCCGGAGTGGTGAATATGGAATCTATTTTATTTATAAACTTAATATTGATTTTGTTACATTTTCTATCCTGCTTCCCTTGAATAAACATCAATTCTAAACTTATTAATAAGGACTTTTGATTTGTTCCAATCAAATTTGCTGTGAAAGCAAGTAGCTCAGCAGTCACAGAGCTAATTCCTCAATTTTACAAATAATGTAAAAACACGCGGTGAAATTTATTTTAAAAAATTGAATAATTTATCAATCTTTATTTGTTTTTTATTCACTTTTCTTTTTTGAAAGAAACCCTTTAAAAAAGTTGGCATGTGACATTCTGGCAGTGCACGGCGAAGATACTAAAAAAAGAACAATAAGGGGTCCCCCATAACACCTTTACTGACAAATCGCTGTAAAAACTCCGTGTCGCCGCAGTCCGCGGATCAGGTACTGGTCATCCTCACAGTCCAAGGTATGGGCAAGTTCACCTCTAATAGGGGATGTTTTATAAGTCGTCATTAGTAAAATGGTTTCAAAATCCGAGAAACACCCCTATTTAAAAATAATGAATTATTCCAAATGTATATAAGGAAAGCTAAATTAATCAAGCTATTACTTACGATTATCGATTACCGTTAAGAAATAGATTGCTGTCTCCTGATTGGTAAGTCAATTTAATTCGATCACGATATTAAACAAAAAAAAATTGAATCAACACCAATGAAAGAATTTAACCGAAGGCTAAAATTATGGAAACATTAATTTAATGGGTTATTATCAACCTTTAATGCTAGTTCAACCAATACTCTCTATGTTGAACCCCTCAATTTAAGTGTGTTATAAGCTTCCATTTGTAATTTTTCATGGCAAACTGCAAAATTTGTATACATTTGAATTTAGACAATGTGAAAGTAAATTCTCTCGCGTGTTTGAAAATATTAAATAATTGGTGCAATAGATAGGCGTCTAAAATGTAAAGGTATTAAATACATCATTGTAGACGAAATACACCGGTCACTATCTCTGGGTCACTATAATAGATGACTTACATGTACATACTTTGCTTACATTTGATAAACAATTAAGCATATTTTATTACAAACTAATGAACGACGTAAGTAACCGAATATCTCTGTGGGTTTTGTATATACAGTGAAAGAGGTCATTATTTTTTTTTATACTGTATGTTTTATTATTAGAAACATACATGTACACATATTACTTTTTGATAGATAAATCTGCTTAACTCCGTAAAAAAAACCTCATATTTACATAGTACATGTAATAAGTACATGAATAAGACCTTAAGAATTAAAACATAACCATGAGAACTGACAGATTTTTAAAAATAGTCAAGGCAATTCCCAATACAGAGTACAAATGTATATATGTGTAATAGAGCAATATTTCTAAAAATACGCAATTTTGTTTTGTTTTCTTTTTTTTTAATAATTGCTTTACACTTTTTATCTATAAGACCCCCCCCCCCCTTTTTTTTTTAAGGTTTATCCATAAGTTTGAAAAATATGAACAAACAATTTGTTTCAATCTTAATGACATGAATAATTTTTCATAAAAAAATTCACAAAACTATTCTTGGCATAACTCAACATGATTTATTAGATATTAATATCAACCGTTTATTCTCAACAAGTTTTAAACTCTTTAGTGTCTTACTTGCAGCTATAAAGCCGATTTTACAATTTCTCGATCACAAAAAATACCAAACAAAATTTCGTACAGAATAATTCAGAGTAGGTAACCTTCTTTAACAAAACCAGAGACGTATAAAATTTATTCTCTGACAAGCGATAGCGAATTTCAATTATCTTATATGATTTTTTTGTATATTTCAATAGAAACCCGGAACATAATTTTGGCTGCAAACAGTATATCTCATAGCTAAGAATTTGATATCAATTGATGTGCAATGCAGTTATCTATAAATACATGTCAAATGATGGCCAAATAAACTTTATATAATGTTTAAAAAAAATTGTTTGAAAATGAAAATCAAGAATTGTAGATATTTTTTAAACATATGGATAAAAGCTACAAATAAAATGTCACTCGCATTAAACTATTGCTATACCATCATATATCAACAAGAAATATTGAAACGAAATAGTGAAATTCAAGAAAAAATGGAAAATCTATAATTCGAACCGATCCCGATTGTAATTAAACTGAACCCGAACAAAATCATATAAACTCTGAACATATCACAATATTGCAATCAATTCCAGGTTATTTAGCTGTAAAATATTTTGTTCATTTACCAATCTCATAATGCATATCAATTACTCAGAATAAACGGCAGTATTTTTGTGAAATTCAATTTTAAAATAATTCTGATCGGGATAAGTTTTTTCCAATGGGATCGGATAAATTGCAATTTTTCTAAAAAGGATGACTGCACTTAACGCCATATTTTGGGCCCTTTTTCGGTCACTATTATTACGCTTATTTCTCGCTCAATTGTACTTCAAGTCATATGTTATATAGTTTGGTCAATTTCCAATCGGAATTTATTGTCATGAGAATGGTTTTAAACTGCGTTTCAATAAAATAATTCGTTGTTTTCTTATCCTCACTGCTCTGAAAATATCTTGAATTTAGACTTATCTGCCCTTGATTGATGATAATGCATGGAGTGTTGATCTAATATTTTAATGAGTAGTCTAAAATTAGAATAGCGGTACTATAATTGAAAACTCTCTCTCTCTCTCTCTCTCTCTCTCTCTCTCTCTCTCTCTCTCTCTCTCTCTCTCTCTCTGCATGTTGCCATTTTTGAAAAAAAAAATAACATATTATAATACTGGCCAGCACAAGTAGCCATTGATGATCGTAAACCAGTCACTGATGTCAACAAGATGTGTTCGAAAAGATTTAACAAGTAGATTATAAGTAACGCTAAAGATATCTCAGAGAAATGAAGTAAATATCAGTCGATTGGAATGAAATGAAATAGGTATGGACAAAAAATATCGCCTAGCAGAATGCGTGCTACTTAACACGTCACATGACGAGTGTATTCACAAAGTTACCTGGGGTTAGAATTCACGTGGTGAATTATAATATTCAACAGTTCAAAGTAAACCGTTTATGACAGAGAACGCGATCGCAAGGAGGAACAGTTTTTTGTATGTTTAACCATGAGCGCATGTTTGTCTATTGATCTTCATTTAACATAAGCTTATATGTATAAATATACAACTACCATTAAAAGGAGAACAATAGACAAACATGCGCTGACAATTTATTAAGTCTGTAAAAAAGTGGGCGTCCTCATTATCCTTTGGAGATTCAAGAAAATGTAATGACCCCTACCTATGTAAACGACTTCGATCTTTGTAAATATGAACTTTGTATTGATGTAATTACATAAAATTGCAGTTAAGACATTGGCAATTCATAAAAGAAACATGCCAATTTTCATTTATTTTGTCGCAATTTATAAATGTCCTTAAGTGCAGTCATCATTTGCATACTCGTTTCAATTTCTTTGTAAAATATCATTGTTTATTAAGTGCTATATATACATGTAACGTTTTGTTATTGTTTAGATTTTATCCATGCATAGATTTAAAGATATAAAAGAATAAAAGTTTTAATTTTCAGAAATATTTTTTAATTAAAAAATTAAAAAAAAACATCCATCTTTGGCATGTATTTATTTATGATTATATTACACATCAATTGAGACTAAGTTTTGTGCTCTAAAATACCCTGTTTGCAATCAAAACAAAATTTTCCATTTTTCCATTTTACTGAAATTATACAAAAAACTCATATAAAAAAAATTAAAAGCCGATATTGGTCTCTGTTTTGTGAAATCATATTTCAAAAAGATTCTTCATCGATCCGTCAAATAAAATTTTGGTGTGTCGAGGAACCTTACCGAAATCATTTTTCAGTAATGACAATTTAACGATCCATAAAATATAATTTTGGTGAAGCATTCCACCGTATATGAACTGGAAATTTGACCATTTTGTTAGGTTTCACTCCAACCTATATATACTAGTATTCCCCTAGCTAGACAAAGTGTATTGATAGAATATATAGAGTACATGTTTCCCAAGCTACACTTACTGGTACATGTTTCCCTAGCTACACTTATTGTTACATGTTTCCCCAGCTACACTAACTGTTACATGTTTCCCCAGCTACATTGACTGTTACATGATTTCCTAGCTACACCTACTGGTACATGTTTTCCTAGCTACACTTACTGGTACATGTTTTCCTAGCTACTCTAAGTTACATGTTTCCCTAGCTACACTAAGTTACATGTTTCCCTAGCTACACTTACTAGTATGTGTTTCCCCAGCTACACTGACTGGTACATGTTTCCCCAGCTTCACTGACTGGTACATGTTTCCCTAGCTACACTTACTGGTACATGTTTCCCTAGCTACACTTACTGGTATATTTTTCACTAGCTACACTTACTGGTACATGTTTCCCTAGCTACACTTACTGGTACATGTTTCCCTAGCTACACTTACTGGTACATGTTTCCCTAGCTACACTAAGTTACATGTTTCCCTAGCTAAACTTACTAGTATGTGTTTCCCCAGCTACACTTACAGGTACATGTTTCCCTAGCTACACTGACTGTTACATGTTTCCCTAGCTACGCTTACTGCTACATGTTTTCCTAGCTACACTAAGTTACATTTTTCCCTAGCTACACTAAGTTACATGTTTCCCTAGCTACACTTACTGCTACATGTTTCCCTAGCTACGCTTACTGCTACATGTTTCCCTAGCTACACTTATTGTTACATGTTTCCCTAGCTCGCTGATCTGAAATAAGGGTGATCCAACTCAGCCGGGAAATCTCTGGGTTGAGAAAAAAAGGCTATTTAACTTAAGATCATAATTTGACATTACAATTTCTCTGCGGTTTTTTTTAATGAAAAGAAAAAACAAACTATTCTTTGTTTACATCGATATCAAATAGGCGTTTGCCACTGTATAGAGGACCGGCCTGTGGTGTAAGCTTATTTTAAATGGAATTAAAAACATGTACCTGTGTAAAAGTCATTAGTAAAACTAAATGGTATTTCTCATTTTTTCGAATACAATGTAGGAGTAACTGAGGGCAAAGAGAAATCGTATAGTATAATAAGAAAAATTTTAATTTACCAGTAAACTGCCAATTTCATTATCATCATTCTTAATGTACAGACGGCTGTGGTTGGGATTTTACAAAATCTAGACATTATTGAACGTGTATATTTGAAGTTTTTAAAAAGAATCATTCTTAGTTTAAGAGACACAACACCAAATTTTATGTTATATGATGAAACAGGGCCCTATACTATGTACATTAATGTTTTTACAAGAATTATTACATCTTGGGCAAATTTCCTCATAAGCCCAGAAAAAAAATGTAAATATAGTGTACACATTTGTTTTCACAACATGTTAACAAAAACTGTAAAATTCGGTGGATAGACTGTGTTCAAAACATTTTCAAAAACAGGCTTCAATATTAGTGACACGACCAAACGTTTATCAATATTTAAAACGGTTTACTGCAACTGTAATAAGATTAAAAGCCTAATTTGTCCAAAGATATAAATTAATCTTGTAGAGGTTGTGTAAATAAAATTTTATAACCTAATTTTGGCTTTGAGAATTTTCTCAATGTTTACCTGTAAAACCATAATGAATCTCGTACATCAAACCATGTAGAGACAGGCAGGTGGTCTAGTATCCCTCTAAATGAAAGACTCTATTAATTGTGTGACAAAACGACTCATCGGTGATGAGTTCCATTTTATAGAATGAATATTTTAGAATGTTCGGCATTTGAAGAAATGAGGAAAACCCCCAGGAAATATTGTAAAAGACCTAATATTTTAAAGTTCTCTGAACTCGTGTCAAATCACAATTCCACATCTCTGCTCTCCTCACTTCTTATTAATTATCATAATTATGACAATGACAATTTTTTTATTCTCTTAACTGTATAATCAACATTGTTGTGAAAAATCCAAAAACAATAATACATATAATACCCGAGATATATAATACCATCTACTTACTTATCATTAAGGATTACTAATCACTACTTATACGTATGAGTGATTGATTTGATTATGTTTCCCTTATAATTTGATAAGACCTCCACATGCGTGGGTCCAGAAAATTATTCGGGCGGGGGAGGGGACTCCCCTTACCCTGACTTCCCCTCTAGATCCGCGCATGCCCCAACTTAGCTCTTTCAGCATATCCATTTTTTTCTGATAGACTTAACTTACTGTTGTAGCTGGAGTAATGTTTCCTTTTATTATACTCGTATAGTGACTGTAGACTGTTTCCTTACAATATATATATATATATATATATATATATATATATATATATATATATATATATATATATATATATATATATATATATATATATATATATTGTTTCTCTCTTCAGATTTGTAGTTAGATATAACGCACTAAGACAACATGGTTCAAAAGACAAACTTTGAATTATGATTCATGTATAATTAGTTTCTGGAGAAAATTTCAGTTCTTGTTATTGAATTTGGCATATGTTATGTTCTCATAACACTTACCTACAAAACTTAACCAAGATATATTGGAATTTTAACAATGGTTGCTGGTTAAGATAAAAAAATAACCCCGTTATGTGTTTGTACTAATTGTACTGATAATTGCTTCCAAAAATAACCCGCAAAAATTTATCACATCAAAACTTGAATGCGCATCTATACATTTGTCTGTAACAACAATATAAATTATAAATTCAAAAGGGAAATTTTCATGTAATCGGAATTTAATGGCAATATTCACAGAGAAACATCGTGTCCTAAATACCTACAGAGATTAATTTCTGTGCAGCAGTTTAACAGTAGCTGTTCATTACTATATTCAATATACGGACAAAATTTTAAGTTCGAAAGTGCTAAAATTTCCAGGAAAATAATGAAATTTGGAATTTCCCGGTTATTAGCACAGTCTTAAATACCTACCCATTTTCACTGAATTCTGTACTGCAGTTAAGAGGAGTTGTGCTTACAACCCGAGAGTATTTATTACTATTCACTAAATGGCCAAACTTTTAAGTTCAAAAGTGCCTAAATTCACACAAAAAGTACCTGACAGTATACACATTCACACAATGTGTAGAAGCCAACTTGCAAAATTCTCTCCATTTCAAAAGAACTCTTTACAAAATAATAGCTATACATCATCCGTAAAAGCAGAGGGTTGAAACAAAACCACCCAACAACCTGACAAGAATTGTCCATTATAATTTATACCAAAAATATCTATCCTTATATATTATTTATTAATGGGGAGTGCAGAGTGCATTGATTTATCACATTGCAGTAAATTGGGGAAGAGAGACTATGAAATCAATGAGCCTAGATCTCTTACCTCTGTACAGTAAGCTCAATGTGCACATAATGATTACTAAATTCTGAAACACGACATAACACATACCGACATAATAAGATCTAACGTTTAATTATTGTACAATATAATTACATGATTACATAATTCCTGATATCAATAACAATATGATTACACAATTCCTGATATCAATAACAATATAATTACATGATTACATGATTCCTGATATCAATAACAATATAATTACATAATTACATGATTCCTGATATCAATAACAATATAATTACATGATTACATAATTCCTGATAACAATAACAATATAATTACATGATTACATAATTCCTGATAACAATAACAATATAATTACATGATTACATAATTCCTAAAATCCATAACAATATAATAACATGATTCCTGATATCAATAAACTTGTTTCAGACGAACACACATTGTTACCGTCATAGCCCAACATATAAATATGTTTGTATTTATATTTTTCAAAAATACATATACCTTTTTATCAATAATTTACAGTAAAAATAAAAATTTAAATAAAAATCCCCTTGTAAAGTACTAGTATGTTGTTTCACTAAGAACCGTTTCTGTTCTCTTTACTTAACTTTTCCCTTTCTTTGATGTTCAGATCATGTCATCCAGAAAAACCACTCTACCTCCCTACACCATGTCGTCCATGGTCATCTACGCCATCCAGTGCTCCCCGCAGAAAGCCTTGACCTTGTCAGAGATCTGCACGTCCTTGGAGGCCATGTTTCACGTATATGGCGGTAACGACAAAGCTTGGTACGACAAGACCCGTAACGTCCTCTCAAAGAACAACCACTTCGTCAAGATGAGGCATCCCAACAACAGCCGCAAGAGTCTGTGGACCGTTGACATGTCCTTGGTTCCTCTCACTTCATTCCGGAAGCAGACGACACGAAGAGAAAGTCACAGCGCCTGGCCGAACCTTCTCCATCATTACCTTGGAGTTCCGGAAATCGAGCTTTGCAGTGTCTTGTCATCGAGTGCAGCTTCCGGTAGTGAACCTCCAAGTGTTGTGTCATCTCAACTGAGCTTCGGAATTGACCGCATCCTCAGCATGTCTCCTAGGACGTCGACGACGCCGAAGACTCACATAACAGACGACTCGATTCTTCATGAAGAGACGTGTTCCGGATGTGATTCATTTTGCAGTGTGTTCGGTTCCACATACGACGACAGTGATTCAGTTCATGGCATTTGTTATTCCTCCATGGAAAGATTCCGAGGTTATTCCGATCTGTCATCCTCCAAAGATATACAAGAATTTGGACATTCCACCCGCATCTTTTCGGATTCTAGTTTTGTTTCTCTAGACGCTCCTTGGTCACCCATTGAGCCAGAACTATCACAGGAAGACATTTTCGCGGGTGTTAAAGAACTCCAGTCCCTTTTGGAACCTGAAGACGTCATCGACTTTGCACCATTAGGCGATTCTGTCAACATTTCGCCGGCCGACAGTTACAGTCTCTCTGTCCTTGACACTATCGCCGACTTCGTCATCCCTACTCAGTGCCCGAGAGATTTCTTCATAGAGTTCGAACCTTACCTGCGGGACCTTAGTGACTGATGTGTATGCTCTACATGTAGAATGACATGTCGAATGACATTATACATATCTCACTGTTTGGGAATTTGATTTATTGTGTTGTTATGTATTTTTATTGTAAATATTAATTTCATGGCAATTAAATTATTTGATAATTTATTCTTTTTTTTAAACTTTTGTTTAAATGTTCCCAATTCTAGTAGTACACACTATACACGCATCATTGTAAGATTATGCCAACGTAAAATGATGTAAAGGACAACTTTGTACTACACAATATGGCCAGCAAATCGCACGTTTACACGAAAAATGACTCGTGACATTTGATCACATTTAGAAAAATTTAGTAAAAATATAGAATGTGATTGCAACGATCGCTGATCTTTAAAATTGATAATTTTAGGAATTGTTGACATTTTGACCTAGCGAAATTCCCAACAATATAAATAGACTGTTTAGTGTTTTATGGGTGCTAGGTCAACGAAGCTGTAAACACAAGGATTTGGGAACGAAGCAGATGATTGTAATGTTTGATATAAACTATTGTGTGATCATGACTTGTTCAGATCCTCTTAGGAAACCCAGTAAGGTATGTACAATTGGTAGATTCAATCAATCGTTGTCCAAAATAAAATTCAATGTATGATAAACGCGATACTTTAATTACAGCAAATACACTATATAATTCTAAATTTATATATAGTAAGAGTTGACAAAGTAATTTTGGAACTAGTATAAATCCAACATTTTCCAATATGACAAGTTGTTTTTAAACGTAAACGTTACATATAAGCCTAACCCAAAAATTAAAACTCGATACAAAATTGCAAAATAATATCTCTGAATAAATGAATATATAGATATAAATACTTTATTAGATTGAATTTTTTTTATAGATATATATCTAAGATAAAGGGAATGGTGTATATTCAAATTAATTTATTTTCTAGTTAAATTTTCACTCTTGCAATTTACTTGCAAGTCTTCAAATGAAGGTAATACCTCTTTGTAACTAGACGACCGTGAATGACATGTTTCGGGTACTTGTAATGTTTTATGTAATGTAACGAATATTTTATGAATTTCCTAATTTTGAACAAACACTACACCCAAAGAAAGCTACCAAGTTTAAGAAAAATATACCATTTTATCGGTTATTAATGTTTAATCCTTTGGTCGATCAATTGTTTAAAATGGTAATATGTTTATTAAAGAAATATATATTTTACATGTACCTATTATTTTATATTTATGCTTTCTGAATTATTTACTATCAAGAAATGAGGTTGGATTTTGGTGTATTTTTAAATTCTATATATATAAATATTAGTTAATAATTTTATATATATATATATATATATATATATATATATATATATATATATATATATATATATATATATATATAGATGTTTGAGACTTAATTTAAAATACATGTATATGTTTATTTTGAGAAAGAAAAATTTAATTTGATTCATCTTAGGATGAGTCGTGTATGGTTTCTGGCCCTCTTGTCCGTTTTGGCTCTGACTGCTGTGTACTCAGCATCCGTTTCCGGTAGGGCAACTAAAGCCAAGCGTGAGTTGTTGATCTGTGCCTTCAACATCAAGACATTTGGTAAGGCAAAAATGTCGGATGCTGAGATAGCGGAGTACATTAAGCAGGTATATAGGAGAAAACAAAACAGCAACACGAATATAAACGAATATAAACACGACCACAATACACACACAGTGCACAAAAATTAATATTCATTTACAATTGTTCTATACTTATACATGAATATTTCTCCGTTTAGAACCATTGATTAAATTATGAAAATATTAATTGATGTGTTTTATCTATGATTAAATCAATGATTTAACAAAATTATGATATTTATATCAGAACTAAATACAATATTGTTAAAAGCTGTAAGGAAACTTTTTATTAATACCTTGAAAATAGTCAGATTTTAAATGGTACCGACATGATTCATATAGAGTTTTCCGTCTATAGCTCGGAATTCTTGTCGAAAAGCCCGATAATTAATATCAAAGAAAAATGTGCGTAATTATTCAAATATAGCTAAGAAACTACTTGCTGTAGTTACTATATCGTTGATTTTAAAATAAATAATAATCAATAAAATCAACTCCCAACAGAAGTAATTTGATTTATATATTAAGTTTTTGTTGTTTTTCAAATGCTTTTTATTTTCGAAAAACAGATTGTTTTGCGATATGACGTCATTTTGATTCAAGAGATCCGTGACATCAGCGGAGAGGCGATCCAGCAGCTATGGACTATGGTTAATGCGTGAGTCGCTAGTATATATGGAATATCACCCTTTGTCAACGTGCAAATCGTTACTTAATCAACGCGTTAGTCTTTTCTGTGTAACACAGTGATTTTCTTTGTGGTAGTTGATCTTTATTTATATGATAAGTTGACAATTTTGACAGTGGTCCTAAAATAAAAATACATAATTGAAAGTGATGTCATAACAATACACGTATAAACATACTCTTTTCAATATTCATAAAGATTATTACAATAATTATAGTAAGTTATAGCGCATAACAATATTTGTGACTATCCATTACAAACATGACTGTTATTTACGGTAATGCATTTTATCATACAACATATCATCTAATAGATAGAATATGAAGTATAAATAAATTAAACTAATAATAATGTACACAATTTACAAACTTAAGTAAGGAATGTACTGTATACTACATGTATATCTCTCAGTGCTGGCCTCACAGCTGCTGTATTGTGCAAAATATCAGACAAAGGTGCAAGTTGCAACTGACCACTTCAACATACCAACGGAAAATGCCGCCAAAGTATGGCTTACTGCCCACTTCCATAAAACAACCAATCAGTAATCAGAATCACAAGTGTGAAGAATTAAATATAAAAATTACTTGTTGCCAAAATCTAACATTATTGTAACTATTAAATATAGATACAAGTATAAAGATAAATTTCTTTTACTTAATTCATAAACTTTATAAAAAATGTAAATAATTTCTAGAATCTCTGAATCTCAAGCCCGATGTTATTAATCAAACTATGCCCTCTTACATCTGTATCAAGTATCATCATTTGTCAACGCATGTGTCGATATTATATATCGACTCTCACCATTGGTCAATGCGTGAGTCGTTACTTTATAACGAGTAAAACCATTGGTCAACGTGTGAATGATTATTGTATCAAGTATCACCATTGGTCAACGCGTTATCAAGTCGTTACTGAGACTTTATTAAGAATCATGCACTAATTGTATCTTAACATTAGTCAACGCTGGATTTAATTAATGTTTAATTGGTCAACGCGTTTATCACAGTTTGTGATTGCCTGATTTTAGAAGGGGTTGTACAATTGGCCACCAATTTAATTCTGACAATGAAAGTAATAAACGTTAACGTTTATTAAACAACCGTCTTCAATAAGTTCGTCTGAGTATAAAAGAAATCGACACGGTTAAGGAGAACCTCACTGTAGAGATAAACGAGATTCAAAGGCGCAGAGCGTGATCTCTGTGTGATAATTTGATTGATGGCATTAAAATGTGAAACGTAACCTGGTATCAGATTCAAAAGGACCGCTGTTAAAACTAAAATTGAGTCAAAAAGACAGCAAAGTGTTGGCAAACACAAATTGACGGTTGGACAGACGTAACAAATAAAAGAGCAACCATTAACGCACATAAACCAGGGCACAAGTCTTACGATTATGTATAATCAAGAACTTACATATACTACGTAGTCAATGTCCAACTTATTATTGCTATTCCTTCATAGTATTTTTTCAAACACAACGATACATTTCTTGCTTAACCAAAAGTGATAGATATAGTGAATAATATAGTGACTATTAGCTTCGTTGGTCGAGCGTTGTTTTTTTAAATGAATCGATTGGTCACGAGTTCGAACCTAATTAAGGTCGACCTCAATTTACTTTACCTATAATGACTGTATTGATGCATACAATACCTCTATACACCTGTTTGCAGCACCCGGCCATATGGAATGACGATCAGTGAACGACTCGGGCGCTCATCATACAAAGAACAGTACGCCTACTTCTACAGGTAAATGTCGATACTAGCATCAGAGGATTGGATGGTCATGACCATTGCAATCGCAACTTCTCGGGCCTTTCCGGCAGAGCTCGGAAAAAAACCGAGCCTGCCGGAAAGGCCCGAGAAGTTGCGATTGATGACCATTGTTGACTCAATTAATCTCCTGGAGATGAAGAGCTCTTTATAAAAATTTAGGACACTATGTGACTTTTATAGGTAGAATATTTGGAATTGTCTTTTACTTAATAATAGTTTATACTTACAATACTCAAGATTAAAACTTGATGGTAGATTTAATTGGTAATTTGTGAACTATTCAATCTCATATCATTCACACAGTTGAAAAAAAAAAAAACCTTTACCTTGAATTTAAAAAAAAATGTAACCAGAATTAGCTATCAATTATATGCATCGGGGTGTTGCAAAAACTTTTGTCATAGTCTTCAGAATTGATACAGAGTGATCTGCCCCGTACAGGTTGTCGAGTCTTCAGTTGGTGGGGACGCATCAGTATGACGATGGCCCGGATGACTACTCGGATATCTTTGAGAGGGAGCCATACAGCGTGCTGATGCAGCCAATAGGCGGATCAATCGGTAACCCTGCATAGAGTGGCGTCATGTAAAATCTATGTAGTAATATAATAGTCCGCCTTTATTTTAATGATGCAAGAAAAATGCGCTCTTGTTATGGCCGCGTTTAACACTCCATTTTTGTAGCTGAATGTTGATAAACTCCATATTATGATTATGATACTTTTTCTCTGATACAGTAAACAATTTCATGTGAGTTTTTGTTGGCGTTCTGACATATTAAACACAAGGAATAATTCGTAGTGAAAGTTTAATAGCTTTTAAAAGACACCGTTAACGTTTATCATAAAATGTCATATGGCCGCGTATACTTCAGGTGACGCATTTGCTCTGACGGGTATCCACGCCAAACCCGATGACGCTGTAGCAGAAATAGGTCACCTCGAGGCCGTTTACTACGATGTCTACAATCACTGGAGAATCCCGGTAATGTCCAAAATCAATTTTGTTTAACTCATTCTTAAATTGTCACATACAGATACGAAACAACAGGTGACCTTGAGAAGGGTGAGGGGGTTATCCAGTTTATAAAATGAATTTTTTTTATAGTTTTGAATAAAAAAAAAATACCATCAAAATGGCTTTTCCACTTTTTGTCCTGGGCATCTGCTTTTAAAAACAATGCAATGTGTCTTAAATACTCAGTAAATCTACACGGTGTGACAACTAAGTCCTACACTGTCACATTGAATCAGAAAAGTTAATCCCTTTATCCCACATAGAATATAATCGTGATGGGCGACTTCAATGCCGACTGTTCCTACGCCTCGGAGGCCGAGCTGTCCACGAAGGCTTTCTATACAAACCCGACGTATCAGTGGCTCATTGACGGCACTGCCGACACCACCACATCTACAACGGACTGCGCCTACGACAGGTCTCTCTCTCTCTCTCTTTCTCTGTCTGTCTGTCTGTCTCTCTCTCTCTCTCTCGATCAGACTGGCTGCTCATCTATCCCACTCTCTGTCTCTATTTGTCTGTCTCTCACTATGTATATCTCTGTTTATCTGTTTGTATGTCCGACTTCTGTCACATCTTTTTCTTGTATCTAATGATACCTATATGTAGCTATGGAGGTAGCTGTTTGTGATTTCCTGTATCACTATCTCTCTATCCGTTAGACTCTCACTCTCCTTCTATCAACTTGTAATGATATAGAATAATAAAGCATAGAACCATTTGGACTTTCGGAAGTTGTGTCAAACAGCAATGTGACGTAGGCCTGTTTATTTCATTGCTGGCCACACAACCATGGCTCTTTGAAATGAACAGGATTTGTCTGGCCTTTGAGATAAGACTACGCAATCTGTGTATATTTCACTTGAAACAGGCGTCATTTTAACTTGTTTTGATGCAAGAAAAAGATACCGAAAAAAATACCGAAAGTCCACGGTATTGTTAAAATGGTTCTATCAGATTCTACACTTTCTCTCATCATATGGTTATATCTACTGTCTAGTAGTGAGTAGTAATTTATTTGGTGTCTCATAATGTAACAATATCATTTGAAAATTTTAAATACATGTCATTGGAATGAACTCACCATTTTATTTTAGAAGCTTTAAAATGAAAATAAATGCTTTTAAGTTTCAATCAAATTTACCCAAATTTTCAATCACGATGCAAACATTGCGTTTCTACGACTTACACAAGTAAATCAAAGTTAATGGATCTTTTTCTAATGTATCAAAGAATTGTGGTGACCGGAAATAGAATGGTGACGTCAGTGATTCCTGGGACAGCGGAAGTTTATCGCTTTGATCAGGTCTTCAGCCTTAGCTATGACAGGGTAGGTGTCAAACCTCAGAAATTTTCAGAAATAAATAAAAATACATCACTCAGATCAGATTCAATCATATCGGCACAAGTGCTAACATTTAATACATGTTAGATGAGCAGTTACTTTCTGTTTGACAGGCGTACGATCTCAGCGATCATTACCCCGTGGAGGTGACCTTGAGTTGGTGAGGTCAGAGTAAAATAGCAACGCTTTGAAAATGTAGCGACATTAAAGCAAATATATCATTGCATATTGTCGTTTTTATTTTAAGAATCAGAATGGTGACGTTGAGTTTATCCCTGACCCAAACCTTTCCCGTTGTGTTGGCATACAAATACTGTTTGGGGTCTGACTTCACTATCCACAGTAAGACATTAATTGAACTAGGCATCAGATTAAATATTATAAAGACAGATGTACAGTTTGCATGGGATTCATGTAGTTTAATTTGCTCAAAGCACACTGCTTTGTTTTATACTAATACTGCTACTACTACTATTAAGGCGTGTCAATACTACAGGTAAATGATATAATATTTTATGCCCCCAAGATAGAAGATCGAAGGGTGGGTGCGTGGGTGGGTATTGTTTTAGTCTACAGTCATGTATGTCATTTTTTCCCAAACTTTAGCTTTCTTTATGAGAACTACAATTTTTTTTTCTCACGAAAGTAATAACTTTTGCCAAAATTTTTGTAAAAAATCTTTACTTGAAATTTCTTTCGTTTGGTCTCGGTTTTAACGGTATTTCTGTAACACTGGTGGACAAAATAGATAAACCAAACCACATACGAGACATATATACAGTAGTTATATATAGCATCAAAGGGGTTCATAAATTAACAACAAACATCCTAAAAACATAGAAAATTGTTGAATTTCAAGTTTACAGCGTAGACTTGTGAAGTAATGTTCTGAAAGGCGAAATAGTTTTATTTTAACAGAAAGGAATAGTACAAACGTTGTTTCTGTATTTTTTTTTTTCTAGAATAGGGTTGTTTAACATATAGTTGGTTTGAACAATATTTTTCTGAAAATATATTTACAAAATAAAGCGATTAAAATTAAGGATGAAGTTAATCACAAGTATCATAACTTATCAATGATCAATGTATGTATAGCTTAATATATTGTTACATGGATTGATAAACAAATACGTCCTTTAAACCTTGTTTACTCTACAAATGATACAGTATTGGGCATCACGTTATTATTCTCCCACTGTGTTTTCAATTTCACAACTGATTAGATTTTATTTTTGTCTACAAAACTCTTTATTATTTGTAAAGAATCGGAACAAATTATTCAAAGTTGCAAAAATTTATTTGCATTTGGTTAGAAAGGAAAAAAAAATCAAAAAGACTAATAGAATCATTCATTATTCAGTGTGATATAGTGAAATTCCACCGAGGGGACAAGATTCACTGCTTCAAATAGTGCAAGTAAAAATGAGAGCATACAACAGATTTTTTTTCAATAAAAATATGATAAATTGTAATTAATTAAGCAAAACAGTTACTTGTTAGATATTCTCAATCCATCATTTTCAAACAACAAACAAAAAGTGAAACCAACATATATAAATGCAAAACGAACAGACATCAACATAAAACAAGCGGACGCACAAAAAACAAACGCCAGGTGGCGAGTTAGGGAAGCAACACGCGCGGTGTCCAGTCAAGTCTTACACAGACCATCTCGTAAACAGGTCATCTCGTATACAAAAAATCAACTCGTATACAAAACAGAGAAGAAAGTTTTAATTTTACACAATTTATTGTATATTAAATCATGTTTTACACAAATGGTTCAAACATGTTCTAGTATATGCAATTGTACCCGGTACATTCCGATAATCTAATGACTTTGCTTTAAAATCCCTCATTCAAACAGATATATCTATACTACTATATAAAATTATTAGTGTTAATAAAGTTATTAATTAATTATCAGCAAAATTAAGTCTTAAAAATCCAAAATTTGAACCGGAATGAATTTAGAACTTTGTAATCGCTAAGACCTGAGCTTTCGCTTCACATAGAAACATTTAAACAAATAGAGCGGGTCTTCATGAAGTGACGAGTTTTACAGAGGATGTTGCTGTCCATTATTGAATTTTAAAAGAATAAAAAGATTTCTATAGAACTAAACACATGAAACTAGGAATATAGCTAAGACAGCGGAAAACTGGGTTCTTGAAGTGCACGCATTTAAAAGCTTTTGAATTACATGTAAGGGGTGGGAGTTAACTAGCTAGAGTCATAACTTGAAACGAAAATTTGTGGGTTTTTTTATATTTAAAACAAATAGTGAAGTATACATTTAAAACATGAAATCAATCTCTGCACACTGCATTCTTTTCCTATATAATTTATGTACAGTGGAACGA
This sequence comes from Magallana nippona, assembly GCA_033439105.1. Taxonomy (NCBI): domain Eukaryota; kingdom Metazoa; phylum Mollusca; class Bivalvia; order Ostreida; family Ostreidae; genus Magallana; species Magallana nippona. The sequence continues at coordinate 3,353,726 of CM065921.1, forward strand.
AAATCATAACAGTTTTGCTTATTACAAAGCGTTCCGGTATCTCAAAACGATAATCACACGATATTTTAAAAATAAAACGCTGCATGGATGGAATGTGTAATTTCCGTAAATTTGTCATTCTACATGATATACCTTTTTTATTTATGTCTTTGATTCCACAATCTTTCGATAATAAAAAAGAATTAATTATAAAAGGGAATATCTGAATTACTCCTTGCTCAGAACTTGCTTTTACGATGTTTAACCACAATTAACTAATTTAAAACTGATATTTTTGTAATTAATTCCTATATCTATGAAATCTTAATTAAAAATCACATATTTTACCTTTTACGATATCAATTATTGAATACAATTGTAAATTGCTATATACTATAAAGTAATCAATTAACTTAAAGCAAACTTTCAGTTTTGCATACGAACTTCCCACAATAAACAAAACATTTGTAAGCCTTGCGTGCGAGTATATTTTTGTGTAGGACTTGACTTCTCGGTATTGTATAAGAGTTGACTTTTTGTATACGACATGAACTATGTACGAGATGGTCTGTGTACGACTTTAATGGACACCGCGCATAATGCTTCTCAGAAACGCCACCTGGCGTTTGTTTTTGTGCGTCCGCTTGTTTTATGTTGACGTCTGTTTGTTTTGCATTTATGTATGTTGGTTTTACTTTTTGTTTGTTTGATTTGTATAAAGACACCTTTGGTTGATTTTATGTATATTTATATTGCAAAGAAGACTGTTGGTTTTGCATTTATGGTCATTGATGATATTATTTTGGATTGTTGAATTCAAATTACCATAATTGATTTTGTAAAAATGTATTTTTTGCCCTTTCCGCTGTCCATAGTTTGCTTACGTTTTTAAACGGCGTAGTTATACACAGTGTAAGACAGAAAAATCTCACACTGCTGTCTCACATTTGACAAACCGATCTCACACCGGTGATAATGCGAGAAAAAAAAGAACTTTAAAAATATAGAATAGGACAATAAAAAATCCAAGTAAGTAATCAAAGTACTCAAAGGACAGATACCCGGGCTCATTTGATGTGTATTGAAAACGTTTTCATGAAATGGCATTATTAGAGACTAAATAGACATATTGAGTCATTAATAAATTAATAAATAAATTGACTGAGTTTATAAGTATTTATATTGTTATCGTAATCTTACAATGACCAACTGACATGCCATACATTTAATATTCAATGGCGTAGCTAGAGACAAATTATTCGTAAGCAGGGGGTCTAGAGGGCGACAGCCACCCCCCCCCCCCCGAAACTGAGCACATTTTTTTTTTAATTATGGCGGCAGTAATTTTAATCTATTACAATGTACTAGGTTTAATACCTCAGCCATGATATTGTTATTGTACTTACAGGAAAAGCTCTATTAGATATAGATTTTGTTTTTTCCTTCTTTTGTCTACAAAATCGAATATATTGGAACAAAAAAAAAAGATCAAAGAAATTGATAAAAAACAAAACACACGTCAACAGATACCAAAGAATAAAAAAAATATATCTAAAAATAGACATGATGCAACCACGACTGACCACGACTGACCACGACAGACAAAACGGTGAAAGTGGGACTTATGACTATTACTAATTGCAGTATTTCTGAAGCCAAATTTTATACCTGGTATAATTGTCTAACAAGGGAATAAAAGTTTTAATTTACGGTTACCATATGATGCAAACGTATTAATTGCCTGTTTTGTAATTTTGTATCACGATGGCAATTTACTTTCCTCTTTACCAGGTGTAGGCAACCTCCGTTTATGGAGGTTAGATTTTTTCCTCCAAAATTGGAGGAAATATGCTTATCCAAATTGTGCTCGGAAAAAACCCCAATGTTGTTTGTTTTCAATTTGATACGGATTAAAGCGCTGATCAATTGATTGTAATGAAATGAATATTTGTTAATTTATACCATTTGGATCTAGATTTTTATCTTACGACTCAGTCAATATTTCGAAAAGTGTTTTACTAGTAATTTACTACATGTAAAAGAACAAGTTCGGGATGCTTCAGGCAAAGTAGCAACACAAACGCAAAAAGTTGTCGGGATTTGCAATGAGAAATAACAATGCTTTTTTAAAAATTGAGATTCAGAAAAAAAATTGTAAGCACGTGCTTATAGTGCATTAATGTAGCTACGCCACTGACGTTCTCTTTCAAGTTGGAACTACTTTTTTAGTGCAAAGAACGATTTCAATGGTTGACGGTCAACATCCGGTATTTAAATCGTGCACCGTAGCTATAGGCTGGCCATTGCTTACGCTCTGAGCCCGACTATAATGTGTTGTATTTCAAAAGAAAAGTAAAAAAGGCAGACTATCTTGGTTAAGAGAGAGAGAGAGAGAGAGAGAGAGAGAGAGAGAGAGAGAGAGAGAGAGAGAGAGAGAGAGAATAAGGAAAATAAGTAGAAACAGAACTGAAGAGAAAGTGGTTCCTTCCTTAAAATGAAATACGAAATCTTTATTGATGAGAAGAGTTATATATATATATATATATATATATATATATATATATATATACATATACATACATACATACATACAAAATAGAAATATAACACAAACTGTTGTAAAACAAAACGTTCATTTTAAGCTTACGCTATGAGCTCGGCTATAATGCGTTGTATTTCAAAAGAAAAGTAAAACAGGCAGAATATCTTAGTTTGGAGAGAGAGAGAGAGAGAGAGAGAGAGAGAGAGAGAGAGAGAGAGAGAGAGAGAGAGAGAGAGAGAGAGAGAGTACTAGTATTTGATACTGGTTTCATTTTTGATATTGAAATACAAAGTCGTTATTACTGGATAGATGAGTTATTAATGTATTTACATAAAACCGGTACCAATTAAGTAGAAACAAAATGTCCAACTTCAGCGGAGCATCATTCTGGCACCAGTAAGGGATACAAAGCGTCCATTGAAAGAGTACCAGCTAATTCCCTCTCCCCAGATGTTATTTTCATACTCCCCATTAAGGTTGGACGAATGTATATGATGGGAGTACCACCAGCCTCTGCGCCATAGCACAGCGTTATTATTTGGGCTTGGATCATTGTCATTGTCAAAAGTGGAGAACTGAGTATAATTCTGGTAAAAACTGAAGGAACACGATATTCCATCACTTAGAATACAGAATCAATTATCAACCAAAGATAACGAACGCAATTGCTTTCATAGCATTTATAGCATCTTCAAATAATTATTCACTAGAGTTAGAAAATACAAAGTACCTGTACCATGTATGACTAAAATAATCATGGTTTAACATGTTATATCATATTTAAATAAGGATAAATGACATATATCATATAATTTAAAATGAAAATTCAGTCTTTTATTTTTTCCGGAAACGTTTAATACATTGCATTATACGGGGTGACTGCAGAAATTATAGACTGAAAGCTAGCTGTGTTAATAGAACAATCACATTGCCAGGTGTTTATTACATTGATATATTATTATTTATATTATCGCCAGGTGTTTATTACATTGATATATTATTATTTATATTATCGCCAGGTGTTTATTACATTGATATATTTATATTTATGCATATGTATTTACCTGCTGTCCCAGACTACCCAGACACACTGATTCTATAGTTGTCGTTTTCTCCTGCTATGTAGAAATTGAAGTACTCAGCGAAAGCGCACAGTATTCCTAACTCCAGTTCCACTCGTAGAACAGTATATCCATTCAATACGAGTAGACGGATATTATCAAGTCCTAAAACAAAACACCAATGGTACTAGGCTATTTTATGTAACGGCATCACAGTTTGGAAATGCCACTTGACTTCTATTTCAATATAAAAATCTGACCGATCGAGAAGACATATATACTAACAATTATGAATTAACGGGTTTTGTATAATACCCTTTTCCATTAGCCACCCCCCCCCCCCCCCCCCCCGGGAAAAATGGCTACCGGGTATATAACTAGTTCTCCCTGGCAAAATGACTTTAAAGTACTAGAAGTAGGTTAAGTACATATATATTAGATATGCCATTTTCAAAGATATTCATATCATATTCCGCTTAGTCAAAGATTTCCGTCAATATATACTATTATCTTTAATTAAAAAAAAATTATAAATAATAATTAAAACAATCGCTATTGTTGTATATTTATGCTGTTAGGGGTAAAAGTAATTGTTCATTTATCTTGAAAGGAGATACAGAGTGCAAAAACTTCTGCAAGTTACATGCACAAACGTATGTATTTATGTGTACATACGTATATTAAGGACGAAATTTACTAAATGGTTCCTGAATGTCTTTTTTGGTGCTTGAACCATTATGACGTCATAATTGATTTGATGAATCGTTTTCCGTAATTCACGGCTTTAAAGGAATTATGTAGAAAATGAAATATAAAGTAATCCCGATGCCTATATTCAATTTGACATCATTTTAAAGAGGAGGTCAAGAGCTTGTTTAATGTTTTGAGAGACTTTGGCATTCTAGATATATTGCATTTGTCAAAAATGGACAAAACTCCAAGATTTGTAACTTATTTCCTTTAAATTTTATACAAAATGACAGTTTAAAACATGATTTTTCATTGTGTTTACCAAAAATTTAAGCCCCGGTACACCCTATCAAACAAAGCTATTGTTATAAAGCATCATTAAAAGAATTTATATCTGGAATTCCATAAACCTGTAGGCACCTTTCATTTACTAAATCTTGACCTTAATAGGTTGGATAGTCATGACCAATTTTAGATTATATAAATGTCCTGAAAAAAAGAAATGCTCTGTATAAAAAAATAGAAACGTCGTAGAGATGAAATGTATGGACTATTTCTTTACTTAATAATAATCTAAAGCCTAACAAATCATTTTTAAAAAATCAGGATAGATCTGATGGTAGTATGGTGGCCACCAATTCTCCTTGAACCTTTGTTTAAATTGTATCATATAGAACTGGGGCATAAATTAGAACTACATGTATTTTAACAAGAGCTTGGACTTTGGGTAGTTGCGTCAAAAAGTAATGTGACGTAGGTCTGTCTATTTCATTGCTGGCCACTCAGCCATGGCTCTTTGAAATCAGCAAGATGTGTCTTGCTTTTGAGCGAAGACAACGCAATCTATGCATATTTCACTCGAGACCAGCGTCACTTTTAACCTGTTTGATGCAAGAAATAGATAGTCACATCCTACCGAAAGTCCAAGGTCTTGTTAAAATGGTTCTACAATTAGAAACTTACCGACCCAGAACTCAGAGTCAACGATACCAAATCCATTTTTGTAATCATCCCATCCTCTGTAGAAATTAACAGAACCGTCCATTCTTCTCTGTATCATCTTAAATAAGAACAAAAATCATATACCATTATTTGTAGAGATTCAATCGTAATTTCATAATCATCGATTCACGATACTGTGGAATCCTTAGAATTCGTGGAGGCTCAATTTTCGTAGTATTCGTGGGTAGCCATCCCCCAACGAATTTACATCCTCAACGAAACAAAAGAAAGATAATCTTAAACTGAAAACCGACGCATCCACGAAATGACATTTAATTCTGTTTTAATTTTTTCTTTCATGAATTGATAAAAATATACTCGAAAATGAAATGTTTGTTTGTTAATCTTTAAGGAACTCTTTTTCCGTGCGTAAAGTTGTTGAAGTCTTGTAGTTTATGTGTTGTGCGGTTCACAATTATAATTTTAATAGAAAAGTTTGAGGTTTAACAAAATAAGTGGTAAAACATGTGATAAAAAGGCTCGGGGATAGAAAACACACAACTCGTTGGATAAAAATCATATACCATCGCAAATCATGAGAGATCCTATATTTATCTCATACAATTTGATTTATATTTTGAAGCTTTTGAGACAGTCCTTAATATGACCCGAATTGATTTTTTTCAAAGATTAAACGATGATGCAACGTTGTGTTATGCGGTTATTGCGACCTTGCGCAATACAATTTAGTACGTCATTTCGGAGATAAATATAACTGTTTTAATGTAAAGTTTCACTGAAATAAACCTTTAAATAATTTTTTATCTCTAAATAATTTTTCTTAGAGCTTAATTACTTAATTAAATGGAAATACTGATCAGAAGACTTGAATAATCAAGTTTGTTGACATACACAAAGTTGCGAATGCTCGTTAGATTGAATTGACTCGAACGAGGAACAGTTATTGATGTTTTATAAAACGAACACGAGCCTTATGATTCAAAGTTGAAAATATTGAATAAGGATGCTTACTGCTGGTGAAATAAAAGTCTTGGGAGACATTATTTCGGTAAGTTCTTGTACAGAAACAGAACCAAAGCGTTCTGTTTGCATTGCGTCGTCAGAATGAACTCCTTGATAGCTAACGTGATTTGCAGTTTTATAAACTTCACAGTTATGTGTTTTCCTTTATATTTGTAATTTAAATCTTCGACAAAATCCATTTTAAATCAATTTTCGGTAGTCGATATAGCTATATGGAAAATACTAGAAAGTCTTCGAAAATAGGTCACTGAAGCGTTGAAGCGAGGGGCTGTGTCAAAAATAGTTCGGACCGGAAGTATTTGATAGAGCATCACCCGTTTGATAAAGTGAAGGTTTATCACACGGGTAATATACACCACACGTATGAGATAAAAGAAACAGACTGAATTATCATTAGAATATATATATATATATATATATATATATATATATATATATATATATATATATACATAAACAATGAACTTTACAGGCACGAGATATTAATTTTCTGCGGGTTAATCCTTATCCAGGTACTGATGATTATTGAAACACTTTAAGATTACTACATACGGTATTTTCCAATAAAAAAGCAAATTTTATAGAACAATAAACAGGTAATGTATATCAAAGGACAATCAAATTCCAGTTTCTACGGCAAGTAATCTATACAAAAATGATAGCTACATTCTTTATTTGTTGATTAACATGTCAAAAAAAAAAAAATAATAAAGTGATCAAAATATAACTCACTATTATACTTACCTACTGTGCATTGACATTTAGACGTCCGGCGGTTGAAATACGACCATTTATCACAGTCATTCTCCTGATGAGAGATAGGGGGATGTTGTAATGATATCATAATGTTTACATAACTCTTGCAATTCATACCCTTTCTTTAGAGAATATATATCAATTTAACCTGTAAGTATCTTGTTGATCTTTCAATCATTTATACTAATGTGTCAAACGGTTATAGATATTACCAGGGATGAACTAACACGTCAGGCAAACTTTTAAAACGGGAATAAAATATATGAATTAAAAAAAATGAAATCAAAAGTAAGTGTGTCTATGTCGTATGGCATTAATGATAATCAAGTTGCTTTTTTCATACTGGGTTTAGCTATATGAATTTAGATTGAATGTAAATCATGAGTAAAATTTTACAATTTCAAAACGAGAAGAATTCACAATTTTTGATGCAAATTTCATGATAGTGGATTAACTGTTAAGGGAAGACATTAAATGTTAAAATTTTTACATATCTTACCGACTCATAACGTGCACACGTGTTCTGTCCAGTAACCAGAGCTGTGCTCATGTTTCTACTCAGGCGACACACATTTCCGGTTGGAGACGAACACAATTCTACAGATTACAGTCTAAGTTTTGATAGCACGCTGCAGCACAGCTACGTAAGGATACAGCAGTGGACACAGATTCTGATATCAAAAGGGAAATATCAGAATATGAAATATTGCCTCTGTATAGAAAACTTCCGCTTTGATTTTCAGCAATTAGATCTTCAATATATGTCCACAAGCAAAACAGAAATAACATGAAATTATTCATTTTTGGTCAGGATTAAGAGCTTTCTTCCAGTAATATCTTCGACATGTTCATGCGACCAACAATACCAACAAAATCGGCAAGGTAATTTATTTTATATGGAAAGTCAGCCATGCATTATTGTTGGTTTTCTTTGATTTTTACATTGTCTTAGTTACAAAAAAACCCCCAAATATGTTTTTTTTTTATCTTAATAACATCAATAGAAACCAAAGAAAAGTTCTGTGTTTTTGTATACTTACATATTTTCACCAATTTCCATGAATATGCATTTTTAATGCACCTATAAAAGTTGGAAGTACGAGACAAATATGAAACAGAATAGTGACGACGTTGTTTCTTCGAAAGGACAAGACAATGAATGTTTTGTTCACAATATGATGTCTGATGATCCTTTTCCAAAATTAGTTTCCTTGTATAATTACATAGATTCACCACTGTCTATCAATACGTAGTTTTTATTGCGCGTAAAAGATTAAAAAAGAAATTTAAATAGCCAGATTGAATGCACTGTCTCAATAAGAACAAACGAAAAGGGTCTATGCGGGTCATTAAATCAAACAATAGGAAGTTATTAGAATAATTCCAATCAATCGAACAATATTATAATTTGCAAGACCAAAATGGTATTGTTCTTAACAAGTGACATAATCACACAAGCTAACACTACAAAGTAGTTAATTATGAACACAATTCTTGTAGCAATATTGATTATTCAGCTATTGGCTTTTATGCAACACTTTTGAAAATTTGCTTAATGTTACATATTTAAGTTTGAAGAGATGATTACCCTTTTAGAATTTTAAACAAAATGTTTTGAAAATTTATTACGTATGTTCAAAAGTTGTATGCATTTTCGATGAACTTCCAAAGACAATGACCGCTAGACGGGGACTTTTGATCCCTTTAGTATAAATACAATGTGATATCCCCTTTAAGGTAGCAGTAAAGGTTTCAGATCTCATAGGCCTTGCCTTATGTTTTCGGATGATCAGGAATAAACACACACACACGACTTTAGCCACGTAGGTATACGAAATTTTTAGACGAAATGTCATTTGGTGACTTTACCGAGTAAATAAGATAATTGTTCAATGAAGAAGTTCAGGCTAACTTCAAACACCTTTGATCTTTTACAAACTTACTTTAGCCAATATACGTTGAAACCCATTAAATATGAATGAGATGTGGTTTTAATGAAATCAATAGTATACCTAAATGTATTCTAGTATTATAACTTATTTTGGTATTGATAAAGATGATAATAGATACTAGTAAAACTTTAAAGTACAAATATATTTGATAATTTATCATATCTTTAATTGTATAGAAAATACAGATAAGAACCGATTCAAGAAATATTTGTTAAGTACTTTTAAAGTAATTGATTTTTTATTTCACGAACACAACACCGTGACGACATCACTTCTTTATATTAAGAATCCGTCACAAAATTATATTTAATGTTGACCTATCCACCCTCCTTAACTATAAAAATTCAATTATTTCTTGAGGTTTTATTGAATTTACATGACATGATATACATGATATACAGCATGCTTTAGATTTTATAGATCCAGAGTGTTGCTCTGCAATTGTTGAAAAAAAACATTTTAAGGTCCCCAGTTTGTTCCCATGTTAAATATCGCAACATGGTTTTGAATCTTCCTAATATCAAGAATATCGCTGTCCCTTATAAAAACAAATAATTTTTTTCTTTATTGTAAATGTTAAATTTTTAGTCATTAATGGCCAAATATTTACACTCAGTTTATACTCCCCCTTATGTTTGCATTGAAAATCTGTGACGTTCAATTTTCAATAACACGCCAAACCTGATCAATGCGTATGAGCACAAGCATAAACGTTATCACGCGTTTTTTAAAAATACATTTATTAGATAGTTTGAGATTTCAAACGTGTACGGGTACGTGTAAGTGTACTAAGGGAATTACCTAAATTTTTCGCGTATTACGTCAGTTTTTATGACGACAATGTTTCTATATGTTCTCTAAACTTGTAGAGTGTTTTCTATACGTAAGTACGTAAAAGTACGCTTTTACAACAAATATAATCTAATTGATGAGTAAATATATTCTTGTGATACATCATATAGATATTTAAACTTCACTTGCATGCAATTTGATAAGAAATTCATCATCTATTTGGAATTGATAAAATAAATCTATGTCACAAAACTTCATCGATTTACGTACACGTTTATATCCTACAAGTTATGAAATCTCAACCGATAAATTACAAAAACGTGTACGACTACGTGTAGCTATAACACACGTACGCGTACCCGTACCCGTTTTATATTTTAATCTCGCTATTACTGTAAAATGAAACTTAATTTTTAAACGTACATAACCAATTTGATATGTATTTATCAAAAATAATCGTTAAATCATATACATTCGTTGATAAAAAAGGAATCTCTTGACAAAGTTCCTGGCACTATAATTTTAGCCGAGAAAGCGAAGTACATAGCATGTTTTATGGCCGTTCCATCTATTATTCATATCCCTGACAAAGAGTGTATAAAGCTTTAAAGCGGAGATACACAAATGTTCCATATTAATAAATATAATCAATATTAATAGGAATATAAGCACTGAATGCTTAGTTTAGGATATCGTTGGTCCTATAACACTACATACATCAAATAACTTAAAATTATAATTCTTTTGTATTACCCTTAATGCGTCCATCCAACTGTTACTATTATTAGACAGCTATCACAATCAATGGACACTCAGATCAATATCCAAATCAACTCGTTTTGTTTACATGTTATATATTCCGGATGAATTGTAAGGGGGATGTCCAGCCATATTTTTTTTGCATGTGGACCACAAGGTAAACATTTCTTAAACTGACTTGTTTATGCCAGTTTTCGGTCAGTTTTTGGCAGAAACAAGCCAGTTCAAGAAATGTTTACTTTTTAACTGTCCTCAAATGTACAAGATGGCCGAACATCCCCTTTAACTACATGTTAGCTGATAGGAGATGCCTTAGATTGCGTGAAACATACCGTTTAATCATATTACTTATATTTCTTCGTATTTCTTAACCAAAACGTAAATATTGTTTTAGTCATTTTGTAATTTAGTTATAAAACAGCACTGTATTTACATCGTAATTTAGAAAACCAACATTAATTTTGATAATAGTATCTTCGATGTTTTTGATGTTAAACAATTTGTATATCTTTGACATAAAGATGCTTCCATATGTTTTGTTAATACTATTGAAAAAATTTCATATATATTTGGATCGTCGAGAAAATCTACAAGTTCAATAAAAAATATTTAAAATTCTTTAAAAAGCAAACTTTGCTACAATGTGTAATGATATTAAACAAGCATTCCGTTGTAGTGTTGATTTAAATTATTCAAAATATTACAGTTAAAACCACACAGGGGCCCTAAATTGGGCTCTAAAATTAAACAAATACTTATACATGTATATGGATTGATAAAATCAAGATTCGTAGACCTATAATTTGGACCAAAATGGATTCCTTAAGAAACAAATTAAACAGTGATGTACAAATCATTCAAGAATCTTTGTCGTACGTTATACATTTGTATCATGTAGTTTTTGTGCAATCATAATGTTACATTTATAAAGAGTATTTTAATTATTTTTGGTCAATTCTGTACCACATGCCCACCCTCATTTTAAGTTTTGCACAAACAAATCAGAAAAGGATACTAGACAGACCAATGGACCTCTCTTACTAATGTTGACATCCAGCATCTTTTTCCAGTAAAAAATCAATAGCTATTGATTTAACCTTTATCATAGTTACATAAACTACAAGCTAAAAGTACATGTTTTTGAAACAATTCAGATGTGTTTCAAAGGATATTGGTTATATATTAATGGAAGCAAACTGTCCAAATATTAACTCTCTTGTTTTCTGAAGTAAGTTAAAATCGATTACTGATATAAACAATTTTTCATCAAACGTGTGGATATGTAAAATAAAAAATGTAAAATGTATCCCGAATTGCTAATCTATAATCAATACTTGTAGAACTTATATTTTAACGTGGGAAAATGAGCCAAGTAGTCATCTCAACTTTGTTTATACTATATTACACAAATGGGTAATCATGCTGTGCTATTTCACAACTCACCAGATGCTATTTCTGTCTTGTATACTCCGTCGTGAAATTATGAAATGGTAACAATTATGTTTTTTACGTAATAATTTAAACGTTTTTTGGATAGAAAATTTGATAATAAAACATTAATGAATTTATTAAAAAAATCAACAAGACATACTGCATATTTTTACTAATGAGAGAGAGAGAGAGAGAGAGAGAGAGAGAGAGAGAGAGAGAGAGAGAGAGAATAAGGAAAATAAGTGGAAACAACTGAAGAGAAAGTGGTTCCTTAAAATGAAATACGAAATCTTTATTGGAGAGAAGATTTATATATACACAAAATAGAAATATATACACAAAATAGAAATAGAACACAAACTGTTGTAAATCAAAACGTTCATTTTAAGCGAAGCATCATTCTGGCACCAGAAAGTGAAACTGTCCACCCTTTGAAAGGGGTCCAAGTAACCCCTTGTCCATGGTTGTTATTTCCGTACTCCCCGTTAAGATTAGACATGTGACCAGCGTGGTACCACCAGGCCCCGCGCCACATAGCAGCGTGATTGTCTGTTAGAGACCCGTCATTGTCATTGTCGAATGTAGAAAACTGAGCATTGTTGTTGCAAAACTGAATGGAACATGATATGCCATCACCTAGAATATCAAAAGTTAATTACTAACTTTTGATGATAAGAGTTATTGCATTTGTAGCATTCGTCACATCTTTTACAAAATTCTTATGTGAAAGTCTTATTAAAGCAATGAACATGTACCATATATAGCTATACCAATCATGGGTTAATATTATATCCTTTCATAAAGAACGTAACTAATAACACCAACAAAATGGACTTCCTTAAAAAGAAATATAAAGTGCGTTATATTGTACATTGCATTAAACAAAGTAATTGTATTTATATGGATACTGCCTTACTTTAAAATCTTTATTGTTTACTTGTCACATACTTTTAAACGCTTGAACATCTTTTTTATACGTAATATCCCAACCGTATTTAACTACTTTGTGTTTACATGTACCTGCTGTCCCTGAATAACCATGCACGTGGATTCTATATTTGTCTTCCTCCCCCGCAATGTTAAAACTGCTGTACTCAGCAAAAGCAGACTCCGTTCCTTCCTCTAGTTCCACGCGCAGGACAGTATAACCATTTTGAACGAGTCGGCGAATGTTGTCAAGTCCTGAAGCAAATGGTCACAAAAAGAAAGTTAGATTTCTGTTTTGGGGAAAATGTAACATTTATAAACCAGTCTGTATTATAGGAAGGTGACCATTCATAAATAAATTGATGTTGTCAAAAGACAATATATATTTCAGTTATGACACAAGTCCTATCTTTTTATTTTGTCTTTGAATTTACGATAAACCGTTTATTGGTACATGTACAGGGCTTAATACATATTTCATAAGAATCATAATCATTATTTTGCACATTTAAAATTAATTTTATTTTATATTTGCTGCTTGTCTCTGTAATTGAAAAAAAAACTTTGAATTTGAAAATCAAGTTTAGATGGTTATCATTCCTTACTGATTTTAGAATATTTGACAAATAAGATCCATATTGTCTTATGGACTTCTTGTAGAATGAAAGCAAATATCAGAAAAAAAACTTACCGATCCAGAAGTCAGAGTCAACGTTACCAAATCCATTTTTGTAATCATTCCATCCTCTGTAGAAATTAACAGAGCCATTCACCCTTCTCTGTATCATCTTAAAGAAACACAAAAACCATATACCATTATTCATAGACATTTTATATGTGTAAATGTATTGCATATGATAATGAAAACTTCAAAAATATTTATACTCGATTGTTAATTTGTTTGAATTGAGATCTTGTATTTTATGCCTTGCCGAACTCGGAAAAGTAATGCTCTGTGATTTCCTTTTGAACTTCAGGCTCATTACATAGAATATTTATCATTCTTCAGATCCATAAAGGTATGCTTGGATGTAACTCCAGTTTTATTCAGTTAAGGTAGTCCATCCATAACTATCATATTGCATATTTAATAGATTTCAAGTTTGATAACTAAAATCTTAGTATGATTTTAAGGGGTTTATTAAATAATAAAGATTCATGTTTGAAATTTCAACATGAATATTACTAAAATTATCATATATTGTAGTTAACATTGAAGTCTATGGAAGAAATGCATTTTTAAACGTATCTTTTTAGTACAAGTAATTTTCTTGGAAATTGACTAATTGACTTGGTCAAATGTTGCAAAAGGTCTCCTTTTCATTGAAAATGACAAAAAAATTCATAATTTACCATACATATTTTGAGAAAACGATTTTTCCTAATTTTTGTAAAGGGCAGACAACTCTTTAAAAAAATTTAAGTGCAAAAAGTTCATTCAATTGACTTTATATATTATCCCGAGTTTAGTTTATGTCAGCCTCATGATAATTTTTAAATAAGTATTTAATGTTGTTAAGATCAATCAAAATTGTTAAATTCCCCTCAGTTATGGATGGACTACCATAAATATTTTTATTTGTGCACCTATCCGTAAGAAAAATTTTACTTAAGGCCACATAATAATGTAAATAATTCTCCCGATATCGAACAATAAAAAACTGGTTTATGGTCAGTGATTACAGATCGCTTGCACTTGTATTCAATGACAGCGAAACAACGAACCAGTCAATCTTTTGTATATGAATATGAGGATTTTGAACCAGGCTCTAATTTGATTTCAGAAATCTGAAAATAAAAAAATTCTCACCAGTTTATATACTTATTTGATATATAAAATTAAACTGAAACTTCTTTATTACAAACCTAATTAACAATCCTTTTCCTTGTTTCCTGACCCTAGTGGTATAGAATATATAGAATTGAAACATCATCATACACACGAAAAGCTACTAGCTATTTACTTCATAAGAAATTCTTCTATATATAATTTTGTAATTCAACCCCCCCCCCCCCCGACACAAAAGCAACACCTAACTTCAAATTTGGTATTCTAGCTTTTTGTAGCTTTATTGAAACCTATTTTCACATAGTATAGCCTTTCGGTGCTTCAGAAATATTATTTGTGTTGTGTGTTCTATTTGTTTCTTCTATGAACTTAAAACCCGTGTTAGGACCATTTCCTGGCCCCTTGAGTCATGATTTGAACATATTGGTCATTTAAGAACTAACTTGAAAGCCCTTTTTCCAAGGATGGTTTGTGTCAGGTTTGGGTAAAATTGACCTAATGGTTATAAGAAGAAAATCAATATTTGAAAAATTACAAGGTACGACGACGACACCGACAATTTGATCAGGAGAGCTCCCTTGAACCTTTGGCTTAGGTGAAATAAAAAGAAAAGGAAAGAAATAGATATTGTTTGTGAATAAAAAGTGCATTTATACTCTTTTTTCCAATCTATAGAAATAATTCAATAAAATGCCCTTTCAACTTATCTACAAATTTACTCTCATATATGCATGCTTATAAGGAGAAAACGCCAACTAAACATGTAGTAACATATTCAAATCATCATTTCAAGTTTTCAAATAATAGTACTTATAAATGTTCATTTAAATCTAGAAGATATAGAAGTTTCTTTTTACGATAAATATTTCATAACTTTTTGTTACCCACCGTCCATACGTGTCCACTTGTATTAATACAGTTCGTTAAAATGTGTTGTCCATCGATGGTCACTGATTTTGGGAAAACTCCTCCACTAGGTAGTGTTACCGCATCACAATCACAGTCTAAAGAAGATAGATATATAGCAAATGTAATTAAGATTTTAGAGATTGTCTCTCTTAAACAGAGAGAGAGAGAGAGAGAGAGAGAGAGAGAGAGAGAGAGAGAGAGAGAATAGATAAACAGAAATTTAGTGTTTTATGTAAGATACTGTGGAATCATTAGAATTCATGTATTCATGTATTCGTGGGTAGCCTGCCCCCACAAATTTACATCCTTTTATTTATTTTCATTTACAACGAAAACAAATTAGAAAGTGTTATATTTCTTTCTGAAATTGAAGATCGACACATCCACGAAATTACATCCCCACGAATAAGTAAAAAACTCTTAATCCATGAAAATTGGCCCCCCACGAATTTAAATGATTCCACAGTAGATATATAAACTAACATGTAATTTTATTGCTTGTATAGTTTGTGCAAAAACCAGGTTATAAAATTTCTTTTTTTGTCCTTGTGTACTAACCTATTGCGCATTGGCATTTACCCGTCCTTCGGTTATAGAAAGAACCAACATCGCAAACATCTTTCTGTTAGGAAATAAAAAAAAACTATACTAATGGGTATAACACGTAATGTTATGTACGAATACTAAATGAGATTTCGAGTACACGTCTTGCAAATTTATGTACTACGCTGTACAGGTATCTAATTACAAATAACATTGAATATAGAAAGTTTAGGCATATATTCTTAATACTGAATATTAAGTGTTCATGATCAGGATCATGTTGAATATGAATTTTGAATATACACTTCTTTTTTCGATAAACCCATCCCGAACCCTTTGTTAGCAACCCCAGTGTAACATTCTTTCATGTGAGCATTACTTTTGAATAAGAACACTGTTCGTTATCACCACATGTCATGTACTCTCAGAGCATCAATAAATAACTGGTTAAGATATTTTCACCTTATTTTTATTGCCTAATTATTACTATAAATTTAGAGATAAAATTGTGACAGAAGCATTCTAAAAAATATAGAACATATAGAAAACCCATTCTTTGGAAATTTTTGTTTAGATTTCCATGCATTTGACTTTAGTTTGAAAAGATCATAATAATAAATCATGATTGCAATAATATAGATACATGTATATTGCTTAAAGTTTTGAAGTTGTACTTTTACAAAACTTACCAGTTCATAACGTAAACACGTGTCCTGCCCAAACACAACAGATGAGCTGATACTTCTACTAAGACGACAAACATGTTTTGTTGGAAAGGAACAAATTTCCACGGCATTGCAGTCTACGTTTTTGTAGCACTCTGCAGCACAATATCGTAGAGATACATCGTCAGGTCCAGCTTCTGATATCAACAGGGAAACATCAGAGTAAGACACGTTCCCTTTGTATTCGAACTCTCCACTATGGTTATTAGCAATGATTTGCTTTAAAAATGTTAAGAATAAGAATAAAATCAAATTCATGCTTCAGCTATAATTTTAAAATATTTTAAGTAACGATACTTGCGGCTTAACATTTATCTCAATATACTGGATAACCTTAGAGATCATAAAATCTCTAACGACACAGATTTCGAAATTATTTCCCATAAAGGTCATTGTTCAATCACCAAAACCAAAATCAATTCTAATCTTTGTCGTTGATGTACAGACGTCACACGACTCATGTATCTGTTGTTTGTCAAGTTAATGAACTAAGTAAACACTCATTTTTAATCTCCAAAATAGCCTAAATTGCGACCTTGTCGGATGTTTTATTCAATTTAACTTAATCGCCAAACGTGGATTTTTTCGAAGACAAAGTTGTTAATCAGCAAATCATTTCGATGTTAATGGTCCTTTGTTTTACTTGCAGAATTTGCGTTCTTCCACTCTGAATATATTGCATACAGTTTTACCACTAATTCGTATCGAGCTAATTTTCACAGGATGAATCTGTGCCATTTATTTTACTAAAATATGACTAAAAAGAGCTTAAATAAGACTGACTAAGCTATGTCATCCCTCCATAATTATCAGTCAAATTAAGCAAACTGAATGACACAGTTTTATCTAGTATTTGGCATCATAGATTCCAGGTAAAGTTAAAGATTCACCCGCATTTTGAAACATGTTTGTTGCTTCTGAAGGCGGGTTTCAGCCTCTTGTCGCTATTGAAAAATTCACGTATCTAGGATATGTAATTAATCTTTTGAAAAATAAAAACAAAACCAACAACACTGTTTTGTAAAATAAACATTCTTTTGATTTATGAATTAAATTCATAAATTATTGGTGTCCATCGTTAGTTCATTTGTATGTAGCGATCCAGGAATTTAGGCTACTTTTCACAAATTGACTCTCACCATGTTTTATCAATGAATAGATACGAAAAATGTGATTACAATAAACTAATAAATGCATGACAATAAACTATTGCTGTTACCTTGTAAGAATTTTAATCGATAATAAAGTCATTGCTGTCTGTATCTCACTTATAACGCGACTACTGACACTCAAATATTGGTTCACTGTTATCGATGCCTTAGAGAAACATTGTAAACATTACATGAAACAGGAAGCCCAGGAGCCACATCACTCACCTGAGCAACAATAACCTTAACTGATAAAAAAAGCTTTAGACCATCCTAAGAGTATTAATTACAAAATATCTAGACAACGTTTTTGAAAAATTTCTCCACATATCTTTAATTTAACCATTGAGCTCCATAGATGCTTCAGTTTAAAAGAATTAAAAAAGTCTAAATATTCCAATTTAAAAAACTGCCCCTCCAACGTTGTGGTCTAACCCTTCCCCCACGGATCATGATTTAAACAAACTTGATTAAACACTATCTGAAGATGCTTCCAAACAAGTTATTTGTTTTTCTGGCAAAACTGTTTTGGAGAAGATTTTGAAAAAAAATTCTATACATATTCCTATTTAAAATTTAGACCCCCCCCCCCCCCATTTTGGGCCACCCTACCCTCATGAATCATAATTTGGACAAACTTGAAACTAAACTACCTTTTCTAGCTAAATGGTTTTTGTGAAGATTTTTAAAGATTTTTCACTTTATATTTCTATGTAAAAATTTGACCCTCATTGTGGCCCCATCCATCCCCCTAGGATCATGATTTGAACAAACTTGAATCTATACTACCTGAAAATGCTTCCACACAAGTGGAACAATTTTTTGGCCAAATGTTTCTTGAAAAGATTTTCGAAAAATACCAACAATTTTTCAATAATTCTAAATTTATCCAATTTAAAGCGGACCTAGCCCTTCATTTGCAGAAACTTGAAAGTACTTCCCCCAATGATGCTTTTTGCCAAGTTTGTTTGGAATTGGCTCGATGGTTCTGGAGAAGAAGATGATAATGTAAAAGGTTTACGACAACAACAATGACACTAACGACAACGACGACGACAGACAACGGACACATTTTGATCAGAAAAGCTCAACTGAGCATTCGGCTCAAGAAAGTTAAAAACAGAAATATGACTGTTGACCCTAATAGTGATCATGCCCCTTTAAGGGGAACACTTTTTTAAACCCGCACTTTCTAAAGAAAGTTCGGGTATATTGTTGTTACCCTGTTCCGTCCGTCCGTCCGTCCGTCCGTCTGTCACGTTTACTCTTACATCTTATAAGCCAGCAAACTGAACTCTTGGAGCATGATTTGGAGTGTCATGTTGTTTTGTAAACAGGGTTCAAAAATTCTCTGGTAGTCCTGGGGGTCAAATAATTGGTAAAAAAATGACGTTTTTTGACAAAAAACCTTCTTCTTCGAACTCCTTTTACATTTTCAACAGTAGACAAATCATCTCTTGGAATATGTTTTGGGGAATCTTATAGATGCGAAATAAGGTTTCAGAAATTTCAATTTTGTCCTTGCGGTCATTCAATGGCTGAAAAATGAAAAAAAAAAACGTCAATTTTTGTTTGCAGTAGCCAAATGATCTTCTAGGATATGATTCGGGATGTCATGTTGATGTGTATTCAAGTTTCAGAATTTTTGTTTTTATCGCGTGGGTCTGTGGTCATAAAAAAATGACGTTTTATTGCAAAAAAATATGGTTCCCAGAACTCTTCCTACAATTTATGCAATAGCTATGTCATCTCTTGAGATATGATAGGGGCTGTCCTATAGGTGTGCAATAAGGTTTTAAAAATTTAAATTTCATTCAGGGAGTCAAATAGTAGCAGAAAACTGACGTTTATCACTCCTTAAACAACCTACATCCCAGAACTCCTCTCATGATTTAATGATTAGCCATATCATATCTTGGGCTATGATAGGGGCTGTCCTTTAGTTGTGCAATAAGGTTTTAAAAAATTAAATTTCATCCAGGGAGTCAAATAGTAGCTGAAAAAAGACGTTTATCACCAGTAAAAAAAAACCTACTTCCCAGAACTCCTCTCATGACTTTATGAATAGCCACATCATCTATAGGGATATTGAAGGGGCTGAGCCATAGATATGCAATAAAGTTTTAGAAATATAAATTTGATTCTGAGGGTCAATACTATCTGCAAAATGATGTTCCGTCCCATAAAAAACCTTATTCCTGGACCTCCTCTTATATCTTGTGATTGAAATAACGTACCATAAGATGCATAAGGAGGAAGAATATATAATATTATGCTTTAGGGGTTGGGATCACAATGATTTTGAGGATATTTTAAAAATATTCAACTATTCATGTTTTCGGGGGGGGGGGGGGGGGGGGGGGAGAGAGAGAATCAGAGTCTCTTCTTACATTTTTACAGTAGCAAAATCATTTCTTGATTGGTATTTTTCTGTATGATGTGAGTGAGTTGTACATAAAGAGATTTTAGAAATTGCTTTTTAATATTAAAGATAAACAAAATGTTATATGTTATTGTAGAAATTGTAACAAAAACAAAAACCTAGAGCTTGCTGTAAAAAGCAAAGCAGGGTCAATTAAAATTGGGCTAGGGCTAGGAATTACACTACATATGAATAAGATAGATTACTTGATTAGTTCCAACTCTGGAAGGTCACTCGGCATCTCAAAGGGGGCATAACCTATATACATGTACCAATGGATGTGCAATGACACAAGGAGGAAGAATAAATATGGTCTAGGGGTTGGGATCTCAACAGTTATTAAAATGTATTATCATTTCCTATTTCATTATTAAAAACAACTCCGAGGGGTGGGGGAATAAAGAATGTATAATGTAATAAGAGACAAACACATAAATACAAAGATTGCAATTACAATAAACGTATAAATGCATTTAAATCAGCAATAACTATCACATTGTAAAAAATTTAATGTATTGTGAGGATTCAACATTTTTAAAACCATGTCTCCGTGAAATACTGGGACCTCAAGAAGGGTTTGAAGCTCAACATCTATACTTATAAATTAAGACTTTTTGCCAATAAACTAAAAAATGACTGCACCAAAGTAACTGGTTACACCTTTGGTTTTTCAGCAAGTGTTATATGAAGTCCGTAAGCTATAGATGAATTTTACCTGTTATGTAATTATTGTATAATAAATTAAAAACCTACTTTCGTTTTCAATTAACAGGCTTGAAATAGCAAAAATGAGAGTAAGGTGGTGGACACGCTTTGGCAGATCCAAGTCAGTGGGAGTTAACATCAAAATATATACTTGCAATGAAATAATATTGAATGATTACGTAAACAATGAATATAGTTATAAGGAACTTGCTTGGATTATACATAGAAGTTAAGATTTGACAAATGTTGAATAAATGAAATAAGGCAATTCGTTTCTTGAATGCACGATTTTAGTTAGGATAGATAGAAGCTAGCAGAGCGCGACCTCTCGCGAGAGAATGGAATAGAATTTTCAAGAAGGGGGTAACCAAGAACGCGGTTTGACTAATTAACGTCATGACGAAAAGTGTAGGAAGGGTTCTTCATGCATCGCGGGCAGATAATCATACCTTGGATGGGACATCTTTGGTTGATACAAAAAAAAACTGATAAATAAAATGGAACAAATTGAAGCGATTTTATTTTCGATGGAAAGTGTAGGGCGAGTTTACTATCGGGCAGATACTTTGGATCTGACAACTTTGGTTTAAAATATTCAAATAAATATCCATGTCTACATGAATAAATGATATATGCATTAAACGGGGGTGGCCACTTTCCCCAAATGTGTTTTTGTCTTCAAAACAGTCTTTATCTGAAATTCTCATTTGGGACAGTTATAAAAATTATTGTGAAATTTGATCTAAAGAACAAAATTTAGAGACGTCCTTAATACCCACTCATTGGTTTAAAAACAAATCATTGATATCATTTTCCACTCAGCTGGAACAAAAAGAATTAATGCCACGTACATGTATATCATCCAATTCAGTTTAGATTTTTCATTCGTCATCTTAATATCCAGCCATACAGATGGTTTTTTTTAATTTCAATTTGAAAGAATTTGTTAAGAAAGCCATTAAAATATGTTTCAACGTTTAGCATTGTTCATTTATGTGTGAAGTGCTAATTCCCCCGCTTGCGCGGGATATCATCTAGTGTAAATATATAGGAAAATGTTTTAAAATTTTCTTGACAAGAACTACAATGTGATATAACTACGCAAGCAATCTCATATAGTATACATTCTAAATTGTTCATACATTGACCCTGTGCCAATACCGGGGCCCAAGGAGGACTTTAAAGTTCAATAAAGCAGTATATAGGAAAACGTTTAAAAATCTTGTCATCAAGAAAAACAATGCTGTATTTTGTGATATTACTATGCAATCATTCTCATATCTTCGTATTCTTGTACCAATGTCATATTAACTTATTTTGGTAACTTATTAACATTTATAGTCAAATCTATATCATATTTTTAAGCATATGACCATCAAACTTTATATTTTGGTGTATCTTTTACCTTTATTATATTTTTATTCAAAAGTAGGTCATAGTAAATTACTTGTAACCTTCTATCATTATTTATTTCCTAACTTTGTTTCCTTTGATATGTTGTACCTCAGGAAAATAAGATTGGTCAGTTGATTAACCAAAAGTAGATTTCAATGATTTTCTTTTCATATATTGTATTCTGTTTTGTCCAATTTTAAAATATATAAGCATTTTTTACGAGTTTTACAGTATTCTTAAATCATTTCAAATCTAAAGATTTGACAAGAGATATATGATCAGTTGTTTAGGTCAGCGATGTGGTCCTTGGGCTTCTTAATGGCTTGAATTTTATTGTATGCTTGATGTTGCAATAAAAATACATTTGACCTATATAGTAAAATATTCATTAGGATGTACGTCAATATGTCTTTATATGTATTAAGTTTAAAATATGCAATAACGTAGCGGTACTTTGTACATTTCTTTGAAATGTTTAAATTAAACAAGGAACACAGTTGTATTTTGAGAAAGATATTTGGAGGAGTTTATTACAGGTGAATCATCGATAATGACATCGTTGTATTACATAAATAGACAGAAAACAAGGACGGTCACTTGATTGTCTGTCAGCGTCCACAAATATTTACCGATGAGTGATGTTCAAATACAATTTTATAAAAGTGTTTGATAAAAGTATTGATACATTTACCTAAATAAACTACAACATAAGTGCAAACATAAGTGCGGCATTATGACTTGCAAACTATAATCAAATGTATGCATGCATATACATCACATTAAAATATTTTACTTAAATTCAAACATTTAACTTATACTTAAAATAAAGTAATAATTTCCATCATCGTTTGCTGGTTTTCTTTAAATTGAAAAGATACCACTTAATTCTGCCTTGTCTGCCATCAAATTTGTAAAGATAAAGCAGGATAGTTTTTACTAAAATTAAAATTAAAGGATTGTATGTCAAATGCTTAGATGTCGTGAATGTTTAAGTCTCAAATGAATGTTTCTAAAAAGATATGTATCTGCATCGGATTAACGAAAATTGATAAATTCTCAGAAAAGAGTTTAATTTTATTCATTCAAAGTCCTAAAATTATTTTTGGAGTACAATATGCAATTTGGTAACTCCTAAGAATACATATGTATGGAAGATGTTTATTTCACTTAATAAAAATACCCAGAGTAAATTTATACTTATTTAGAATTTGCAATGTAACTGAAGCAATGGCGGATATTCGATGTGCACATTAAACCAACATGGATATTATTCTCTGTCCCGAGTTTTTGCTTTCACCACTTTTCGCTTGATATTTCGATAATCATAAATACTACGTTTATCCACTAATATGAAAACTGTCCAGATTATCCGTTTTAAATCGCCCCCTCTACCGCTTCATGTTTCAATACACAACCTAAAATAGAAAGTCTACGGGGATTTTGCATTGCATCTGCCATGAAATATCCCGGATGATAACGTTGAAAAATTGTGCGAGGTGTTCCGAGTAATTCCGAATGGAGAAAAGATCTAAACATTTCCCATTATAAATCTCCGTTAGAAATTTGTTTTCGTTCATGTGAAATTTTTTGAGTGAAAAATGATAATGTGTCAATGAAGATATCTTGGATAGTTTCCCTTTTATCGATTTCATTAGTATTTCTTTCTCAGGTATGTGTATTTTTATTTAAAATCATCAAAAAGTGATGGAAGCAATAAATTGGGACAGATTATAGTAGCTACTTCTTAACACTACACCGAATAATAAATAAATGAAATCATGATATCAACTATTCATCCCAAGCGGAGCATCATTCTGGTACCAGAGAGTGAAATTGCCCATCCCTTGAAAAAGTACCAGTTAACCCCCTTTCCATGATTGGTATTTCCGTACTCTCCATTCAGGTTAGACATGTGACCCTCATTGTACCACCAGGCTCCACGCCACGTTAAAGCTTCATTACGTATTGTAACTGCGTCGTTGTCATTGTCGTAGGTGGAGAACTGAGCGTCGTTGTTGCAGTACATATTAGTACACGATATCCCATCACCTGCAGGAATTTTTGTAACGTATATGCAATCGGATTAAATGAGGTTACATTCTCATCACTAAATAAATCTTACGCAGCAATGTCACAGTCTACCTTGTGGTCGCGCCGACCAGAAAGTACGGGGAATGTTAACTATGACATCCCACAAAACAAGTCATCAGAAATGCTAAAAAATAAGAAGACATTAACACATAAACAACTGACTGTATATTTTGACGCACATTATGTGTAGAGAGGTACGGATCAATACTTTTTTTTTAACATTGGAAAATGCATTTTATAAATAAAGAAATAATCTTCAAACAATATTTATACCATCAATACCTATTTGTTTTGCTTGATTTGATCCAGCATGTAATTATTTTTTTTAGAGCGGATATTAATTTTTTTATAGAGTGTTTAATGTACAAGTTTATTTTGTTTGACATCGGAAAGCATATGTAAATCCGCTTTTTACAAGGGTATACACTTAACAGATCATTACGATCTTTTGAATATAAATTAAGAGAATGTTAAATGTATTCAAAACTGCTACTGTTTCGATGAGATCTATACAATGAATTAATTTATACGTAAAATATAAAGCAAATGTCTTATAAATTTCAACCAAAGCTCATTTCTTTGATATTTATTCTAATAAAAGATGAACTCTATACAAAGCATCATCACTTTTCAGAACCTACTAGATAAGTAGAATTTAATTACCATTTAGATTTATAATTCGAATAAGGGTATGCTCTTGCGATATTGAAATTTCTTAAGACCTCTATTTGGTAGAATTATTAACATTTATCACATAACCGTCGTTTCAGGGGACCACACTATGTGTCATACAAAGTTGAAATTACTATACTGTTTCATTTAATATAAAATTTATATAATGATAAACTATCAATACATAAATATTTTGTAATAATAGATGCATCTTTTTATGAACGTATAAATGAGTTGATTTTTTTTTCATAGTAAGCCTTAACAGTGCTGCATAGTTCTTCACATTGTTCTTTTATAAAATGTGTTACTTTCCTGAAGCAGTAATCACGCAGCACTGTTAATAGTCTATAAGGCTTACTATGAAAATATCAACGGATTTAAACGTTCATAAAACGATGCATCTATTTTTACAAAATATTTATGTAAAGTTATAATGCATTCTATAGATTTCATAAGCAGCAGCACTTTTTAATAAAATAAACATTCCCTTAATTTATATCCTAAAGATCGTAATAATCTGTTAAGTGTATGCCCTTGTAAAAAGCGGATTTAGATAGACTTCCAAATGTCAAACACATCGAACTTGTACATTAAACACTCTAGAAAATAAATAATACACGCTCTAAAAATAAATACATGCTGGATTAAAACAAGCATAACTAATAGGATTTAATGGTATAATAATTGTTTTAAGATTGTGCTCCGTTCATTTATGAAATATATTTTCCCATGTTAAAAAAATGATTGATCCGCCTCTCTCTACACATAAATATGTGTCAAAATTTACAGTATGACGTCACATCGACAAGTGCATCACGATCGGTCAGTTGTTTATACCTAACGTCGTTGGACTTATTTGACTACAAAATTGCACGCAGAGGTAATTTTTAATGTAGTTTAATGTGTTCGTACCCATAACAATTGGGAATTACTTTATTTTTGAGCATTTTGATGACTTATTGTTTTGTGTAATGTCATAGTTAACATTTCCCGTACTTTTTGGTCGGTGCGACCACAAAGTAGACATTAACAGTGCTGCGCAACCCTTTCAAGGTGCCATAGCTAGAAATGCAAGATGTACAGTTTGCTGGTATAAATTGGACATAACATATTTTACCATTTATCAAACATAATAAACATTAAGTATAACATTGAGATAACATTAAGTATGGCAAATTCTCTTATTTCGTTGCTTATATTGTTACATATATGTTTGTTTTCGTTCAGAATTCAACTTTAACGTATATCTTTAAATGCATAAACGTTAACCTGCTGTCCCAGAATATCCAGACACGTGTATCCTGTATTTGTCTTCCTCCCCCGCAATGTAAAAACTGCTGTACTCAGCAAAAGCAGTCTCCGCCCCTGCCTCTAGTTCCACACGCAGGACAGTATAGCCATTCTGAACGAGTAGCCGGATATTGTCAAGTCCTGAAAGGATGGGTCCAAAAATAGAAATGGAGATTTTTCTTCCAATTGGGAAGGAAACACGAAATTAATAATTACATGTACATGTAGGAGAGTTATCATAAGATAGCTTCTCTTCCATATTGAAAACATGTCACTTATTAACAAAGAGGACAACAATAGAACCATAGACCCATTGTTCAGCGCACAGAGCAGGATAATTTTGTTTTATAAAGCAATTGAACAAAAGGTAAATGTTGAACCCATAAAATGAGATAACATTGAGTTACAAGATGTTAAGTCGTACAAACGATTTTATTACTCCTTTTAACATAATATCAATACATTATAAAGATAAATCCTTTATTGGACTCCAAACATGATAAGTAATACATGTCAGGAAAATTAAGCTATGTGTTTAAAAGTTATCCATGAATTACTCAGATTTGAACTAATAAAATCCTCCAAGTGTTTGATTTTAACTAAAATGTATTTGAAACATTTTTTTTCATTTTGTCAAATAGAACAGTAACTGTTTCAAAATATGAGGATAAGGAAAGTTTATTTTCCATAAACCTACCGATCCAGAGCTCTGAGGCAACGTTACCAAATCCATTTTTGTACTCATTCCAACCCCTATAGAAGTTGATAGAGCCATCTATTCTTCTTTGAATCATCTATAAGAAACATAATGATAGAATTGCCATTAACTTACAAGCATGTATAGTAATGGAAGTACGTTTTTTATAAAAATGTCTTTGGGTGGTTACTTAATAAGGATTTTAATAGTTCAACATAATTATTATAATAACTGTACTTATTATTAAATAAATCGATATTTTTATTTTCAAAAGAAAAAAGTAACTAAAGATAAAAAACTTTACATATTGTGTTTTTATAACATCTCATATTCTATATCAAGTCTTAGAATCTCTCAGATTTTATTCAATGTCTGTATTCAGCCAAATGTAACAAAAGTTTTTTTTCATCTTTATCCTTGGGGAGAGGACTCACATAGGCACTGCCTAATGTCCAATCCTTTATGTATCCATTTGCATAATAAGAATATTTGTTAAATTAAAGAACTTTTTTTATGGGGTTATTACGTCATATCTATACCCGACTATATTACGAAATACATAGTTTATATAGGAATGCACGATGACCTAAAAACATAGAAACAAATTGAAATGAAACTTGATGAGTGGTATCAGGAATTTAAATACTAATAAATACACCCTCAACCGAATCATATGAAATACGTCAGGTTTAATTTATGTCCTTTACTAATAGAACATGCGCGTATTTTGATTTCTGTAGATCTTTATTCCTTGAAATCAAAGTTCGAAAGACATAAATGCTCAAATACATATAAGGACATCCTGAGCAAGAACTTATTGTATTTTGACTATCACCTTATGTAATTTGTTATATTGATTGCATCATAAGAGAAATACGAACGTTGAAGTTAAACATTAACATAGATGATTATTATTTTGATAATTTAAATATCAGTCATTGAAGGTTGATATACTTCTTTTAAGAAACCAAAACACCAAGGAAACTAATGTTAAATATTCTAGAAAAGAAAAACGTACGTCGATAATGAACTATAGGGAACCTAAATCAGAAAATGAGTTTGAAAAATTTATCGGGTAATGAATGCAATACACGCATGATTTAGGAATTTCAAAATACTTATTTCGGCACATTTACCTATTCCTGGCATAAAAATAAACATTCTTTAGTTATACTAGATTACTTCGTTACGCCAAAAGTTTATGATCCTCTACCCTCCTCACAAACCCCATCTTCGCTAGCCAAGGATTTCGGATCCGCTTCTCCCCTCATGAGCCCTATATTGCTAGCCATGGATTTCGGATCCTCTACTCTCCTCGCGAACCCAATATTCGCTCTACTCTCCTCACAAACCCCATCTTCACTAGCCATGGGTTTCGGATCCTCTACTCTCCTCGCGAACCCAATATTCGCTCTACTCTCCTCACAAACCCCATCTTCACTAGCCATGGGTTTCGGATCTTCTACTCTCCTCGCGAACCCAATATTTGCTCTACTCTCCTCACAAACCCCATCTTCACTAGCCATGGGTTTCGGATCCTCTACTCTCCTCGCGAACCCAATATTCGCTCTACACTCCTCACAAATCCCATATTCACTAGCCATGGGTTTCGGATCCTCTACTCTCCTCGCGAACCCAATATTCGCTCTACTCTCCTCACAAACCCCATCTTCACTAGCCATGGGTTTCGGATCCTCTACTCTCCTTATCAACCCCCTCTTCGCTCGCCAAGGATTTCGAATCCTCTAATTTACTCACAAACCCCATCTTCTCTAGGCAATGATTTCGGATCCGCTTCTCTCCCCATGAACCCTATATTCGCTAGCCATGGTATTCGGATTCTCTACTCTCCCCGCGAACCCCATCTTCGCTAGCCAAGATCTCGAAACTACAACTCTCCTCACAACCCAATCTACCAAAGCTCTCTGATCCGCTACTCTTCTCACAACGGTTCGTGAGGAGAGTATACTTCGTTGATCAGAGACCGTTGGCGAGCATAAATGACTACCTCTTGATTAACGATTGTCAAAATCATTTAACGGTTATATACCATATGAAAAGTTAATCTGTTTCTTCAAAACTAAATTTTATTCAAAATGTGTTGATCGTAGGAAGCTTTGATATCTGTAATTTAAAAGGATCGGTGTAAGGTTTGCTTAGTACATAATTAAGCAAATGAGTTTGCTTCAAGAAAACATAAGCTTTTACTATCACTGTGGTCTTATTACCTTTTTAGAGTTTTCATTATCCCGTATAAAATATATACTAGTATTTATCCATTCATCCGACAAATTATCTCGAACATACTACACATTTTCTGATTATTACAAATAAAAACTTTGTACGATAGAATAGGTTCAATTTAGAAGAGAAAAAAAATCAACTCACAGGAAAACGTTATATACAGCAGATCTACTTACGCCTAGTCCCCATTCTTCCACAAAACTTTAAAAATGTTGCAGATAAAATTTCAAATGCTGATATAACAAGAAGCCAATAGGCCTTAACGGTCACCTGAGTACCATAGCCCATACACAAACTTGTGTAGGAGTCTCATATATGCATTTAATTAAGTTTCATTCTTGAGTAGAAAAATTATAACATTGTAATGAAGACCACCTCCCTGCCTTAAATCTTTCAAAAAGGAATATGAAACCTATAATTTTAGCGAAAAACTTAAAGATCATAGTAGAGTGCATGATCTAATATTAAAAAGGTGCAAGACTCTGATAGAAAATAATTTTCCCATACTTGTCAGCTTTGACAACATAGGTGTTACGTGTATATGTTTTCATGGATAAACTAAAACAAGGTGGCTAGTACACATGTTTTATTTAAAACAGCCTTCCATCTCCCATACCCAGGGGCAGACACAAACTCTCCCTGTGGACAAAAAAAAATAGCTGAGAGAGGCTATTTAGTGTTACTCACTACTCCTGTTCTATTTTTTCAATATTCAATTTTCACAAAATTTATACCAAAATCATTTTACATGTACTGCTTAACGGTGTTTTGGTTAACCAATTATTACTTTACTATTAACAAGTCTATTTGTTTATTTAGAAAGTTCAAAAACTGTTTTTGTTTCAAATGATAAAAATACTTGAATAACTCTTTTGATCATACTACTTCTTATTTACATTATATTCAATGATTAATTACTTAATATAAACAAGCAAAGGAAAATAACTTCATAATGAAGAAGCAAGGGAAAATAAATCCATTAACTCCCCCTGAACTCTTTCCAAATGGTTCACAATATCTTAACTTTGATAGACAGCTATATTCTTTCTCTTTTCTAAATATGTGAATTTATTCATTTCTTTCATTGAAATTCCTGAGCAGAATAAAATAATAAGAAAATTTATACTCCCCCCCCCCCCAGCCATAACACTTACATGTAGGTGACAAAAAATAGCATTAAAAATGACAACTTAATGTTTAGTTTTTAATATGCAATCAGTTTTTATTCTGTGTCAGTAGACATTTTTTAAACATTATATACATTAGCACTAAATGACCATTTTGGCCACACTCTGCATTAAGAACCCCCACCCTATACACAATATGAGTGTTTTGGCCCCGCACTAGATTCAAATCCCTATATCGGGATACATGAAATTCTAAATTTTGATAGATGGCGTTATTTTCTTTCTTTATATGGAGTCAGTTTTTATTCAGTATCAGCAGAATTAAAGAATACGATTTTTTTAAACATTAAATGCATTAACACTATATGATTATTTTGGCCCCGCCATGGGGTTATGAATTTCACAATTTAGGCAGAGAACTTCATGGACATCATAGCCAAGCATTTAGTTTTTCTCAAATATATATGGGAATAGAAAAGAAGATTTTCTAAGAGTTAATACATTTTTACTATATGGCCATATTGGCCCCATTCTAGATCCTGAACCCCTGATGAAGGGGCCATGAATTTCACAATTTTGGTGGAGGGCTTCATGGACATCATTACCATGCCTTCAGTTTTTTCCTCACATATGTTTTTTAATATGTATTTTAGTTGGAAAATGATAAATATTTACCAGTATGTCTTGGAATGCATCAAAATAATGTCCTGTGTGTACTAAGCTCCGAACATAAGTCAGCGCTGAGTGATTAGTTCAAAAGAAAATCTTGGTAGAAATACGAGAATAAAACGTATATGTCTTTTTACAAACAAACTGTATATATAAGGTATAATGAAATTAATAATTAAAAAAATGTTTGTATTTTTTATTGAAAGTTTTCCAAACAGAGTAGCGGACAGGAGTATTGGTCCTTAAACTGATTAGACACTTTTTTTTAACTAAATGTATTTTGATAAATGTGTCAAGGAAAATAAAAAGTAATATGTCCTATCCAAACCCATGTGTAAATTTAATTTGCTGTCAATTGATACTAAATTATGACTGATTGATTTTCTGTACAGTTTTTAAATTTACAAAAAATGTTCATCCCGAAACAAACGCAAAATGTTTGATCTTTGGTGAAATGCTATTATTAAATCTAATTTAATAATCAGTGTTTGATTAATGTTTGATCTTTGGTGAAATGCTATTATTAAATCTAATTTAATAATAAATTATAACATTTATCATTGATTTGTCAATCTAATTTTAATCTTGTGAAATTTAAATTATTAATATCTATTCGTTGTCATTTACCGTCCATACATATCCACCAGTATTGATGCAGTTAGTTTGTATCAGCTGGCCATCAATGTTCACAGTCTTTGGCAAAACTCCTC
Source organism: Magallana nippona (assembly GCA_033439105.1). Taxonomy (NCBI): domain Eukaryota; kingdom Metazoa; phylum Mollusca; class Bivalvia; order Ostreida; family Ostreidae; genus Magallana; species Magallana nippona. Next base: position 3,385,737 of record CM065921.1, read on the forward strand.
CAATAGGGGGCGTCATGGCGTAACAGTCGCAATCTTGACGAATGCAAATAAATATTATGTCAATTTCATTAAAAAATGGAAAATGAAATTAAAAATATCTAAAAATAATTCATCATTAAGCATAACTAATTTCAAACGCTGATAACAAACGCATTGTAATTGAGTCCAAAACACGGTCACGATTGTAATGATTAGAATAAAAATAGGATACTGACCTATTGCGCATTGACATTTAGCTGTTCGTCTGTTAAAGAAAGAGTCATCACCACAAGGATGCTCCTGTTGAGATATAGTGTAGAGGTACTAATACAAGAAGGCAGTGTCATGAAATAAAGACAGATTTTATAGTGCAATTCAAGATAGTTATAAATACAAAACGTCTTTACTGCCGTTTTATTAAACCTACATTTTTCTATACCTTTAAAATGATTTTCCTTCACGGGTATTTAATTTGTGCATTATTTATTCTGTCACATTAATCGTCAAATCCTGACTGAAACACACTAAAGATTGATTGATTATTTTTCTAGTAAATATGTTTTAGACACTAATGTTTCAAATAATAACAACCAAATCTTATATATCTCAATGCGTCGATACATTCAGCTGAAATATTAGATGTTTCTTTGCGAAAAAATTTGAAAAATATTTCAAAATATCAAATTCAGAAAATATTGATAAATAATAAATATCTTACAATTTCATAACGAGAGCAAGTCCCCTGCCCAGTAACCATATTTGTTGTTATTCTTTTACTCAGTCGACACACAGTGTTAAAAGAAAATGAGCAAATTTCCACGGCATTGCAGTCGACGTTTTTGTAACACTCTGCAGCACAATATCGTAGAGACACATCGACAGGTCCAGCTTCTGATATCAACAGGGAAACATCAGAGTAAGACACATTCCCTTTATATACGAACCCTCCACTTTGAGTGCTAGCAATGATAATCTTAAAAATTGTTGATGATACAAAGAATACCACATAGCGATTCATTTCAAGAAAATTATTTTAAACTGTCATAAAACTGGTTGTCAAATAGCAGTAAATTGATTGTTCGTTGACCATGTATTTCCCAGCAACCCTGAAACAACCTTTATGAACTTTATAATGGATTATCATCACTGACAAAAATCGATAATATTCTTGTAAAAATTCAAAGTATGACAAAAATTATTATGGTAACAATAGCATTGGCTACTGAGCCGTAAAGCTTTTGAATTGGTGTGTACCAAGTCATTTGGTATCAGCAAACATCTATTGATCGATTCTAAGATAAGTCAGAAACGTATACCATTCTTTTGTTTAGTTGAAACAACAAGATTTCAACGTCATATTAAGACTTACCACATACAAGGTCTCGCATGCGATCGACATAGAATAACGTAATGATTTTCTTGTTAATGCCAATAAATGTATCATTAAGAGTCATTCTCTGTAAAAACCAAAGAACCCAGGGATACCTTTGAAACAAAAACTTCCAAAATGAAATTTTTTTTTATATGGAGTGAACTCAAGTGTCTGATGGCGAAAACCAACTTAGTTTATTTTTTGATGTGGCCTTTAACCTTTCATATCATGTAGATTTTAAAAGTTTGTATTTTAGTAAACGAAGGATATGCCAGAATAAAAATGACCCAAAATTCCGAATTTTCTCGGATACAAATTTATAAATTCTATCATAGGTGGCTTATTTGTAGTGTTTATTTTATCTTTTGGGAGCAAAACATTCATATTTATTTTGAATTAATAATGAAAATGTATCATTATTTGGGAGGATAACTACAAACAAGTGGTTACCATGGCAACTATTTTAAGAAATCAGGATTTGTTAAATATTATCGTTTTCAAAGTACACAAACTATATTAGTACCTCAATGTAAACAACAATAAAGCAGATATGTCCTTAATGCTACGTTTTAACGTTTAAATATGCACTTTATAGTGTGGGCCATAGAACTATGTTCACTTTTGGTGTTTGCCTATTGGTTGACTATTGAACCGTTATAACAAGAGCTTGGACTTTAGGTAGTTGTGTCAAACGGCAATGTGACTACCTGCCTATTTCATTGCTCGGCACTTAGCCATGGCTCTTTGAAAACAAGATTTGTCTGGCTTTTGAGCTAAGACTACGCAATCGGTGCATATTCCGCTTGAAACCAGCATAATTTTTAACTTGTTTTGACGCAAGAAATAGATAGTTATATCCTACAGAAAGTCCAAGGTCTTGTTAAAATGGTTCTAAGTAAAGTACCCTATATATTTATTTAGAGTTATTCCTTGTGTTTGATGTGTTGGCCTGGCCCTGTTGATATCAAACCTTTGCTTGATAGAAATGTAAATTATCAGTTATTGACATCCTGTGTAATATGGCCATGATCATCTCAAAACTTACGAAAATAAACAAACAAATGCATCATGTGACTTGTTAGAACAATTTGACAGTCGATTTTTTAAACACAATAACAAATGCAAACCACATTACAATGTCTACTATAATTAATCTTAAACCTTAAAACTCCAATCCAAACTGCATAAAATCTTGTATTTCAAAAACCAACAACATACATGTATACAGCTGTACATCGAGTTTTTATATTAGTATAGAATGCCCAAAAAATCATTTGACAATTTTTTTTTAGTTGTATGATCTCTCATGAAGATACACGTATGGTTGAAATCTGTTAAAGAGTAGCAAAATTACATTTACATATACACACATTAAAACCCAACCCATTTACATATTTACTGCAGAAACAAGCTAAGATTTTGCAGCAGGCCAAGTTTACAAGTATATTTCAACTACATGTACGCCAGTGACTTGCGATGTTACGAGTATGTTGACTTGTAGCAACCACCATTGTCTATCCAAACATGGAAAGAGGATATTGATGCATCAATTGACTGTTTTCCATTAAACCAATGATGATGGCTGCAGTAGTTATGCTGTCCTGTGATACTTGGCTTTGAAAAATGTGGACAAAGCCTAGGCTATCAACACAAGTTTCTGTCTTGTGGAAAGCCATTGTGATGTGCCAAGGTAAACCACGCTTCCCAAACCAATCACTTTGGTCTTCTCTATACTTTCGTGGGAGGTAATTCATAGACCAGTCACAGATCAAAAGCACTTCATTATGTTGCATCGTGTCAAAGATATCAGATTTTGCCCAGTCCTAGTTTCTGCATCGAATGAGATGGCGTTTCAAATTTGTGATTTGCGTGGCATTTTGGAGTTTGAACTGTAATTCACTAAGTGAATCAGTCCGTCCATGGTTGCAGGACAACTGGATAGTCTTCATTAAAGAAGAGATCGCATCCTTCATTTGTTCACATATCACACAAACTAAATCATGGTGATGTTGGCAAGTGAAAGCAAATTCAGGATGAAGTTGATCACTGAGGGCAAAGGTCTGGCAATGCTCCGCTACCTTGCTGTCTTGGGAGATGTGTATCTAAGGCAACAAACAAGAAATTATCTTAATGAATCTAATTTTCACTGTGCAAAAACATAGAACTATTGACTTTGTTGTAGGTCGATATGTGGCAATAAGGGCCCACGCTTTCACAGGAGTTTAAAAATGATGCATATTTGGTGATGTCATTTCAACGAAAGCAAATTTTGAATAAAATATTAGTAATATATATTATATTGAATGTAATGAAAACTTGGCACTTCTTTTGTACTACCATTACTAAGTCAAGGGCATCCTACCACCATGTACACAAATATGTTTTCTGTCTATCTCAAGTTCTAAAGATTAACTACTGACATTATTACATTCTGTTGTCTGACAAACCAACATGTGCTGAAAATATGTAATTGTGAATGAATTGGCCCTTGTTTTCTTTTACAGTGAATTACAGAATACCGGTAGAGTTTTCAATAGCTTGTCAGATTGCTCAACAGGGTAAACCATTTTGTCAGCAAGGTTTAAATCTAAGTCACGTGATTACTCAGGTATGACATAGAATACATGTAAAGTGAGTTATATCTAGTAATTGTTTGCTCATTTGAAAATTCTATCGGTATTCTGTAATTGGCTGTAATAAGTCGTAAATACAAACATATGCATTCATTTAAACATACCTTAAAATCTGCACGAAGATACTGTTTACATTGGAGAAAGAGGGCAGATAAGTCTTTTTTCTCCTGTTGCTTTAAAACTTGAAACTTCAGGTGTTCCTCTAAAGTGTCTAAAGTGGTGCGGAATGCACGACCTTCCTCTGCAATGAAGTAGCCAATACCCTCAAGACTGGTTCTTATTTGTGCTCCAACCTCAGACTGGATACTATACATTGTACTGTCACCTAGTAAAATGTCCAAACATCATAATTAGACATTTTATATAGTGAACATATGTTACATATATATATATATATATATATATATATATATATATATATATATATATATATATATATATATATATATATATATTCTTTTATATACTAGGTGCCTATATTTGATAAGATTCTTATATAAAGCACTAGTTCAATCATATTAATTACTTGGGAAACAGCTTCCTTAAAATAGTATCTGATATTTGGAAAATTATATTTTAACTTACCAAGAGGAGAAATGTTATTTTCAGAGCCATACGCTTTATACTGTTGAATAACATCACTGGATCCCATGCAACAAATCACGTTTGGCATTTCATATATTTTTTTCATTCTGACAATTTGATCTTTCTTTCTCCATATGGTAGATCCAGAATTTAACATGAGGAGAAGTGATGAAATTGAGAAAAATGTCCAACTTCACTGGATCCATTCTTTTTCTTGTAGAAGTAGTATCTACAGGAAGACCAGGGCCAACATTCTTTGCATGATTCTTAGCAACATAATACTTTGATTCTGTGATGCTTTGTAAAAGGGATTCTGCTTCTTTGAATGATTATGATTAAGGTTGTGTAAAAAAAGAGAGAGAATTTGTCGTCTGTGATGCCAAGTTTCTGAAGTTTGATATGCATGAACAAGTGGTCCAAATGTTCCCTTAGGTATGATACTGGGTGTCATTTTTTGATTTTCTTCAGATACTAGAAGATTCTTCACCACTTCTTCAACATTCCTTGGAAAAATAATGGTGATCAACTATGTCATGATGTTTCTAATTCGTTTGATGTAGTACGATTTAGCTGACTTAGAGTAAGAGTCCCACTGGTATCTTCCATCATCTGAGAATTCTCTTTCGCCAATTATCTTAAAATACTCATTCAGGTGCTGAATGTCATGGCTATATGTAAAACTCCAGTTTGAGTTCTGTAAACATTAATATATGTTTTAGATTTAAATAATACAATATTAAACAAAGTCTTAATTTTTAAAACATGTTAAATGAAACCAACTGACTTATGTACCTGATATGTAAACTCAAAGAATTTAGAGAATTTTTATCTCAAATTTTGGGGTCTTATGTTTTAAAGTTGCATGGTCCATGGTTTTAGCTATTAAGTACAGTATCAAATAAATTTCCATACAAACCAATTATCTTGGAAATGTATAAACATTAGCCTATTTACTCCAGCAGAATCAGTCTCCTTTCAAAGTAAGAAGTAATCAAAGTAAATAAAAATAATTTCTTTATAGGCATATAAAAACATTGAGATGCATCATGGGAATGGTTAGGAAAAAGGAGCCGTTTCTCCCCCCGAATGTTTGGGTTTATTCAACCCGACTGTTATGCATCGATTGTAAACAGGGTGAACAAAACAAATTTCAGAAATAATAGTGAACAAAATGTAAACAGGTTTATTTTTGATTTGCCAGAACATTACTCATATTTAGACTCTATTAAAAGCGATGTCAAAGTCGTAATACAATAATGCACACCTCGACGTCAGAGACGAATTTTAATATGACGCAAAATAACGCCATACATTTTTTTTATGTTGTTTGTTTTGTAAAAAAAAACAATGTGTACATCATTTTTTAAATTGAAATATGGCTTAACTGACCCGGAAAACTACTGCAATGTCTATTATTATACACATACTTAGCACAACCATCTTTTAAAAGTTTACACAAAATTTTGATATCAAATCGGACCAAGCAGCTTTAAAGGACGGTGATTTGTTGCACATTTTACCAAATCAACCGTACTGAGGAACCAATGAGATTGCATTGAGGTCACGTGGTCATCAGTGCTATTGAGGTTTTTTTGCAAACAACACGTGCATCTTCATCTCTGTGGAATTTGTACTTTTATTACCGTTATAGCGAACATTATTTATTTAAAGTTGTTTTCAATCTTTAGGGAAGATTAGTGGAACAATTTAATTGGAATTTTCTGTGAAAAGGCATAAGTACTGTAAACAGAATACAATGCCATTCTCCGCTAGGCGGGACACTGCTGCTCTGGGTCAAGCAAATCAATATCGCCCAATTCTGGGTTGGAGAATAAAGAGCCCAATTGTGGGACACTGTCGCAGTTGAAAACCAATTTTGGATCTGCGGATTTGCAAAGTAACGCAGAAGTATACGACAAACAACAAAATTGCAATAATTACGTAACAGATTCTGTAACACGATCTGCCATGCAGACCAATTTGGAGTCGGGCTCGACATTTCTGAGTTTCGCCAAGACTAGTTCCGATCAAAACAGAACCAGTTTTTCTCCAACACAAATGGTTTCGCCAATGGAGACATTTCTTATGAAACAGACAGAATTTATGCATCAAATGATGCTGCAAATGAACAATACCTTTAAAATGAACAAGTCATCGGCAACTATTACTAGACCAATTGAAGATGACGATGAAGATTCACAGTTTGTCTGATGTGTCTCGAGAAAATTCGGAAGACGAAAATTTGGCGAACGAACTTGATAAAATTGTCAGCCCAATTGCGATCGGAGAAACAAAAAAGAAAGACTTAATGGCTATACATCTGAAGCCACAGAATTGTGAAAATATTACATTTAAACGAGTTAACAAAGGCATTTGGTCAAGTTTACCAAGAAAATCCAGGGACCACGACTTGAAACTACAACATATGCAGAGTACCATGTGCAAAACCTTCTATCCATTGACTCATTTAATGGACAAATTACTTAAGGCACAAACCGGAAAACAAGGCTTTTCACAAACAGATGTAAATGAATGTTTTGCTCTATGCAATGATACATTTAAACTCTTGCAAGTAGGGTTTTCAGAAATGTCACAAAAAAGAAGAATGGCACTAAGACCCGAACTGTCTCATTAATACAAGGCATTATGTTCATCTGAAGTTCCTGTCACTGATTATTTGTTTTGGAGATGACCTTGACAAACAAATTAAAGAAATAACAGATGCTAAAAGAGTAATCAGAAAAACACACTCCATCTCAGCGATATTCGCCACTCCAGTCAAATACCAGAAATCGGTTCTTGCAGAACAGGCAGAGCAATTACAAGTCTCCATCATAAGGATGATATCCCATGAGCAACAACAGAAACAATAACAACAAGAGCTCTTTTTTAGAGAAGCGCCTGCCCCCCAAGTTCAAGAGAAACAAGCAGGACTAGATTCACAACAGGCATCACATGTAAGTAATTCACACAAGCTGAGTGAATACTTAACTATTGAAAATACCCTAGAAAATTTTGTTGGGGGGGGGGATATGCTTGCATAAACATAACTGGGCTAAAATTACTTCAGATCCATGGATTTTGCAACAAATTTCCGGTTACAAAATTAAATTATCCTACACACCATTTCAAAAAACGGTTCCGAGAACCATAAAATTCTCATCATCTGAGAAAATTGGGCTTGACGTAGAAATATCAAAGTTCCTTGACAAAAAGATAATACAAGAAGTCGTTGTGTCCTGCAAAGATCAGTAAATATCAACAATCTTTCCTCGAGAGTAAAAAGCTGGATTCAAATGCCCATCCCGTTAACCACCCTTTTCACGTTATGCTCAAAATTAAAATTCAGTAAAGACAATATCTTGTTATTCTAATTAATACTTCAAATGATATCTCTAAAAACTGATGATCTCTGCTTGTAGGGTTTTCTCATCCCGTTAGGTCAGAACATATCCAGAGTGTGTCATGTATTCCCGTTGTGAAATGGGAATATTCTTGTGAGGAGGTTGCTTCGTTCAGTTGTAGTTCAAGTAGTGAGGATAGGGTCAATCAGAAAGTGGGCTTATGGAACCCTTCAGATTTTGTTTCTCCTAGCAGTTATACAAGGGCCCCTATAACTTGTAGTTCATGCATGCCCTCTTTGCTTGGGCAAGTGCAGACTTGTGGTAGTAGTAGCCCGGTCACACAGAACGGGCATTAAGTACATGCAGGAGGTTCTGTAGGTTCCCAATTTCATTCATCCAGTCCCCAGTATGAGACTAGATTACCTGTCCCCTCCCAAACACCTATGCCTGGCGGGTCTGCTTGGCCCGTATGTTATCCTGAAGGTAGTTGTATTGCTGGTCTTGGGGAGTTTACCCGAGGATCTACACACGCTATAGATGTTGGGTTCGAGGGACTGTCGCCATTGCCTGCTTATGGTAACTTAATGTCATGGCCCCCAGACCCTTGCCTGTCGATTGCAAGTAATCGAACAACGGTGCAGACTGTAACATCCACAGGAAGACAACATGTATCAACGGTCTCCAATCCTCCTAACGCCTTCATACCTGTCTGTCATTTTGGAAGAGAGGGAGGGAAGATGGGGCATGTGCGGCCAACCTACTGTACAGGTGTCCCTTTGTACCTAATCCCTGATGACTCGCCGAGCTGTATTTGCTAGCTCGGGGATATGCAGAATAAACAGTCTAGGAGCAAGCCTATGTGCAGAGACCTGAAGTATGACGGAACATCGAAATGGAAGTCATTGTTTAAGTTTGAGCGTTTGTCCCGTAATCAGCAATGCGCTGAGAAAGAGCAGCATGACCAGTTCTGTTTCTTCCTTGAAGGCGTAGCGAGTGACTACTACACCCTGTTAATGGAAAATAACCGAGACATCAGTCTGAGGGACATCCTTTGCAAGTTTGGATGGCGATTTGGATCGTCCGGATCGTGTCTGATGCATCAGCTGAACTTCTAATCTGCAAGGCAGCACAGCAGAGAGTCCCTGCACCAGTGGGCTGACAGAATCCTTACCCTGGCCACTTATGCATTTCCTGGTGTGCCAGATGTTCATGTCTACACCATACTTCGCCTGTGCTTTGGAGCTGCATGAGAACCAAGATGCTGGCGTGTATGCCCTTGATGGTCAGCCCAAGACTGTGGAGGAGGCTGTCGACTGAATGCTGTACTACCTGTTCACGCGGCGGGACAGACCGCCCCACTCAGTGAGGAAGATGTCGCCCTGTGCTGAGCACCACCTTGAAGAGTCTCCTATTGCAGAGAAGTTGATCAGAATCAGTAGTAGGATAAAGAACATGGAGCAGACCTTGGGGAAGTGTAAAAATAAACCCAAGCTGGCTTGGACTCGTGGTAGGGTCGCTCATGCCCGGCTGCAGCTGGGCAGATGCTACCAGTGTGGTGAAGTGGGTCATCTCCAGAAGGATTGCCGGACTTGTTCAGAGACTGGAATTGCTAGTGGGAACCTGTGCAAGCGAAGAAAGCATGCATGAAAGAATCGACGGAAGGCAGTTTCCAGTGGGATAGATTCAGTGAGTCAGAGGGCCGCAGCTTATGACAACTCTCAGCCAAGCTTGGTATCCTGCCAACAAGAAGTCAGCATGTCACCTCCAGGCCATGAGCGGAAGAGGAACAGGAAGCAAAGAGCACGACTTCATCGTCATTTTACCCTGCATGAGGATCCTGTAGACGCTGATAGGCAGCCCAACTTTCTTGACGGGCAGCCCGGCACTCTTGATGGGCTGGAGAAGAAGGTGAGAGGACAAGGCCCTGTGGGCCAGTTAAGAATTCACAAGGAATTGCAGGATTTACTGTTTGCGTGGATGTAAATGGCATGGGCATAGATGCGGTGGTAGACACTGGAGCTGAAGTCAGTGTGCTGTCCAAGGAAGCTTATCAGCTGATGGACCCTAGGCCACCTGTAAAGGAATGTATCGCCATGTTGCAGGCGGGTAAAGATTCCGAGCTGGAAGGATTTATCGCAGGACCGTTCAATATCCGTATAGACCCGCACCTCTATAAAACGGACTTGCGAGTGGCCCCCTTGAAGGACCGGATGTTGCTCGGACTGGATGTTCTGTTCGACCAAAAGGTTTGGCTTAACTTGGACAGTGGAACTATAGAACTAGGCGACAAGACCATCATGCTGACCTTGTGTCATTCCAAGTGTACACCACAATACCCTGACATATATGGTGGATATGATGCGGGAGTTGGGAGAGTTCTGGCTGAACTGGAACCCCCAAGGCTTGTTGGAGTTGGAGCAAGTTACCAAGGCGAAGTTGGCTAACTGCACTGTCAGTGACTGAGTTCACTGGAAAGCCACCCAGAGGTTTTGTGTAATTTATTTGCATATGCTCGGAAGGAATCTGGAGGAGTATTCACATGACGAGATGTCGCCTATACCAGCCGTGGACCTACGCCCATCAAAGGAAACAGAAGGGAGTGTGGTGTTTGTGGACTTGTTATACGAACGACCTAACTATGGCGTGACGTCAGACAGCGCGAATTGTGCACGGACCTCTATCTCGCAGGCTCTCTGGTCGAGGACGGACGTGTCCCGGTGCATGGCGATGGCTGTAGTGAACTCTCGTGGATGAACCCATGTTTTATGTATATTTGTATGTTGTCTGCTTGGCAATAAATACTATAGATACTCCAGACGACATGCTTACAAATCGGACTGTTTTTACCTTCTTTCGCTGTAGTCATTAGAGAGTTTCACAAAGGGGCGATAACTCTTTTAGCCAAAGCCAAGACTTTCTAAGTTTTCAAATGCTTTTCTTTTTCTTAATGCACAAAACATAAATTTACAAAATGATAATAAATGATTAATAAAGTATGTATACTTTTAAACAATTGCTAACAATTTTTATAAACTTATCTTGGGATATTTAATAAAATGACACTGAAGTGTTGATTATTTAATCTGTTTGCTACGGGGTAGACCTGAAATACATATGTGGAACATAACCCCTTAGATGTGTCTCAACCCAAAAACATTCCATACATAATAAATCTCATATTCTCTTTTAACTTTTTATATAAGTGTCATCAAATTTGGTGACATTCATTTGAACACAATCAGAGGTCCATACAGAGAGTGACTCTTAAATTACGTCATACGAATAACAATCAACCCCCTGTAGAATTTATCCTTCTCTGAATCATCTAGAAGAAACATTATAATACAATTTAATAAACATTAGAAAACAGCTACTCACATAAATATAAAAGCATTGGTAGAGTAGAAGTGTAAATTTTTTATCAGGATGTTATCGAAGTTTAGGTTGGGAATTAAAAAAAATAAATCATTTTTTGATATATCGATATCTTCATTTTCACAATACTAAAAAAGAGATCAAATGCATCCTGTTGTATAAAAGTTCATCTTCCAATGGAAATCTTCAAATACCCATTATTGAATTAAGTTTACAGCCATGTGTTTCAGAGTTTCGTTTTGCATTGTTTACGGTTGGCAAATGATAAATCTGTAACCATGAATTTTGTTTTTAAAAATGGTTCATATAAAAGGACGTGATAATATAGAAATGGTTTTATAAGCAAAATCAAACAAAAGTTGTATGAGACAAAATTTAAATGAATGCACTATCAATCAATTAACAAATAACTAAGTTTAATTTATGTCTTCTAAAAATGCAGCATTGTATGGACTTTTTCTTATTTTTTATCATTGTGGCTTGGATATAAAGACAAGATATGTATTAAACTGAATTTGAGGGGTTTTTGAACAAAAACAGAATTGATTGCTCTTCGCCTTTGCAAAATGCTGACCCCAGCGTTTTGCCACGTTTTAAAACATTAAAATTTAAAATACGAGTGCAAATGTACATATTTTTTACACTCTTTAAAATAATCAAATTTTTTAAAAAAAGCAATCTCACTTTGTTAATAACTTCAAGAGCGCATGTCTTTGATGAAATCTTACGTTAGTTGTATTTACCAATTTCATTTCAAAATGATGTAATCATACCGTTGTAGCGAAGAATGAAAAACACATTACTTTGTAGTCTATATTTCAAAGAGTTTGATCAGTGGCACGTCCTACCATATCATTTTCCTGATCTTGCCTCTGAAGTTTTCCAGTTTACATATTTGTCCACGGATTTTTCCAATATAATTATTAAGTGCACTGCAACATAGTAATAAATACATATCTTGTTAAGGGGGATGTGTGGCCATCTTGTACATTTGAGAATAAAAATGTAAACATTTCTTGAACTTGCTTGTTCCTGCTCAAAACTGGTCAAAACTGTTGTTAAAAGATGAAAAAGCTATAAATATGAGGTTCTACATGGTGTTTTGTATGCAAATTACGCATACAAGAACAGAATAATGTCTTTTTTATCACTTATGACAGCTTTAGAACTGCGCAGCTGCAGACGTAATTTAAAGGTTTAAAAATTTGAAAAAATTAAGAAAGGGGCTCATTGGTGTCCTCTCAACAACCATTTGTTGATAAAAAGGTTGAATCTTGCACATTATTGTAGTAGTTTTGCCTCAAAATAGGGTACCCTATTTTTATTAGTCGGCATGGAATCTATTTTTAGAGCATCACCATACCAGTTCCAAGTTTTTTATTTTCAGTTTTATAAGTATGAATTAAATTAAATTCTTTTTTTAAGTAGGGTAGGGGTCTAAACAATTAATTGTCCTAACTAAAATAGATACATATATATTTTCAATAAAAATATAACTTTAATGTACTCCCATAGACAGACAAAAATATCTCGTGCGAATTGATGGTTTTAGAGACCAATTTTAAGAATAGGGAACCCTCCTTTGAGACAAGTTACAACTTTAATAAGCAAGTTTAGACCTTATTCTCAACAAATGGTTGTAGAGTTGACACCAATGACATCCTTTCATATTTTTTCATATTTTTTTTGTAACACTCTGCAGCACAATTGCGTAGAGATACATCGTCAGGTCCAGCTTCTGATATCAGCAGGGAAACATCAGAGTAAGACACATTTCCTTTATATGTAAACTCTCCATTTTGAGTGCTAGCAATGATAATCTTGAAAACTGTTGATAATACAAAGAATAATACAGAGTGATTCATTTCAAGAAGATGATTTTACAATGTCATAAAACTGATTGCCAAATGGCGGTACATTGATCTTCGAAATCAAATTTTCCCAGCAACTGGAGCTTTTACAAGTATAAAAATTATCCATCACATACAAAAAATCAATTACATTCCTTGAATATAAAAGTTAATATTACCTCTAAAAACAATTATTTAAGCCTTTGTCTATCGAATAAGAATTATTGGTTGATGAATACTGTGTTTACGTTTCGGTGATTCGTTATTTATACCGCCCGGTAAGTGGTTTGTTTTTAATGTCAATATCTCAACAGTTTTCCTTAATCTTTTAATCTTTTGTTGTCCCACAAAATTTCAATTTTATTGACTTTTATGTTTTTAGCATTTGAAGTAATACGCCAACAAATAAGAAATGCTTATTAAAACATATCGGAACTGCTGTGACCATAATCCTTATTGATCATAGTAGTATTCAATGTTCTCCCCTAAGTCACCAACACTACAGTATGACATGTGGTGATAACGAGTCCAAAGGAAAATTACAAAACAGGAGCGGGGCAAAAACGGACCTCTAAACAAATTAGAGGTAGGATCAGGTGCCATGGAGGAGTGAGCATTCTCTGCTGACCGGCTTTGGACTATTTATGAAATACCGAATTGTCCACGGATTTTTCTCTGCTTTTCCCGATCATGATATTTTTTTTTTACAAATTACGACAATTTCCCCGATTGTGACATTTTTACCGATATGACATTGGGCGCACGGCGGGTGTGACCGGTCAGCAGAGGATGCTTACTCCTCCATGGCACCTGATTCTACCTATTTTTTCAAGAGGTCCGTGTTTGCACTGCTCCTGTTTTGTAATTTTCCTTTGGACTTTTGAATTTGAACACTGTTCATTATCACCACGTCATCAATCTATTTAAAATAAGATGTTGGATCCGGTCCTGTAGCGAACGAGATAGCGGATTATATGAAAGCCCAAAGGCTCACTCGAGATTCGAAATTCAAAGTACGAGATTCGAAATACGACATTCAACATTCGAAATTCGGATTCGATATCTAAAAGCAATCAAATCAAGGATCTGAAAAACTACATCATAGCGACATCAAACTGTTCTAAATAAAGATCATCCGTGCATGCTCTGATATACAAATATATGCTATGTTCTCCCCTAACTATATCATTATTTGTATTTATTTTTACACAAAATATATAATTAGACTAGTAATAATGCAGCCTGATCTTGTTCGCCCAGTGTGCATTCCCATCAGATGCGTTTGAATCCTGAGATATTTCATTATCAATAGTTTAAACCCATAGTTTATTCATCCCTATTGTGTAAAAATGCGGATATGGTAGAGAGTGTTTTAAGCGGATCCAATTTTTTTTCGGGGGTGGGGGGGGGGGGGGACGGGGTCCTAGGCCTATTTTCAATTATTTTACTATGTAAATTTAAAAACCTTCAATTTTTCCGAAGATGGGTGTGTGTCCAGACCCCCTAACCCCCTCCCCTCTAGATCCGCGCATGAAGATCAGTATCTAAATATGTTTTTATCTAAATATAAATCATCAGCCCGGTTTCACCAGTGAATAGAAAGCATTACTTATCTTTATTCATGTATACAGTCATACAAAATCATATTGATTATAAACTAATCATTAAGACCACATCATACGTAATTATTAATTAATACCAATATTTTCAAAATGTTAGGACCCTTTTCATAGGTAAATAGCTTATGATGAGTCTATTATGAGTCAAACGTTTGGCTTGTTTTCAATATAGAAGGATACCTATTCTATAAGATCAAAGGTAAGGATAATAGAGTGCCGATTTGTTCACTTTGCTGATTTTATTTGTAGAGAACAGAAATTTGATTGTATGGATTTTTTCAAAATTAAAAAATTTACTATTTCATTAAAATCATACAAATGTGTACTTTGTATGTAAGTAACTCTCTAAAGATGTAAATAAGCACTGCAAAGATAAGTGTACTTAAAATACTACCACATAACACTTAACCGGATAAAATGTAATCAGAGTGAAGCTGCAAGGGAACAAGTGGTGTAAAACTACAACTTTGTCGCCATACACACACAGAACACCAAATAATGAACCGTGTGTGATGTGGGGATTGTATAGAAGATGGCGACACATTCTCTTAAATAGTCAGTGGAAAACCCAAAAGATAGGCTGTTATTTGTTACCTATCTTGCAAATACATTGATATAAAAATCTCATAGTCACATAACGTAGCCGACATATTTCTATGTACGAGTATATGGTCAACGTACATGTAACTTTTATTTTCAAGAAGGCGGGCGCATTAGGCGGGGGTCCAGAATTTTTTCTCCAAATGATCGGTTGAATTACACGTAATTGTTTTGATAATTGTTTTAAACTATCGCACGGACCAAAATGATGGAAGCTATGTACAGTGTAATTGGAAACTTTCATTTAATATCAATATGTATAATTAACTATTAAAACAAACATTCTGAGGGTATTGCACAAGGAATACATGTATATACCGGCACCCCCTCCCCTAAAAAATGAAACAATTGTCGTTTTATTTGCTAAACGTGTGGAGAAAATTTGGTTCAAGATTTTTTTTCTGAAGGACAAACCCGATAAGTAATAAAAAATGAGTTGTTATACCCGAACTTTCTTTAAAAAATTGAAATTTCCGAAACCTTATTGCGCATCTATAAGACACCCCAAAACATATTCCAAGAGATGAGTTGTCTACTGTTGAAAATGTAAAAGGAGTTCGAGGTCATTTTTTACCAATTATTTGACCCCCAGGACTACCAGAGAATTTTTTAAACCTTTTTACAAAACAACATGACACCCCAAATCATACTCCAAGAGTTCAGTTTGCTGGTTTATAAGATGTAAGAGCAGTTTGAGAAAGTAAAACGTGACGGACGGACGGACGGACGGGCAGACGGAACAGGGTAACAACAATATACCCGAACTTTCTTTAGAAAGTGCGGGTATAATTATGCTTTAGGGGTGGGGATCACAAGCATTTTTTCAAGTTATTTGATCATTTCTGACTCTGGATTTCTCACCCCCACCCTTTCTCTAAATCCACGCACACAATGATGTTGGCACACAAAAGCATATATAAAACAGGCAATAATTTAAACATATACCTCAAGCTTTTGTGTTGAATTTTGGTTATGCTATGTATGTAGATATTTGAAAAATACTTTAGAGAAAAACTTCAAGACGCAGGATCCACGCCCTTAAAGACTATTACTTGAAACTGAAGATATTTACGACTTTGTCGTAAGTTCTTTTGTAAAACACAGCCTAGATTTAAAATTAAGTACGTTAATATACATATCAATCAAAAATAAAACTATTCCTAATTTATCTGTTGGGCATCGTTATGAACCTACACAGAAAGTTTGAAAATAATTCGCCGAACCAAAACGAAACAAAGCCTGGAAAACAAAGTAGGGACAAAATAACTGACAAACCGGAATGAGGACTGTAGCCACTCCCCTCCTCCCGAAATTTATATATACTAAAAAAATAAGATCATTGATACAACCTATCCACAAACAATTTTCAAAAACTTGTTTTTTAATCATTTTTGCTAGTTGATGGATAAGACATCACAAATACCCCTACACCCCCACCCCCCCCTTCACCAAAAATAAATGCATCGCCACAAATGTTTTGAGAACACAAGCTCCCTCAACCCAGGTGATGAGAGAGAGAGAGAGAGAGAGATGGGATGAGGAGATGTATATCATATGTGCGCTACCATCGTTGCTTGTAGGTCTGCCCTGTCCTAGCTACTTCTTTTCTTTTCTCCTTTAAAAGGCTCAGTTATCGTCCATATATACTTGTATTTCAATCAAAATTGAATTTTACACCAATACTCTCTCTCTCTCTCTCTCTCTCTCTCTCTCTCTCTCTCTCTCTCTCTCTCTCTCTCTGTACTATCGACAATGACATTAGTACACTATATTACACTATTCGTATCTGGATTGTTGTTGTTGAAGTTATAAATCATTATCTTCTATGGTTTTAAAGCTTTTTTAACTTCATAATAACCTATATTTTGATAGGTTGATTATTTCATTGAATTTCGTTTTATAGCTAAATCCACAAGCAATTTTAATCATCAAGATTAAACATATCTTTCTTTGCGATTTTTACACAGTTTGGGCGAATACACTACGGGTCAAAATGTTTTTGGGGGGAATACATACCGGGCAAACACAATCACTTAGATTCGCAAAGCACGTAGTGTTATCACTATATAAGATCTATTAAGACATTTATTTGCAGGTAAGAGCATGTACACATGCTCTTTATTCAGAGCAGTTTGATGCCGCTAGGATACAAGTTTCAGATCCATGATTTGATTGGTTTATTTAGATATTGAATCTCGAATTTCGAATGTTGAATCTCGTATTTTGAATTTCTGACTCTTCGTAGATTTAACATCAATTTTCTATTAGATTGATAATAAATGAAAAAAATGATTGAACATTAATACACATATTTTATAGCTTGTTTCTTAATCAATACTAAGAGTTGACTTATACCCGATGATGTCTTCAAACTATAAACAAAATTACGTAAAAACAAAAAAATTCATTAAAAGAGAAACAAAAATATTTTAACGGTGTTACCTTTGATAAAAACTCTAACTTTGAACGCAAAAATATAGTTGTAGAAATGAGTCGCATATTACACTGTAATAAATGTCGCTTACAATGATATATATGAAGATCTTTAAAGCAATAAACTGCTGTAATTTTTTTTTCAAAATAAGTAGAGTTATTAATTTCACATTATAGCATTGAAGGATTTGTTTTTGCCTTTTGACGTCATCGTGACAATTACTGCCATTTAGGTGAGCAGAATTGAATAACGCGCATAAGCGCATTATGACAAATTGTCTGCTCAATAACGGCAATTATTGTCATGACGACGTCGAAAATAAATCATTAAAAGCTTATATTTACATTCCTTTGTTGATGAAATGTATTAATTTATTGAATATATCGGTATGTATTGGAGATCACAGAGGGAGTAAATTAGAAACAGCTGTTTCTCAAACCTGTTTACACTGGTTTTCACATAGACTGTTGAAATGAGCCTTGAAAATATAATCCATGAAAAATAACTCTTGAAGTTTTGCTTTGAACAATAGAATCAACTTTATTGTTCAACCACTTCTGTGCCACGGGGCCGATTTTGGGCCGATTTAAACTTTAGATATTTTATTAATACATATTTTATGGTTTTAAAGATAACAATAATGGAATTAATGCAAATTTAGAATATTAAAGATAGCATTTTCTGTGATTTATATATGATTTTTTCATAAATTAACTAAAAAAAAATATTACTATACATGTATTATTTTTTAAAGAAAATGAAATTTTCGAGACAAATTATTCCATGGCACATGTATGTTCTATTTATGATACGAACGAGTTCATGCTCTTGTCAGCATTGAATAAATAAAATAGAGATCAACTACTTCAAAAATTGAAATATTTCGCATTGAAAATCAGTTTAGAATAATGAGTGATGAAACTTATAGACGCACAAAGCGATTTATAATGACGTCATTTTACGTTTGTGACGCCATAATTACATGTGCGTGCTCACATATTCTACTGTTTGTTGTCATGCCCCCCCCCCCCCCCAACCCAAACAAATGCAATTTACAGCACAGAAAAATGCACATCACTTATCACTTACAATATTTACTGCTATTTTCCAACTAGAAATCTCAAAATATATTTATTTGTCAAACAAGTATTTGCCGGATACAGTGATAAAATATGAACAAAAAATTGTGAGTAGTGTTTTAATGTGACATGGTGATGCAAACAATTTGCCAGAGCAGAACTCTTGCATGATTTCCTCATATTTTATTTCACTGGTAAAAAAAATTGTTTTTAAAAATGTTATCTGTATTGATTCTGGTCAATCCTTTACCAACATAAAGGCTTTGGGTGGATTGCTAATGTTTTAAATGCGTCACAACTCCTGAACATTCATTTTCATATATTAACATCTACCGAGTATGATTTCCTCTATTTCTTACGGAAACTTATAGTTAATTCAAACCTACAGAGACTGAAACTGACAGGACTAAAATATACACGCCTCGTTTATCGATTGGTCGCAGCGACTTAAAAGAAAAATCATGGACTGCACGAAATAATCATAAATGATGATGTCGGGCTCAAATTCGCATAGGAGACGATTTGGCTGTTTCTTTTAGCTACATGTAACGTACTGATGTACATTAACAGTAATTTAGTGAATTTTACTTACTTTTTACAATCAGTTTTTTAATTTGTTAAAAGAAAGATGTAAATATAAACAATAAAATGCTTTCTTTGATGATTTATGTGGGTTATGAAGGTAGCGATCATTGCAGAAAAAACGCGGGTTATGTATTTTTTCTGCAATGTCGCCACCTTCATATCCTGCATGAATCACCAAAGAAAGCATTAAATAACTATCTATATGTACTTATGTCTGTTATCACCTTTAAAAATAATGAAAAACTCTTTTTTTCAAATCACTATAAATTTGTCATTCAATTATTATCATAGCTATTAATGACATTGGTAAAACGTTAAGTTGTAATTGTACTTAATTTTAGCACTTTGTCTTTTATCAATTTCATTAATGTCGGGTTCCTTGAAAAAAAAATAATTCAAAATCTTTAGAATTTATTAACTGATACGTAAAATGCAAATATAATTTTGAAATACTTTTGAAAGATCAAATGTTCGCAGGACAACTATTGGTAAGATTAAGATCAAGTCAAATCCAATATTTTTCTAGGTGGTAGATTATTTTGACTGTTCTTTAACCTCAATATTTACATGTTTACATAAGTAGATTATATCCGATGCTGAACTAATTCTCTCTCTCTCTCTCTCTCTCTCTCTCTCTCTCTCTCTCTCTCTCTCTCTCTCTCTCTCTCTCTCTCTCTCTCTATATATATATATATAACCTATATATATATTCCACAATCAAATACTATATATATATTCCACAATCAAACACTTGAGAGCGCAATATTTCAGCAAAATGTTATTTCTGACTTTTTCAGAGAGAAAAAAGGACTGATGGTACAAGTTCTGTCGATATAGAAAAGGTCGCCTCATTAATTATTTTGATATCGTTTACTATTCATAGAATATATATACATTATACGTTTGATTGGGATTGTTTCGAAGGGATGTAAAATTGCCGAGATAGAAATTAGTGACAAGGCGCTATCACAGCCGATTGCGAAGTTGGATTAAAAATCAATTCCATGTACACACGTTTTATGATGAACACCATTTACATCAATTCGAATAGCGGCAAAAAACTTTCCACTCTTCAGTGTGTTTGTCAACGAGCAGCCTAGGAGATGTTATCCGGTGGCAGATTAAATTTTAAACTCGAAAATTTGCTACATGTATACGAATGCATAATACCACAAATGGGACCATGAAAAGCTTGCAACTCTCCTAAATATTTAGGGACTGTGTATAGTTTGGGAGCTCTTGACAAATTCTCTGTTAAGAGTGGTAGAAAAAAAAACCATTGCCTGATTGGCTGAAAAACTTGTTTGAAAATAAGATTATACATGTAAAATCGAAAGGCGCCTGCATTTGCACGCAATGTACTCAGTCGTTTTCATGACACGAGAAAAATTCTTAACTTTCGAATTATTTAAAATTACAAATTATCTTTTGAAAAGATGAAAATTTGACTAATAGAATTACCCTAAACCTATATAGGCACACAATTCTTTCACTAAGTGAAAGATTTACTGTCATTCTAAAATTAAAAATCCACAAATATAATAGTGTCTGCTTGAAAGATTTAAATATTTGTTTGGAAAAATATTAAAATTTATACATTACCATATTATTTCACCAAAATATTTAATCTAATTTTTTATTATTGTCGTTCTTTGTGTGATAGTAAATTTGGTAATAAAGAGTACCACTGAAAAGTGCTGAGATTTGCAGGAAAAAATACCATAGTTCTCTTGTACAGAACTATGAAAATGCGACCTGGACTGTGTGCAATAATTGTTGGTTAACTTTTGATCGGTTGTACTTACCGCCTGGGTAATTAAATTAATGTTTTTATTAAATTTCTAGAATGGAAAAAATAATTATATTCCTACTGTCCTTTACAAAAATTAAGTTTCATTAAAATGAAAATTTGAACATGACAATTTTATTAGACAAAGAAAACCAAATGCAATCACGTACACCTGCATGTCCTTTTAATATATATATTGATTTTTCCAAGGCACTACGCCGCAGTTTCCTATTTTCAAAGATGAATGGGTTACTGTAAACGTATTACATTTGACTGTGCATTCTTTTTAGGGTTAATAATATCTTATAGCTGTCTATATTGATTAAAATACATATGCATGGTAACATGTTAACAAAGTTTAAACCAATATGGCTTCCACTTCTGGAAACTCACTTCCGCCCAAACTATTTAATTCACTTTACCAAAAAATATCTCTACAGTAGAAAAATACGTTTAAAAGGAGAAAAAAAAATACAAATACAAAAGGCGTTTAAATTATCGATAGAAATAAGAATGGGGTATTCAAACTTTCTCTCCACTGTCACACTTGAGTGAACAACACAGGTAAGTTTTGTGAATGCTAGCCAAGCTATATTTAAAAATAGGTTAAACTACAAAGTTTTACTTTACATGCAAAAAAACAAACAAACAAGAATACATATCGAATACACTGTACATTACTCACCACGGTCTGTTTTCCGTGCCCGTGTTATGAAGTAAGCCAAGCAGCTATATGCATACACATGCTGGTAGATAAATCGTGCGCCCCTCTTGCAACACGACCGCACACCCGGAAAAATGGCTAGATTCTACTACGTCACACACGATCACGTCTTAAATAACAGACTTGTGAGTAATACCCAGCCGGGTTTAAAATACAGGGCCGTAAAGCTAACCTGATATTTGTGATTGTTACAGTGATATATTGTTAGACCATAATTAATTACCTAATTGTCTACGAACTTTTCCGTTTTTCCCGATTACGACAAAGAGCACATGGCGGGTGTGGCCGGCGTCGTATAATTAAGGGTCCGCCCCGTAAAATGGTCCGGGCGGACCTTTAATGTTAACATTTAAGGTCCGCCTTTGCTCTAAAAAGGTCCGTCCCGTATAAGAAAAGGTCCGCCTAACATAAAAGGTCCGTGGTATATATTTCATTTCTATCTTTTTAATTTCGAGTATTTTGTTACAAAATTATTTTGTAATTCGATCAAATGAGTACCTACCCGAAGTGATTTCGTAATTAAATATCCAGCACAGTGAATATATGAAAAATATACCCGGGCGATAGTAATATGTACAAGTACATTTAGCTGGGTCAGCACAAATAAATTGAAATTACAGGGGTTTTTATATTTCACTTTCATTTTTTACAGCTGTCTTATATAAACAGGAAATGAAGCTCACTGGTGTCATCAATTAAACAATGGTATGACCCAGGTGATATATACACACAACTCTGCAGGTGTGTAGGGTTCACACCTTTAGGTGTTTGACCGTTTGAATTGATCATTCAAGTAAACAACGGACATTTCACACCTCCTCTTATCCACATCTTTCCAATATGACACAGGCTAAAAAAATTACAATTCAATTATAACTATACATGTAAGCAGTATCATTGCTATTTTTGATTCGCCGTAAGCCACATGTGTAATAAATAATTCATTTCTTCGAACCTTTTTTTTTATTTCGATCGGAGTTTTTCCTTAGTTACAGAAAAAGAAGGGGAGTGTCCAAAGAAATTAGATGTAAGATTAGTAAAGAGGCCCATTCCTTCGACTGTATAAGCATTTTGCATCTGGAAAAGAAATTGAATAGAAGGGGATTCTATTTCTTAATAAGAAAATATTTGTGTGAAAAAGGCAAAAGTTGACCCCCCACCCCCCATTTTTTTTTCTAGACTCCCGCCTGTTACAACCACTCATAGCATATTAATCATTTTTTCACAAATATCATATAAACATCATGACATGCATCCCCCCCCCCCCCCCAAAATAAAAAAATAAGATGGTCATTATAGATGAAAATGAACACCGTCAGACAAACATGACAAATCTACCTTTTTTAATTATTTCAACGAGACGGACAATCTTTTGCAATGGATTCCAGGCGTTTGTCACAGTTTAAAAATAGATGTCGGATAAATCTTAATTACAAGTGATACTACTTCCCTTTTTTAAAATCACAGTGATTTTACGGTCTTTTGTGGATATATTACATGTCCATGTACATGTAATGGGTCCCCCTTCCTATAATTGAAATTGAAATATTTTAAAATCAATGAGATACAAATATTATTATAAATCTAAATACGTGTAATTACTCTGAATATATTTAAATAAAAACTACTCTGAAGTCAATTTCATGTTCTACTCCAGCATTAAGAGGATCATCTGAAAAATATCATTACAGGAATCTTTATTATACTCGTTACATCCATGTATTTTTTATTCTTTCAACCAGGCGGACCTTCTTGGGCTATACTATTTGGTACTATAACCTCTGAATTAAGGTCATCGGGTTAAAATACTGTGGATTATCTGCATCCAGTATTTCAACGAGGCGGACCTTTTCTTGAACTATAATATTGGGTCCTACCCACTGAATCAAAATGTAATACACAGGTAGGTGAACATCAATACATGTGCCAATATATATTAACTTATAGTACGCCCTTGTTTAACTAAATGTATTAACATGCTTTTGGTGGGTTTTTTTTTTTCAACGGGCGGACCTTTTCTTGATCCATAATATTGGGTCCTACCCTTAAATTAAAAAATCTAAAAAATCATCGTGTTAAAATTAAAACAAGAATTTTAAAATATGAATTATCTGCCTCCAGTATTTCAACAATCTTTTCTCTAACTATAATATTGTGTCCTACCCACTGAATCATTAGGTGAAAGTCAACAATTTATCACAATGTTAACTATTTTCCTATTTAACCATTATACCAGTATTTCAACGGGGCAGACTTTATTTTTGGATATGAAATTAGGTCCCCTCTTCAACGTGGAAGTCAGAGAGAGAGAGAGAGAGAGAGAGAGAGAGAGAGAGAGAGAGAGAGAGAGAGAGAGAGATTTTTACATTATCACAATTTTATCAAATGTTTAAATACTTTACCTGTAGTCAATCAAAACATGCTTTTTAAAGGTACGTCTATCATCTTATTAATTTCTTAATGTCTTTTCCCCTTTATGTATAGGTACTACAGTTGCCTATACACTATATTATCAATGGGCACTCCCCACCCAGGCAATTCCCATATGCGACCTTTTATTAATTATCTTAAAATAAGCAGGATAGGCAGGGGTGGAGGAAGTTTAATGCTGCCCTACACACCACAGGGTGTAAAGGACAATGATGATGAATAATAAATATACCTTGAGACGTATAAATTGTTAGTATATTAGGATACGTTCCTGATCTACCGGTATTGCAAATTCAATTTTGCAGGAGGAAAAATAACAATCTTAGCTGTGTAGAATACTACAGCGGAGACATATTCTCTTTCTCAAGTTAGGGGTGTACTCTGATTAGCACAGGTGTGAATGCCTGCAGAGCTTCATTTACCCGTGTGTACCTGTCGTGAAATCCTCTGCTTATCCGTGTACACCGGAAGAGATTTAAAAACAAAGGGACTAAATGGTGTGTGCAAATTATTGTCAAAATACTCATTTTTGGTTCAGATTTTTATAAACAATAGGTCAAAATCTCATCCGCTATCAATATTTAACATCCTACAGAGTGATTTAGTGATACGGTGATACATGTACATGTAACATACACAAATGGCCGACTGGTTTATGTAAACAAAGACATCAGTTCTAGATACATGTACATGAGCAAAAAGAATAGTAACTTTAAGAGAAATTTTAATAAGATACGTAGGATAGGACCTTTTCTTATAGGGGAAAGCCGGACCTTAAATGTTAACATTTAACGTCCGACCGGACCATTTTACTGGGCAGACCTTAAATTATACGACACCGGTCGGTGGAGGATACCCGCTCCTCCCTGGCGCCTGATCCTGCCTCTATTTAAGAGGTCCGTGTTTGCTCTGCTCCTGTTATGTGGTTTTCCTTTGGAATTTTGAATTTGAGCACTGTTTGTTATCACTACATGTCATGATACGATATCATTTTGGGCGAATGTGCATAACTAGCTAGACTATGAACAGAACGAGATAAATTAAAAAAAAAAATAAAAAGTATAATGCGGAAATTCATCGTATTGCATATTTTAAAAAACATTATATAATGTGTTGAATTAGTTTTATGGCTTAAAATTATATTTCTTTTCTATCTGCATATATTTAAAAGGAATTCAATAGATTTTGAAAAATGCATTTGCAAATACCGATAAAGTCAAATAGTGATATTACATTATCACAAGATCTAGAAAATAAACTTTTATTAGTTAAATATGGCAAACTATTTGGCTAACATAACTTAATTTCTTTGATAAAATGTGAGAACAATATGATTGACAGCTCTGATCTTTTTTTGCTTCCGTAAATATATCAACATCAAAATCGTCTGTTTTATTTTGTTTGAAAATAATTAAGATTAAGAAATGACTAAAGGGAGATTGCTCATGTGCATGTTCAACAAGAAGGATACGTTTTTTGGAGCACAAAGAAATTAGCCCCCCCCCCCCAAAAAAAAAAAAAAAAAAAAAAAACGAGAATCAAAAGGATCCCGATAGAGAAATGTTTTTGAAAATGGCTGTGAATGCTTCCTAATGTGTTTATATGGCAGTCATATCGCAAAAATTGATATTGAGGATAGGGATTTTGTTGATTTTATATAAATAACAAGCTGATCCGTCCGATTTAAGACATCTGTATAGAGTTTCTAGTACATTTACCTGTGTTGTGATAGAAGTGCTGTTACGTGTGTTACATGTGTTGTGATACCTGTATCGCTATCTGTGTCGTGAAACCTGTAGTGAATGTTTCCGATCCGATTGAAAATGTCCTTAGAAAACGCCGGAAAACGCGATCTAGACGAGCTGTACTGATCATACTCAGTTCTTTCGAAAATAGTGAAAATAAAATTGAAAACTTTCAATTAAGAGACCCAATGCAAGGAATTACAAGGATTAATTAATTAATATTTGTTAGCGAATTTTATGATTCACCTTGATGGAAGGGCCGGCAGCTAAACGACCTTACAAAAGAAAAAAAAAGTCAAAAATGCTCTACCGATTAGTTTGTAACGATTAGAACATGTACAAGAGCAGGTCAATGTATAATGCAAAATAACTCCAAAATAATAATAAAAAAATTGAGAGAGAAATCCACAGGTTACGGGACTATGTAATACGCCTAGAGTCTCAGACAAACACGCACAGTGCACAAATTATCGACCTTAAGTCTAGGTTATTTATGGAGAACAACATAATTATAAGTGGATTAGAGAAAAATGTAACAGAAAGACGAGCATCGGAAAATCTACTTAATTGAATCAGAAATTTGTTTATTACAGAACTGGAAATGAAGGATGCGGACGCCGACAATCTACAGATCAACACACTCTTCCGCATTGGAGACTTTGACTTACGGAGAAAATATCCACAAGAAAATGGTTTATACATGCGTTCTGTACAAACTTATCTCAGCATACAGAGAATCGTTGTACGAGTCAACATACAGTAAGCTGTTATCGGAAGTGATTTTAATTTATTTTTGATAAAAGAAATGGATTTAATGAATTATTATTTGAATTTATTCAAAAACTTGTATGTGAAAAATAAATCACTTGCTGTGGCCTTCAACTCAACATTCAGGTATATCGACGACGCATTATCAGTTAACAATTGTTATTTCCATACTTACGTCGACTCGATATATCCCAGTGAACTTTAAATAAAAGATACCACAGAGTCTGCGTCTTCTATTTAATATTTGAATATTTTACTGGAAATAGACATTGATGGTAACCTAACAACAAAACTTTATGATAAAACGTGATGACTTCAATTTTTCTATGGTCAACTTTCCTTACTTATGTAGCAATATACCTTCATCACCTGCATATGTAGTTTTTGTATCTCAGTTAATTCGATATGCAAGGGCATGCTCTTCGTATGAACAGTTTCTATGGCGAGGCAAGCTACTGACAAACAGGTTGATAAAACAGGACTAACAACAGTCTCGTTTAAAGTAATCTTTTCGTAAGTTTTTTGGTCGATACAACGACCATGTCAGCAAATACAATCTTCCACTGGGTCGCATGCTGACTGACGTTTTCCATATTAATTGTTAGACCATAATTAATCACCTAATTGTCTACGAACCTTTCCGTTTTTCCCGATTACGACAAAGAACACACGGCAGGTGTGACCGGTCAGCAGAGGATGCTCACTCCTCCTAGGCACATGATCCTACCTCTAATTTTTTAGATCCATGTTTGCTCTGCTCCTGTTGTGTAATTTTCCTTCGGATTTTTGAATTTGAACACTGTTCGTTATCACCACATGTCATTACAAAAGCCTGAATAATTCCAAATCGAGACTTGAACTGTTAAGACAAATGGAGAGTTTTAACCTAAAAGACATTTTTCGTGTAAACAATCCACGTTTGAAAAAGTTCACCTGGAGAAGGAAAATTACAGTAAAATAAAACAGTCTTTGGGTTTTTTTTTCTAATCTCAAAAACATTATGAAATATGTCTCCATTGACTAAAATAGAAAATAGTTATAGGTCAGATCATTCTCCAGTTTTTTTTATGCATAAGAAAGGATAAATTCCTATAAGGTAAAGGACTATGGAAATTTAACAATTTCCGATTAACTGACAGAGTATATCAAGATAAAAAAAAATAGTTTTAGATTTCAAAAAACATTACTCCTGTTTTGTGTATGATAAAAACAATCCACATGTATATCACCAGTACCTGATGATAATATTAGTTTATCATCAGTGATCAATTGTGTTTAGGTGCCTTGCCTATGGGAATAAGAGGAAAAAAACTAATTCATACTCAACTTATATGAAAAAACCTCTGGAAAGAGAGGAAATGCTAACAAAGAAAATTTTGAATTAAGAACAAAATTTGACACAAGATGCCATTAAACAACTTGAGGAGAAACATAATGAATCTGAAGAAATTAAGACTTTTTAAGTTAAAAGGTCAATTAATAACAATTAATAATTTCTGAGTAAATCGGAATGTAAAACAAATATCATTTAACATGAAAGTCTTAAAAAAACATATTTAAAATATTTATTAAACACAATATTAATAAAATCGAAAATAAAATTGGCCCGGATGTACCCAGTCATAAATGTCTTCTTTACTAATACAAAAAGGTTGCAAACACATGTATCATGAACTTATTACGGAAAAAAAACCCCAATTACTTCTTGATATAAAAGGCTAGAAAGAGGCTTTACTTTTAACAACAAAGACTGGCACAAACTATTTGAACTTCCTTGATATAAAACAACGAAAGAGTCAAAACTTCGATGGCTGTAATTTCAAATTTTACAAAGAATAATACCATGAAATGATTACTTTCACAAGATTAAGATTAAAGAATTCCCGGTCTGCTCCTTTGCTTAAAAAGCTAACGAGACTATTGCACACTTATTTGCAGACTGTTATTGTGTAAAAGAACTTTGGGAACTATGTGAGGAGTGGTTGCTAAGGAATTTGGAAAATATAAAAATTGGAATTTGTATAAAAATTGCATAATCTTTTAATTCTTATATAAAAGCAAAAAAAATTTGCAAGTATATATAAAAGAAGCTCCAAAATTGAGTTTTAGTACAATTGAAAATATAATAAAAAAAAAGAATTTCTGTAGAGAAATATATTTTGCTTAAAAACTGCAGATTCTCAGAGTTTGAGAAATACTGGCAAAAAATATGACTTATTAATATGACATCAATTATATTTATTTGACTTAGTAGGTAATATTATAAATAACTAACCCCCTCCCCCCCCCCCACCACACACACACACACACGTTTGTTTTCAAGAAAAAATGACTTGTGGTGTTAACGAACAGTGTTCAAATTCAAAAGTCCAAAGAAAAATTACAAAACAGGAGCAGAGCAAAAACGGACCTCTTCAAGTTGAAAAAAGTGAAAGGATCAGGTGCAATAGAGGAGTGAGCATCCTCTGCTGACTGGTCACACCCGCCGTGTGCTCTTTGTCGTAATCGGGAAAAACGGAAAAGTTCGTAGACAATCAGGGGTTAATTATGGTCTAACAATTAGTATGAAAAGCGTCAGTCAGCAGGAAGATTGTTCATACGAAGAGCATGCCCTAGGGTATCGAGTTAACTGAGAGACAAAAACACCATATGCAGGTGATGAAGGTATATTGCTACATAAGTAAGGAAAGTCATCACGTTTATCATAAAGTTTTGTTGTTAGGTTACCATCAATGTCTATTTCCAGTAAAATATCCAAATATGAAACAGACTCTGTGGTATCTTTTATTTCAAGTTCACTAGGATATATCGATTCGACGTAAGTATGGAAGTAACAATTGTTAATTGTTAATCCGTCGTCGATATACCTGAATGATGAAAATCATTCATCTGGTTCTCACTGACTTTTTACAAGTGTACAAGACTTAGTACGTGCAAATGAGTTATATGTGTTATATAGTATGTGTGTCGAATTGACTTATATTCTGATACTTTAAGAGACAACTTGTTACATTGTAAATTGTCTGTACTTGGTTCTTTTGTACTTTTTTTTTTGTCAATAAAATTAAAAAAAAAAAAAAAACTAAATAAAAGAAATGACTAAAGGCTTTCACTTTATTTGCCGGTCTTTGATTCATTTAACCCACTTTACTGCTAGTAATATAACACTCCTTTTATTTTATCTACAACACTTTTTATGTGGACCTTTACGATTAAACCAATATACATGTACTTAATAGCAAATTATATAATTAAGTATACAAAATTGCAAACAATATAAGTTTTATCTCCAATCGATAATATTTATTTTAAAATATCTAAATACGTGTGTTTATACATTATATAACTGTTTTATATGTGTGTGCTAATTTTTTTTATACCAATGATATAATAAACCTTGAGCTTGCCTGTTTGCTCTCCGTAAATAACTACTTGATCTAGGTCACACACTTGGCTTGATTTAGCTTTACACTTGATGACATATTTAATTCACAATACGGATATCATAAACACGCGCATGAACCCTCTCAGGCTATTATGTCATCTTAAGCAAAACTAAACAGTTATATAGTGTTTTATTCCCATTTTTGTTTTATTTTGCAAACATGATGAAACACAAAATCATCGGCATCTTGGTTTTAAAGACTATATTTACCGTTCATCACTTCCACTTTTCTTGCGGACAAGTTCTATACCAACCAGATAATTGCTGCTATGAATATCATCAGAAAAGCACTGAAGGTATATCATCTTTTGCGGACGGCCACCAAGGAGGTATATGTGCATTTTGATAGAATATATACTAACTGCATTCAGTGAAAAAAAATGCATGTTTGGTTTTCTCTTTTCAATTTCTTAACTTCTTTAGGGTTTTCGAAAAACACCTTGTATATCACTAGTTTTCCTCAAAACCAATTTAAAACAGATTTCATTTCCCCATGTGTGATTTATTTCACATGCGATATTGTGACTTTCGAAACTTTCTAATTGGTTTTAGAACCTTCAAGAAAGATTGCATTTAGTGCCAATTTTAATGCATCTTCACAACGCCTCAACAACATCAATCAGATCGTGGTATTCAAGAATGTCCTTGTCAACAATGGCTCAGGATATAATGGAAAATCTGGGATATTCACAACACCCGAAGCCGGAACATATGCATTCTTCTTCTCTGTCCAAGTTCCAAAGAACGTTCGTTTGTCTACTCATCTGTGTTTAAACGGAAAATCAGCTAGCGAGAGCTTGGCAGGCAAAATACAAGACTATAATACTGGAAGTAATATGGTTATCCTTCCGTTACAGAAAGGAGATCAAGTTTGGGTGCAGACCCATCCCAGCAGTTTGAGCTGGATTAATGATTTTGGTGAAATTATACTACGGTATTTTGGAAACAGTTTTTCTGGTTTTCTGTTATTCTAGGAAAGAATAGTCAAAAACATTTGATCAACAATGAAAACCTTTTTTGCTTCATTTTGTATTTCTTAATTGCATAATATTAATTTATTTGAATAAATAGGTCTCAAGATCATGTTTTATGATAGATCAAGAAAAACTCTACGATAATGCATTTAATTTTTTTAAAATTATTTTGTAACCTTTAAATACAAATCATGTACATGTGTATCTTAAATAATTTATAAAGAATTGATCATTTTTTTTTGCATGTGACATTTACAGATTACTCAGCTGTATAGAATAAAAAAAAGTATATCAATGATATTTTATCATACACACGTATACAGGCACACACGTACAACTCGTCGTTAAATTTATTGGGACTAGGGTGCACGGACATCATATAAAAATATCTTAGATTAAACAATAACTTGCAGGTAAATAATCTTTTGTAATTGGTAGAGATGTCAACGTGTACTCGAGTACTCGACTATCGCTCTGCAACACCGATCATCGACTAAAATTTTCTTAGTCGATTATTCGAAATAAAGTGAAGAAAAATATTCAAAACAATTTTTTTTCTAAACGCCACAATTTTTGTGTTTCGATTGTAAATAACAGTAGTCTTTTTTCGGCATTTTTGATCACGTTACACTCTGTTCCATTTAACGGTTGGCCCTGGTATATTTTTGATTTTGTAGATCAGAAAGTATTGTTTTGAATAGAAATACTTAGGCAAGCATGTACTTGGAGAGATCAATTTGTGGTTCTTCTAATCAGTTATTTATTGGATTAGATTTTGTATTAATCAAAAATTTCATCATATCAGTAATCATCTCGAGGCGTTTGTTTTTATAATCATTACCTTTAATTGTTGATTTGGCACGGAATGATGACTAACATGAAACAGGTCACATTTGATTTGCCTAAAATTATTTGGAGCTCAATTATGTGTAAGCGTCACAAGAAAAGGAAACGTTAAAACATTAGCTAACGAATATTTAAATAAAACACTTATTGATTTATTTGAATTCATATATCTCTAGTGCGTATGATCATATTTTTATAAACATATTTATGAATTAAAGTTACGGTGTATGTGACAGTATCAATATTTGATTTGAAAAAGGACATATAGTTTCAAATAAATCAACGAGTATTCGACTATCGCTCGACTTAAGGCTCTGATTAATCGACTTAGCTAACCAAGTAAAATTGACATCCCTAGTAATTGTACTAAAAATGTTTTATGTTGCACACGAGGGATGATCTAGTTTGGATATTAATTTTAAAAAGTGAGCATATATATTGTTTATTTAATTCAGTTATATTAAATGAGAGAGAGATAAAGAGAAAGAGAGAGTTCTGTTAAAGGTTATCCTAATTTTCCTCAAACAAACATAATATTGGTATAACTTTAATGCCTTTAATCTTATATACAACTCTTTTGTGTGAAACCTATTGATTAAACGATATAATTATACATACAAAATTGCAATTTTATAAGTTTTATGTCCAATAAATAATATTTATTTTAAAATCGTTAAAAGTACAATAATATAAACATGTTTTATGTTTGATACGTGTGCTAATACTTTATATCAAAACTGTTTTATATGTTTAAAAAAAATCATATTAAAACTGTGTGTGCTAATATTTTAATACTACAGAGATAATAACCCTTGCTCTGTGTAAATAGTCATTTCATTTAGATCATATACATTCGCTCTACACTTGTTAACATATTAAATTCACTAAAAATATATAATAAACTTTTATATCATAAAGTCTCCAAACTTTTTTTCAGGAATTATTATATAAAGATTGTGGCAGTGAGAAAATATGCTTCATGCACATGAAACCGCTTATGCTATTATGTCATCATAAACAAAACTTAACAGTTATAAAGTGTATTATTCCCATTTTTTTATTTCACAAACATGATTCAACACACAATCACCTGATCTTTCTTTTAAGGACTACATTTACGATGCTGACTTCGACTTTTTTTGGCAGACAAGTTCTCTACTAATTTGATAATTGTTTCTATAATCCTTAAATAAATAAAAAAAAAAACAGGACATCAATCAAGAAGGTATATGTGCATCATGCGTATTGCTAATTACACTGTAAAATAATGCATTATATTAGACGACTCCTTGTATTTCTTACAATTATACATGGACCATTGCTTCCAAACGTTTTAATTACAAAAAAACTCTAGAATGCCTCGACATCGAGCATCTGAAAGGTAGTCCTCCAGTGTGTTCTTGTTCTTCTTAACCCTTCAACTATAGTCCTGCTGGACACGTCATTACTGGTGACGTAAATATAGTAAACATTGATGACCTTAAATCACTTATTTTTCAAGGTCTAAAATTTACGGAATCCCAATCTTTCAACTGGCATTCTAATTTCATACATATTATGAATTCTGTATAGGAATACGCCATACGATGGGCAAAACATGAAAGAGAAGATCTTGACACGTTGGCAGAATGGACTAAAAGTTTTCGATGCATGTTAAAATCTCGTATTAAGCGATTAAAGCGCAGAATGAAAAC
This sequence comes from Magallana nippona, assembly GCA_033439105.1. NCBI lineage: Eukaryota > Metazoa > Mollusca > Bivalvia > Ostreida > Ostreidae > Magallana > Magallana nippona. Next base: position 3,419,607 of record CM065921.1, read on the forward strand.
CATCTATCCTTCTATATTTAGTAATTTAGAAGTGAAAAAAGAACTAGATAGATTACACGATCAGTCTGTACTGGTTCCTGCTGACAAAGCAGGAAACAACATTGTCTTTGTTTGTAAGGCTCATTATATAAATTGTATATTGAAGAACTTGGATTTAATTCCGCAAGTGGAAATCCAACTTATACTCATAGCTCTCTTTCCAAGGAAGATATTCTTCAAAATCATATGTCAGTTTTGAATATTTTCAATATTCCCAACAACCAAAATCAATTTGAATTACCTTACCGTTATTGGATACCTAAACTTCATAAAAATCCTTACAAACAAAGATACATGTACATAGCGGGTTCCAGTAAATGTTATACCAAGCGTCTTTCTTTACTCCTTACCAAAATATTAACAGCAGTAAAGGAGAAACTTTACGAGTACTGTGCAACAGTATATTCACGAAGCGATGTAAGTCAGATGTGGATACTTAAGAATTCCAAGGAACTTTTAGAAAACGAAATCCAAAAAATTTTACCAAAATCAATAGCAACAAATACAACCATCCCCCACGATAAATTAAAATCCCGTCTTTTTGACATCATTGATAGCTGCTTTTTTAAAAAAAAATGGATCACGTAAAGTGGTATAGCGCGATTTCCCATTATCTTACCTACACCTGTGTTTGGACGGAAAGTACCTGTTACTAAAAATAGTCGCTATATGATTTTATAATAATTTATATGTATATATTTACATTCCACATATATATTGCATGTAAAGCTACTGCAGATATACATATGTAGCACCATAACACAGACAGGGTACTTAAAGGTTAAATCACGGGTTTTAATTGTGACGTCACAAACGTTGAACGCTGATAAATACAACGTCACAAGTGAAATTCAAAGATGTTACTTTGACTCTACCATTAATTTGAACCTACCAATAGGATTATTCAGTAATTTTGAGGTATACTTCACAATTGCATACAAGGCAAGAAAGTAAAAAAATGTAAATATAAGCATTAAATCCTTATTTTTTGAAAGATATAATCTCATAACTGGAACGGTGTGTGCAAACAAATTTGTATTAATTAACAATTAATAAGTGTTAATAGTTAAACAAACAAGAGGATGTGATACTTTCCTTTAGAGTCTCAAACGCGTGTCTCTGGTGACAATGAGGATTTAATTAGGAGCAGGTCTAATTATGAGACGATAATCACCGAAGTCCATATACATATATATCCTTCCAATGATTATCTCCCCACATCAGATTTTCCAAATCTTCAGAGAAACAACACACCATGACACATCTTAAAATAGACTTTTTATTTACTTCAGAAATAATTTAAATGTATATAGATTATCAACAAAAATACACATATATGCACAGGCATTACAATAAGAATAAATATTGATTGAAAGTATCCTTAGTTTAGAATTCATTTCATTTATCTATGGTCAAAATTGTACATGTAGCAATTTACATGTATATATGCCTGGTTAAGAAATTAAAGACTGTTTGCTAATGTTAATTTATCTCTATGTTCTTATTGAATCAGTTATTTTGAGTGGAAATATTTAGTCCAATGTCAAAAAAGCATTCATTGGGCCGAGATGTCTCTTACATGGGACGACGTGTCAATAAATTTGGGCCGAGCTGTCAGGGCCGAGGTGTCAACCGCCAGGGGCCGAGGTGTCGTTGGGCCGAGATGTCCGTCTACCCCAATTGTGCCTCATTGTTAGCAGAATTTTTGTATTCATATGAAGAAGAATTTATTCAAACACTTGTACGTGAAAAAAATATATTCACTCGCTGTGGCCTTCAACTCAACACTCAGGTATATCGACGACGTATTATCAATTAACAATTGTTACTTCCATACTAACGTTGACTTAATATATCCTAGTGAACTTGAAATAAAAGATAACACATAGTCTAAGTCATCTGTTTCATATTTAGATATCTTACTGGAAATGGACATTGATGGTAACCTTAATCAACAAAACTTTATGATAATCGTGATGACTTCAATTTTTCTACAGCCAACTTTCCTTACTTATGTAGCAATATACATTAATCACCTGCATATGGTGTTTTTGTCTCTCAGTTAATTCGATACGCAAGGGCATGCTCTTATGAACAGTTTCTAAGGCGAGGCAAGCTACTGACAAACAAGTTTCATCTTTTAACTGCATCCAGTCAGGTTTAAAAATCACCCCTCTATACTAAATAAACATTCTAGGAGGAGACACAGGAAGCTGGGACTGAACTATATTGTTTCATAATCTTTGCTAATGGAAGATATAAGTGTTCATTTGTTTTCCAGAAAAAAAAATGGGTCAGCACTTAAAATGGGAAAGTGCATGCATTTAAACATTGAATGGTTATTTTTAGATGTCGTCGGTCCTATAACACACCAAGGCTGTGTAGACAAATTAAATACCGCGCGTTATGTTTATATGTTTATTTAAATTGGTATTTATTTTGTCCGAGGCGTTTTTGTGTATCGTCGATTTAAAGCAATTATATGCGCTCTTAGGCAAGGATATAAATCATACATGGAACAACCATATTTTAAAACATGTCCTTTAGATCGCTTCCGCGACTAAAAATATAGTGCCAGAAACTTTGTCGTGAAAATATTTTGTTTCATATTTATAATTTAACGATTATTTCTTTATAAGTTCATATCAAATTGGCAGTGTAAGTTTGAACGTTTCATTTAATTTAACAATAATAGACATATTGAAATCGCGTGATAACGTTTATATTTGTGCTCATGCGCTGTGAATAGGCTAAGTGTTTTAACAGGAATTGAACATCACGGATTTCCAATGCAAACATGACGGGAAATATACACTGAATGTAAATATTTTGCATTGATGAGGTGCATGTCTGTCCTTCAACTTTTTAGGAAAGATGAACTTGTCATTGCGTTCCATGCAAACCAGTTCAGTGAATGATTCAAGAACACAGTCAAGCGAAGGGGATTGGGGTGTTGAACACTTTTCAAAACAAGAGATTGTTTTAATACTTAGATTGTCCTGAGGGCATTGTGCGTTGTTGACACATTCTTCATAGTAAAGAATTTATTGAATGCACAACTAATATAATTGTAGCACATGTTTCAAATGATTTCAAACTCTTAATAGCAACACTCTTAAAATGTTATTCAATTGTGTGGTTGAAGCTAGTAATACATTACATAATTCACAATTTTAAAAATCAGTGTTACTTATAATATTTGTTTTAATAATACAACTCATATTTTTGTCTCAGGAATAATATCTTTCTACTTTAAAATAATTTATACTCAAGTACAATTTCAATATTTCATTTATAAAAATTTTAGAATAAGTATGCATAGGGTGCAACCGGTCAGCAGAGGATGCTCACTCCTCTTAGGCACCTGATCCTTCCTCTATCTTTTTGGAGGTCCGTGTTGCGCTGCTTTGAATTTGTATTTCGTTTTATGGATTTTTGAGATGGTTGACGGTTTGTTATTGTCATTTTTTCATAATTATGCATTGTAATGCAAAGAAATGAAAAGTAATGTTATGCAATGATAGCATTACAAAAGGTTTTTGAAAGTTAAGCATTACATTTCCATTACACTACCATTGGCATTAAGCCTTAATATGTAGTATTACTTTAACAACATGCAATACAGTGCAATGCACTACCATTATATTTAACATCATCCCACGTCTGATGTGCATTTTGATAAAATATATACTAACTGCATTTAGTACAAAAGAAATGCATGTTTGTTTGTTTTTATACCCGCACTTTCTAAAGAAAGTTCGGGTATATTGTTGTTACCCTGTTCCGTCTGTTCGTCCGTCTGTCCGTCCGTCCGTCCGTCCGTCTGTCACGTTTTACTTTCTCAAACTGCTCTTACATCTTATAAACCAGCAAACTGAACTCTTGGAGTATGATTTGGGGTGTCATGTTGTTTTGTAAAAAGGTTTCAAAAATTCTCTGGTAGCCCTGGGGGTCAAATAATTGGTAAAAAATGACGTTTTTTGACAAAAAACCTTCTTCCTCGAACTCCTTTTACATTTTCAACAGTAGACAAATCATCTATTGGAATATGTTTTTGGGTGTCCTATAGATGCGCAATAAGGTTTCGGAAATTTCAATTTTGTCCTGGGGGTCATTAAATGGCTGAAAAATGATGTTTTTTTTTACAAAAAGTCTGGTTTCAAAAAACGTCAATTTCTTTTTGCAGTAGCCTAATGGTCTAATAGGATATGCTTCGGGGTGTCATGTTGACGTGTAATCATGTTTCAGAATTTTTGTTTTCATCATGGGGGTCTGTGGGCATCAAAAAATGACGTTTTTTTGCAAAAAAAATATGGTTCCCAGAACTCCTCTTACAATTTATGCAGCAGCTATGTCATCTCTTGAGATATGATAGGGACTGTCCTATAGATGTGCAATAAGGTTTTAAAAATCTAAATTTCATCCAGGGAGTCAATTAGTAGCAGAAAATTGACGTTTATCACTAAAAAAAAACCTACTTCCCAGAACTCCTCTCATGATTTAATGAATAGCCATATCATATCTTGGGGTATGATACGGGCTGTCCTTTAGTTGTGCAATAAGGTTTTTAAAATTTAAATTTCATCCAGGGAGTCAAATAGTAGCTGAAAATTGACGTTTATCACTCCTAAAAAAAACCTACTTCCAAGAACTCCTCTCATGATTTAATGAATAGCCACATCATCTAAAGGGATATAACAGGGGCTGAGCCATAGATATGCAATAAGGTTTTAGAAATATAAATTTGATTCTGAGGGTCAATACTATCTGCAAAATGATGTTCCGTCCCATAAAAAAACCTAATTCCTGGACCTCCTCTTATATCTTTTGATTGAAATAACGTACCATAAGATGCATAAGGAGGAAGAATATATAAAATTATGCTTTAGGGGTGTGGATCACAAGCATTTTTTTCAAGTTATTTGATCATTTCTGATTTTAGAAGGGTGGGGTGGGGTTAAGGTGACCCCAAGAGGCCATGACCTACTAATACCATAAAAAGATTTGCCTTGACATGGTCATGGTTCAAGAAACAAAAATATTTATGGTTTAGGAGTGGGGATTTCGATGATTTTGAGGATATTATAAAAATATTCAACTATTCATGTTTTCAAGGGTTTTACAGTAGCAAAATCATTTCTTGATTGGTATTTTTCTATATGATGTCAGATGTACATAAAGAGATTTTGGAAATTGCTTTTAATCTTAAAGATAAACAAAATGTTATATGTAATTGTAGAAATTTTAAAGTCAGTCAACAAAAACCTAGAGCTTGCTGTAAAAAACAAACCAGGATCAACATTGGGCTAGGGCTAGGAATTACACTACATATGAATAAGATAGATTACTTGATTAGTTCCAACTCTGGAAAAGTCACTGGGCATCTCAAAGGGAGCATAACCTATATACATGTACCAATTGATGTGCAATGACACAAGGAAGAAGAATAAATATGGTCTAGGGGTGGGGATCTCAACAGTTATTAAAATGTATCATCATTTCCTATTTCAGAGGGGGGGGGGGGTTAAAAACAACTCCGGGGGATGGGGGAATGTCCCAAGGGGCAGTGGCCAATTTGTCTTAAATGTATCTTGACATGATCAGCAGAATTGGACAGAAAGATCACTATAAGGCATCTGCAGAGTGGAGCCCTAAATAGTTACAAAATCAACCTACAAAAAATATTGATAATATGTTATACATGTATTTAGAAATGTCTTTATTTTCAAAATGATTAACAAATTAAACAGTCAAAATGAGTTATAAATAACCGATTGGCAATTCTGGAATTGATTGCATGATCCCTTGTATAAGATCACATGTATTTGTTTTATATATAATTATACATATATGTTAACAATCAGGATTAAAATGCACAAATTTTCATGAGTCATAAATCTTGACATACCACATATTCCTTGACAAAAAAGAATAAGCAATTTAAAATAAAAGAAAATTAGTCATTAACTCTTTTTCTATTACTGGTGTATTGTGATGGGGTAGGGGGTATAATGGGAAAAAAAAGCTGCAGCATGCCTTCATTCTCACTAAAAATGTATATCTAATCCACACATCCTGGGAATGGGGAACGGTTAAGGCCCCTTCCCCTTCCTCCCTATTATAACTCATATAAACATGATATTTAATACCCAAATTTAATGCAAAATAGGGTCAATATGGAGTCAACTCAATAGTGTAAGTCTGACAAATGAAAAAATAAAAACATTCTGCAATTAAAATGACAGAAACTGTAGATAAGCTTATTTAAATACAGATGATGATACAGTATGCTGGCAAAGGGAGATCACATTTTAGAAAGTGAAAGTAAAACTTAACTGTTTTGTATACCGGTGTCTCATAATATCGCGCTACTACATGTATTATACTTACCTATATTGGTCAACATCATAATGATAATCCAATTAGCACAATACGAATTCCTTTAGCTGATCACCACAAAAGAAACGTTTATTCATGTTAGTTAATCCTATTCTGCATATCAAGAAAACATATGCATGTACACCACGTGAAACCCCATCTCACCAAAGAGCTGGGTAAATCTAGTACCCGATGCAACCTGTACACCTGTGTTGTGTACGTAACTTCAGACAAAGATCATTTAATTGTAACATATTCATATTACATGTGGCCTTCTTTTTGACTAAAACTAGTACAAGAGAGTGTTATTTAGAGGCAAACACTTGGTGCGGGTATTACTGTCTAATGACAGCATCTAGTTTCCATTATATCCATCGTGGCCAAAATTGCAATAACTTCGTACAATGCACAGATACCATAAACAATTCTTTTTATTTTATTTCATTTATAAAGTTTGAAGGATAAATAACATTTTATGATGAAAAAAAAATACTTTGAGGCTGAGGATCGGAGAACCGTAATGGGCTAGCGAGAACTTGGAAGGCGGAATACAAGAATTTAGTACTGAAAGGAATATGGTTATCATTCCGTTACAGAGAGAAAATCAAGTTTGGGAACAGGCCTATCTCACAAATTTGGACTGGATCAATTGGTCTGGTGACATCATATTAAAGTATGCTGAAGACAGCTTTTTGGGTTTTCTGTTATTTAAGGAAAGGAATAGTTAAACTATGTGATAAAAAATGTTCACCTTTTGTTGCTTATTTTTTATATTTTTTTTATGCAAACTATTATTTATGTTCTGAGAAAAAAAGGTCTTAATATCACATCTTTTATCAATAGATCATGAAAAAAGTGACGCTATAGCATATTTTAGAATTCACAAATCATCACTAAATATTTTCTATGTAAATACAAATAAGGAATTTTTTCGCCCAAGTCCACAAATACATGTCAGATTAATATGGTCGGTATCTGTATAGAACTTACAAAAATATATCAATAATCATGCACACGTACGCACACACATACGCACGCACCCTCGCACGCACATCAACGCTGTTCAAATTCACTGGTACTTGCTCAAACACCAGTTAAAATGAATCTTAGAGTATACTGTATTAGAGTATATTAAAGAAGGGGTGTACATCAGATGTGGATACTTAAAAATTCTATAAAACGTTAAGAAAATTTGAAAATATTATATATGATAAACACCATTAGGATTCTTTACATAAGTACTCTGAAGAGGATATAAAAACGATGCTTGTGTTTCTGATTGACAACATTTATGTAGTTTTTGATAATCAGGGCTGGGTTTACAAAAATATCATACGATTTGTCATAAGCAAGAGCTTAAGATTGTCATAAGTTATGACTTATGACAATCATAAGATCTATCACTTGCGTTCCACAAAAGAATTTTAAGTGTTATAAATTCTAAGATATTTTTATACTTGTATATACTTTTTAAACAAGTCATATACAATTTTTAATGCGATACGTTAAAAAGGATGCGATCACACGGAGATCATTTTCATTTCATCATTTATCTATTAGTTATTTTGATTTTTAAAACATATTTAACTTATTTAAATAATTTTCATATGTTTTACCTTTTTAAAATTATACTTGGTTGCATTTATATAGGTATTCATAAGTTGGTTTTTTTTCGGAAGGATAAGGCATTGTTGTCTTGGTATACTAGTATACAATGTACAACTATACTTCAATTCTATTTTAAAACAGATATCCAAAAAGTGAACAAAAAATAGTGCAATAAGTGATCAAACTAGTATGTTACATGTTCAATTTTAAAGCGGAATAAGGAATCATACAAAATAAAGTCTTCATAGTTTTAGGTAAAACTTCACTGAATATTATAACAGTGTTATAAATTACACAAATTCTTTCTCCGAACTAAGACCCTAAAATTTAGTCTGAATCAGTCCTCGACGAACCTCGATCCCATCGTTATTTGGGCATTGATAGACATAATTGTCTGGCGGAATAAATCGATTTCCCCGGGGGTTCTGTGGGCGAGGTGTTGGTACATTGTTACCAATACAGGTAAAACCGGATAAGCTCATGACGGATGAAAGAGAAGCGTTTCCCCGGAATGGTCGACACAACGAAAACGCATCTTTAGGACCCCAAATTAAACTTCTTTCAATAGGATTTCTTGTCCTGGCATGGGCCTCGTTATACGCTTCTTCATGGGGGTTACTTGGGTTCAAGACAGGGGTCATTAAATAATTTTTCAAGGGGTATGCACTGACTTCAAGTAACCACCCTCTATTCATGCCACCACTCTCAAATAAATCACACATTGTAGAATTTGTCCACACAAAAGCACCGTGAGATGAACCAGGCGATATCATCTAGCAACTAAGTTGGTGAGTTTCAAACTAGCATTACAAACTGTCATAACGTTTATAGAGTGAAAAATTTTTCGGGTGAAAAGAGATGTTCGTCATCTTTCGGAGCTTTAATGGGAATGTGAGTTCCGTCTATGTCACCAATGACATTAGGGAAATTTGTATGGTGTCAACCGTGTCATTTTGCTTGTTATCACGTGGTTATCTTACACAATTTGGATTTAAGTTACAAGTGTTTATGTTACAGTAACTACAATTCTAGATACACCATGTAACTAGCTTTGCTTATCCCATGCACATCCCCGTTAACAGTCTGGAAATTCCCACTGACATAAAATCTGGGTGCCACTATGACTTGCAGGTTCCAGATGAACCCTGAGCTTCCCATATAAATCTAGTATCAGAACACGCGGTTGTCGAAACTTATCTATTATATCTATGTCGTCCATATAGTCCAAGTGATTATTTATATCTCTAAATACCTGTTCTCTTCTTAATTGTCTTCTGTTTTGAATGAAAACAAGGACCGCCGCCATGTTAAGTTTGGACTTGTGTCATGTATATGGCTGTCTTAAGAGTAAGACGGATCATATGATAATCATATGACAGTTTTGTGAAGCAGCAATGATGAAAACTAATGACAAAGTTTGGTCTTAAGACAGAACTTAGTCATAAGATTGTTTTGTGAAACGGGCCCCGGTCTTCCAACAATCTGTTGAAATTCCCATGAGTACCAATTGCGCTCCAGTGTTAGCAGACCTATTTCTATATTCATATGAAGCAGAATTTATTCAAAGTTTTGTACTTGAAAAAAAAAGAAATCACTCGTTGTGGTCTTTAACTCGACATTTAGGTATATCGATGACGTATAATCTATTAACAATTGTTTCTTCCATTCTTACAGTACCTGCAACGTTATTTTTTACAAGATAAACGATAGGATAGGATTTACGCACGATATGATAGAATTAACACACGATAGAACAGTATACACGCACGATACGATAGGATTGATACACGATAGGAAAGGATAAACGATGTTCATGATAAACGTAAAATCGCGTTAAACGATATTTACAATTAACTTGATGATGGCAGAATTTAAGAAGGAACGGAACACGTACGAATGAAGATAAACGTGGAATTTCATGTCATTACATGTAAAAAATGCCGAGTTGTTAATCATCGCTGCATTTTTTATAGAATGTATAAAATTGACCAGTTAAATTTATTTAACAAAATTTATGAGCTAAAATGATCAATAAATTATATGCATTGTAAACATTGTTTTCATTACCGAACACCCTCGCCGATCGCCGCCAACATTTCAGCCTGAGAACAAATTACAAGGAAAATAACGGGTTCAATCAAAATACAACTCTTGTTCTAAATAAATATAAAATCTATCATAAATACATTTCTTTCTGTATAAAATAATTATGAATTAAAAACGAATTATATTATATACAAGTTAAATAAATCTTTACGCAGATACACAATCGGCGTACGATTTGTTAACATTGTTTTCATTACAGCACACCCTAGCCGATCGTCGAGAACATTTCAGCCCGGGATCAAATATCACACGGAAAATAGTGGATTCGATTAAAATACAACCTTTGTTTTAAGTAAATTTAAATTACATCATAAATACTTTTGTTTTTATGAAAAATAATGCATAAAAAAACGAATTATATTACATACAAGTTAATATTTATGCAGGTATACGCGTAAGATTTAATATATTCGATATACAGGTAAATATGTCACATTGTTTCTAAAAACGTCGATGGTATACATTAATTTTTCATGTCCACGGCTTCCATATATGATTTATATGTAATATTGGTTAATTTTGCTTTAAAGAATTAAGAATTTAGTATCATGATAGAATGCTGGATAGAACTTTACATTTCTTGTTCGATAAATTTTCGTATACGGTGCACTGAACGACTTGTAACTTTGTAATAAGTTTACTTGCTTATGAAAAGTCACGAAACGATTAACACGGTAGGATAAAAGAAAAAAACTGTTAAAATTGAACGAAAAACCTGATAAGATTAACACATGATAGGATAGGATTAACGCACGATAGAACAGTATACACGATGCGATACGATAGAATTGTACAAATAACGTTGCAGGTACTGTACGTTGACTCTATATACCCCAGTGAGCTTGAAATAAAAGATACTACATACTCAGAGTCATGTGTGTTTCATATTTAGATATTTTACTCGAAAAAGACATTAATGGTAACCTAACAACAAAATTTTATGATAAACATGATGACTGCAATTTTTCTATCGTAAACTTTCCCTACTTATGTTGCAATATACCTTCATCACCTGGAGTTTTTGTCTCTTAGCTGATTTGATATGGCATGCTCTACGTATAATCAATTTCTAAAACGAGGCAAGCTACTGACAACCAAGTTGATTCAACAAGATTATCAACAGTCTGGATTGAAGTCATCATTTCGTAAGTTCTATGGTCGATTCAACGACCTTGTCAGCAAATACAATCTTGCACTAGGTCGAATGCTGACTGACGATTTGCATTCTTATTATTAGGTCATTATTAATTACAAAATTGTCTACAGATTTGTCTGTGTTCCCGATTACGACAAAAGCACGACTAGTCAGCAGAGGATGCTAACTCCTCCATGGCACCTGATCCTGTCTCTAATTTTTGTAGAGGTACGTGTTTGCTCTGCTCCTGATTTTTGTATTTTGCCTCTGGACTTTTGATTTTGAACACTGTTTGTTATCGCCACATTTCATAAATCCATAAACTTCAGGTAAAAGATTGTATGATGTTGCATGTGAGGCACATTCAACTTGAATGTTAATAAAAAAAAAAAAAGATATGAAGATATAATTGTTATTCAATTTAGTTATATTCAATCAAAGAGAGAGAGAGAGAGAGAGAGAGAGAGAGAGAGAGAGAGAGAGAGAGAGAGAGAGAGACATAGAGAGACAGAGATAGAGAGGGCATACAGACAGACATACAGATATTTAGCAATGGAACAAATATTCGTTTAAGTCCCAGATTGTTAATAATATTTAAAATGAAAACCGAAGTACCAAGATAGAAACGCGCGAAATCGAAATATTTCGATTTAAATGTGTAAAGTACATTTGTGTTAGTTCACACGTTATCAAAGTTCTTAAACGAGAATCAAGAAATAAATAATCATCAATGAGCAAGATGGACATGTATTAAGGAGTTTTGCATTTTAACTGAACAACCCACACACTTAAAATGTAAATACTCTCGTTAACGTATTGATTTAATTTACGGATATGATGTTTTAAATGCGTTGTTTCAAGTGTCACAATTCAAAAGTTGTGCATGACAAGAGATGATATTAAAAAAAAACCATTAGTTTTATTTTGATACATTTCCTATTTTTGATTATAAGCTAATATGTAGTTTATAATACAAAGCACCAGTGTATACATCTGTACATGTATTTCATTTTTCTGAATTCACCTGAAAAGTATGAAAACAATTATCCTTCTATATTTAATGATTTAGAAGTGAAAAAAAACTAGATAGATTACAAGATCAGTTTGTACTGGTCCCTGCTGAACTTGTATTTAATTCTGCAAGTGGCAATCCAAGTTATACTCATATTTCGTTTTCTAAGGAACAAAATCTTCAAAATCATATGTCAGTTCTAAATATTTTCAATATTTCCAACAACCAAAATGATTTTGAATTACCATAATTATTTTATTATTTTATATATTTTTTCGCAAATATATATGATACATTTTCACTAAATAATTACTTAAATGCTGCATATATATTTTTTAAAAGCTTAATCATTGATATATATTTTTATGTTAAGTTACCTAAGTTTATACTAAGTTTATGGCACTTAATTAAATTATATTCTCATCGATCCGGTTTTTTAAATCATTTAACACCGAGTGTGAATTTTTATATTACAAATATCAATATAATTCAAATATAAAACTGATACAATTGTAAAATGTTAAAGTATAATTATACAGAAGATATTGCTGCAATCTGTTTAAAAAAAAAAACCCAAACAAGAGAAAAGTTGTCAATGTGACAGCAAACCGGGTTTTCTTTTGTGTGAACAGTATCCGAATATCCATTTGTCAACCCTGAATTGTTGAACACTACCTATCCGGAGAAATGGGATAGGTAGCTTATTGTACGGATAACTCCTCCTACAGTTTTCAAGATAGGAAGTTGTTCTTTTGCAGATCAATTGTTCATATATCAGAAGTTTGCATATTGCTAGGATGTTGATTTCTGATAATTTATAAAGAAAAAAAAATACCGGCTGTTGAACTTAGTAATTGTTTGGGAAACTATTGCATATATGGTACCCTTATTGTACGGGTAACTCCTCCTACAGTTTTCAAGTGAAGAAGTTGTTCTTTTGCATACCAATTTGTACACATATCAGAGGTGTGCATATTGCTAGGATTTTGATTATGATTATTTATGGTAAAAATACCAGCTGTTCAACTTAATTATTTTTTTGCATAAATAATGCATATAGACGCTCCTGACCGGCAACTGCAGTACCACGATGTTACTGCCCCTTCGGAATATCTTATCCAGCACTGATATCTGCAATTCGATATGTAACTGCTGTGGAGGTTGGATACAAGAAGACCCGGAAGCTGCTTGTCAATCCATATCTCGTATTTTCCATCCTAGTTTGGTTGCTCTGCTGTATACTGTTTTGCCTATTTCACCTGGTAAACGCCTAATGTCAATTCCCAGACCTCGTCTTCTGTGTACCTAGGAAAGTCGTCTATGTCCGCATCCGCTTCATCTAGTTTAGTCCACTTATGAGACTTCTTATCTAGGCGTAGAGATTCCACCTCATATTGCAAGACATTGCTTCTTGAAAGGAGATACCACATTTTCGAAGCCATACAAAGATCTTCCTCTTCATTCAATTTTCTGATAGGAGGTATGTAAAAATGGTAAAAAAAACTTAACTTCAAGCGTTCATTACTGATTATTTCATTTATTCTCTCTGGGTTTTTGTGTTTTGTATTGATTTTGGTAATTTCATAAATTAATTGATATTTAAATACTCCATTTCAAAATATGTACTAGGCTAGATTTTATTTTGATATGCATCAGATCCTGTTAAAACAATAATATCAGATCCTGTTAAAACAATAATATATTTTGTCGAGCTCGAGCGGAATATACATGTAAGAATTATAGTATTTAATAATTGCCAGTTGAATTGATATTATTTACCTATATTTATTACAAATGACACTAACTACATTAATGAAGTCTCCAATTCACGGAATTTGAGAATTCGGGAGCTGTTATCCTAGGTATCTCCATGATTTTATCCGTGCATTCAAAGACTTTACCACCCATCAGATCGGATTTGGGAAAAATATTGGTATAAACCTTCTTCCATTTAACATTTAAAAATCTAGACATTTGGAAACAATTACATATTGCTTGGTGGATTTTTAGATAATATGTTAAAATGCAATATTTCAAAACTGTTTAAAGATAGAAATAAGTCTTTTCATTTGCACGTTTTTCTTCAATTTTATTCTAAAGGTATTTTACAAATGTGTACATTGGTAATTAAACTGGCTTATTCCCTTCCGGAGTAGTATGTTGCTTTTGGCCTTTTTGCAGGAAGGACGGTATTTCCATCTTGATTCCGAGGTCGGAAAGTACTCTTGACGAATCCCGAAATCCTCCTTAATTAATTTTTAATGTATAAATAATGGGACCGAATCTACTAGAGTTCTGATTGATTCAGAACATGTTAAAATCCTTTTTATATAGTTTAGACATAGGAGTAAATCAAAATTTGGAGATTTACAATCATTAATCTAAACCTTTGGCACTTGAATCTTTTATAAAGAGTTATCTCATAATCTGCCATTTATAATTATAAGAAAATCAGCTTTTCTTTAACTATCTGCAGTAAATTATAGATGTGTCAACTTGGCATTTTCAATAGATTGACATTTATGCAGCACAAGATTAGTATGAAAATCATATAAGCTAAGAAAAAAAACCACATGTTTTTTTTTCATAGACTCCAGTGTAAACTTCAACGTGCTATAATTTACAGTAGTTCACAAAGCTATCAAATATAAACTATGACCTTTATGCACTGCATACCTTAATCCACTATTTTATTTCCTGGAGATTTGTAACAAAAATGTAGTTCAGGATCTTGGCAATCGAGTTCTTGCTATCTGCTAAATAGGGTCCAATGGCAGCCAAAATATACCCTGTAGTGCTCACTCTCACCATTGGCTTACCAAGATGCTTATGTTTCTGCATGCTAAAGAAGCGTCGCTGAATTGCAAAATTTATACTGTTTTAAACATAAATATATGTACTATATATAGTACATCAAGTACTAATATTGCTTTATCATCAATTGGACAGAAAAGTTCTTTTGCGAGTGGCCTCGTGTGCTTTTGGATAACCGTGTCTCTTGTCACATGCTTGATTCCCAAATACTGGGGCACAAATATGTTGCATAGCGCTTGTCTTGCAGTAGTTACAGCTCTTCGAATCTAAAATGTATAAATTAATTTTTATTTGGAGCTCGGAGACAAAATCAAATTAAATAAATTGAATGTTATTTAATTATAAATGTTGAATTTTACTGTGTTATTCACCAAAATGATTTTATTTTTTTTCTTACACAAAATTAAAATTGAGAAAAACACTTCAATTCCACACATGACATGTTATATTTGATAAACATTTACTAGTATTATATGTTTACAGTTTAAACTTACCTGTGGTTTAGACATATTGAACAGCACAGCAAGCAGTTTGTTATCAAAGGATTTCCTCAGCTTTGTCAGAAGTACAGCAATGCATGTTGTAATGCTTCTTGACGGTCTAACATCTGCGGAGCTGACATATGTCAGTTTGTCATCAAAATCACATTTTCTGAGACTAGTCAGAGTTACGTAATCATCATCTGTCATCATCTGTCATCGATTCTGGGTCATCAAAATCAAGACGTGTCCTTTTTTTCATATTGGCTTCTCCTCTCTGTGGTTCAAGCAGTTCTATGATTGTAGTTCTGAATGAGTGATCTTTTGTATATGTTTCCATCTCTAAAGATGTGAGGTCAAGCAAATTGTTGGTAAAATGGGATGGACATCATCCGGACCCAGCTTAAATTAACAGATTATGACACAAATACACGTTGAATATAGCTTCAGTCGGCACCACTATTAACATTGGTCCAGGTTTTCTGCAGAGGACACAGTAGGCATTGTTTTTGCTATGAACTGTATAGGCAAAGAAACGGATGACGGGCTTTGAACGTTGGTACAGTAATACCATCATGGAAGTTGACAAGGATAGGATAGGATAGGATACAGGATGCACGATACATGAGAAAATATAAAAGTTAAGTTCCATTCTATCCTATCCTGTGGCATCCTGTGGCCAATCAGTTTCGAGTGTAAATTTCAGAGTGATTTTGCGAAACGAAAATTAACGTAACAATGCATTTACAATGTCAAGTTAATTTGTTTTACAAGGTAAAACATTTAAGAATGATAAGTAAGGTATTTCGTTCCGAACGAAATACCTTACTATTATTCTGAAAAATTTACAGATTTCTTCTTATTTTTTTTCTTCTAGACGCCAACCTATCCTATCCTATCCTACATCCTGTAGCCAATCAGATTCGAGTGTTAATTTCAGAGTGATTTTGCGAAACGAAAATTAACGTACCAATGCATTTACAATGTCAATTTAATTTTGTTTTACAAGTTAGAATATTTAAGAATGATAATTAAGTTATTTCTTTCCGAACGGAAGACCTTACAATTATTATTCTACTAAGACAACAACATGTTGTGCTGAAAATGTACAAATTTCCATGGCATTGCAGTCGACGTTTTTGTAACACTCTGCAGCACAATTGCGTAGCGATACGTCGTCAGGTCAAGCTTCTGATATCAACAGGGAAACATCAGAATATGACACTTTTCCTCTGTATGCAAACTCTCCATTTGAGTGCTAGCGATGATAATCTTGAAAATTGTTGATAATACAAAGAATAATACATACCGATTCATTTCAAGAAAATTATTTTAAACTGTCATAAAACTTATTGCCAAATTGCGATACATTGATCTTCGAAATCAAATTTTCCCGGCAACGAAGAGTTTTTCAAATTTTGAAAAGCATCCACCACATACAAAAATCAATCACATTCCTTTTTAAATATGTAAAGTTAATATTACCTAAGAGAAACCAATCATTTAAGCCTTGGTCTATCAAATTAAAATGTTTAGTTGATGAAAACTGTGTTTACGTGTCGATTTGTTAATTGATTATACAGCCCGGTAAGTGTTTCAGATAATATATGTAGGCTAATATATATTTTTCTAAAAGGATAAAAGTTTCAAACTCATTATAATACTATCTAATGAACAAAACGTACCAATAGGCGCCCAGGGAATGCAAAACCCGTTTTAACCCCTGCATGGAAACGGGTTAATTATGTATTGGGCCTATTTGTGTTCTTCAGTGGAATATGTCTTTGCATGCGTTTTTATATCTGACACTTTAGCACGTTTTTAAAAGGATAATTGTCCTTTTATCTATTATTTGAACATGTGTGAATTCGGCGTATGTTCATAACTTCATATTTTCGCCGATGCTGAATACATGGGCCAAATAATAGACAAGATGATAAAGTTGTTGAAAAAAATTTATTTATCTTAATGATTTGATTAAATGATTTCTGTTTAAAAAATGATATCACGCTGAACAGAATACTTCGTACGGGTATTAATCCAAGTGTAATTTCATAGCTGTGTTACGTTTTTGAAGTCGACCTAAACGACAAAAACTTCGTACTTACAAAATGTTAATGCTTTACCGAATACTTTTTAGATAATATATTATTTAGAATGTGATGTAGGGGAAGTTGCAAAAACTGGCGAAGTTACTAATAAATTCTTGACGTTTCAATTGAAATACAAAAGTCAGCCTTCACTACAACAAGGAAGAAACTTATGTTCAGTTAAATTCAAGGTGACTGGAAGGTAGCTTAAATGTGATACAATAGCATAGCTTTCTTTATTCACATTTCCAGGCCATTCAGACAATGTTCAGAAGACTGAATGGAACAGTTTTATTTTGTGACCAATAAAGATCAAGACCATTAAGGGGGAGAAGGGGTCAACCATACGTGTGATATACGGATACAACCACTCTCTCCAAAAGCATGATGCGTGCGCTAGTCAGAGAGATTCTCTATCACCGAAAAGAAAACCAGTTAATGCTATCAGTTTCCCCGGTAACGCCGTATACTCCATTAAAGTGTGCGTAGGGTCACTGGTGTTGAAAGCACCAGCCGCTTTACCATTCAATGGGAAATTTGACTCGTACACTGTCGTCGGTGTCATTATCGAAAGTGCTAAATTATGCATCGTTATGGCAGTATTGATCCTCTCACGCCATGACGTTACCTGGAAACGGAATTAAAATGAAGCGAGATATCCTGAGCTTGTTGGAAGTATGTAGGAGGTGGTACTTCTAGTGTAACTGTAAGGAAAGCTAGATTTTACCAGTTGATCTCTACAATCTTGGCATTATATGACCGAAGGTTTTTCCTATACTTTTATGTGTAGGTTAGACATCATAAATTAAGAAACTTCAGAATCTGGATCATATCCAGGTTGGTTACAAAACAATTTTCTTCTAATACACTTTTACCCTCTAGAAAATAAACCCCCATCGATTAATTATATCAGAAACTGATTAAAAATATGGCAAAATATCTATTTAACATGATTTATTTTCTTTAAAAAAATGTAAGAACAGTTATGTCTAGGGGTAGCTGATATATATATATATATATATATATATATATATATATATATATATATATATATATATATATATATATATATATATATATATACCTGGCGAGGAAAGAAAGAAAAACAAGAGAATTAAACTATGTATTTAATTGTTATATTATCTCTTGTTTGTTTACATAACAAACTTTAGGTCCTCGGCAAAACAAAACACTTATTAGGTTTGCTATTGACTGTTTACAGAAATTTGTGGGGTCAGTAAAGTCCATATTTACCGACCCCACAAATTTCTGTAAACAGTCAATAACAAACCTAATAAGTAATAATATATATATATATTCCGAGTTACATTGGGAACCAGAACTCCAAGGCCTTTTTGTGGAATTACACTGAATTTATTCTCGTACTTTGATTTTTGTATAAATGGTTTCCACAGGTGATCTATAATCATATACAATTATAATATCACTAAAACACCCTATTCTCCGTATTAAATACATCATCTTGTGTCATATTTTGTTTGAGAAAAAAAGGACAAAAATGTTATACTGAAGAATAACACGTTGCCGGTCTTTGATTCATTTAATCCATTTTACTGACGGTAGTATAACACCGGTTCCTTTCATTATAATTTACGACACCTTCTTATGTAAACCTTTTCTATTAAACCGATATACATGTACTAAATGGTTAACTTTATTTTAAATTAACAATATTTATTTATGTGAATACCATAATGATTAATAAAAGCTGTTTTATACACAAGTTTATACTTTTAATTAAGCTTTTTTATATGTGTGTGTTAATATTTTAATACTATACCGAGATAATAAACCTTGTGTTCGTCTGTTTGCTCTCCGTAAATAACCACTTGATTTGGACCACACACTTTACTTTACTTTACACTTGATGACATATTCAATTCACTACAAGGACATAATAAACCTTAATATTAAAAGATCTCCCTTCTCTTGTCCAGGAACTATTATTAACACATTGGGGCAATCGTGTTTGACAACTAAGAATTATATCCTTTATTTTAATGATTAAACCAGGATTTTTTAAGTGATAAAACATGCTTAATGCGCATGAAACCTCTTTTGTTATTATGTCATCTTTAAAGAAAGCTAATAACGTATATCGTGTTTTATTCCCATTTTATTTTAAATTTTGCAAACATGATCAAACACATAAAACCCGGTTTCCTCATTTTTAGCACCATTTTGACGGTGCTTTTCTTCGACTTTTCTTGTGGACAGATTCTCTACCAACCCGATAATTGGTGCTATGAATGTTATCAGAAAAGTACGGAAGGTACATCATCTATTGCGGACAACAATCAAAAAGGTATATGTATATGTTAATATATACTAACTGCATTCATTCCAAAAAATTCTATTTATTTTTTTTCCTTTTGATTTCTTAATTCTTTAGGGATTTTCGAAAAAATAACCTTGTGTTTTGCTCAAAACTAATCAAATACAGGTCTTATTTCTCCATGTGCAATTAATTACACTCGCTATATTGTGACTTAGGTAACTTTCTAATTGGTTTTAGAAACTGCAAGAAAGGTAGCATTTAGTGTCGACTTCAATGGATTTTCACAACACCTCAACAACACCAATCAGATCTTGGTATTCAAACACGTCCTTGTCAACCATGGCTCTGGATATAATGCCAACTCTGGGATATTCATAACGCCCCAAGCTGGAACATATGTATTCTTCTTCTCTGTCCAAGTTTTAGAGAACGAGCGTTTGTCTACCTTTCTGAGAGTTAATGGGAAAACAGCTAGCGAGAGTTTGGCAGGTAGGATACAAGATACGAATACTGGAAGCAACATGGTTACCATATCTCTACAGAAAGGAGATCGAGTTTGGGTGCAAACCCATCCCACAAATTTGAACTGGGTCAATTGGTCTGGTGAAGTCATACTTAAGTATGCTGGAAACAGTTTTTCTGGTTTTCTGTTATTCTAGGAAAGGAATACTAATAGTTAAAACATTTGATTAGCAATGTTCACCTTTTGTTTCTTCATTTCAATTTTTTTATCTATTATTTTTTTAAGAAAAAAATATTGGGCTGAAGATCATATATTTTGTCAATAGATCAGGAAAAAAAATGACGATATCGCATAATTAAGAATTCACAGATCATCACTTAGATATTTTTAATTTGTACATGTAACCTGTAAATACAAATCTTGTATATGAGTATTCAATAGAATTTATAAAGAATTAATTGCTTTTCCCCACCAAAGTCAACTAATGCATGTCACATGAACAGATTCGGTATCTGTATAGAATATAAAAAAAAATATATCAATTATATTTTATCATGCACTCGTATGCACGGACGCCTACTCTCAATCACGCAGTTAAATTCATTGGACCTTGTTGTTAAATTAAATCTTACATAAAGCCATAAATTGCAGGTAAAAGATGGTATGATGTTGCAAACGAGAAACAATCAAGTTTGGATGTTAATAAAAAAAAGATATAATGATATAATTTTTATTCAATGTAGTCATATAGTCATATTGCGAGAGAGAGAGAGAGAGAGAGAGAGAGAGAGAGAGAGAGAGAGAGAGAGAGAGAGAGAGAGAGAGAGAGAGATTTTGCAATGAAAAAATATTCATTTGAGTGATAGATTGTTAATTAATAATCAATAAAATGAAAACCAAAAGTCAAACATAGAAAAGCGCCAATTCAAAATATGTAAAATATGTACACATTAATAAAACAAGAATTATTATTAATTTTTTGGAAGGGGGGTGGGGGTTCCAATTTTAATGAGTAATAATTTTATAAAATATATATTTGTTATCGTGTCTTAAGTTTTCTTTGTCATTACAATTCTATCACATTTTACTGAAAATAAGAACATTGTCCATTTTTAATCTATCTATTCATAATATATCACAGTCATTCATATTTGAGTGAAAAATTCTGACAATTTGAAACAAAAAATGTTTTATTAATAGTTGATCACACGTTATTAAAATTCTAAAGTGAACAAGACACGTATTTAATAGTTTTGCCATTTAGCGTAACACTATACACTTAAATATAAATACTCTTGATAACTTAATGATTTTATTTACGGATGTAATGCTTATAGTGCGCTGTTTCAAGTGTCACTGTACTATTCATTAGTTGTTCATGACTAGAGATGATATTAAAGAAAACCTATTTTCATTTTGTACATTTTCCCCGTGTTTTGATTATAAGCTAATATTTTGCTGTTTAGTACATATCACCAGTGTATTCATCTGTATCTCATTTCTTCTCACTTTTTTTTTTAGTTTTTTTTTTCATTAAAACGTCTTGTGAATAAAATCTTTTTAAAAATTACACTTTTTTTTCTTATTTTTTATCGAATCATTTATTTAGTTGTTTCAATTATGAAATGTTTTAATTAAAGAATAAAATTTATTATGAATTACCTCAGTAAAGATGTTAAGTTTAAAACATAATATAGTTTATGGAACTCAAGATACTACGCAAACCTAATCAAAGCTAATTAAATCATAATTTTAGTCATTTAAAATTTATGTTTGGTAAATTTTGCTGGGTGTCCGTCGTTTAATTCTTTCAAGATTAATTTTACTCTTCAAATGTGTGTTCTTTTCCTATTAGGATTAAGTAAAATCAGAATTAAAATAACTTAAATAAGTCAATAAAATAGTATTATAATACTACTTGAAGATATAGGCGTGCTACTTTGATTTAGGTTTATGTTTATTCTCTAAACATATGGTTTAATATCTTTCAAAACAAACAAAACTTTCACAACTAATCACGCCCTGTAAGTTATCTTGTTTTCAGGCACGTAGCATCGTTTTTTTTTAAATGTGCGTGTGTGTGTGTTGGGATGGGGGGGGGGGGGGGGGCGCTAACCACTAAATCATGGGGGGCTGGTATGCCTTTTAACTTCAATTCCACTCTTTATTGTTTTTAATACCTTTCCTAATTTTCAAAATCAGTTATTTACATACTCCCAAAAAAGTGGTGGGCCAACTCAATGGAAATATGTAAATTTTAGAAAAATGTCTGCTGCGAGAAAAAGTGTGTGTGGGGGGGGGGGGGGGGGGGGGGCGCAGGCCTCCCCTCCACCCCCCCCCCCCCCCGATGCTACTTGTCTGTTTTTATAGCATAAGATGAATCACGTTAACCGTTTGAAAGTACCCTGGAATCAATCGCATTCGTTATGTTCTTTACTAAATGTCAGGGTTTTTTTTATGAAAATATATTCAGCTTTCTCGTGTAAAACATGTTTGTGTTGTAATCCATTGTTATTTGCGGCTTTTACTCAATATCAAATCCAGTTCCTTTTATAAACAATCAAATGAGTTGTATATTAATGGATCAATACTGCCTATCATTACAATGATGGACAGAGACTGATAAAACTTTTTAGATTATTAAACGGCTCCAGATTAGCTGAAAACAAAAAGAAACGAGTTTAAAATTCAGCACCTGGAAACTCCTAAATATACAAATAGTGCTATTCTTAAATACTAGTAGATATATAACCCATAGTTATATTTTGCTTGAAAAAGGCTTTAAAGAATAAACATATGTAAAGTTACATGATGTTATCCGATTTCTCCATACGGATATAAAATATAACGTTTGAACACCAGAGGTTAAAACTTGTGAAGGCAGATATTGCTTAAGTGCAACTTTTCTTGTGATATTTGTACTGTCCTTTATCAATATTATTGCCCAATACAACAATGGCGACTGGACGCGGCTTTGTAGTATAGAATTAATGTGATAGTGTTGGTGAACTATTCACCAGTATACAATATGCCGAAGATTTTTTGTGACATAGTATAATGTTTAGTCAATAAATGGGTCTTAATGAGGTTAAAAGTAAATCTCAGATGAATCCTTATAATTTCGTTAATGGCAAATCTAGCTAATCCGGAAGAAAACCCTTAGTATCGGGTTAATTATACAGGCTTATTGACATTAGATCTTAACATGAGCTCAGTAGGCTACACGCAAGCAAGTGATAGTATCAATGTTTTTTTAAGGCTTTTTGAATAAAAATGTAAGTATTAGGATTTAGAATATGGTTATTTTTAAGGATAAAATACATTTTAAAATTATTTGAAGCAAAATTCGTTAAACATATACATTGCTTTTACATGTATGTGACTTGGCATGCCGTCAATAGCATCCTGTAATATGTGGAATCTATTTAAACTAAGGACATGTTGTTGTTTGTTTGATTAACATTTATTATTTTTAAGGGTGTAAAGGTATTATTTTTTAATCGATAGATAAAGGTTTATAACTGTTTTTAACTGTTTTTTGCTCATTACTCTGCAGTTTGCATAATGAAATTGTTAATGTTTTCATGAAGATCTCACGTTGCAAAGGAAAAACAGACTATTAGACTTCAATTTGAAAATGTTTTAGAGGTTCTGTACAGGATGAAAAGGAAATTTACAACAAAAGAGAATTAAATTGCAAAACTATTGTATATTAATAACTTAGAAAAAAATCATTAATAGTTGTGTGTTGGATGTGAATTGATCTCTTCTGAACAAACCACTGCTAATTGCGAATACTGAATTGATACCCGCTGTTTTTCATTAGCGACTGTCATCTATACAAAAGTCGCCCAGTAAATAATTATACCACAAAGGGTATCTAATTGAAGTGCATCTGTGTTCGTGTTTCAACATTCTTTTCCTGGTCTAACGACATTCACAGAAAATCAATGTGTATCAATATAATTTCTGTAAAAGGAGGAATTTGAACCGAATGGCTGTCGTTCTCTTGAGACGACACTAATGATATTGTTTCTGCCCAATAATGTCTGCCTCGATCTAATCACATTTCATATCATAAAGACAAAAAGATCTATCGGTAATTTGTTTCTACTAATTGGAAGGAAAGATAGTATGAATTTCATCAGTTAAGTCAAATAGCGACTGATCACTGTTGCGATACAACCATTTCTCTCGTTTTTTTCTCTCTGCAGCAGTATGAGCGACAGTTCCACTACCTTCAGTGTTTTGACATGGCTGCCGTCAACTGACCATGATGATCATGGACAAGAAGGGGAAGACAACCACAATGACCTTCATTCTCATGGTCATTCAAATGATCTGAATGAGGACCACATTCAAAAATCAGTAGCTGAGGTCGTCATTGCTGTGTTTTTCTTGAGTAGCGTGTCTGTTTTCGGTACGGTGTTGAACACTCTATTGATCACCGCAATACTCTTAGCACGGAAGCTCCGGACGGCGGCCGGACTGGTCATAGTGTCCGTGTCGTTAAACGATCTATTCTTGTGCCTATTTGTCTATCCTATACTTGCATATGGACATATAGCAGGCAGGATGGAATACAGTGAGAAATGGTGCACGGTTTCGGCCGCTTGCTTGCAAATCTGCACATACGTTCGAATTTGTGAATTTCCGATTGTAGCATACAAACGCCAGCGATCTCTGACACGAAGAGGCCCGGATGAGGGTCGGAAAACCTTAGTTTTAATGATGGTTATATCTTGGATTATACCGATATGTGTCATTGTTTTACCTTTGGTAATCTTCGATAACGTACACATTGAGTATAGCAGAACTTACGATGCTTGTATCATTCATAATCTGTTGGAATATTTCTCGGAGGCCCAGTTTTGTCTTTTTATTTTTTGTTTCTTTGTAACATGTATTCTTTACGTTAACATTTTAAAGCATCTGAAATTTGAGGTTTTACCCAGAGACAGAGATGCGCTACCGACAATGTTTCAAATTCAGAAAAGGAAAATAAGAACCCAATTCAACCGTATGATGGCATTGGTGTCTGCCGGGTTTTTTATATGCGTTTTCCCTTATTTGTGTTTTAGAGTGGCTGACAAAGACCTAGATATAATGCCTTATATTGCGCACAAAATATCACTTATAATGCTCGTTTTCTGTAGTCTATTCAACCCCGTGACTCTTATTTTTTCCAACAAATGGCACAGACTTGTAATCCAAAACATGCTGAGTTTAAAATCGCCAAACAAAGTTATTCCTTTAAACGTCAATATACCTTAATTATCTCTACATCCCATTAAGAGATAAACAACAATTTGTTTTGCTGCAAAATAGTCGAATGGCAATTTCTCTCATGCAACTTCAATCACTTGGATATTCAAAGATCGAAGAAAGAGATATTTAGAAGAGGTTAAAATTTTATATAAATGTGAGTATGTGGAAATGTACGAAGAAATAATGGGCTAAAAAGAAAAGAAAAGAAAAAATACCGATGTCATACTTAACTGTTCACAAGAGGAATGTTTCCATTATTGTTGTTATAAATTTGATTTTCACTCTATTATAAGATATGATTAGGAAAGTATAAAAAACAAAGGATGTTTTCAAAGATGTTGTTGAAACATTGGTGATATTAAATTTTGAAGTTTTAAAACTTTGAAGAATATATAGTTAATTCGACTCGTCTTTACATATATTGATTAACAAGTATATATGATTGCGCCCATGACAAAAGGGTCTTATGGCATTTTTGACGAAACAGAGAAAATACGTCACAAACATTTATTATTATTTATTTACGTTATTTCATAATGTCGCCCGAAAAGTGGAAAGCATAAAGCGCGTTATTTTCATAACGTGTAGAATTTTTTACCTGATTTTTATTAACTCAACACTTTATTTTGAGTAAACTCTTTATTTTAATTAACTTTTAAGATATGTTGACAAA
Organism: Magallana nippona; assembly: GCA_033439105.1. Lineage (NCBI taxonomy): Eukaryota > Metazoa > Mollusca > Bivalvia > Ostreida > Ostreidae > Magallana > Magallana nippona. The sequence continues at coordinate 3,445,971 of CM065921.1, forward strand.
TTCATTTTGTTTTTTCTCTCATTTTATGTTAGATTTATCGAAATATGCTCAAATATTGGTTATAGTTTGAAGAATTGATTTGGAAATATTTTGTTAATAATTTTGTATGCATGTATGTGTTTCTTTTTGGTTACATCATATCGATATTCATGTACAGCAAAGGCTTAATTAAAGGCTTTTGAACAGTTTCAATATACCTTCATCACCTGCATATGGTGTTTTTGTATCTCAGTTAATTCGATACGCAAGGGCATGCTCTTCGTAAGAACAGTTTCTAAGGCGGGGCAGGCTACTGACAAACAGATTGAGAAAACAGGACTATCAACAGTCTCGTTTTAAGTCATCTTTTCGTAAGTTCTATGGTCGATACAACGATCTTGTCAGCAAATACAATTTTCTATTGGGTCGCATGCTGACTGTCGTTTTTCATTCTAATTGTTAGACCAAAATTAATAACCTAATTGTCTGCGGACTTTTCCTTTTTATCTCATTACGGCAAAGAGCACACGGCGGGTGTGACCGGTCAGCAGAGGATGCTCACTCATCTATGGCACCTGATCCTACCTCTATTATTATTATTATTATTATTTTCATTATTTTTGTAAGAGGTCAGTGTTTCCTCTGCTCTGAACTTTTGAGTTCAAACAGTGTTCGTTACACATGTCATACAGAAAAATGTGCAAAAAATGCCGTAAGCACCCTTTTCTCGTGGGTGCTATCATATATTGAAAGTTTTGTAAATAGTGCTTATCCTCTTTTGACACCAATCCCACTTTCAGATATCGCTTTATGGGATAGACCGATTTTTTTTTAAAAGACATGCTGACAAACATGTTTGAACAGTGATGTTTCATATGAAATTGATCAGTGAAATCAAGTAGAAATTTCTTTAAAGGGAAGAAAGTGTTTGATTCTGTGAATTAAAGTCATTGAATAAAGGCCTGTAATAATTTATAATCTTTTTTTTACTTGCACATCGTCATTCTTGGTTTCTAAACCATACAAAAACTCGTCTGTTAAATGAACATTTTATGTCTGGTAGCAATGCCGAAAAGGTATGGTGTGTTCTATTTAATGTCACCTAATTCACTTGTGTTTTATATGCACATTGATGAACACCAATCTAATTGAAAATAATTATTCCGATATGATGTAGTGTTCTTTAACATCCCTTCCAATAGTTATTGTTCCGTTCAATGGTTTCATGATAATTGCAATACACATTATTTGATATACATTAGTAATTTGAAATGAGTATTACGTTTGAAGTATTGATTTTTAAAGAACGAATTGAATCAAAATAATTTGGATGATGATTTTCTACAAGTGTTTTCGGTAATATCACATTAAGCAAAAGCTCAAGCGAGGCATATGATTGAAATAATGTATGGTGGTTTTTCTTAATTGGAAAAAATTGGTTGACAAAAAACTAACTTTATTGTAAAAAAAAAATATTTTTGGGAACAAATTTTGTAATAATTCATAAGATATATGTGTCATCTTTATATCTCTTTATTAATCCAGTTGGCATTATAAATGTATAATAAGCACATGTGTGCATGCATAACCATTAACATCCCATGGTCAAGATACCCAGGTGGTTTGATAGTCTGTTATTTGCATTTGCTCACAACAGGGTCACCGAGTGTTAAGTGCCAAGTATGTTTTTCATCATATCAATTGCCACCTCCAGCATCCAATCTCATTGGGTAATTATTGTTGTAATATAACTTGTCAGCTGTGAATGTTCTCTCATTCTTATTTTTTCTGACCTGGCTGCTTGACGGAAATGTTTTCATGAACATTGTTTTACCCACCCACCCACATCCGTTTCAGCATACAATATATTATATTAGAATTCATAATACAGGGGTTTTTTCCTTCATATTTTTGTCTTTTCCCCTTTTTTTCATATGAGCATGGTTTGTTTGTGAGTTGCCGGTTTTTAACCCCACCTTTGCAAAATTATTTGTCATTTATTCAATGAAGTTTTATTATTTACTCTATTGTTTTCATTTTAAAACAATACAAATGTGGTTCATTGAATAAACGATCTTTAATCCTTTGTACTATTTTTCTTGCAAATAAACTTGGACTCATTGGATTTTGATTTTCTACAAGTTTTTTTGGTAATATCACATTGAGCAAAAGCTCAAGCGAGGCATATGATTGAACTAAAAAATGGTGGTTTTTCTTAATTGGAAAAATTTGGTTGACAAAAAGGAGTATAATTACGTTTTAAGTAATGATTTATTAAAGAACGAATTGAATCAAAATATTTAATGCTCTGGAATTATATTGTCTTTCTATCAATTTTAACTAAACTCAGGCTTGATCATATTTTTCATTAGAGAGTTACACAGCAAGTTTCCAAACCTTAACAAAAAAGTCTGGAAAACTGACTTTGAAGAGATTGTTTGAAAAAAAAATTAAAAAAACAAAAAAACAAAATACTGAACAGAGATTTTCCCCGTGGATTAACCGGTATGGGTCTAAAAGGATTTTCTTTTTGTAATTACCATATATGGTTCCGCTTAATTTAAACAATTGAACTATAAGGTTGTTTTTAGGTCATGGTTATAAAGTTTTAAATTCACTCTAGCTCTTAATTAGTTGTGAATTTTCTATTTCAAAGATGTACGTGCATTTACCGAGTGTACTGATACCGTAAAAATTGACTTTTGTGACCGGTTATTAATAAAAGAATGTAGTATAGTAGAGGTAATCTGTTAAAATTGACTTTTGTGACCGGTTATTAATAAAAGAATGTAGTATAGTAGAGGTAATCTGTTAAAATTGACGTTTATGGCCAGTTATTTATAAAAAAAAAATGTTGAAGAGGTTATAGTAGAATGATATGGCTTTATTACATTTTATCTTTATTTCTAAACATATATTGAAAACTTCCGGTTTTTTTGTTTTTTGTTTTTGTTTTTTTGTTTTGGGGTTTTTTTAAGTCAAGAAAGGATTTACAATATATTGTGCTTACGTATAAACGTAGATGTGGAAAAAAATCAACTTAATCTGAAAACCTTTCTGGAGACAGGTTAACAAATTTCAGACACTGTAAATATGAGGTTGTAATTTGACTTAATTGGGTGCCAATGTGGATTTTTCTTCTAATTTAAAACAGCTACAGAAAATTTATACTGAATGCCATTTACACTTATTTATTTGTAATTTATCTATTGTTTAAAATCTACGGATAAAGAATTTTTTATCTTTGAGGAAGCGTCGCACAAAACATGGACACATGGATTAAAGAAAGACTTTAAAGAAGTTAAACACCCAGCATGCTCAAACTTATATGGATAACAAAACCAAACAAAATGTTTAGATATTTTAATCGAATTATAATAATGGATACAATATACAATAAACGAAATTGAACAAATTTTGTTAGAAAAAGATGGAGGGGGGTATGTCAAATTATCAATATATTTTTTTAAATAATAAATAGAGCACTAAAGAAGTGCATGATAAAGATTCATAAACTAAAGATGCCAAACAATTCTTGATTCGCACGATTTCAAATATTTATAGCCTGTTCTCTTTTTATTAAACTATTTATGACCCTCAGCTAGGTAAATCATGGTGTAATCCACTTTGCATTTCCTCCCAAATGTTAAGGAAATTTCCATTGGCTGGTTAACTTATGCAAACATTTCTCATAATATCAATCAATTATTCTATACTTACTTGTATTTATTTTACGACATATTTAAATTGGCAAGCTCACAATTTTAAGGAAACGAACAAAATGATGGAATAAAAATAGAATCAAACGAATGTATATAACATAAATAGTTCCATTATTTCACTTTAATTGCGAGGAATACGTTTATCGTGTAAATCCGTATGGTTTATTTATTATAAAGGGCTATGACAACGAAGATGAACAGACAGAAATGTAAAATATAAGCATTTTGGACACAGAGGACCAAATATTCACTCTTTGAAAAAAAAAAAATAACCCCTCTTTTTATACACTCTTTGGTGTATACATGGGGAGGGGTGGTGTTACATTAACGTGGTTGTACAGTTCTCCTATTCCTAGCAGAAACACTTCACATAAATATGCTTAAAGATTAGTATTTTTCCTTCATTTAGTGACATGAAGTCCTTACAAACAGAGATATATAGCAGGTTCTAGTAAATGTTCTACCAAACCTCTCTCTTTACTCATTACTAAAATTCTTACAGTAGTGAAGGAGAAACTTCAAAAGTACTGTACAACAATATACTCCAGAAGTGGTGTGAATCAGATGTGGATACTAAAAAACTCTAAAGAATTATTAGAAACTTTGAGATCACAAAATCTTACCAAAATCAATAGCATCAAAACGTACGATTTCTCAACGCTTTATACAACTATTCCCCGTGACAAATTAAAATCTAGGCTTTTTGATATCATCGACGGTTGTTTCTTCAATAAAAATGGAAGTCGTAAAAATGCTAACATTGTCATTGGAAATCTAAAAAATTATTTTGTTAAAAACCATTCTGATTACACAACAAGTACTCTGAAGGTAACATTAAAAAGATGCTTGAGTTTTTGATAGACAACATCTATGTAGTTTTTGGAAATCAAGTTTTCCAACAATCTGTTGGAATCCCCATGGGTACCAATTGTGCCCCATTGTTAGCAGACCTATTTTGGTATTCGTTTGAAGCAGAATTTATTCAAAAACTTGTACGTGAAAAAAATAAATCACTCGCTGTGGCCTTCAACTCAACATTCAGGTATATCGACGACGTATTATCAATTAACTATCAATTATTAATTATCAATTAATTAATTGTTATTTCCATACTAACGTCGACTCGATATATCCCAGTGAACTTGAAATAAAAGATACCACAGAGTCTGCGTCATCTGTTTCATATTTGGATATTTTACTGGAAATGGACATTGATGGTAACCTAACAACAAAACTTAACGATAAACGCGATAACTTCAATTTTTCTATAGTCAACTTTCCTTATTTATGTAGCAATATACCTTCATCACCTGCATATAGTGTTTTTGTGTCTCAGTTAATTCAATACGCAAGGGCATGCTCTTCGTATGAACAGTTTCTAAGGCGAGGCAAGCTACTGACAAACAAGTTGATAAAACAGGACTACATGTATCAACAGGCTCATCTGAAGTCATCTTTTCGTAAGTTATATGGTCTATACAACGACATTGTCAGCAAATACAATCATCCTCTGGGTCGAATGCTGACCGACGTTTTTCATACTAATTGTTAGACCATAATTTATCACCTAATTGTCTACGGACTTTTTCGTTTTTTTCCGATTACGACAAAGAGCACACGGCGGGTGCGACCGGTCAGCAGAGGATGCTCACTCCTCATAGGCACTGATCCTACCTCTATCTTTTTGGAGGTCCATGTTGCTGTGCTTTGAATTTGTATTTTGTTTTATGGATTTTTGAGATGGTTGACGGTTTGTTATTGTCATTTTGTCATGCAATAAGCATAAACAATTCGTGTAAGCAAATGTAAGATTCATAATGAAACGTAGCTGAAGATCTACGCCTAGCGATCCTGTATTCTGCTCTGATGGGAAATTCGAATTGGCATGCCGTATATTAACCCAAAGTAACAAATCTGCAGCTATGATTTTCTAATGTTAATGTTGGCGATATTTGTCTTTTCTGAATCTTAGAATAGTTCTACTCTTAGTAATTCGGGAAAATCTGCCCGAACTTCAGCTATTTGTTTCGACGAAAATGGGATGATTGTAATCTCCTGCCCGCTTCAACTTTTAGTTTTGGACATTCTTTCAACTCTCCATTACTACAAAACGTTTGTTTATTACCTATACAAGGACTAAATCCAAATCAAATATGTGAAGTTGTTGGTTTGAACTCCATAATTTCACTTTAGTTTCACAGTAAGGAACTGGAAGTCAGTATTGTCAAGTCTTACATAAAATCAATTTGTGTAACATAAAAGTAAATTTATATAAGTATAATGTAAACGGTCAAATGATTAAAGTCTATTAAATTTATAAAAAAAACAACAACAATATAACATATTCATCATTCAAAGTTATGCGCCAAACATATTTACAACGTACAACGTATATCGTAAATGTGTCCTTTTCTTCATCTAGTAATTCATACGGACTGCCATTCATTTAATAAATCTAAGTGATCAAAATGTATACATGATATATCTTTAGAAACGGTCGATGCAGAGTCAAATGATTGGCATCAGCCTCAGAAGTCAACGACAATGCGTGTACCGGTTGTCACAAAGGCGAGGAAATGCAGTAGAGAGTAATCATAATCCCAATATACGAGTATTTTGAAAAAAACCCAGCACTGATCTAGGATTGCGTATAGGTAATTCAGGTCACAGATCTGACATACTGTGGTTGCCAATCATACACTCAAACCCACGCCAGATTGATGTGTTTTTCAAGGTGAAAGTACCCCAAAACACAAATATTAATTTTAGTTAATACACATGTATATACAAGAGTGTCTTCAAAATACTCCTATATGTACAATCTGTTCTTCTCCAGATCAAATGTACATAAATGTATATACAAGAGTGTCTTCAAAATACTCCTATATGTACAACCTGTTCTTCTCCAGATCGGATATGTACATAAATGCATATACAAGAGTGTCTTCAAAATACTCCTATATGTACAACCTGTTCTTCTCCAGATCGGGTATGTACATAAATGCATATACAAGAGTGTCTTCAAAATACTCCTATATGAACAACCTGTTCTTCTCCAGATCGGGTATGGACATAAATGTATATACAAGTGTGTCTTCAAAATACTCCTATATATAATATTGAAATCAATAACTTTATTTTAAAGATAAAAATTGTTTTAATTTTTTAGAATAATAAATACCTTGAAACATACGTTTATACAAACATGTAGAATTACATGCATTTCAAACGTTCATTTTTTACTGATACACTGTAAACGATGATTTAAAATTATATATCTTCAAATAAAACCAATTTAATATCTAGAAATAATAATTTCTATCACAATGTGAAATATTTATAAGTTAAATAAATAATCAATTGAATTTCAAACCATGTCAATATTTAGCAGTTTGAATTTTTTATCACTTCTTATTGAATCAAGTGAGTACAAAGCATATCACAGTCACAGCTTTAAGTTAAAATCAATGGTGCATCACTTGCGATGACGATACTTCTCTATCAATATTTGTATAACATAGTTATTCCGTAGGCTGAATATCATCATCGGGATATCTGGTACAATTACAGCTAACAGGAGAAAGGTAACAATTCCAACCCCAAGAACGACCCCTACACCTGTGGCAGAGGGGCGCTCGTCTTTGGCGCTTGTCCTTTTTCTTATCGAACTTGACAACGTCCGCGAATTCAAGATGAGTTCTTGTTTTATATGATCAATTTTAGCCTGAAGTTCAGCGTCCGTTAAGTTTTGAACAGGGCGAACTCTGTCACAAGGACACATACATTCTGAAAAAACAGGAAAATAAAAAAAAACATTTGCATGCATTTCAGACATTCTTTGATATGGATATAGTTTGTCTACTAACATTTTGATTTGAATCATCGCTGACAAATTTAGAAACACGTTTACTCGACAATAACATATAAATTTAAAATTTTTGAGATGTGTGCTTTTGGGTTACAAAATAAGTCAAAGATCAGTAGATTTAGCATGTATTTAGCATGTTTGATAGCTAATGGTGCCTCGGATAGGATCCAAATCACAGGGGTTTGCAAGGTGCAGTTATATATTAGTTCAAATAGCCACATAATGTAACTGAGCCTTCAGTCAACTGAATGATAAAGGTCTGGAAAGGGGGCTGAATGTCAAAGATATGCCATTCAGTCACCTTTACAGAATTTCAGTTTTTATTCAGTGGCTAATTGACTAAATAATTCAGTTACATTCTTTGGAACGTTTCTTACGGTTGCATGTTGGGAGAGGTGAACTCCATGCTCCATTTGACATACAGGTTCTATTTAGATCACCCGAAACGTGGCGGTAGCCTGTCTTACATGAGAGCGAGACGTTGTCTAAGGCGTTATATCCGTCCAAATTAATGACGGTATAGATCGTGGTGTTAATGTTTTCGAGCGGGCAAAGAGGAACTGTAAACAAAAAGGAAGACATCAGGAACTAGATATATGTAATGCAGCTTCCTTGAAAAATATATTGTTCCATTACCTGTGCATGTAGGTAGATTTGTCCAATTTCCACTTTCGAGGCAGTTGTTAATTAAATCACCGGAGGATAAAACAAACCCAGGCAGACATTCATACTTGATGGTCGACATATATGGGAGGTATGTTGACGTTACATTCACAGTGATTAGTTTTGCATTCGAAACGTTAGCAACAGGGCATACAATCTCTGCAACATAGAAAATCACATCAACACCAGGTCAGTTTATAGCATTGAGCATTCTTAGGATATGTTTTGAATTTAGTCAACATATATAACCACATACTTTAGGGATATTTACAAGAATTTTTCGACAAAAATACAGAAATATATCGAAATTGCTGACGAAAATTTTTATGTCATTTAAATTAATATTGACGTATTGTTCAAGGTATTAACCTTTGATTTTTAAACTGGACCAATGAGACATTTCAGGAAATATTAAAGTAGAAATGATTTTTTTTTAAAATTCTGTTTGAAATTCTCTAAAAAGATAAATGTACCAGGAGGTCAATCAGTACATTGTTATTTGCTGCCCTTGATTATAGAACAAACAATGCGGGAACACCCCATGGGCAGGGACGTTTTAGTGTAGTTTGAATAAACATTAAGTAATGTATTTTTTTTTATTGTCAAAGAGTCTAGATGCTAAACAAAGTACTAGTCAGATCTTCTTTAAATGTTAAAACATGTTTTTTTTAAAACCTATTATAACTTTTATTCAATAAAGGAAAAATCCATATCTTTTAACTTTAAAATTTTAATAGTTTCCTACATTCTAAAACAGAGGGCTTCTTCTCGAAGAGATTTATATAACCTAAGAATGACCATCCGACTATTTGATTCATGAATAAAATTCGAGTAGAGAATAAATCGCCGATACATTAATGAAAGAGGGTAATTATTGAGATATAAAACACTTAAGGCGCTAGGTTTTCCTGAAGGTGGTGTGTGTCGATATTAATGTGAATTGAAGTACATTTTGATTAAAATACTTTCACCTCTTTAGAATTTTCAAATTTTAAAATATTTAGCCAAACAATACGTTTTAAAATTTTTTGGAAAGGTAAAAGTTTTAAAAACCTCAGCAGGATTCGAACTCATGATTTACATATTCGAAGCAAACCCTCTAACCCACTGCGCTACGCTGTTAGTGTTCTATTCCGGGAAAGAAACTGTTTATGAAATTACACTTGACTTTTGTTTATTTCGATAAACAGTACATCACAATATGGAAGTGTCTCATACCACCTTAAATCTTACACAAAAACGTTTGAACATTGACACGCATGAATAGTTAACATTACCAATGTGGGGAATTTAAAAGGTTTGACAAAACAAAAAGCTGAAATACTACCAAATTACTCATCAGTTCTACTTTTATATTTTATATATGATTGTTTTGTTCAGCTACAAACCATTATTATGAAAAGAAATATTCTAAATATTTTATCTTTAAAATTTGAATGGTTTTCAAAAAAAATTTATAGAGGCTGGAGGGTCAACAAATTAACTTCAGATATACCTTAAAACTTTAAATATGATTCGTTTAGCTCTAAACTATTATTAAGTAAAGAAAAATTCAATACATTTCAATATTTAAATTTGAGTACTCTCCTATATTTTAATACAGTCTACAACTGACCACGACCATCCAGCCCTCTGAAATCGTGCCAGTTGTCGGTATCAGTAAGTACCTGTACAGTTTAGCGGATCTCCAATCCATGTTCCATTAATGTTACAATACAGCGTTGTGTTTCCAGAGTCTTCTTTAAAGCCTACAGCACACGTAAACTCCAGGGTATCGTTAAAATAATATGTTGCATTGATCACTGGGTTAGTGTTCACTCCACTTACCATTGGACAGATAATAGCTGTGTGGAAAAGATAATTATGCTAAGTTCACTGTTTTTATATGCTTGCATGTTTTATCTGACAATCAGCATTTTATACCAAATTTATGCATATATTACAAACATTTGCATATCTCATATTTGATCAAATCCAGGAGTGCCGTTTTAAATGTCTGTTTTTTTAATACCATATGATTTGAATTAGATATTTTCTACAGTCTCTTATAGAACAGCAATCGATATTTTTCTTTTTCTAACCCCTTTTCTTTGTAGAAAAGCATTATATTGAATACTGGTATTAAATTAAGATAACTCTTCAACCAACCACTTAGGGAATACTTTCAAAATATTTCCCTTTCTACAAAATTCATTTAAGGGAGAGACAAAAAAAAATTAAACAATCATTGAAGTCATACATGACGTCAGAATGAATCTGGACAGCTTATAAACCTCCGTTATTGGTTAATCCTAAATTAACATTTATTACTAGTATGTTGTGCTAACTAAAATACGTCCGATCTCTTTTAAAATAAGGAACTAAGTTTGCACGTTTAATAGCGGCAAAAAAAAATTGCCTCTTACTTTCTATGTCGCCAGTGTTGAACAAAACATGGTCTTTTGAGATACGATTTCATAAACCAAATTTTCATTTACCAAATTTTAAATTTCTTGTGAATGACACAAAAATTTTTTGGCCCCTACGAATGATTTTGTTTTATAAAATTACATTATGTTAAGTTTTAACATATAAATCAATTCCATTCTAAATAATCATTATAAGAACCTACGTTCACATCCCCCATGCCATTCCAGGTCTTCAAGACATTGAAGGTGGAAAGATGATTTCTTGCTGTGAGTGCAGACAAAATCTCTTGAGGTAAATATATAGGTAGACCCTGGACTAGCAGTTGCGTTGGTTACGTTAGGTTCTTTACAATATGGCTGTAACTTGATTAAAGAAAATAAAAGTATCAACGGATGAGAGGATAACAACCAACTGTATCCATTATTCATTTACCATTGTTCTATATGACGGTAATGGTGATATGCTCACATATAAAGGAACTCAATTAACCCGAGCAGTACGTGTCTTTACTGCACTCCTTAGCTCTAAAAAGTTAATAAGTTGAAACCTTTTTTAATTCCTTAAAACTCCAATTTCATCTTATTGCTTATAAAACTAAACATATATAATGTAAATCGTAATACGCAATATAATTATTAACACATTCTTATACTTATTTGTCTGTTTTGAAAGCACTAAGCAAAGCACAGCGCTTTATTGTCGTTAGACTTCTACTTCCGGTTTCAGGGGTTTCAAATAACTGCCCCCTATAAGCAGAAATATACATCATTTAAACTGGTAAGGGACCCAGTCTCAGGGGTTTGCGCACATCATTGCACGGGCTATTAAAATCAGTAAATCATATGGAATGCATCTTATTTGATTAATTTCTCATTTGCTACATTGGTTTTTTGACATTGCATAAATAAAGTTTTGGATTTTTAATGATGCAAAATAATCAATCTAATTAGTCTAAATATGATCAACATTGGGGAGCTAGACAAACCCAGTATAAGAAATCATGGTAATGGGGAGGGGGGGTGAATTTTGAGTTTTCGAAATGTTTGTGCCCCGATTTGTCTGCAACTAAATTACGACATCCGGTTTTCAACTCCATCACTTGGCTAGTGTTGCTAATTTTTTGTTTCTGTCCAATTTTTAAGGTAATCCCACTGATTGCAACTCAGTTGCACTTTTCTTTTATACATCTATGTGTTCTTGACTTACTTGAATGAAAAAAAAAGATAGTGAAAAAAAGGAGATCTATTCCTGGACCGAATGTTCTCGAAGTAGTGAGACCCTGCATTTTAAAACTGTCTTAATATGCTATGATATTTAACAAAAGTTTAAACATAATGTGTAATCTTTGTTATCGCATGTACCGTAAATTTATTTCTTAATTAATAGGATCATATAATGTAAGTACACACAATAATATTAATATCATAACTGTTGTTTATCATGTTTTTATGCAGTTAGGTATTGGTCATTTTTATGCAACCTGTCAGTTTTTAAAGAGTTTTACAATAAGCAGGGCAAAGGTATGTTGAATTCAGATATGACTTATAAACATAATTTACTTAGTTTTCATAACATATTTTTAGGCACATTAAAAGATGACAGTGCATACCTCTGATGCTGACACTTGTCATTTAAAACAAGAGGTGTTTTTGGAAGACAATACCAACATGTTTGGATTATAATTCAATGCAAGAGAAAATCTACAGTCATTGTACTAATGTAAACATTTATAAATCAGTCTCGAGTAACTAATCATCTTAACTTTAATCAAATGGGGTAAAATACCCCATGTCTACATATGTGGGATACTAAATCCCATGACATCTATTTTGTGGGATTAAAAACCCTAAACTGTTATTTAAGAAAAATATGGGTTTTTAAACCCCACATTATTTTCATGGGGTTTTCTGCCCCATTGGGTTTAACGCAAAACCCCATAGGGTTTGCATTGGGTTTTATGTGGGGTATTTTTTCCAAACTAAAACCCCATGGGGTTGGAACTTTTATGGTCAAATATCTTAAAAACTATCTCAAAATGTTTGAATTTTTTTTCGTTACTTTATCAAGCATAAAACCCCCCACCATTTGGTACCAAACTTTGGTCGATAGTATGTTTGGAAAGGGGTGCACAATGCCGGAAAAATGTCCATTCCGGAGTTGTCCGTCCACGTGAATCTAATGGACGGGTTATTGTAAATCTAATGTGCGGGGCTTACGTTCATCATTACAGGGGCTGCAACGCAGTGATGATGAAATATAGTGCGTATACAGAAGCTGAAATGTAGAAAAATCAAATCAATTCCTTCTAAGCTTGCACAAAGTAAATTTCCTTTAGAACCAAGCTAGGTTAGCGCTTTTCAGTACTATCATTATTTTGATTTACTGATGTTGTAGGTCTAGTGACTGGCATTTAATCCCAGTTGTACATAAACGGTCTAAGTGTAATTAAATTCATATAATTTGAAAATGCTCATTTCAACCTATAAAGAAATATAAATGAATCTAATTCTTCTACATATAACATTCATTTGAACAAATTATCTATTAAAAAAAAACAAATTAATTACGGTGATGTACCTGTTCTTCTAAACTGACAATCTACAAATGGTGCAATTCTGAATTGTCCTTATCAACCTGAAAACTGGATGTAACTAAAATGAACTAATGAGAAAATTAATTATCTTGTTAATTGACACAAAGTCATTGTGTTTGTTTAGCACTTTTTACGAAAGTTTCGCGGATTCAGCATAAAACAAATCAACGATTCATAATTAGCATAACTATGTATGTTTTTTTTTTTCACAAATCAACAACACATCTCTGATAAGCAACAATGGAAATATCATCTACTAGATCTATATCTATCAAATCAATTGTCAGTACACTACTTTCCTTTCACAGTGGTCATGGTTTATCGTAAATTATACTGCTTAACATGCACAATAAAGAGCCGATGTGATAAGTAAAAATACCGTAAGAATTGTTAGGAATACGACAATACCTCGCAGATATACGGCAATTGCTCAGAGCAAGGAACGTTCGTCCACCTGTAGGGAGGGTCGAGCTGTTGCGTTATACATCCGTTACTGCCCTCGCTGTTGGGGTATGAGCTATTCCAGTAAGTGAATACAGCCGTTGTTCCATTGATCATCCAACTGTTAGTAGAATACTGACCGGATATAAGGGCGTTTCCTGACACCTGAACCCAGATTTCTAGAGAGAAAAGTAAGTAAGTGAATATAAATATTTGTTCATACACTACATAATTATATTGTAGATGGTTTCAGGTTCACCTATTATTGTCTTTGAAAACATAGAAAATCTATTTAAAACTTGTGAAATATATGATTCATTTTTATTTCATCTTTTAAAAATATTTAAAGCTACTTCGTTTGTTCTAATGAAACCATTTTGAAATATCTCGGTTTATTGTCTGTTTGTAAACAGATTAAAGAACAAGGAGTTAAAATTTAAAAATTGCGGAATACTTCACTTCCGTTTAACGACAGCATAGCAAAACAGATAAATCATTATAATCCACTGGCAAGGTTATTATTCTTTCACAAATGATGCCTATCCGTGATTGATTCTCATCTGGATTTTATTGCAATAAAGAAGATTACTTGATCCATGGGATGTTTGAGTAATTAAGCAAGTTCACTATGAAATCAGTGGCATTTGTTTTACTAAAAGCTACTACATGTACATTATACTGTATTTGAATACTGAACCTATTCGATACGGCTTATTAATGAACCTACCTCGCAATAGTTTTTCAGTGTAAACTTGGCGTTCCAATGACGTTATCAAAAACAATGTGCCGTTTAAGGCTTGGCAGTGGATTTCCGCGTCGTCTTTGATTTTTTTGTCCACTGTAAATGGTTTAAGAACTTTATCCAGGCCAGGTATGTAAACAAAACCCGACAGTTCCGACTCTCCTGAAATGGAATTACAACAATCTATTTTAGGTTTATTAAACGCATACCTTATCAAATATCGATTTTCAAATTATATCCACAATAGTCCCGTGAAAGAAGTGAAACGATTGAATCTAACTGTTTTTATCAGCAAAAAAAAAAAACAAACAACAACAACAACAAAAACCATACTCTAAACAACTTACTTAGTAAAATATTCTGTCGGTAATAGTGATCATTATTAGATCAACAAGATGTATCTATTTTTATGATATAACGTTGTTTTCAAACAAATTAAATTTGCGACTCGTATAAGCTAAAATTGGGTTTTAAAGATAACAACTTAATATCACCATTGAGATTTTTAAGAACAATTAACGTTGTGTCATTGTTGCAGCAGTGATGGTTGTGTCACGGTGTGAAATTCAATCTTTCGGACTATTTTTAATTATTGTGTAAATTAACTTTTTCGGACTCTGTGTTAATTGTTACAAAAACTTTTCATCTATTTCGACTGTTTTATAAACGTTATAAATTCCGCACAGCATTAATCCCACCTGAGGCACAATCAGTGATGGACAGCTAATCTTTTAATTGACTTCTGTTTATGTTTATTGACACTTAAGCTTCTTTCATCTTATTAATCCTTTTATGTACATGCTGCTAAAATGTCCCGAGTTTCTCAATAGCTGTTTGATAATTGATTTACTTACATCTGTACTTATTATGTTAATCCTTCATTGTGTTGTTCCATTGTTCATTATATATTATTCTGAATTGTAAATGATGGTCAGTTGGAATCAGACCTTCGGTGCTGATGCATACCAAACTCACGTAAAAGTATAGTTCATGTAAAATCTATATTAAAGTCTGAAAACTAAAACGCGTGTTTGCTTGTTGGAGGTTTTATGAGGCTGGGTCCAACAACAAGAGAATAAGCTCACGGTTGGCCCAGTAATAGTCCTGTGCGGGAGAGAGCGCCCCGTAATACTTGGTGGAGAAACCTAAGGGTAACGACACCCGGGACTGCTACATATATTTTGTAGTAGTCAGATCCTGGACCTCTACAACAGTTTAGCGAGTTTCCCCAGATTCAGAGTCTACAGATGAAGAAGACGATTTAAACTAGATTCAACATGGAATATTCTTTCCGACCGCAGTGGAGACAGAAGAAGTTCAGCTTCCCCTCAAGTCAGCGTCCAGTGTGCGGAAGGTGCGGAAACGTGCATCCCAACGTTTTATGTTTCGCGTTCAACCAGAAGTGTTACCGATGTCACAGAATTGGACATTATTCCAGAATGTGTTTTACACAGATGAAGAAACCAACAAAACGTGTTGAAAAGGAAGGAGTTTTGGGTCGTAAAAAGACGCGAGACATGAAACGACTGTGCAAATATCTTGAAAACAAACGTACTTTGAGAGAATTGCCGTTTAATTCAATTCGTAACAATCAATTTCATGCTTTGTTTGATACCTCAAGTATTCTACGAACTGAGCTACACAACATTAAGATTCAGCTACGCAAGTCTGATCAACTTACGAAGAGTATGGCTGAAAATTTACAAAGTGCTAAGTCTGAGAACGCAAGACTTCAAAGTGAAAATACGGACTTGAGAACAAAGCTCCAAGAAAACTCGAAACGTTCTGACATTGATATGTATCTAAAGAAAATTCAAAAATTAGAAGCAGAGGCACACGGTGATAAAGTACTCATGGATTTAATGCAGAGGAAACTAAAAGATACCGGGAGTGAACATTCTCAATATGTAACGAAAATTCAGACAGAGGCTGACGATACAATCAAACAGCTGAGGGAACAAAACAACG
Source organism: Magallana nippona (assembly GCA_033439105.1). Taxonomy (NCBI): domain Eukaryota; kingdom Metazoa; phylum Mollusca; class Bivalvia; order Ostreida; family Ostreidae; genus Magallana; species Magallana nippona. Next base: position 3,462,356 of record CM065921.1, read on the forward strand.
CCCTGCTGCAGACCATTTGGGTATTGGAATGTGATAACGAACATCTAGAGGCCTGGTTGCATGATAAACAACTTGACCGCCGATTTCAACCACACAGGCAGCAAAGAAGACAACAACGAGGCTACCGTCGATGATATATATTCAAAACACGAGGACGTGTTTTACGCGGACGCGAAGCATGTGTCACGGTGTGAAATTCAATCTTTCGGACTATTTTTAATTATTGTGTAAATTAACTTTTTCGGACTCTGTGTTAATTGTTACAAAAACTTTTCATCTATTTCGACTGTTTTATAAACGTTATAAATTCCGCACAGCATTAATCCCACCTGAGGCACAATCAGTGATGGACAGCTAATCTTTTAATTGACTTCTGTTTATGTTTATTGACACTTAAGCTTCTTTCATCTTATTAATCCTTTTATGTACATGCTGCTAAAATGTCCCGAGTTTCTCAATAGCTGTTTGATAATTGATTTACTTACATCTGTACTTATTATGTTAATCCTTCATTGTGTTGTTCCATTGTTCATTATATATTATTCTGAATTGTAAATGATGGTCAGTTGGAATCAGACCTTCGGTGCTGATGCATACCAAACTCACGTAAAAGTATAGTTCATGTAAAATCTATATTAAAGTCTGAAAACTAAAACGCGTGTTTGCTTGTTGGAGGTTTTATGAGGCTGGGTCCAACAACAAGAGAATAAGCTCACGGTTGGCCCAGTAATAGTCTTGAGCGGGAGAGAGCGCTAGAATAGTTGCTTAATGGTGTTGGTAAATCAAAGAGCATGTATTGGATTATCATCGTTCAATCGTGTATGAGAAGTATACAGGAGTGTATGTTAGGTGCATCGTTTTACATATCTTTTTTTTTTTTTTTTTTTTTTTTTTTATTGAGTTTTCATATTCACAACATATGTACACACATGACATAATAGGTGATTGCTGCATCTGTAGAGACATCTTATAAAATCTTTAGATTATTGCTAATTGGTTATATAATTTGTACAGTTCATATGAAGTGAAAGCTGATTTTGAGAGAGAGAGAGAGAGAGAGAGAGAGAGAGGTGCAGGTATTGTATACATGTAAAAACCATACTATACTCAATTAAGGACAATTGAAATGATATGAAGATTCCCAGAAATGGGAAAAAATCAAAAACAAAAAACAACTTGACCATATCTATATCACTACAATTTTTCACAAATATTCTGCCAGTGGCTTTCATATTCCTCATATCTACAATTTTTCAACAGCAAATATTTTTCAGTCAAAAGTCTTTCTGTTATGACCTTTTTCAATACATGTATATTAGGTAGTGGATTACTTTTATATTTACATGAAAAAATGTATTGCTTCACAATAAGAGCTATCAAGTTAAAAAATGTATAACTTTCTTTATTATTATATTTTCCAAAAAGAACTGATTGTAGATCAAATGTAATTGAGATTTCAAACTGTGTCAAAATCCACTCTTCAACATCACACCACAATTCTTTTACTATATTACATTCATAAAATAAGTGGATAATACTCTCTTCATCTGTTTTACAAAAGGTGCATACAGCAGACTCTGCTTTTTTTTATATTAAAAAGATATTTATTTGTAGGAACAATCCTATGAAGTATTTGATATTGTAACCAATGTAGTTTTGATTCCTGTGTAGACTTAAATGGGAGTTCAAAAATTTTATGCCAAGAAGTTTGTGAATAGTTGTAACCCTTTTCTCTCCATTTTGATATAGATGTACATATTTCTCTTTTTTTATCTAATAGTAAGTTGTACATGGGTTTACAACCTTTACATGTATTAATAAACAATAAAATATGATTGGGGATAATTGGTCCATATTGTATTGTGTTTTGTAAGTTTTGTAAGTGTATATCTTGTGTATGCAGTCTGATCATAACTGCAGTTTTTAAACTTGCATACTCTATAAAATTTGTCTTTGGATTAATGTTTTTCAATTCCTCAAAGTTCATGAATGTTCCATCTATATTAAGTAGATCACTAACAAAAATAAATCCAGTATTAACATAACTTTTGAAAAATATTGATTTATTATCTACTAAAATTTTGGGATTATGCCATATGTGTTCATTTATAATTTGGGGTTTACTAAGTGTGGTTTGCTTATTTACTTTTAACCAGCTGAGGAACACTTCTTTCCAAAAAGAATTTTCTAGGTTTTTACATATATTGTACGAATAATCTGGACCATTTCTCCATATTTCAGAGAGACTGATTTTCAAAATTGATTCTAGAAGTTTTACCCATTTTGTGTCAGTTCTAATAAGTCTTCTCATCCAAGTAGCTTTGAGTGCTGTGATAAAATTCCCATAATCAACCATTTTGAGACCCCCATGACTATAATCTTGTACGATTGTACTTTTCTTTACTTTATGAACTTTGCAACCCCATAGGAAATGAAAAATATCATTTTCAAAAGTTTTTAGGTATCCAGTTTTTGGGTTGGGTAATACTAGTATTAAATGATTTAACTTTGGTAGTATTAGTGTCTTGATTATCGTTATTCGACCAATTGGAGTTAATTTTCTTAACTTCCATTGATTTATCAATTTTCTAATTTCAGATAATTTTGGTAAATAATTTAAGTCTTCCATTTCATCTAGAGTAACTGAAAATGTAATACCTAGAAGCTCAAAATTCAAATTGTTCCAACTAAGTTTCCATCGTGAATGATGAAATACATCCTTCGAAAATTTTTTGTTACCAATCCAAACCATTTTTGTTTTTGTAAAATTTATTTTTAAGCCTGATACTTGTGCGAAGAAGTCTAAAACCCTAAGAATGCCATCATATGATTGCGGTGTACCATCCATTATAATTGATGTATCGTCTGCATATTGTGATATTTTGTATTCTTCTCCATCTATAAGTATACCTTTAATGTCTTTTTCATATCTTATTAATATTCCTAAAATCTCGGCACAAAGAAGAAAGAGATATGGGGATATTGGATCACCTTGTCTACAGCCCCTTTCTGGGTAAAAGTATTCTGAAATTATACCATTTTGAATCACACAAGCCTTTATTCCATTATAGAATGTTTTTATCCAATTTTTGAAGGAGGGTCCAAAATTAAAGAAGTCTAATGTTTTTGAGATAAAACTCCATGAGATGGTGTCAAAAGCCTTTTCGAAATCAATTAACATTAAAAGGCCTGGTATATCATTTTGCTCTGTATAATACATAAGGTCATAAATAAGTCTTATATTTTTCCCAATAAATCTTCCCTTCAAAAATCCAGTCTGGTCCTTATTTATCAATTTATCTAGAACACTTTTCATACGTTCAGCTAAACTTCCTGAGGCTAGTTTGTAAATAACATTTAATAGAGTAATGGGGCGCCAATTTTTCAGAAATTGTTTAGGTTTTCCCGATTTGGGAATGCATGTTATTACACCCAGTTTATTTATTTCTGAAAAGTTACCTATTTTAAAAGAGTGGTTTATTGCTCTTGTGATAAATGTTCCTAAATCTCTCCAGAAGAATTTAAAAAACTCACTAGTAAAACCATCAGGGCCTGGACTTTTGTCATTTTTCATTTTCTTAAGGAAATTCAGAACTTCTGTATCAGTTATAGGGCCTTCAAGGGTATTTGACTCTACTCTATTAAGTTTAGGACACTTTACTTCTTTTAATTTTTCATGAAAACTACCTTCATTTATAATTTCTCTTTTCTTATATAGGTATTCATAGAACAATTTAGTTTCTTTTAATATTTCCATTTGATCAAAAATTACTGACCCATCATCTTTTTCAATATTTGGTATTTGTTTACTTATATAGTTCCGAGTCTCGAGGTTAATGAAATATTTGGATGGCTTTTCTCCCTCATCAATCCATTTAGACTTTGACCTGATACATTGACCTTTTAATCTCTTTTTTCTTATGTTGAATAACTCATCTTGTTTATTTGATAGTACATCTAAGGAGTTTTCTGTTATATTCTGCTCAAGACAAGTAATCTCTTTTTCTAGTTCCTTTTCTCTTTCATTTGATTTTTTTTTCTTAAAAGCAGAGTATGAAATCGATTTACCCCTTATTTCAGTAAGAAGAATATCTATAAAAAGTTGATCATTAATTGTAAATTGAATATCTGCATTTCTTATATTATCTAAATTATCTATATTGTATATAGGACAAACATATTGTTTTTTTACTTCCCCAATTGTCTTTTTTATAGAATTAATATATATTGTATCAACTAATAGGGAATTGTTGAATTTCCAAAAGCCCTTCCCTTTCATAAATTCATTTAATCTAAATTCAAGAATTACTGGAGAATGATCTGAACGATAGCTATTTTCAAATTTAACATGTGGTATTCTGTTTGTTAGAGTTTCAGATATTAAGAAATAATCTAATCTGGCTTGTTTTATAGGACTTTTTCTTCTCCATGTGTATCTTTTTAAATTTGCATTATTTTCTCGAAATATGTCCACAAGATTAAATATCTCCATTAATTTCAAAACTTCTATTCTTGCTTTCGGGTTATTCAAATGTTTATAATTCATAGAGTCTAAGTCTTTATTCATTACCAAATTGAAATCACCTCCAATTATAATATGATGTGTATTAAGATAAGAGTCAATTTTATTCCTTAATTCTGAGTAAAAATTTGGTGTATCTGAATTTGGGCCATAGATATTTACCAGTAAAAGGTGCATATTTTCAACAGTAGTGTCTAATATTAGATAATTACCACTTTCGTCTTTGTCTACATTAAGTATTTTACACTCAAAATTGTTATTTAAGAGAATTGCCACCCCTCTTGAGTTTGTTCTGAATGAGTTGAGACTGTATCAACATTTCATCTTTTTCACTAAAATGTGTATCTTGCAAAAAATAGATATTGTAGTTTTTTATTCTAAGATTTCTGAAAACATCTTTCCTCTTATGGAAGTCATTAAGCCCTTGGCAGTTTACTGATAGTATTTTTAACTTGTTTTCCTTAAGTGTTTTGTTGTCCATTACCGTTAGATTTATTTAATAATGCTTTGCCCCTGCAGAAGACAGTTAAAAGAGATAAACAATGTATAGAAGAGAAAAAAGTACCATGACATAGCAAAGGCGTTGATTCAGCGCATGAATTGGTGTTATTTATCATTTATTTACATTGGTATGCTATTAAACTGCCTATATAAGTTGAAGTTATTATCAGGTAGAGTTAAGATAGTTTGAAAAATAATAAAGTTTATGGAAACGGACAGAAGGTATCAAACACATGCCCTCCTATCTAAATAAAAAATATATTTAAGGGAGACAGGCTGCAATGTATATAATATTCTCTTGTGCAAACTCTGCTGCAAATTTACAGTCTTACAACCTATCGATCTAAATGTAGTGTAAAATAAAAGCACTGACGTTTAATAAATCAGAAAAAGGGTATGCATTTCTTACCACCTAAAGACTAGTGGTTGAATTTTTTGAAGCTTAATAAACAAATAGAGATGCATAACAGACAAAAAAAGTAGGCATCATACCTCGTTACTACAGCAAATCAAACCGAATGCCCTTTGTTGGTGTGTAAAGGTAAAAATAGTATAGAATCGATAAAAATAATTCCGGAATAATTCTAAACCGAGCATAATGAGACCACAGAAACATACTATGTGTAAGTAATTAAGAGAAACAATAATAATAATAATAATAAATAAACATGTTAATTACAAAAGAAGAAAAAAAATCAAATAAGAGTACATGTATTATATATTATATAGTAGACAGAATATTTCCGGGATGAACTTGTGTCAAAAAAAAATCGGGAGCACAGTTAGAAAATACAAAAATAAATATCTCAGTTTATGAGTAAATTAATTATTTCACGAATAAATGAAAATTAAGTAACGTATATTTTCGGGATGTTTAGAAAAATCAGAAACACATTTCAGAGATAGAGAATTACTAAAATAAATAACCCAGTTAATGAGTTAGTAAATAAATTCAAAACTATGAATACATCCGGATCATATGCAGTGAAAAGAATGCCGAAGAGAAAAATACTATTTGCATGTAAATACATGTAGCAGTGTATGCGCACTTGCATTCAGAGTCAAAACGTTTTGGCTACGACGGATTTATGTTTTTCCCGGCACTTAAACCCGCATCGACGATATGGGTGAAGCGACGCATACCGATTTTGTTTCCGAACCATCTGGAGACCACAATCAACGCGTTCTGGATTCCGTTGTCGATCATGGCGCTAAGTAGAGTTCTCCCAGCCCCGTGCTCGCCGTCATCTTCAGAGCCCTCATGTACAGTACCGTCACTACCTGCGAACCGATAGGCGTACACATTGTGACTTGCGCTGGATATCGTTGGCAGTCGTAGTATTTCGATCAGCGACTCTTTGACCTGTTTGTATGAATTCACTGACGTGGCATGCGACTCGAACCGGTTTTGGTTGTCTTCAATGTGTTTGCCTTTGTTTACCGTTATCTTCACCTGGTCACCTGAGATAACCTCCTCGGCTGTTGGTCTGGTTCCTGTTTTGTCTCGATAAACATTTCCGCTTTTGGTGAAAATTAACTTGTCTCCTTTTAACTTTGTTTCTATATTTTTAGCTGAGTATTTTTTCTGGATATCATACAGCCGTTTTCTTTTTTCGCGTATTTCTTCGGGTTGCTGGACAGCCATTCGAATACGGGATTTCTTTTCTTTTAAAACCCTCACTCTGCTCATCACTTTGTCTTTGTGTGTTTTATATCCAAACTGGATACAGATAGGTCTTGGATATTTTCGCTTGGGGTCTTTTTCTCCCAGTCTGAACAGACTGAGGATATGGAGTGAATCAACCTCATTTTCGTCTAGATCCAGTTCATGCATAAAAGCATCTCTTACGACGTTTGCCAGATTTTCGTTTGGTTTTTCATCAAGCCCACTTATTATCACATTATTTTCCATTGAACGAGACTTTAATTCGAGAATTTGTTTCTCTTGTACATTGACTCTAAATTCTAGTTTGATGACATAGTCTTTGAGGCGGCTAATCTCTCTGGCCATAATTTCTTGTGAATTATTTATTTCAGTTACAGAATAAACAGTATCATTAGCTTGTTCTTGAACTAGCGCTAGACGCTCTTGAATGCCATTTCGACCCTGAACTTCTTTTGCGAGTTCATCCATTTGACGACCTTGACTGTCTAGTCTTAACATGAAATTTGCAAGGGTATTTTGAATGTTGGATATGCCTGACATAATCTCATTAAGTTGATATCCTTCGGGACTGCTGCTTTCTTTTTCATCCGTAGAGTCCATACTTTCCCGTAGCGCTCTCTTCTTTGTGTTTATGTTTTGTAAGTTAGACATTGGAATGTTAGTATGAGTTTAACTCACCGCGCCTTGGCCGGACAAAGGAACCTTCAGTTTGTTGAAAAATTGAATCCAGAGGTTTTGTTTATCATAAAGTCACCACAAAATCACCACATAGTCATTAATTAAGTCTCTCAACATGTTTTTTCACTTTCTTTAGTTCAATGAATACATTAAAATTGTTTTTTTTTCGGCAGAAATAGTCACCCCTCAAAATTCCCAACCGCCTTACATGGTGGGCATGCGTTTTTTACCTATCTTTTACATATCTTTGTCTATCATTTTTAAATATAATTTTTAAAAATTGATGAATATAAAAACTGATAGTCTATTTACCGAAATTTAATAAAAAAGAACAATGCTCTTTTGCTGTTCTACTTTGACCTTTTTTCACGATTGACATATAAGGAGTCATAAAAAATATCTCGACCAAACTGTGACAACTTAAAAAATGAAAAAAAAACTAAGAGAGATTCACAAACCTGAGTCTAAATCTAGATAACGGTGTGACTTCTTGTTGGCAATTAGGTTTTCTGTCTTACACGTATACTCCGAGTAATCCAAAATGGTAGCATTAGCTGTAGAAAAACTGGCAATAAATACGGAGGTGTTGTCAAAAGTCTCATTAAACGCCATTACTGTCAGGAGTTCTGGGACCAGGTCGCTTTCTCGTTTTCTACTCAGCTTGTAATTTATAATATTTGGCGACGGAGGCTGCAGAAGCTCGCACACAATATCTAAACGTGAGCCTAGAATTGCTGGATCCGGTGTTGTTGTAAATGTTGTTTCTGGTTTATCTGTTAAGGTATAACAAAAGTTAATAAATAAAGAAGTCAACTGCTACTTCAGACTACTGCTTGAAATGAAACAAATTTCAATTTTATTTTCTAACAATAAGATATATTCAGCAAAAGGAATATTTTGCAATTTTATTCATTAGACTCCGTTTAATTCTTAGTATTTTCTTTTTTAATTTGCATTACAGCATTATGTTAGCGATAAACCAAATTTGTTTTTTTTTCCATATCCTTGGACAGGAAATATATATGTATAAAAGATTTATTAATAATATAAACTTATGCAGCACTTGACGCATCGTTAGTTATAGATTGCCATGCATGGAAATCAGTTTTCATTTCATTTTTATAACATTTTACCATTTTCATTTTAACGTTTTCAAAATCATGATTTTTCACTTTATTTTGTATACAGGGCGTGTCAAATTAAAGAATCATGTGTTAATGAAATTATAACAATTAAAGATGAAACATTTTATATTTTTGTGTGAGATTTGTTTTTGAAATATTCATATTTTTACGGATATATTATATCCGTGATAGTATTTGATGTAGAAAAGACATAATAACTACCCATTTAAGCAATTGGACCATTTTTGGTCATTTATATGATTATTTTTTTTAAAATTAACAATACTTAAAAAACCCCATTAACTTACGTCCTACAATATCCAAATAGAAGGCGGAAGTGTGTGTGCCATACTTTTCTGTATGAACGTTAATGTCGTAATAACATTCATCGGCAAACGTGGTGTTAAAGACGGTGAGAGACGGAAGTGGAAAATTGTCAACTTTGTAAATCGGGTTGCTAGTGTTTAGAGTTGTTCCCCCTTTCGTCCATTCGAAAGAAGTAATGTTAATTTCTGAATGCCAGGTCACATTTATAAATATGGTTCCTGTGTCCCCAAATACGACATCCACACTGCTTCCCTGTATGTTTACTGAAGAAACAGAAGGTGAAGTTACATGTACAATAAGAATTAAGTGTTCAAGGTTAAACAAGAGGCTCATTATTACATCGTTCGCCTTAATTTACCACTTCATAAGTGGCTTTGACAGGTGTTAGGTAAGTGCAGAGTTCAACAACGTGAACTGCTCTTTAAGAGGATTTCAGCATAATATCCTATCAATACCTTCATCGTTTAACCACAGGACGTTTAATCAGTAATTAAAATGCATGCATTCATGTAAGTCAAATATTTTTCTTTATATATTGATCAAAATTTTACAAAAGTTTAATATGAGCCGAGTTTAGTTGAAGCATGCCTAGAAGATTTAGAAAAAAATAATGACAACGATGAAAGCGGGCAAAATTTGATAAGAAATTCTCACTTTAGACTTCGACTGAAATAAGCTAAAATCTGAGATCAGTCGATTCAATTTATGAATTTATGTTACAAATGTACATCTTAAATGCTTACTACATCTTGACACTGGACAAACTTGGACGGTATCCGCTGCTGACACACAATATACGCCTAACTTTTTCGTTGATATCCTTCGGCAAAAGTTCTGGTGATCTTTAAGATACGTATATTGTGTATCTTTCCAATCTTTGCAGACTCCTTCAGAACCCACGCTATGTTTCCCTCGATAGTACAATCCGTATGTATCAATTGGCGGAAAACATTCTATAACTGGATCAAATATCATGTGATATATAACGTGTATTTTAAATTCGTATGTTGCTGGTTGAGTTTCTTGAATTAATAAAGATTTTGAAAGTCTATCAAATATAAAAATAAATATTTAAATCTGAACTCCGTCATAGTAACTAGCCTCTCTTTTGATATATTGTTAAATAAATACACACAACACTCAATAAATAACTTTAAGTAACGAGATTACCTTATCAACGCTCTTTTAAATATCGATTGGTATACAGAACGAGGTTGAGCTTTACATTTTTCAAGAAAAAATCTTGATTCCCATGTCACCAAAGAAACTGACGGATCATTTAAAATATATATTTATTTACTGCATGGCGAGGATTTGTTCAAACTCAAGAAAAAAGTGTAAACCAAGCTAAACAAAGTATACACGTCAAAGTGAATGCTCTTTGAATGTCCTGCAAATAAACAAATACCTGGATAGCAATTGGTGATTTTAACGTAAAAATCACACTGCATATTTTCTTGTCGTGCCCAGTACAACTGCTCTTTCAACGAGCTACTATCATACAGTCTGCACACGTTGAGGTTCCGGTTGAAATCGACTCCCCGGCAGGTTGTCAAATTTCGACAACCTTGATGACATTCATCAAGGGTGATGCGATTATGGGTCTGAAGAATTCATAAGCAAGTAAAATTTATCATGGTATTGGTGGGATTCAAATTCAAAATAAAACAATGATTAAGGGAAATTGTAAGATTTTAGCAATGGTAATTTTAAAAAGAGAGGAAACCTGTATAAACAATGTGTTTGCCAAAGCGTGTTCTTAAATTTCATTTGCACTTCGATAGGTTGTTAGATTCTAGTGTTTCTTAGCAATAAAATGATAAAGGGCAATGTCTAATTCTCCATGAATTTTTACATTTTTAAAATATAACCAGGATGAGTTATTGTTCTTTTTTTCCTGATAATCTTTCATCTCTTAAATTAAAGTATCGATGTCGCTCAATATTTCAGGACATGGAATACATGTATATGGTTCTCGGTTAAATGGTTGACATTGGTTCAAATATTGAAGCAGAGACTTGATACCACAGAGCCTGCATCTACAACAATTAGCGATTACGTAACTGAAAACCTATAATTTATTAACAGTTAATATTTTACATCTTGAAAGAGAACTATTCTGTGATAATTGGTCCTTCTAGCTACCTCTAACACGGTGCCTGTCCCTACTGAGTCTGGATATTGTTCAACCATCGCACACGACGTATTGGCTTCAAAACAATACGATCAAAATCACAAAAAAACATATTCTAAATTTCATTACAATTACAATAAAAACAAATATGTTTACTTTGTTTCGAATTACTGAGATTTTCTCTGATAGTTCTTTGAAATATGTAAATTATTATTATTATTATTTTTTTTTTTTTTACAAAATTTTAGATGTCAAATAATGAGGAAATTATGTTATGTATTATAATGATTTTACTATAGGTTTCAAACTTTTATTATTTTTTTTTATGAAATAATGTTTAAAAATCTTGATCATAACGAATGTGTATCAATTAATATCATAAGAATTAGGTTTATTTAATTATATATTGATTGACGCCGACGGGCTATACTTACTACACTCTTTGATGTAGAAAAATCCCAGAAGGTCGTTATGGCATGCGTCATTGCTCCTTTCTGTTCCGTTATGAAGCCAGCACTCACTTGTCACTTGTATGTAAGTAATGCTTTCACACAAGGTATTATTCTCGCACTGATTCATGCAATCAAACGCTGAGCTTTCTGTCCTAGTTTCCAGTTGGAATGATAACCCCACTGCTCTAGAAATCCTCGTGTGAGGACACACTAAATTGGATAAGGCGACGTTTATGATATTTGGTAAAATCAAATCACAATGTGACATGCATGCATATCATATATATTTTTCAAAATTTCTTTGTATTCTTTCATTTAAAGATACATGTACTTCACATCGATTCATTAACTTTGATTTTTAATTAAATTGCTTACATGTGAAATAAATTGACCGTTTTTTTTTTATATTTTTCTCTTTATAAGGTTTTTACTTATTTGACTTTGCTTCAACTTACAACTTTCTACTTCCAGAAAAGCAACAATTTCCCCGAAATCTGTTTGGCACGTGTAGTTGCCTTGATGTTGGAAATCAACGGTGGGTATGTCGATGACGGAATCACAAATCCCGGTACCACACGTTGTATTCTGGAATGTCTTGGGCGACATCGAGGTCCCGTTTGGAAGCAGCCACATGTGAGTGACATTCACGGCAAAACTAGACAGCGTCTCACACACAAACACCGCCTGGTCCCCGAACGTTACCATATCATCCCACGTGACTCTAGTGGTGATGTTTTCTGAAAGGAAAACAAGGAATTCTAAAGTTTTGACGTTAACAAATCAACTGAGAAGGACACTTCAAAGAGGGGGAATCCAATGCTCTCAGTTTAACCATGAGTGACATTAATATGACTTTTATCTGTTTTTTTTTTCATAGTAAATAACTAGTTGATATAAAGATCATTGTAAACAGTTGGCTGTTCAAATCAAACTTTCAATGTATCTGCAAATCTAATAAGGTTGATTTATGCATGTCTATACTGGTAAATGTGATACATTCGTAGGTTGAAGAGTTTTACAGACTGAGTATAGAGAACCTTATAATTGCCTTTGAACGTTTGCTTTACATTCCTGCTGCAGTCAAGTTTTCATAATGCTGTTCATTTTATTATCGATTAATTTTCAATTTTATAATGAACTGTGAAAGCGTTTTTATTCAAAGAGTACTCTTATTGACAAATAAGATTTATTAGATAGTTACATGTATTTCATCCAACAGAATCTTATATATGTTTGTTAAGCAACCTTTTGTTATCACGTTAAAACACGTCGATCAGTTCTAACAGTTTCCATTACATTTATAAACGTCAGGAACTACAACCACTAGGAAGATGGAGATATAAGCGATCTTTGGACCGCAGCTTTAAAAAAGAACTATAAAGTGATGTCATAAAGCAAAAATAATCACAAAAGACAATTTGAAAAGGTAAATCTCAAAGTCTTCCAGAGGAGACCGAATTGACAATGCAAACAGTAAAACCAACCGACCAAATAAATAGTTAGGATACTAAAAAGCAAACAAAACAAAAAACATCACAACGACACCATTTCAGTTAAAACAGCCATCGCGATCGTACGCGTATCCCGTAAACAATACAAATATCTAGAGACGGCCACGTTAAGGAAACTAACAATGAAAAGTAACAAAGGAAAATGAATTAAAATAAATAATAGCTATGCAAAACAAAAGCCATGGAAGAAAAAGAAAAACACAAATACAACCTGTCAAGGGATACGAATAGAAATAATTCTTAATGATGTATGATGAAGAAACGAAAACAAATGTATCAAATCAAGCAGAAATCAATGAAAGAAAAGTAAAGACCAACAGTTTTATTTTTTTGCATTTTTGACTTCTCTAAAAACTAGATTAATTATGTGCATCGAAGATTTACATCACTATATGTGATTGTTTTGCCTACTACATGTCAAGACGCATTTTTCCGGAACATGACTTATTTGGTAGCATCTTAATTTAATGTGTTTTAAATGGAAGATGGAGAGCAGATAGCACTGCACATGTATCTTACAGGGTTAAATAGCTCTATTTCTCGCTTTGATGCATCCTGTTATAGTCTACACTTTAATTATTTGCATGTAGTTATTGTGAATCAAAGACACGAAGTCTACGTATACAATAGCGTCGTTAGTTCAGAGCACACTAAAAAGCTCCCAAGCAATAATTGTTTTTATCTGATACCTTATCATGATGTTTTTTTTCTATAGAAAAATAAATGAGAATCGTTGGTATATTCGTCATCTAATTTTTCTTCTTTAAATTTATTGTTTTTTGAGTGGGAATCGAATTACAATTTCTCACTTTCTAGCTTAAGTTTGTCAAACAACAACTACATCAAGCGCATAAAATGAAAATTTTAATTACAGAAAAGCAGTTTTATAAAGAAATTCTGCATTAACGATTCTCTCTTAACCTGCATCTAAATTTCTAACAATGAATTAGAATTGCATAAGTTGGGCTGTTTTGATAAACCATTTGCATTAGAAAAAAGTTTTCAAAACATGCTTAATGGGCTGAACAGAGGCCTGATAGTTTGATTAAATATTTATTATAGGAATAATCAAAGGATTAAGATCAAGACTATAACGAAAAAGAATAAGATTTAAATTGTTAGTATTTATTGTTTAGGATTTTGTTCACCCAACTGCGAGATGTAAAGAATCGTAATCATTATCCACTCAGAGTATTTTAACGAAATTGATAAACTGCAGATACAGTAAAACACGGTTATAACGAACACGCTTATAATGAATTGACGCAACGAAGTGATTTTCATTCCCCGTGACTTAATTACTATGTTGTAAATTTGATGGATATAACGAATTACGCTTATAACGAAGTAAAATTGCCAGTCCCTGGGACTTCGTTATAAGCGTGTTTTACTGTAATTGCAAATTATGTGTCCGTTCCTTACAGAAAGAGATTGGTTTCACAACATTCAAGTGTTTATTTAACCATTGAAAAGATAATATTAGTTGAAAGAGGTTCCTACATGTAAGACGAAATATAATGATAGGTCATAGTAGATATACAGGGCGAAAAAAATATAGTTGTACATAAATATATTGATACTGACGTTAATTCTCTCTCTCTCTCTCTCTCTCTCTCTCTCTCTCTCTCTCTCTCTCTCTCTCTCTCTCTCTCTCTCTCGCTCTCCTTCCTTTGTGACGTAGAGGAAGCACTCATACAAATCAGATCAAATATCCAATTCGTTATTCGTTAAGTGGCGACTTATTTCTTATTAAAACATAGTCTGTTTTGGCTTTATGATATACCGTAATGTCTGTTGATTTGAAGTTCATAAGAATTGTTTTTTTTACTAATAAACAATTTGTTATACATGTAATTAGTCATTGAATGACTCACTGACAATTAAAGAATTGTTAATTAGTAAAAGACAGAATAAACAAGTATAACTCTACAAATATATCTGAACTATCTGCGCACATTTACTCTGATAATAAAAGTAGATAAAAATATATCTATTGCATACATTTAAACAATAAAATGCGTTCTTTTGCTAACCGGGTTATGTATTTTTTCTGCAATGTCGCCACCTTCATATCCCGCATGAATCACCAAAGAAAGAATTATATTGTTTACATTTAAATCTTTCTTTTAGCAAATTAATAAATTGGTTGTAAAAAGTCAGTAAAATTCACTAAATGACTGTTAATGTACATCAGTACGTTAGCTAAAAGAAACAGCCATATCGACTCCTATGAAAATTTGAGTCTGACAATCATGATTATTTCGTGCAGTCCATGACTTTTCTTAGGTCGCTGTAGGTTTCGACCAATCGATAAACGGGGCATGTAGATTTCACTCCTGTCAGTTTCCTGTCAATTTTAGTCGCTGTAGGTTTCGACCAATCGATAAACGGGGCGTGTAGATTTCAGTCTGGCTGTTTCTATAGAGCTATGAATTAACTATAACAAGTTTTCGTAAGACATAAAAGGAATCATACGTGATAGATGTAAATATATAATTATGCTTTGAACTGCACTTTTCAAAGCCAAATATTTTACTTTTAAGGAGGCTGGTGAGGAAGGTGAAGTAAACCATCAGATCTGCCTAAAATTTTAAGATGTGATTTGTTTAGCTATAAACTATTATTAAGTAAAGAAAACATCCATACACTTTAACATTTAAATTTGGGTATTTCCATATATTTTATATAGAGCTCTTCTACTAAAGGACACCAATACAGTCTAAAAATGACACGACTTTCGAGCACTCTTAATTACATCTATGTTTTTGTAGTTTTGTACTTGTGCATTTATATTGAATTTTGATCTTTTTACAATTAAATCAACTCTTACATCCCAAATGTTAAAATTTCAGATTTAAATATATTTATGTTTTGTCGGAATTTGCCAATTATGATTTCTAAGGACTTCGGATGTAAGTATCTGCATTTGCTGTTCTGCCGTAATTTTGCAATCTATTAATCAAAGGAAAAATGTTTGGGAAAAATGTTTCTGAACATGATCAATTCAAATGTTGGTAAAACTGGTAAAATGTTTGTCAACCGAAACCGGCAGATGTGTGTTACATGACATCTAACAATGGACTCATTTTTGGCAAGTCGAAAATTATAAAACAGACGTTATAATTCTCAAAATTTATAACACAGAAGATAATAATTTAGTTTTATAATCTTGAATGTGTGAAGCATTAATGCCTGAATATAACAAGACGATGAAATGATTAGAAACCCGTGAAATAAAGGTGGAATCAAACATGAGCATCTTGTTTAACTGCGCAAAGTACACGTGTACTTGTAAATGTTTTAAATGATCTTATTCATAAAATAACTATAGATAAATCTCATGCATGGTTATAACATGTAAACGGTAGATTCGGTCATAATCATTTTACTATATATTTAATGCATTTGAATTATATAAAAATGCTGGAAATTAGAAACAATATTTAATAACACATTCATCCATTGGATACTTATTGGAATAAGATGCACTCACCTTGTAATAAATCCAGTGTCATACAGTTAAATTTCACCAAAAGAATTAGCTGTACTGTTAGCCATAATGCACTCCTCATCATCGCGTTGGGGATTTCACTACACGCACCTGTTCCGTTAGAAAATTCATGAAAGTGCAATCCTTTTAAAACAATGTTTAATGCAATTCAGCCTGCTAATACTAAATCACTGATGTATTTATCTGATTCATTGGTGCTGAACACAGGATAGCGTTGCCAGGAAATTCTCATGTATAATTGTCCTTGCTAAGATAAAGGGTGCCCTTATATCCTTAATATAAAAACCATAGATTCATTTCGCCAATTTATCTAGAATGTATGTATCATAAAGACTTGTCAACAAAAGGGATTTGAAAATAAATGAAAATCAATAAACATCAATTACCAGTAGATTCACAGAGAAGATAGCGCAGTGTGTGGTTTTACTGGTGAACTGAATTTTCTAGGAACCAAGAAACAGGTTTACTACGTTAACTTTATAAATTCTAATTTGTATTTTCAAACAATATTAATCAGTGCCAGAAAAGTTTATCTTACGGTAATCGTTCTATAATTATTACAAAAATAATAATTGTTTCAAGAAATTGTACTCGTGATAAATAGGATCCGACTCAAGCATTCATAGTAACCATATTTTTATCCCTTCATTTCATTCAAGTTTCACGTTACACTTGAACTTAAGCGAGTGGGAACAGATTGAACGTTTATTATTTCTTTCAAATGACATTTAAAAAAACAAATATTGTGCCAAAAGGTTCCAATGAAGGGCTTTGCTGTAGGGCCGTACTCTGGCAGCTTATTTTACTGTGTAAATTGAATGTCTATATTTACCATTGAAAGGGGCCCTAACCCTCTTAATATGATCCTCTATAGATCCGCTTTATTTTGTTCTAGAAAAACACTTGGGACTTTTGAAATGTTTATCTATCATGATTCTGTGTAGAGAATATAAGAATTTAAAAAGTATTTACTTCATCAGACAATGGATTGTGACGCTTTGATTTATTTCCCTTTTGTGTTATAAGATAAAGAACATACTTAACCATCGGATTTCAGTCTCCTTTCTAATATTTGGTTTTTTTATTTTGTTTACAAAAATCGAAGCATAACGATCAATCAACTCAGGCAAACTTACAGGGATAATATTTAAATGTTGAAATTTAAATAGATAGGACAAAAAAGCGGAAGTTTCTACCGACAGTCGTCTGCTTGAATGATTCAGTGAAAATCCAATAATTATCTAGTCAAATTTTGCTGGTTTCCAGATCGAAGCCCCCTGCAATCTCCTACGACAAAATCTATGCGGTTTTGATTGTACAACTAGTGCAAGCAAAGGTTGATAATGCATAACAGTAGAAACTGTTTTATTTTTTTTTTAACTTTTTACAACAGTTAAGACTATAGATATAAATTCTTTTCTATTTTTTTTTCGTTCATTTCATTGATTTTTAACACGACTTTGCCAAAACAAAGCTTGGTTGGAAGCAGGCTAATCGCTAATGTTACAGATATGTACTTTTAATTGTACAATTGCAAAAAAAAAGTAAAAAAAAAAACAAACAGCGTCAAAGTAGAAACTTTCGCAGATAACAATATTTTAACAAATCTAATTGGTTGTTTGTCCGAAAATAAAACCCTAATATCAAAGCATATTTTACAAATGCAATGGAGGAGGGATATTTCTTCGAATTAGCCGAGTCGAAGTCCAAACAAGCTTAAAAGGTATGATTTTATTTGCACTTAGTGGGTCATTTGGTTCAATGAAAAAATGACAATAACAAACCGTCAACCATTTCAAAAATCCATAAAACGAAATACAAATTCAAAGCAGAGCAACACGGACCTCCAAAAAGATAGATGTAGGATCAGGTGCCAAGGAGGAGTGAGCATCCTCTGCTGACCGATCGTAGAAAAAAAATTATTCAATAGTGACCAGATCATAAAGTATCTTCTGATTTAACCAGAATTGATTTCTTATGCCAAACTTATAAAACAAACAAAGCAGCAATTGTTTAAATGTGATAAATTTGCAGTTATTTCTCATTTCCTGAAATACTAATAATCATTAGATTTACGAAGCGGGTGTTTCATGCTAAGATACGTAAAATAAAACACATCATAATTTGAGATGTTGATAAAATACTTCATTCCCCTGAACTGACCTTTAGAAACTAGAGGATATTTAAGTGAGGAAAGTTAAATTTTGAGCTTTCTGCTACATATCCAATTTATCGAAGAAGCTGTGATTGGAAATTCATAAACATCCAGCTAAAATTGAGCCGACCTATCCCTCATCCGGAATAACAGTCATGGAGTCGGTAATACCAACGCCATAAATGTATCAAGAGAGAGAGAGAGAGAGAGAGAGAGAGAGAGAGAGAGAGAGAGAGAGAGAGAGAGAGTACATGTACATGTATTATAGTTTTGGTATTTGATCTTGAACTTTTCCTCTCGTTCCTTTGTTTGGTCTTTTAAAAGAAAAACGTATCTGGATCCACCCTCTGTTACATGTAATTAACATGTTTACGAAAATACAGTCAAAAACTTATTGCATGAAAACCAATTTCTGTATTTCATCAATGGGATAGAATCAAAACCATGTCAGTTTATATATAGCACCTTTTGAAGATAGCATTGATATGATACCAGAGATAAGAACCATTGTATATACGAACCTTTAACAACAATGGTAGGACCCCTTCTGATAGCGGTGTTCGTGCACGTGTTTGTCCTAGTCCTACCACAGAACCCACCTGTTGGATCCGCCTCGGAGTGCTGCGAGGCCCAAGCTGACACGCTTCAAGGAATCCTACAACGTGTGACGTCGCTGGAGAGGGAGGTGCAGACCCTCAAAGTCGAGAATGCCAATCTCATCAAGAACACATCATCTGTTGTAGGTTTGCAGAATGAGATTGTGCAGTTAAAATGTAAGTCAGCATGGTAGATAAATGAAGAGCATATCATACTCTTCCCTTTCATACCAACCATTTGGCTTTTGTAAACGCGGGTTGGAAAGCAGGTGGGAGGGTTGCTGGATGTGTGTAATGGTTATTTTGTTGTATACAAGTTATTGCCTTCTTTTACTCTTAACTGTTTTTTCTTAATTGCATGGCTGTGAACAAGGGGTATTTGCTTTATTTTACCTTTAGTAGACGAATGCAGATCACACGAGATATATATGGATTGATGGAGAATATTTAAAATTATAAGTCCAAACTTATGAGAATTTAAAGTGGTACACTGTATGGGGCACCTGTCATTATTAATGTGGATAAAAATACATTATAATCAAAATACTTTCACCGTTTTACAATTTTCAAATTTTACAGTATTTTACCAGAAATACCTTTTAAAAACGTTGGAATGGTGAAAATTATAAAAGCCCCAGAATCGAACACATGACAATCAGATTCGTAGTTAACGCCCGAATCCATTGCGCTACGCTATTTGGTAGCGAACTTATTTTAAATTATACTTGATTTTATTGTTTATTTTAATAGGGAGTACGCTACATAATGGAAGTGTCTTATACCACAAACGTTATTTTGTAGGTTAATTGATTTTTTTTTGTTACGTTGCTCCAGCTCCTGTCGTTCCGTTTTCTAACTACGTTTTAAACAGTTTACTAACTATGTGCTTTTCAATACTATCAGTACTTTGATTTCGTAAAATTTCTAGTCACTCTACTCAGAGACATAAATAACAGAGATTAGCAACTGATCGAAATCTCGCGAAATCTCGCGGTCCCTATTGTAAAGTATTCTCAGTTTAAATCAGTATATCTTTCTAATAAACAATTATATCGAAATATAAACAGCCAAACCCTATTACCAAAACATTCAAAATATTATATTTTCATGAGTTTATGTCTTATAAACAATATTAAAAGAGGAGTTTTAGTAGGCAGTTAGCTACCCGTCGTCCGAGATTTCGCCGATGTTTTATAGCTGGCCAATATATTTTCTATATATTTATCTTATTTTTTCAATTTTTTGTTTCAAAAACGTCTAAAACCTATGCACATTTTTCATAAAAACAATATACTTTTGGTTTAAGATCAATATCTCAGTTTACTAATATGTAGTTCTCAAAGTAAGGTTGGTCCCGTAACATTTTTCAACAACAAAACACGCTAATGGCGGAGTTGCCAATCTCTGTTATTTATGTCTCTGCTCTACTAGACCAAATGCTATCAAAATAGGATAAATGCATCTTGTATGGTTATTATATGCTGGTATAATCCTTTTGAATTATTAATATTATTGCTCGTTTTATAGCTGCTGCCGTGATAATGCAGGGTCATTTCCAGTTTAGTTTGTTTGAACCTTAAACGTTATAACATTTCATAACAGAATATTACCTAGAACAGGTTTTTCCTTGTTCATTTGCAAAATTTCAATGAACAACAAAATATAACCAGTTCAGTAATAAATGAGATAATATAAAACATCAAAAAATGAGTCTTTAGAAGAGCTCTATATAAATATATAGATCATCTATAAATTATAAATATAAAATACTAGACATTTTTCTTTGCTTAACAATGGTTTATTGTTAAAAAAACATCGTCTAAAATTTTAAAGTAGATCTGATGGTTAATTTATTGACCATCCAGCCTTCTTAAAAATACTCTTATTATAGTAGATCGAAAAACAAAACTACATTTTTGATTTAAGGCTCACATCAATTTAAGTTATTTGACCTTACTGAACCGATACTCGGAACTAGCCTCTTATCAATTATTGATCCATTTATCAGCCTCACAGCTGGTGCTCGGATGATTTACTCTGTAGTCTGCATTTAATCTTATTTGCAAGATGTGAAGTTTTTGCCTATCTTAAAGAATTGTCATTAGTAACTATGGAACCAGTGCACAATTAACCTTAGTGCTATAATGAAGCAATATGTTTTTAATTAATATCAATCGCCAAAAGCCGAAGAAACACCAAGTGTCTTCATACACCTAATGACCACAGATAAATATATTGATTAGGAAATGCATACTCAAGCTCTCACATTATCATCTAAATGTATGAGACTATTAAAACAGAAATCAAAACTGTTTGGATTACACTTCAGTATGAATTACTAAAATTGAATATCAATGATGAAAGATTATAAGATAACGCACTAGTCGGTGTTAATTAAGCAATAAACTGTGTTCTTAATTGACGCGGCGATTTGAATTATAATATCTGGTGCGCGTTCGCATCCAATGATCAACGGAAACAGTTTTGATAGCTATTGTTGCATTTATACTAAAAAAGACCTGCTGATCAGAGCAATTGAGTTTATGGATGTATAAACCCTTTTTTAAACATATACATGTAATAGCAACCACAACAGGCGTGATATAGTGAGATAAGCTTGACACCAGGGAACTTGTTGAAGAAAAGTAGGATACTTTCATTTGTGACATATTTGCGTTCAAAATCAAATCAATTTTTTCAGTTAAAAATCCCCACAACAATTCATCAATTATATAGATTCTCTAAACTGAACTTTATTTAACAACGATTGATAGACAAGTTCTACAACTTTGTTGGCACGGATGTTAGCGCGAGGGGGTCATTGTTGTGGGAGGAAGCCGGATTACCCTGAGAAAACACGTGTCCAAGCGAGCGACCGCCATAATCTATCACATACAACCATTGTCGATCACGGGGATCGAAGTCGGATCGCAGCGATGAGAAGCGAATGCACTGTCTACTGTGCTACTAGGACACCCTACATGTACCTTTACTCAAAGGCACTGTGTGCGCCGGCTTTTGACTGCTCATCTCATTCCGAATGTAGTATATAATTCTTTATCATTCTATTCATTAAAACATTTTGTAACTATCAAAATTGATAATTTCAAAAAAAAAAAAAAGGTTGATGTATGTTCATTTCGTCTATTTCCCCCCAATATTGTATTAACACGATACAATTAATCATTGAAATCGTTAAGGTTTACCCGTGTGGTATAGCAATTGCCGGGTTGTCAGTTGATTCAAAGTTATATTGATTACTTTAAATCTCAATGTTTGCGACCATCTGCTGTCTGTTCATACATTAAATTTAAAATGACGTTAGCCATTTATCTAACAGAATGCGATAAACTTCAATTTGGTCGAGACATGCTGGGAAAAAACATCAGTAGCTTACAATACCAGTGCACATGCTGCTGTACATTATAAATATATCTATTAGCCAAAATTACATGAATAAATCAATATATGATGCAATTTGCTTATTTATCACATGTTTATCTCAATATGCGTTGGATATCACTCATGGGATAAATTTTTGATATTCCACTGTGTGTTCTTACGCCACATGACGTCATAATTAAACGTTACGTAGCTTCAGGGTGATGATTGACGCAGAGTGAAAAAGAAACAAAACAATTCAGTTAAAAAGTGTAGAGTTGTAAATGTGAAGTATTTAATGCTGTTTTAATTTTTTCTCCTGTTTGCTGCCGCCCAACCCTACAGTTTACGACCCAGTTTAGTTTTGTGATCGGCGACTTAGCCAGAATTTCCTCAAGAAAAAGAAGTTGAAGCCTTTCTGAGTTCACAATTCCGTAAATTAACTCATTGGCAAGAAAATGATAGTATCTAATTTAAAAGACATTTTCATTGCAAAATAAATACTAAAATAATCATAATTTAACCGTTTGGAAATAGATCCTCTCTATAACGAATGTAAGTGAGTCATAATGTTGGACTAATTATAATAACCCTAAATACACTGAAGCACAGGAGTCCTATGACTGAAGTAAAGAGACTGATTTTATTTGTCATTTAGCTAACATATTAATGAAACATTTCCTGTATTAAAGGTATAATTACATTAAATAAATAAAATTTTACAAATTAGATCAGCTCTTTTAAATTTTCAAAAAAATGTTTGATTATTTACTGACAGTTATGGAGCTTCTAATCAAATTTATTTTCAGTAACAATATTTTAAAATTAATTTAAGTTTTGAATTTGTGAATAGCATTGTTAACATAATCAAATAAATGATTTCTCAAACTTCTCCCTATTTTTCTGAAAGGGAGAAGTGAAAACTCCCTTATTTTTTTGTATATGTACAATATGTGCTTGTATAAAAAGAAAACCTTTCTTTTTTACACATGCATATACAATATACTAACACAATTTTTCAGTGCCCATGGATAAAATATGTTATGATGAGAACATCATCAACAACCAAAAGTACTCATATATTTATAAAATGGCAGCTTCTGGACATGTGTTCTTATTTTAAAAATAAGAAAATATTGTTGAAAAATTTGTTTTATTTTTATTTTTTTTCTCGACAGAGAATTTTTTTGATTTGATTTTTTTTTTATCTCCTCCTCCCCAAATATTTTAAAAATTATTTCGTAAACCTAAAGATTAAAAAATGCTGGCCTAAGCATTCTTATTCAATATTTTCAACTTCGAATCATAATAGGCTAGTGTTCGTTTTATAAAACATCAACAACTGTTCCTCGTTCGAGTCAATTCAAACTAACGAGCATTCGCAACTTTGCGTATGTCAACAAACTTAATTATTCAAGTCTTCTGATCAGTATTTCCATTTAATTAAGTGATTAAGTTCTAAGAAAAATTATTTAGAGATAAAAAATTATTTCAAGGTTTATTTCAGTGAAACTTTACATTAAAACAGTTAAATTTATCTCCGAAATGACGTACTAAGAAGAATTATTTAGAGATAAAAAATTATTTCAAGGTTTATTTCAGTGAAACTTTACATTAAAACAGTTATATTTATCTCCGATTGTACTCAATTGTATTGCGCAAGGTCACAATAACCGCATAACACAACGTTGCATCATCGTTTAATCATTGAAAAAAAAATCAATTCGGGTCATATTAGGGGCTGTCTCAAAAGCTTCATAATATAAATCAAATTGTATGAGATAAATAGAACATCTATAATTGTATGATTTTATATTTGCTTTATCCAACTCGTTGAAATGGTTATATTCGCTCGGCAAGCCTCGCGAATATATATACACCATTTCAACTCGTTCGACAAAGCAAATATAAAATCACACAATATAGATATCCTCTATTTATCTCATGAGTGTTATAGGTTGAGAATGCTCGTTAGTTTGAATTGACTTGAACGAGGAACTGTTGTTGATGTTTTATAATACGAACACTGGCCTAATGATTCGAAGTTGAAAATATTGAATAAGGATGCTTACTGCTGGTGAAATAAAAGTCTTGGGAGAGAGACATTATTTCGGTAAGTTCTTGTATAGAAACACAACCAAATCGTTCTGTTTTCATTTCGTCGTCACAATGAAGTCTTTGATAGCTAACTTGATTTGCAGTTTTATAAACTTCACAGTTATGTGTTTTCCTTTATATTTGTAATTTAAATCTTCGACAAAATCCATTTGAAATCAATTTTTTAAGTAGATATAGCTATATGGAAAATACTAGAAAGTCTTCCAAAATAGGCCACTGAAGCGTTGAAGCGAGGGGCTGTGTCAAAAATAGTTCGGACCGGAAGCATTTGATAAAGCATCACCCGTTTGATAAAGCAAAGGTTTATCACACGGGTAGTATACACCACACGTATGAGATAAACTTTTGATATTACACTGTGTGTTCTTACGCCACGTGACGTCATAATCAAACATTACGTAGTTTTAGCCAGTTGATTGACGTATACTGCAGTAATGAAAAACTAAAAATTAATACAGTTGAAAAGTGTTGAGTTGTAAAAGTGAAGCATTTAATGTTGTTTCATTTACTTTTCATGAATTAATATAAATTTGTTCGAAAATAAATGTTTGTTTGTTAAACATTTTTTGCGTAAAGTTGTTGACGTCTTGTAGTTAATGCGTTGTGGGGCTCACAATTATAATTTTTACAGGAAGAAATTAAGATTAACAAAATACGTGGTAAAACATGTGATAAAAAGAATCTCTCATGATTTGCGATGGTATATGATTTTTATCCAACTTGTTGTGTAAAAATCATATACTCGTTGGATAAAAATCATATACCATCGCAAATCATAAGAGATCCTATATATATAATCAATGATATTTACTTTTTTAGACAATAAACATAATTACATGTAAATGAATCTGGAAACCATAATTATATATTCAAACATTCTGTACACATTTTTCATATGAATTAACTTTCTACTGAAGCAGTTCAGATATCCGTCATATATTGAATAGCATTACTCTCCTTACCAGTGAATTAACAGATTGAATTCAGCCTGCTTGGTCCGATTTTTTTTTTTTTATTGAAACACCGAGTACTTATAATATTTGTTGGATTCAAGGCGATGATTTTAATTAATTTAATTAAGGTATCCCACTCCTCAATGTTGTTGTATGAATAATTTCTTGAGAAGTATGTCATTGAAATCTGTAGACAAAATATACTTGAAAATACAAAAAAGAGAGGGGTCAGTTTTCATCCCTCTGAGTTATGGCACATTTAATTTGACCTTTTTATACCTAAAATGCAATTTCAGCCTGATTAGGATTTATTGCCTATTTTTATTTAAGCACATTATTTCATCAAATATTAATTTTAATTAATATGCACAATGGTCAGACTGAATAGAGGGATTAAAAAAATGTATGAAGCGGCATAATTTTTTTCGTGACCTTTTTGCACTTAAAATAGACAATTTCTATAATAGTTAAAGTTTGATTTGAAATAAAAACTTTTCGAATGTCAAGAATTTTATCAGAATAACCCAGTTTGCCTAAAAAAAATTGATTTAAAAAAATCCAGACGTTTCCTCTGTATTTGCATGATTTTATGCTAAACGTCTATCACACTCACAATTTAATTTTGTACATGTCACACAGAACCTATAGAATATGTTAAAAACCTATAAAATGTTAAAAATATGCGTAATGAATAAAGTGTAATAAAAAGAAAAATATATTGAAAATTCATAAAATTGCTTTTTTCAGTCATTTTCATCTAAAAAACCTTCCGCACGAAAAAATAGTTCCCCCACAACTTGTGTGTTTATTGAATTCAAATGGATTTTCTTCATGAATGTTGTGAAATTATGAAATAATAATCTTTCTCTGATGATTAGATAAATAAAATCATATTCATTTTAAATATAATGATCATGTGCGCAATGAAATCAAAACGTGAGGAGTGAGATACCTTAATTGCTTTTTTAGCTCAACAACGACCCATAGCCTTCTTTGCTGAACTATCGAATGACATGGTGAATCCAAGCAGTGGTCAGACAGTGGTCTTTGATCAGATCCTCACGAACGTCGGCAACGCCTACAACCCGTCCACGGGAATCTTTACAGCACCACTGCCAGGGACCTACCACTTCAATGTCGTCCTATCCTCTCCCGAAAACAGGGACGCTACTCACTTCATGCACTTTTTTCTCCTCCAAAACGGTCGAAAAATCGCCTACCTCTTCCTGGACCATAACACAGACTACTGGGTCCACGCTTCATCCTCGACAGTGGTTCAGGCAATGCAGGGGGACCAGTTTAGGTTGAGTGTGGGTTTTGCAGGAGGACAGCATACACTTGCTGGTCACAGACAGGGCGAGGGGGAAATCCATAGTCATGTTTTTATTTTTTTTTTTTAACGAACGCATTTGATATATATATATATATATATATATATATATATATATATATATATATATATATATGCTATCAATTAGTGTAAGCATGTTTGTGCTTTCTTATTAATACTAATCACTACTAGTCTTTCTCTTCCTCTAAGAGGAATGTTCGAAATATTATGTTTCGGACCACCCAATACTAGAGTGTTCCTGGAAAAAAGATGTTTCATATGGGGGGGGGGGGGGGGTGTCAAAGGACTGATAATAACCTGTGCACGTTTGGTCGGTTCTGTCTGTTTCTGTCCAACAATAAAATGGACACATACCGTCAATTTTACAGAAATATACTGTTTTCTGTACCGGATTTGGAATCTGGACTTCGATATAATTTAAAACTTCAGTGAATTCATTTTCTACTCAATCATGTATCAAGCTTATAAGGCACAATACACATACATCACGTTATCAATGAGCATCGCTTATTGTGAACGTTATCACAGCAAACACCCTATTTTGATCAAATCGATAAAAAAATCATTTGGTTCGGTTATAATCTTTAGGTTGTTTTATTGTGATTTAACTAGTGTACATCGTATAAAAGAATTACTTCTGTGTTGATGCTATCCGTAATATCAAAAAAATGAATTTACTGCGAATGTATTACATGTGTAACAAATCACAGTTATATAAGTTATATTTCATGTTCATATCAAGAGTACAAAATGTAACTTCAATATTTACAATAAATATTACAGTTAAACATGACAAAAATTAAGCAAATATTTCAAAATAGATTTTTAGAATTGTTATCCTATCTTTGTATTTCATATGAATAGATGTAGAATGTATATAGAATGTGAGTAATTTCAAAGAAGTTCTATATTCCAATGCGGAACATTATGATTCTTAATTATTGATTTGCCATGGCCATTCCTCCTCTTGTCCACAATAAAATATTATAAATACGTTACTTTGGTCCAATTTAGGCGGGAAAGATTTGTAATCAAACATCTTCAGTATGGTACCTGCAGAATCCGCGTTGTACATTCTGGGCATCCGAGAATCGACCCCTATATTACCGGAGCACTTTTTGTAGGCGCCATTTCTTCCGGTCAAACAATATGGTGAGCACATCCGGCCACATTGATCGTAAGCTGATATGTAAGATTTTGTGTATTTTTTGTAGGGGTTTTGTACAGCAATCTGAGTGAGGGTTATAGTCAAAGCCTGCCTTTCGTCAATAATGGCTTCCGATGTGTAATCGCCTTCATAATTTACTCCGATTGATCGTATATATACTTTTGATATACCAGACCCCATATGTTGACATTTTTGTTTAGTTGCAGGATTTCCGGATTGAGGTAAAACATTTTCTTCTTGTTGAGTGGGCTGGAAAATATCTGCTGTGAAATTGGCCTCTCCCTTCCGATATGGATGGGCACTGAAAATTAAGTGGTCAGGTCTCTTTGAGTAAACGATCAGTGGTAGATCTACCCAAGATTTTGAATCCTCTCGTCCATCAATCACGAATGAGTTCTGCATTGAATAAAACAATGGCGTTGGTTGCTCATCAGTAGAATTTTGCAGATTTTTGTAGCGGTCCTTTGACAATACATTGAATTTTGAGGTTAAGGGGTCTGTAACAGAACGGCGTTTCCTTAATCCACGATCATACAATACTTCATCTGCTGTTTTAGCCCTACAGTTGCCATTTTCACAGACGTAGTATTCAGATCCGCAATCTGAATCAGACGTACAGATAATATCCACCGGCGAGGTCTCGTACTCGTATACCTTTGACCAATCTATTAGATACCCGTCTCTGTTTTTGAAGTCAAACGGTTTCATCTGATCATAAGGTCGATGACCAAGCCCGCCATTAGTAGGGTAGTCATATAATGGGTCAACACCCCTCTCTTTCTGCCTTTGTCGAATTTTCTCCCAGAGGTAATCAATGAAGCAATGGTGCATCCAGAATATTGGATCCGCAGGAGAGTAGTTGAGATTATTCATCGTCCCGCTAACCCACATATGGACTTTTCCATGAATAAGTTCGAGATTCATATGAGGATACGCTGATGGAAACATGAATTCCTTTGTACGTCTTGCTCTAAGAAGTCTTTCTATATCTCTCTTCTGAATAGGTTCCCCGAGGTTTCCAACATTTCTGACTAGATCTCCAGCAAAAGGATGACTCCAGTTCGCAAAATGTCCAGTTTTAACGACTCCATTCCCGGGCCCCATAAGTTCATCGGTAAAAAGTGATGTAGCGCTGGGGTTCTCTAATGCAGCCTCTAACCTTGAATCCCAGAAAGGTAGGAAAACCCCGGGAACCTTGGAACGAAGAGTCTGCTCAAATCTAGAATTTAAAAAAAAAGTTTCACTTTTTTATTTGTTTAAAACATATTCTGACAATGCTTATGACAATCTATCAATAATTTAGAAATATTTGCTTTCAATGGCATAATTGACAGAAATTTTAATTCATCTAATATATACATGTATTTAGATCTATATTGAATAAATAAATCTATGCTGAACTTTGGAATATTCCTGATTGGGTTACGTTCTTCAATTGTATAGTAAAGTATACCCTCTCTTTTTGAGCTTGAAATTATACATTGCAGTCTTCTTACATGTACAGGGAGACCCGATGCCAAGACAGGAAAGCTGGTCCAAAATGTGCGTGGGGAGCTCGTGACGCATGATGGAAGTTACATAGGATATCGTACAGGTTCAACTTAGTCGTCTGTTATAGATAAAACAAAATATTGAATAATTCAAAATACAGGCTGGGTAACATTTGCACTCACTAATGAATTATAGCGAGCGCAGCTCGCGTAGCGAGCTCTAAGAAACAGTGGGCGCGGGAAAAAGAACGAGCTAATCCTGCAGATTTATCAAGAAATATTTTTGTTTACGTCTTAAATTATAATGCTCTCTAATGTTTTCTCCCGTGGTGCTATGCCAAAAATGGATAACACTTAACTCGTAATTTAGGGCGCCTTGAGGTTTGAATACACGTTTTGAGTACCGCAAAAGCTTCGGTGAGACCCAAGAGATATTTTACATGCTTCCATTCATTCGTATTGAGTCGAGATACGTAAACAAATGAATATAGATTTGAACATGTGACGTCACAGTGATCTCGCGCTGGATTTTCCGCGATAAATTTAGAGGTGGATCAAACATCTGTAATGCGTGTACTATAGCTATTTCAGTATAAACTTTGATACCTGCCTTAGATGATTTGTGGGTTCTTTAGTGTTTTTTATAATTTTGATAGAGAGATTTTATATTTATATATACAAGCAAGAGTTAGTAAGCTAATTTTGCGTGCCGCGGGTATGATAAGGCAACTCTCAGCGATCGATTGAGTAAAATTCCTCTGATCGATATGACGTCACAATAAGCAGCATGATGTCATATTTTACTCAAGGAACCTGTCAATTTTAACTTTATCCCTGGTCGAAATTATAAAAACTACAGGCGTTAAATGTCACTAGAAACTTTTTTAACTGAAGATATCGATCTTATATTTTTCTGTATAACGTATTATTAAAATTGATGACGTCACAAGCATGTTTAATAGAGAAGATCAATGTCGGGAGACAAATCATCGGAATGCAGTGTAAACAATGCCGAAACAAGACATATTTAATACAGATACCCAAGATTTAGATGATTGTTAGTTATGATATAATCAGGATAATACAGGCATGGATTTTTTGTTTTATCAGCGAGTGTTATAAGGTAAGCAGATAAACATTTATATGGCTTGACCGGCCTTTCCTCTGTCAGTGTGTACAAAAAAAGCAAAAGTGTAACACTACCCCGACTATTATGAAAGATAAATTTGGCAAATATCAAAAGCCTATGACCTAAAATACTTGAAAAGTGCTGCTAGAATCCTTTGCTTCGTTGTTGTAATTGAAAAATACGTAGTATTTTCAATGAAATTGAAGAAGTTGAGGGGGTTTCCGATAAATAATGACAGTATTTATTTTATGCGATTAACAATATGAATCTAGCAGTAATACTAATAAACATTAACTAATTGCCGATCGAATTATTGTATAATACATACAAATGAACTTCGGGGTAGTGTTACACTTTTTGATTTTTTGTTAAGGTAAAAAAGTGATCTATTTTTAACTGTCACGTGATACCATGACACGACAGCTTCAAAGATCGACTCGATTCCGAAGTAGAAATATAATATCTATAAAATACACATTCACTTGATATTAATATTTAGCACTGTTTTCATAAAAATAAACAATTTTTAAAATGACCATAATTTCGACCATGCATCATTAAACTCAGAGTTGCCTTAACCTATCCGCGGCATGAACAGTAAGTATAAGTAGAGAGGAAATTTAAAAAAAAAAAAAAAAAAGGGTCAATTTTGAACTAAATAATAAAGAGAAAAATAAACAATTAAAAAAATATATGCATATTGCATATTGTCAAACCATTAAGTTGGAATATGGGAAATTACACGCCTACAAACAGGGACCGGGGGCACGGATACAACGTATGCCAAAATACACAAATTTCAGTAAAAAAAAAATTAGTTCAAAGTTCAAAACTTGCAATTGTCGGTGAAAATTAACCCAATTTACCCCAAAAATGTATTTACATGGGCATGTTATGCAGATATTCAGTGAAGGGAATTATCGGGCTACGACATGAGATCACCGTTTTTACTGGTAGATTTAGTTTGATAGCACATTTCAACAAATATTCATCGACAGTACCTCTCGGCTGGCAGACGAAGTTAGCAACCTTGTTGTGTTATATATAGAGGGGATAATTATGATTTGTTTTTCAAATGTTGTTTTAATTAATTTTGTGCAATGAATGTATACATTAGATTATAAATATGTCATAAAAGGATAATTTAAAGAAAAAAATGAGTAAAGTCCCGGGGGTCTAGATACTTGGGGGTGGGAGGATGGTGGGGGGGGGGGGGGGGTGTCGGTCCTGTCCTCAAGCACCTGTGGGTTTTAGTGGGAAGCAAGTCTATGTATTTTGTAAGAATTTTTTTAAACTTACAAATATATAATTCTCTCTCTCTCTCTCAAAAATTCTTTGATGTTAGTTGATAACTGTCAAAATATCACTAAGTTGACAAAGATGCAAGGTATGTGTAATTCTTGCTGCGCTCGCCACAACGGTAGCACCGTAAAACAAATTATAAACTTACCACTTCTATGATGTTTAGGATTCGATTATATATATACTGTAAGTTTTGTTTTCCGACGCATTTAGTGATTGGTATCAAACAAAAATCGTATCTTGAAAAGCAACATCCGGTTAATACCAAATAAAAGTAAATGAAATGATCACCTCTGTATCAGCTTTTAAAAGTTGTAGTGCCCGGTGAAAATCCGCCCTTTCTTCGGGACTCATCCTTCTATACTCCTTACGGCGAATAGACGGATTTACTGCAGACCTTTTCTTATGTTTATTATTAAAATATTTTCGAATGCTTCTCTTTTCATAAATTACATTTTCAGAGCTTGTATGGATGTCTAATTTATTGATTTTATTTGTGATGAGCGTAATTTCCTCTTCGTCTTTCTCTGGAGCCCATCTTTTATTTGGAGTGGATGTGAGGAATTTATTGGCGCATGCGTAATCAATGATATACGCCGGGTCTCGCTGGAGGTCGCTGTTGGGTAGTATCATGTTGAGACAGTCCTTAAACTCCTGTGGTAGAGGTTCTTCGTACATCTTTGTGAAGGCGATTTCAAACCGAGCATTGATCACCATCCACATCAATGTGACGATCATCTTAGCTTAAACGATATTGGACACAAAATTAAAGAGATGTGTTAACCTTTACTGCAAAATTTATTGTTTTAAGGTATTTTTACAGATAACACTTGCAAGTACCAATCAGGTATGATACACAATCTTTCTTCCCCATGAACAGAATGTTAAAACAGTTAATTCTAGATTTAACTGTGAACCAGAATGGGTTTGCACTATATGTTGACATGTTTAACCTATGTATTCCTTCTCCAATGAAATGAAAATAAAAGAGGAGATTGGGTTTGTTATTAAATAGTGTATGTATATATAATAATGGATAGCTCATTCTGGTTTTGATTCTTGTCTTTCTTGATCCATAAAATACAATAAAATAACACTGAATATCGAACTTTAAGCTTAGGTTTGTTTTAATGACTCCTATATTGCCATTATGCCTGCTATCATTCCCTAACAATATTCAAACTAGATGCTGTCATTAGACAGTAATACCCGCACCAAGTGTTTGCCTCTAAATAACATTCTCTTGTACCGGTTTTAGTCAAAAAGAAGGCCACATGCAATTTCCGGTACTTTTTAAAAATTATGATTTTCATAAATGATGAGATCACATCCCATAATAAATATATTACTTTTATGTACAATTTGAATTTTAAATTAATAAAAAATCTAAACATTTCATGTCATAGAAAGTATGGTCTATATAATTATTACAAACAAAATTAAATCATGCCCATGCCCATGCCCCCACACCCCCCCCCCCCCGGCTGTTGCCTGCTTTATTTATGCTTTTGTGTGCCAACATCATCGTGTGCGTGGATTTAGAGAAAGGGTGGGGGTGAGAAGTCCAGACCCCCCCCCCCAAAAAAAAAAAGAGAGAAAAATTCATTTATGTAGTAGAATTACCAAAACTAAACCTCGGGCTACAATTCCCCCGCCCCCCCCCCCCCCCCCCCCCCGCAAACACAATTATTACTCTGAACCCCCATCCCCCCCAACCCCCCCTACCCATGGACACCTGGTAAATAAAAATCAGAATATTTTTATAACAATGAAAGCATGTACATCTAATTGCAATAAAGAATATTGTAAACAGTACAAAATAAATGTCATATTGCGCAATGATTTTCACTGCAGGACTGCTTTAACGATTTTAAAAGGTGGTATCAGACACATGTCGATATTTATGTGGATAAAAGTGCGTTATTTTATATGATATGTAGTTATATGCTAAAATAACTTTCACTATTTTAGAATTAAAAAAAATTACAATGAATATTTGGGCAAAAAAATAAGTTTTAAATTTTTTTGGAAACTTAAGGTAAAAATAAGATAAGCCCCAGCAGGATTCAAACTCTCTACTTACAGACACATTGTTAATGCTCTAACCCATTGCACTATGCTGTTAGGTAACAATATGTAGGTGTCCCATACCACCTTAAAGCTGAAAATTGTGCTTTACATGATTAATTACCTAATAAAATTGTGCAAGGGGTTTTAAAGAATAAAGTTGTGAAAATACATACAATACGTTACAAGTAAATGATCTTTGTCTGAAGTTACGTATACAACACAGGTCTACAGGTTGCATTAGCAGGTACTAGTTTTACCCAGCTCTTTGGTTAGATGGGTTTCACGTGGTGTACATGCATCTGTGTTTTCGATATGCAGAATAGGATTAATTATCATGAATAAATATTTTTTTCTGTGGTGATCAGCTAAACGAATTCATATTGTGCTCTAATTGGATTATCATTATGATGTTGACCAATATAGGTAAGTATATACATGTAGTAGCGCAATATTATGAGACACCGGTATACAAAACGTACAGTTAAGTTTTACTTTCACTTTCTAAAATGTGATCTCCCTTTGCCGGCATACTGTATCATACTGTAACATTTTGTATTAAATTTGGGTATTAAATATCATGTTTATATGAGTTATAATAGGGAGGAAGGGGAAGGGGCCTTAACCGTTCCCCCTTCCCAGGATGTGTGGATTAGGTATACCTTTCTAGTGAGAATGAAGGTATGCTGCAGCCTGCTACCCCCCCCCCCCCCCCCCCGTTCATCATACACCAGTAATAGAAAAAGAGTTAATGACTGTAATTTTCTTTTATTTTGATTATTCTTTTTTGTCAAGAGATATGTGGTATGTCAAGATTTATGACTCATGAAAATTTGTGCATTTTAATCCTGACTGTTAACAAATACACATGTATAATTATATATAAAGAAAAATACATGAGATATTATACTAATGATGCCAATCAATTGCAGAATTGCCAATCGGTTATTTATAACTCATTTTGATTGATTAATTTGTTAATTATTATGAAAATATAGACATTTCTAAATACATGTATAGCATATTATCAATATTTTTTGAAGATTGATTTTGTAAGTATTAACAACTTATTTAGGGCTCCACTCTGCAGATGCCCTATAGTTATCATTCTGTCCAATTCCGCTGGTCATGTCAAGATATATTTAAGACAAATTGGCCCTTGCCCCTTGGGTCATTCCCCCTACCCCCCCCCCCCCCCAAGAGTTGCTTTTAAACCACCACCACCCCCCCTCCTCTGAAATAGGGAATGATAATACATTTTAATAATTGTTGAGATCCCCACCCCTAAACCATATTCATTCTTGCTCCTTGTGTCATTGCACATCAATTGGTACATGTATATAGGTTATACCCCCTTTGAGATGCCCAGTGACTTTCCAGAGTTAGAACTAATCAAGTAACCTATCTTATTCATATGTAGTGTAATTCCTAGCCCTAGCCCAATGATGACCACAGTGCTTTGTTTTTTACAGCAAGGTTTTTGTTGACTGACTTTATAATTTCCACAATTATATATAACATTTTGTTTATCTTTAAGATTAAAATGCAATTCCCAAAATCTCTTTATGTACATCTGACATCATACAGAAAAAAAACAATCAAGAAATAATTTTGCTACTGTAAAAATGTGAAAAGAGGCTCTGAATCTCTCCACCCACCTGCCCCCCGAAAATATTAATTGTCGAATATTTTTAAAATATCCTCAAAATCATCGAAATCCCTGCTCCTCATCCATATATATTTTTGTTTCTTGAACCATGACCATGTCAAGGCAAATCTTTTTGTGGATTAGTAGGTCATGGCATCTGGGGGTCACCCCACCCCACCCTCCCAAAATCAAAAATGATCAAATAACTTGAAAAAAATGCTTGTGATCCCCACCCCTAAAGCATATATATTCTTCCTTCTTATGCATCTTATGATACGTTATTTCAATCCCAAGAGATAAGAGGAGGTCCAGGAATTAGGTTTTTTATGGGACGGAACATCATTTTGCAGATAGCATTGACCCTCAGAATCAAATTTATATTTCTAAAACCTTATTGCATATCTATAGCTCACCCCCTATTATATCCCTATAATTGATGTGGCTATTCATTAAATCATGAGAGGAGTTCTGGG
This sequence comes from Magallana nippona, assembly GCA_033439105.1. Classification (NCBI taxonomy): domain Eukaryota; kingdom Metazoa; phylum Mollusca; class Bivalvia; order Ostreida; family Ostreidae; genus Magallana; species Magallana nippona. The sequence goes on from CM065921.1 coordinate 3,498,613, forward strand.
AAGTAGGTTTTTTTCAGGAGTGATAAACGTCAATTTTCAGCTACTATTTGACTCCCTGGATGAAATTTAAATTTTTTAAACCTTATTGCATGACTATATGACAGCCCCTATCATACCCCAAGATATGATGTGGCTATTCATTAAATCATGAGAGGAGTTCTGGGAAGTAGGTTTTTTTTAGGAGTGATAAACGTCAATTTTCAGCTACTGTTTGACTCCCTGGATGAAATTTAAATTTTTAAAACCTTATTGCACATCTATAGGACAGTCCCTATCATATCTCAAGAGATGACATAGCTACTGCATAAATTGTAAGAGGAGTTCTGGGAACCATATTTTTTTGGCAGAAAAACCTCATTTTTTTATGCCCATAGACCCCCGTGATAAAAACAAAAATCCTGAAACATGATCACACGTCAACATGACACCCCGAAGCATATCCTATAAGATCATTAGGCTACTGCAAAAAGAAATTGACGTTTTTTGAAACCAGACTTTTTGTTAAAAAACCCGTAATTTTTCAGCCATTTAATGACCCCCAGGACAAAATTGAAATTTCCGAAACCTTATTGCGCATCTATAGGACACCCCAAAACATATTCCAAGAGATGATTTGTCTACTGTTGAAAATGTAAAAGGAGTTCGAGGAAGGTTTTTTGTCAAAAAACGTCATTTTTACCAATTATTTGACCCCCAGGACTACCAGAGAATTTTTGAAACCTGTTTACAAAACAACATGACACCCCAAATCATACTCCAAGAGTTCAGTTTGCTGGTTTATAAGATGTAAGAGCAGTTTGAGAAAGTAAAACGTGACAGACGGACGGATGGACGGACGGACGGACAGACGGAACAGGGTAACAACAATATACCCGAACTTTCTTTAGAAAGTGCGGGTATAAATACTACTTGACTTGTTTGGAACACACAAATATTTATAATGAAAGGTGTCAAGAAAAATTTTACATTTTGCAGGCGAATATGTTCAAACAAGTTGACTTCTTTTAATTTTAATAAAGGACTTTACACTATCAAATGCGTGAATGTTTAAAAATCATTTCCAGTGTCTTTGTCTGTGATAACACTACGAATCGATTTTGCAACATATAGTCCAATACACTTCATCAATGATTATTTCAATATTTAATCGTAAAATAGCTGAAATATATATGATTGTGCCCATGAGAAAAAGGGTCTTATGGTATTTTTGACTAAACAGAGAAATCACGTCACAAACATTTGACGTTATTTCATAACGTCGTCCGAAAAGTGGAATGCTTAAAGCGTGTTATTTTCATAACGTGTAGTATTTTTTACCTGACTTTTATCAATTCAGCACGTTATTTTGGGTAAACTCTTTATGTTAGGTTAACTCTTTAAGATATACATGTATTGACAACTTCATTTTGTTTTTTCTCTCATTTTATGTTAGATTTGTCGAAATATGCTCAAATATTGGCTATAGTTTGAAGAATTGTTGTGGAAATACTTTGTTATTAATTTTGGTGTACGTGTATACATGTACGTGTTTCATTCTGTTACATCATAGTGATATCGATATTCATGAACAGCAAAGGCTGAATTATTCAGATTATCTGATATTGCTTGATTTCAAATGGTGAAATTCTGGACGTAACACATTTTATCAATCTTTAGCAATGACTTTTGATGTTATTGTTTTCAACAATGTACCAAGTATAAACTTAGAGGTATGTTGCACACTCAATACAGTCCCTTATATTTTAAATCATTATTTGATGGATAACTGAACAATACAAGGGAATTAAAAAATATCTGGTTGAACAAGCTTCATATTTCCCTCTGTATGAAAATAAAAGAGAATTTTGAAGACTAAGTGTTGATTCAAATGCCGTATGTTTAGAAATACAATGAAATGTTTAAAATTTGCTTTCATTCTGAAGTTAATTACAACAATCCCTCTATTTTGGCAGTGTGTATACACGGTGTATGAAATCTGAGCTTCAATATTTTGCGTATTTTTGGTCATCAAAACGATCACGGTCCAGTAGCTATAGTCTTAAGGTTAATTATTTTGATGGTCCAGTAATCGGAAGTTTTAAAAGTTCGTCGGTTCATTAGTTTGAAGGTTTATATATATATATATATATATATATATATATATATATATATATATATATATATATATATATATAAAGGGTTCAGTAGTCAGAAAATCCAAATAGTGTAAATTCCTGAAGTTTTGGACTACACCAAATTATACTGACTAGAAAGTATTATTCTACGTAACTACAACAGTACTATATTTAGTATTGTGTGGGCAAATTTCCGTAGATTGCTATTTTATTAAGCTTAGTTTAACTCCTGCTATGGAAACTCTGATCATTTTGCCCATATTCAGTGAGAACATAGTAACTTCTAGGCCTAGCAATGAGCTCGCAGTTGAAAGACCTTCTACGATTATGTTGTGCTTCATTATAACATGTACAAATTCATTTTGGTAAAGGGGAAGAATTTTTAGAAATCTTAGATATAAAAATGTATGTAATTGAAATATTTCAAATATATGAAAATGTATGGTGCAATTTTCAATCATACATTTACTTTCCTTGGCAAATACGTATTCATTAGTTGCCAATGATATTTTGTACGTTTAAAACTGACCTTATTGAATTTGACTTTGTTCAAACCTTAAAGTCTATGCTGTATTAAAATGCAGCAGTCAACACTGATTTTATTTTGCTTAAATATCAAGCTTTCATTATCATATAGGGAATCACAAAATCTAAAAAAAAAAAAAAACACACCAGGTAAAATGGTCAACTTCTGGAAATATTTTTAATTAATCTAAATCTCATGCAGTCTTTCAATATACAGGAAATATTGTTTTTTTTTTTACTTAAAATTCCGAGAATTTTTTCATTACGGTCATCTGCATCATTTATGATTATTTTGATTGATTCACACGGGCTGTTACATTCAAAATTAATATTTTATAAAGAAAACACATTATTTTTTTGGTTTTACTTAAAGTTTAGGGAATTCCTTCACTGCAATTCTCTGCATAAATTTTGATTAATTAACATAGAATGGTAGATTATAAATGAATATTTTATACAGAAAATCATATTGTGTTTTACTTAAAATTCAGATAACTCTTTTACGGCAATTCCCTGCACCAATTTAGATTGATTTACACGGAATGGTACATTATGAAATGAATATTTTATACAGAGAGCATTGCGTTTTACTTAAAATTCAGGGATTTCTTAATTGCAATCTTCTGCGCCAATTTTGATGATTTTCACAGAAAGGTACAAAAGTAAAAATTCAGAAAAATTCATTGCAATTCTCTGCATCTTTTTGATTTACATTGAATGGTACGCCGGTGCATTATGAAATTATTATTTTATAAAGAAATTATAATTTGAAATTGCTTTTAGTTGATGAACACGGAACGGTACATTAAGATATTAATATTTTAAACGACTTCTTTCGTTGAAATCATCATCCTTCATCGATTGTGGTTTATTTGGAATATTTTTTTTTCAAGGACTGGTACACTTTTAGATTGATATTTTATATAGATGTTTACAGGCAATTTGTGCGTGCAATCAAACGTAGCTGTACTATTCAGTTATTCCTAACATTGTCTGACATTCCAGTTATCATTCAGTTAAATGGATAATACAGGTTCATCGTGTCATCATGACTTGATTTTTAATAACATTTAACATAATTACATCAAACAAAACGAACCGGAAAAGAATGAACCGGAACCGGAAAAGAATGACGACAATCATAGATCTAACAATTTGTTATTGTAAATGTATGTGCTTTAGACTCAAAGAAATAAGAATACATCCCCCGATACATATTTATAACATTTTGCAATATAACATTTTGCGTTGATCTCAACGAAAATATTATAACACAAAATGTAATCATTACTTATGATCACTCAAAACCTGCCAAAATGTATCATGATAACAACGAATAATACACCAGTAATCAAGACCTTACCGATACTGGTACTGTACCAGTATGTCTATTATGTATACCAAATTAGAAATAGTTTAAATGTTTGCTTCCTTATATCACCTCTTTCTGTCAAGTTATAATATTATATCAATCATAGAGGACTTTGTACTTTTTCTAGTGCCATATAAAAATACTCGAGGGCCATTTTTCACCTATAAACTATTAAATGAAAATATTGCAGACATTAAATCAATATTCTGTCCCTGGACATTGGGTCTTTACCGTCAACTGACCTTGATCGTTTAATAAACTGTACGTGTACTTGTACGCGTACGTGTATAATATTTTCAACATGTTCAGCTTACTCTCACTGTTTATGAAATAATTCTATGACTTCGATGAAACCAAAAACACAGTCATTCTTAATTTATTCTCTGCTTCACTTAATACACCGTCTGATATACACCAAGTCTATATTTTTATTTAAAAATGCTACAAGTTTTTACCTCCGTGTACTTTTTGATTCTACACGTTTTGTACAACTTGTAGAATTATGCATTAAATTAGGGGATTCCCCATGTTACACGTACTCGTACACGTACACGTTTAAATGCTTAACCCCTCTAATGTACTACATTTACTAGTTAGTTTAAATATGACTGTTTAATCGGATGATTATACAATTTATCTATTATGGACATTATTGTACAATAATATGAGGCTATAAGGACCAATGTCAAGTGATTTCGCCCGAAGACACAGAAAAGTGATATCGGCCTCGCCAGCTCAGTCTATATCGTCTCGGTCAACATCACTTGACATGGGTCCTTATAACCACATATCGAACTACAAAGAAGTCCATAATTAAAACAAATTACAGAGTGCTGTAGTTTACATTTATTACGTTTCAAAGTCACGGTCACGTTTACATTGAAATTGTTTTGATGTTGCATGTGCATAACACGACGTCACATTTTTATCCTGTTGAAATAGCTTTATTAAAAACGGAGAAAACCTCAACTTAGAACTGGTTTAAAGCCATAAAATTTCAGATTTGAACAACTCTGAGATGTGTTTTATTCAATTCTGTAAAAATCTCAAAATGTGCAAAAAATATCATAAGCACCCTTTTCTCATGGACTCAATCATATAAATATGAGTAATAAGGAATCATTCTTTGAATATCATGAGATCGAGGTGATCAAAATCGGTCGAGCATGACCAAATCTATCATAAAGCCCTTTGGGCTTAGTAGATCATAATAAATAAACATTAGATTATGATATTCATCATTACTCTTATCAATATTGGATGCGCGTTTCAGCGTGAGCCAAAAAATATTACAAATATCAAAACTTAAAACTAAGTACTGTTGTTCTATATCGAATTCTGTATCTCTGATCTATTTTGAGGTCTTATATATTTACGTGTTAGAATGGGTTGGTTTCATATCATGGTTTTAATGTATTCATTTACAATAGCAGAACCAAAGAAGTCGTATATTTGTTCAAATTACAATGACGGCGAACGGAAATTTAAAATGTTAATAAACATTACATATGATTATTATTTCACGGAATTATTTAATACATTGAGTTTTAATTCATTAGATACTACTGACATAAAATAATATACTTACCTTTTGAGAGAGAAAATGTAAGTGATCAACGGTCATGAACCAACCTATCCCATCTGTCGAGGAGTTTTATGAGGTAACTGAAATTCAAATATCTTAATGAGAAAAATATGAGAGAGAGAGAGAGAGAGAGAGAGAGAGAGAGAGAGAGAGAGAGAGAGAGAGAGAGAGAGAGAGAGAGGGGAGAGAGAGAGAGAGAGATACGAACTATACGAAGAGCGGGTGGGGGTTTTCAGTCAAGTACAAATAACATTCTTACCCACTTTAGCCTATCTGTCTTACATGCAGAGAAATGTAATCTTTTATCAATTTAGGCATGAACACATTATCTTTTTATTAGCGTGCTCAATATCTGTGATTTTAAATACACAAAATTTAAGTTAGTTTTCAATGTGCAAAAATCTGTATTTCTCAGTGTTAATTTAACTATGTATTTGTCAAAGCGCAGAAATAAAAAGAAGCATCCATCAACACCTGCTCAATCAATATTAAACGGGGCTTTCTCTATTTTCGTACACTTAAGAAATAAACAGCAAGTTAAAAAGATCATTGGAATATGAACTTGTCTGTTCACGTGATCAAATCCTGTGAAGTCCCAAAGGCTTCTCAGATTTGATTACGCACCAACCAAGTTCATATCCCGGTGAACTTTTTACCTTGCTGTTAATTACTTAAAGAAACTTAAGAATAAACGTCAAGAATTGATAATATTACGTTGTTTTTATGTTTATAACAATGCAAATGTCAAACGATAAGCGTGTGCAGTAATCATTGTAACGTCATTAAAAAGTTCAGACAGAATTGAACGTTTTCGCTATTCTATATGTTCATATATGGAAACATATTTGCAAATAAATTTTCAATTGGAGATTAACATGTTTATGATAGGTATTCACTCATACGTTATCCTTCTACGTTCACTTATGTTATATCTTTAAGAGTCAAAATACACTAAATACTGTTTTGATCTGTATATATTGATTTGCATTAATAAAGTTTCATCCTTATTCGTGCACTCAAGCTCTTTCTACCAATATGCAAAAATCCCATCTGCCGATTATAGCTTAATTTTTATAGTGCGCATTAATTGATAAATGCACTTGAGCCTGCATCTGTCAATGTACACTATCATAGTTGTTTGATTGATATGAACTCAAACTGTGTATGTTTATGTTTACGATAACCACACATTGTGTGCACTAAATTCGTATATTTTGCCGTGCACTAAGGCAACATTTACGGAGAATATCTTTGACTGTAAATGTACACGTACATACAAGTAAGTACTGTCTATATGTACTCTTCAAGTACGTACCTTGTATGTGTCCATAAATGTTTAATTTAAAAGTAAGCCTAAAGTGGTATTTTGTAACTTCCGCCTATGTGTTCCTTTATGTTGTCATTACATGTTTTGCATCTAAAAGTCATCACATTAGTTCCTGTATAATATGATGAACAATCTTGATAAATTAAGTGACGATGTCGTTCAAGTTTAATGATTTTTAGCGCCCATGATTCCCCCTTTCCTTCCGCCTTGAATAACCGGAAACATTTCATGAGGACAGACAAAATGTCAGGTACTGTGATATGTTTTTTTTCTTCATGAAAACAAGCGGACGACTTTATTTTTATTATAGTGAAAAAATATTTTTAAATCTCTCATCTATAACAAATATCGTCCGATGATAAATATTTCAAAATTGACGAATTTGCTTAGAATTAGACTGCGTGATATCCAGGTTAAGTGAATAGATTAGTTGCCTACAGAGTTTCCCTCTTCAATTATCAGGAAAAGTTAATCAAAAACTAAGAGCTAATAGTTAATATACATGTACCATGATTTGTATTGCTGAATTCAAAATATGTAGGAAATATTCTGGTATATATCAAAATCCACGCATGCAGCAAACAAACGGAAAATGATGGGTATTTGGTATATCTCTTGTATATTTTAAGATTTTGTGAAAGTAAATCTTCATATCAAGCCGTTAACAACTGCCTATCTTATACCGCATAATTGGATAACAAAAATCCAGCTATTCAAAGTTTTTTTTTTAACTTGCTTGAAAAAATATTCTTCAAAATTTTCATTTGGATATCATTTTCAATTCGTCAACAAATGTGTATTTTTTACTACTATATTGCAAGACGATTTTGCTGCAAGTACATGTCCTCTTAAATAAGATTCTGAAGTGGTGATAAGAGGTATTAATGAATAATAAGTGATAGGCCAACTAAGAACCATAGTTAAGTTGGACAAAGAGGGTTTATCCTGTTGATAATCGTCGTCTCGAGTTTTAATCTTTACATTTGTAACAACATATATTTAACACAATTGATATCGAGAAAACCTTGTCATACATATTTTTCTCTCTTTGTTATGCAGACTCTCAATCAAGTATTTTTTTCTTTGTAACGGCTTGGGGATAATTTGTTTGAAAAAGATGAAGAAACGTCCATTTTATGTGCTAGCATTCGGAGATTTTTTTCTAAATTAACAAACATGTTTATGCAAGGTTTTGGTGTCACATTTTTACTAACCATCAAGATCTAATTCGAAGAAGAAAAATGATTTTGATAATAATGATTGTAAAAAACTTAAATATATTTCAGTGTTTTTAATTTTGTTTTAGCCTTAATTTCATTCACACGTTTCACTGACTACGGTGCTTACTTCTCACTCCCTCTGCCCTTCAGCGTGTACCTAGGTGTTGCAGTTGCCGCCCTTGGGATTTTGCTGTGCATTTTTGTCGGAATTACGAAAGGTATTCGAAGGTATGTATCATTTTGTATCGTATAATATCTGAAAGGATGATAGATAAATATTAATAGAGGGGGAAACTCAGGGATGTTTTGTATAATTATATAAAATTACGTCAATGTTATCACATAAATCGATTTTTTTCAATTTTTAAAAAACTCTTTTGACCATCGTCTCATGTTTGGAATTTTTAAACTGAAAATAATCTGTTCATGGATGTCGAAATACTTTTTGTATTCAGTATGTAGATAAAATGATGCCCCTTCCTCAAACCTCAAACCTCTATAATAATTGCCGTCATTAAAACCACGGCCAAGCTGTTCCGTAAGCAATCTTTATATCGTTAAGATCTGCAATCGAGTTCTTATCAATCTAATTGTTGACAATTATCCAGCTTTTTACCGAAGGTCTTTTTATTCACTTTATCTTTTCAGTTTTATAAGTGAAGTGAATAACTGGATTTTGATTGTCCTAAGACTCTGGGCTGTTAGATTATGCACATTATCAAATGATAATCGATTGTAAATGACGTAAACTTTCATCTGTTTGATTTATAAATTTTGTTTGGTCATGTGTAAAGTTGAAACAATTAGAACCAATTAAATAAATACGATATTTTACTTGATGAGACAGTACCCGTTTATATTTGGTCGAAATATCGGGTTTTTCCACCCACATACATTGTACTGTTAAATGCAAATATACTCGTATTTTCATTGTCATATAGTATCATATATCGAATATTACTGAAAAATAATATTTAAATGGCTTTCAATATAAACAGTTCTTTTTAAAGAACCTTGTGTCTCTAAGTAAATTTGCAAATGTTGAAACAATCAATATCAAATTAAAGTTATCAACTTTTACACTGCAATGAAAAGATTTTAAAGTTAGATTAGAATTGCTCTTAGTATGATACATCGTTGCTGTTAATGCACAATACTGTATTCTATTACATAATCTGTATTTTCAAACGTTTCTATCTATAAAAAATTCTCAGATGACTGCATTTTGATGAAATATTGTGTTTTTTCATGTCTACGTCCAATGTTCTCAAATAGAACATCTTTTATGAAATGCAACTAATACTAGAAGTCATTTGAGCGTTTCCAAATCATACGAAATGTTAATGGGTAAAATTCTGGTCTAAGGTGACAATCCAATATTTTAATTTATTTAATCTCTCTATTACGTTGCTTCAAAGTAAAATGTACTTGTCAACATATATCTGAAAATCGGTTTCAATTCTTCAATAGATGTTTTACAAGAGGGAACATGCAGATGCACATTAATGAATTTTCAAGTACCCGTCAAATCATGGACGTAGAGATGACGTACTCACATTCCACAAAACACAAACAGTTTTCTCAGCGAACAGGGAACCTATCAATACGAGAGGAGCGGAGTTCCCATGGATACGCAGATATTGATGATCTTGACCCAGATGATTACGAAAATATCAAAGAGAGGCTTAGTGACACAGATTTTGACGATTATGAAAATCTTAGATCAGGAATATGAAATCTTACAAATCAAAAGTGCTTCAAACAGAAAGTCAATAAAACTGCTATCAATAAGACGGTGATAATAAACATTAATTGAATCTGAAATCTGAATACTAGTAGTTCATGCGCGGATCAAGAGGGGTGGGGGAGGGGGGTCCAGATCCCCCTGGAAAATGAAAAATTATTAAATTCACATTGTAAAATTTTCGCAAATATCCCTGGTAAACAATTTAAATGATTTAAACAAAAATCATCCTTCGGAACACCCCTGGAAAATTTTTCTGGATCCGCGCATGTAGTTTATGTAAGCACAAATGCAGATATTACAACAATGTAATTTTTTAATTGTAAATATTATGATAATCATATCAAATTTTAACAGACTTTTTTTTTTTTTACATATGCAAAGCAGTGCAAATCATTTTATGTAAACAAAAAATAGCTACAGCAAAATGTACAACATTACTGTATATTTTCATTAGTTTTCTTTGATTAATATAAAATTTTTGCAATGTTTTGTACTTTAGTTTGTATTTTGCAAAACATATTTCTATCGAAATTCATTTTATGTGTAAGTAAGTAAGTAAGTAAATAATATTTTATAGTGACACGTGTTATCACAAATTACATATATGTAATACAAAATAAATAAGGAAACACCCGGCCCATTGGGCTTATGTGTCACTGCAAATACAATTATAAAATATATACACATATTACGATTGCGTTTTTTATACAATATAATGATTGCCTGTAAAGGTAAGCTTCAAGTAAATACATAGAGGTTTGTCTCGGAAAATTTGACGGTAGAAGAATGATAGAGTCTAAGTTGGACATTACTCTAAAGTTTCTGGGTTCAAGTATTCGGCTGCTCTGTCTGAGCAATTTAAGAAATATGTAAATAAACTGTAAATTTCCAACCAAATATTTTAATCAATAATATTTACAATATCCCACTCATGGAGCGCGCACGCTTCCTATCAACCCTAACAGTTATCACAAGCTAATACAATATCAAATCAAGTCTGGAAAGCCTTATTCAGGCACAGAAGACTTATCCTAATACCAAGGGTTTGTCCTCACCTATTACGAAGTGAACGTCTTCAACTTCTGACTGCAACTGACTAACAACTCCGTGGTAGCCGCTTATATACTATCACAACCCACGTGATCAACGAGGATCAAAAGGGAGTGATAAACCGGAAGCGCTTATTACTCAGCTCCAGTAAACAGAATGGGATAAATGACCTCGATTCCGACATTTGTTTCATTACCCACGCCTCCAGGAAATGCGTCTCGCATTTAAATCACTAACCTGGTCTAAATATCACGCATGGGACATAACAATAATAATGACAACAACAAAAGACTAAATTTAGACGACTTTCAATTATTCTGATAAATCAACAAATGATTGATTGAATATGCTCTATGAACAAATAAAATCAGAAAAAAGAGTCATTGTTATAAAAAGAAAACCATCATGATACAAATCAGCCAATGATTTATGAATGGCGCAAGCGCCGCTGTTTTAAGATCACACAAATGTTAAGATTTCAAAAGATTTCAGTCAACAATTGGCAAAACGTTTTCTTTAAAACCAATTCTCTTCCTCGTGAATTTCAACGACTGTTTTCCGTCTCTTTGATACGTCTCCTGCACTCGATCCAGTTTCCGCCGTTTGTGTCCTTCAGTCTGCGTACCCACATCTTCAAACTGCCCATTGGTCTGGGTACTGGCATCGACAAGTTGACGCTGTGTCTGTGTATTGGCGTCTCATGTTGGAGATAAATCCGTTTCAATGGATGAGCGTTTTCTTGGAGTGGTCGTCGGTTGTCGAGTGCGTGGCGTCAGGAGATCCTGAGAAACCTTTGGCTTCGTTGTTGGCGCACACACAGGAGTCGGCCTTTCCGGCTTTCTTTGGACAACTTCGTCAACTAGGGGCTGCTGTGGTGTATCCCAACTACATCAGAAATATTCCCTGGGCCCAGTTGCTCCCAATCATCAGTGCCGCTATCAACTGTTACTAAAACACTTTCATTATGTCGAGTGCGGCTATGTCTCCCCATGTCACTTTTCTTGTTCGTGTCATAGTCACAATAGGCGCATTTAAATTTCTTCTGTCTTCGCTTTCTTCCGCATTCCACTACATGCTTTTCCCAATCGCCCTCATATGCAATCCTGACATTACACATTGGACATCAATGATCTTCCATCCTAGGTTTTGTTTTTGTATTTACCATTATCTACGAAAAGAAAACAAATATGTTACAATTACTCTTATTTCAAAAGCTCAAATGAACACAGCATTTACACATATCTACTATCAAATGTTTAAAGCTCTAAGCGCTGTAATCGACTTCATAGTCCTGCAACCACTGAGGAAAGTTTTTAGCGCGCCGCGGCCTACTGTTTTCGCATGCGCCACTTTCTTCTTTTAATGCGCAAGGTCCTTCAGCAACAAGAACATTGTCTTGCGATTGTTCCTCAACAATCTGATCGTCATCTCTCTAAAACAGGTTTTCCGAAGTTTCCCTCTGAAGGATCTGAGGTTGACATTTTCTCATTTTATAACAATGTATTACTGTGTTCTTCCCTCGAGAGCCGCATGCAACCGTGTAAAGAACATCAGACAGTTTATTCTGTACTTTGAAAGGTCTCCTCCAAAAAGCTTTGAAGAGCAACCACTCTTCCCTACTGGAAAGTATAGTATTACATAAACCAAATCTCCTGCCTCGAATGACGACCAAAGCACCTTAATATCATGATACTTCTCCTGTCGAAGCATCTCACTTGGCATATGTTCTCTCACAACTGCATGCGCGTTTTCTAAGCGCTCGCGCAAAACCCAGACCAATTGATGCGTTGGTACTCTCCTGTACTGTTGAGCGATACGCCATAAGAATGTAGGGAAGATGCAAGTCCCATTCCTTTTGATTTTCTTGAACATAAGTGTTCAACATTGATATCAGCGTTCGGTTGAAGCGCTCAACCAGCCCATCCGATTTAAGATGGTAGGAGGTAGTCCTGGTTTTTTGTTATCCCCATCTCGACACATCTCCATAAATAACTTGCTTTCATACCGGCGGCCCTGATCTGAATGGATAACAAAGGGCAAGCCAAATCTTGCTATCACTTGCTCCATAATTGTGCGGGCGATAGTTTCTGCCTCCATATTTGGTAGAGAAAACGCCTCCGTCCATTACGTGAAATAATCTGCCAAGACGAGAATATGTCGAATCCCCCTGTCTGTTTCGGGTAATTCGCACAAAATATCTGAGGCCAATCTTTCCATTGGCACGCCAGATGCTATAATCTGCATTGGAGCCGACGCTTACGGATTGGATTCTTTCATCTAATACAAGCATCACAGCTGGTACTGATGGACGTCCTGTTGTAATCGCGGCCAATAATACATCTGTCTAATTCTGGCCAATGTCTTTGTAAGACCTAGATGACCTGATGTCTTTTTGTCATGGCACATCTTTAATACTTTCCTCCTCTCTGAGTCTGGTATTATGACTTGAAATGTCTCTCGGTAAGAGGGAAGCACAATCCATCGCCGTACTAAGAATCCATCTCTCAAATTGGTTCCATAGTGACATACATAACCATATTGTGTCACATCAGAAAATGCTGGTCTTTTGCCAATTTGACCCACTGGCGCACTAGCTGAATATCTTTGTTACCTCCTTTCGCTTTCAGGAGATTTCCGTCTTCTTCTTCACACTCCTCTTTATGGAGTTTTGGAAACGCTTGCAAAGTTTTCACTGATGGAAGGGGTGAATCTTCTCAATTAGGGACATATCCAAATTGATTGCAGGGTATCCTACTAAGCGCGTCCGCATTTCCATGTTTCTTACCTTGGCAGTGCTCAATCGTCATGTCATACGTGCTAATGACCTCGAGCCATCTTGCCAACTGACCCTCTGGGTTCTTGATTTTTAGCAACCACCTAGGCGATCCATGGTCTGTTGAAGGAACCGTCTGCCGTACAGATAATGGCGGTAGTGTTTAATGAAGTGTACTACAGCCAATAACTCTTTTAGAGTCACACAATATTGTTTTTCGGCTTTTGCCAGTATGCGACTTTCCATCTATTTCTTGAGAAAGCACTGCGCCTATAGACCAATTGCTTGCGTCTGTGTCAAGTATAAATGGTTTAAATATGTCTGGCAGTGATAATATTGGTGCAGAAATCAGCCTGCTTCGAGGAGTCTCAAAAGCATCATGTGCTTCCTTTGTCCATAGAAACGTGCGCCCTTTCTCTGTCAAGCAGTGCAACGGTTTTGCTTTTAAAGCAAAATCTCTGATAAACCGCCTATAGTAGCTGCACAATCCTAGAAAGGAGCGGACTTCAGACACAGATGACGGAACCTGCCATTCCGTAACTGATTTGATTTTTCCGGGTCTGTTGCGATGCCCTCTTGTGAAATGATATGTCCTAGATACGAGACTTTAGTGGGAAACAGGTTACACTTTCTTGCTTTTAATTTAGGCCCGCTCTCAGCAGTCTATTAAATACCCTTTCAAGGTTGTAAAGCATATCGTCGAATGACTTACCAATAACTATAAAACCATCGAGATATGCAAGACATTTGTCCCATTGTAGACCTGCAAGGCCGTCTCCATTAGGCGTTCAAATGTCGCAGGCGCACAGGTAATACCAAAAGGCATTACCTTGAACTGGAATAAACCTTTGCGAATTACAAATGCTGTTTTACTCGTATCATCCTCTTCCATTGCAACCTGCCAGTGGCCGCTGTTGAGGTCAAGCATAGAGAATAAAGCATGCACTGACAGATGATCAAATGCTTTTTCTATGTTTGGGAGGGGATAAGCGTCCTTAACTGTTACTTCATTGAGTCGTCTATAATCCATACAGAAGCGCATCGACCCATCTTTCTTGTGCACGAGCCACAGGTGATGCCCAGGGGCTATTACAGGGTCCAATAACCCCTTTCTCTAACATTTCGTTCACCTGTTAATCAACTTCTTGCATAAGATGCAAAGAAATTCTCTGTGGCCCTTGTTTGATTGGTTTCTATATAGGCCCAGAGTTGATTTTGTGTTTAACCACTGAGGTTCGACCTAAATCACAGTTCGAAGAAGCAAACAAGTGCTGATACCTGTAGGAATTTCTCGGCTTACATAGCTTGCGCATAAGATAAATTTTCCTTACATCGATCAAGCAGTTCTCGCAAATCAGATCGTAGTTTTGAACAATTTACTACCGCTGTTTCTGGCGGATTCTCTTCATCACCAGCCGCCATCTTTGCCAGCAAAGTCCCCTTGTATATTTGCTGAGCAACGTCTGTAATAACATTCAGCAGATATACAGGCACCGTTTCACTGCCTTTAACCTATGTCCTACCTACGAAAGCACGTCCCTTCTCAAGAAAGCTCTCCTCTGGCTCGACAATATAATCTGAGGCTCCAAATGTATTCTGTCCTGGAATTTTAGCCTCTACAATCATTTTTCTCCAAGGAGGGATACAAATTTTGTCGGCTGCAACAACACGAAAACAACCAGGCTGCCCTCACAAGAAATACGATATTCCTCATTGTTAAGTCGCATCGTATTTGAGTTGAGATCTATAATACCCCTGCCTTTCTTCAGAAAGTCTATACCAAAGATTCCATCGACTGTTTTATATTTGTAACCATCGCTGGGTTAAATGTTTCCGACTTCTCAATTTTGATATGATATTCTTCTTTTCCATACAGAGAAAGTTGGTTTCCACTGGCGTTCAAAACTTTCTGTCCACTCTCCTCTAGTGCTGGGCGTTTTTCGGTTGAAATTGTTTCCTGCACCCGTTTTGAGATCAACGTCAATGATGCCTGTATCAATCAACATTTTTGACCGTACTGCATTTATCTCAGCTTCAACAAAAATACCAGATTCGTTTATCATGGTGCTTCCACCTACATGTCCTTGCGCATTGCGCTGCTTCCTCCTGCGCTCACTACGAATCCGCCGTCATTGCCACCTTTCTTCGCTAATGCATCACTGTTTTTATTTGTTTCTTTATTTTTAAGTTTCGGACAATTCCTACGAATGTGTCCTTTTTCCTTGCAATAATAGCAAGTCATCCCATTATCTGTGTTTTTGACTGGCAACTGTAATGTTCGTCTCCTCGGAAGATTCTGATCTTGGACCTGTTTTTCCAAGTTATATAACTGGGTTTGCATCCTCGTCATTAATTCAATAAGCTCTGTTGATTGTGCGGGTTGATCGCACTCGCGTTCTTTACCTTCGACCATCCGCAAATCACCCCGCCTTTCTGTTCTAAAATATGCATTTAGATCAACTGCAAGTCGGATTGCATCATTTAAATTTCCAGGCCTATTCTGTTTGATGCGCAAGCGCATATCCGAATTTACTAATAGATCAATGAATGCATCCTTACCCAGCGTCTCTCTCAACTCTGCTGGTGTCATAAGATAAGCAAGGAACGTCAATCTACGTCTATCTAGCTCGGACAGGGTCTTAGCCGCTCTTTGTTTTCTCTCTTTTAACTGCGCCCGGTAAAGTTCGGTCTGATTGGGTGGCGCAAATTGTTCTTCAAGAGCTTTTACCAACAAGTCATAATGCTGCCCTGTTTTTTTTGAAAACATTCCCCAGTACGCCCTTAGCTCTTAGTGATACAGCTAAATACAGGCCTTTCTCGTGTTCCGACCAATTGTTTAGGGTAGCGCATGCATCAAAATTGGACTTGTAGTCAAGCCACGAATTACTCCCATCAAATGTCGCTGGTTTGATGTTACACCTTGAACCTCTACTATCGTGGTCAAATTCCTCTAGTAGTCGATTTTCATTCATCAGATTTCTGGTTCCAGCTCCCATGCTTTGCGTCTGTGCTGTGTTAAGAAAATATCTTTGTCTATCATTTGGCGCATTCGCTAATGAAGCAGAATCATTCACCATCGACGGCGTTCGCGCTTTCTGCTGTGCACTAACCTTAACTGGATGCTCATCACTCCTTAAGCTGTAATTATAGAACACATCTGCAAGTTCCGTTTCACTTCTGTCATTTCTGTGTTGCGCTTTCGCTGGTCTCACTGTAACATGTTCATTGGATGCTTTTTCAAAACGGTTTCCACTTTGCTCATTTCCCTGCAGTACCACTGTATCATCAGTTGCATGACTCTGGTCCCCGATCGGACCAACCAAAATTGCGATGCCCGAATCGCGCGCTTGCGCTCGTCTATCTAACGGTGTAGAGTATCTCTCTATCTCCTTGAGCAATCGGTCGCAACTGCTCTCCAAAAATGAAATCTGTTCATGTACTATTTCTTCCATTGTAAATACTGATTTAAAATGATTAGTATAAATTATATCTCTTGCCGAATCCCAACGCTGTCACCAAATTTATGTAACGTTTCTGAGTTCAAGTATTCGGCTGCTCTGTCTGAGCAATTTAAGAAATATGTAAATAAACTATAAATTTCTCAATCAAATATTCTACTCAATAATATTTACAATATCCCACTCTATTATTGAGGACGCGCGCTTTCTATCAACCCTAACAGCTATCACAAGCTAATACAATATCAAATCAAGTCTCGAAAGCCTTATTCAGGCACAGAAGACTTATCCTAATACCAAGGGTTTGTCCTCACCTATTACGAAGTGAACGTCGTCAACTTCAGACTGCAACTGACTAACAACCTCCGTTGTAGCCGCTTATATACTATCACAACCCACGTGATCATCGAGGATCGAAAGGGAGTGATAAACCGGAAGTGCTTATTACTCAGCTCCAGTAAACAGTATTGGATAAATGATCTCGATTCCGACATTTGTTTCATTACTAATGTTGGATTATATCCGATATTATTAAATAATTCCGTTCTAAAATTAAAATACTTTTTACAAATTCAACAGAAAATGACATTCGTCTTCTATTTCATTCAATACACAAAAATTACAAATTCTTTCATCGAGAGGTTCCCCCTCATATCGCCCTGTTTAAATTCTAATTGGGAGTATCCCACATCTAAATTGTGCAATAATAGACCTTTGAGATTTTGAAATGTTCATTTCAAGGTGATTTTCAGTTTTAAAATTTGGTTTAATACTTTTATACAATTGAAATTTTAGTAGTTGATTTATCTCTCTACCCATTCATTTTCATAATGAAAAATGACAATAACAAACTGTCAACCATCTCTAAAATCCATAAAACGAAATACAATTTCAAAGCTTTTTTTCAAATTCAGTAACATCACAGAATAATTTAAAATTATCACAAAATATGATTCAAATAGTGATTTAATGCGTGATATCCATCTAGATATACCAGTATGATTAAAGTCCCACAAGAAAACACGCTTAGTTATCCGATCGTCCTCCATTGTCAGCAATCGATTCCATAATCGCACGGCGTTAATACAGTGTCTGTGATAAGGGAGTTTCCATCCAAATTCCCCTTGTAGCGCTGGTAAAGGCGTAAATCTGTGAACGCCTAAGTAAAAACGAAGGGCTCGATTCTGTACCATTTCAATAAAATGATAATTTTGGAGGCCCATACTTCACTGCAATAATCCAAAACTGGTGCTACACAATTCAAGAACAATATTTCAAAAGTTGAAATTTCTATTTCCTTATATGGTCGAAGTTTTGAAACCATGCCTCTGAGAGCGCATCCACCAGCTTTTGATAAAATGTTGGCATTGTTTTGGAAATAAAGTTTTTCATGAAATTCTACACCAAGATATTTATAACCTGTATTTAATGGAGAATGTTGCTGTTAATTTTGAACTGAAAATAGCTTCGAGATCCCTTTTTCGAAAATGCATAATTGCTGATTTTTTCATATTTATTTTAAGACACCATTTTGCACACCAGTAACACACAGTATCCAGTATTTTTTTGCAATTTGTTTTAGTAGAACACAGGAACAAGTATAAATGATGTAATCGAAGTTACATGATAAATTGCAATTCACTAAAATAAAATGTTCCCTAATTTTCTTTGTATTATATATATAAAGATATTTTGATAAGGTTATTTACGTTCTTTATTACTCTTGCATTAATTTGCAAACCTTATTGTTTAAGTTTTAAGGAATTGAAAAGGAAACCTTTTTAAATGTGGACTAAATGATAATTCAACGATAAAGGAATTCTACAAATTATGCATGCATACGATATGCATAAAAAAAATCCGTTGTTTTGTTTCTGTTTTTGTTCTTTTTGCACCTTACTATGGATTTGTTTATAATATAGTGTAATCACATATTATTTTTTTTTATATCATATTTTGTCTTCTTCCCACTAAACAGTTGTTCTTCGCTCAAGATTTGTTTGAGTTGACTTGCAAGCTGAAAAGACGAAAATAATGGGTTTTTTTTTTATAAATAAGAAAACACGAAACATGAATGTGTCAATAATCAAGTATTTTAAAAACCATACAGGTACCTTGGCAAAATTGCTCTGGAATTTCGTAATCATGCTTGCTATGTCTGTTACATATTGAATCTGTTCCATAGGGTTCATATCCACCATTTATCCCAATATTATCATATAAAGACCCACTGTTGTGACTGAAGTAAGTGATGTTGTCTGCAAAGGGATCTGAGGTCGATGGATCCATTTGACTGTCAACATTGTAAACAACGGGAGACAACTCGTTTTGGTTGCAGTTACTGGTTGAACAAACGTTGAATTTCCTTGTACATTTTCTGAAAATGGAATGATACACAATTTACAAAACGATCCCATTTGGATAATGATTTTATAAAAGCATCATTTAAATCAAATACAAAAGTCAATGATTTTATAAAAGCATTTATTTAAATCAAATACAAAAGTCAAACACGACGATAGATTTGCTTATTTGAAAACAGTAATAACTAAGAATTGTAAATCCAGCACAAAAATATTGATTTTTTTTTCGCTTTAGAAAATGAACAGTAAACACCTTATTATGAAATCTAGTAAAGCGCAAACGACCTATCAAAATGTACAGTAAACACCTTATTATGACATCTAGTAAAGCGCGAACGACCTATCAAAATGTACAGTAAACACCTTATTATGACATCTAGTAAAGCAAACGACCTATCAAAATGCCCCTAATATTCCGAAACCAATACTGTTTATATCAATCCTTAAAACTACAACTTTCTCAATACACCTGTTAATTACCTAACAATTTTACATGTATTTTTGCAATTAAGGATTATAAATATTTTTTATTTTCTAGGAATTTACAATCAAGCTGCGATAATATTTGAGTTGTGACACTCATCATGTTGTAAAAAGGCAAACGTGTAATTCTGGATACATGTAGTCTCCTCGCTAACCACTACTATACTGCAGTGCAAAGATGATTAAGCTTGTATCAAAGCTTCCGTGTTTTTTAATTACACAAACTCATTTATAATCAATCACGAAATTCACAGCTATCTATTACTGTAGACTCCTAATCAAAAGCGATATATTAATATCCGCGTAAAATCGCAAGTAGCAGATCTCGCAGTTTTTAAAATCTTGCTTTTATTTTGCAGACAGATAAAAACTTAACGAAACAATCATTAAAATTTGGCGTTCGCGATTTTATTTTTTCGCGAGTTTATGCAAAATTGTTAAGTCGCGGAATAAAGTAATCGTGTAAAACAAAGAATTTACAGTATATCATTTTAAGGGGGCCGACTTAAGTTTTTATTGCACATGTTTTGCGCAGTCTAGTATATTCGTTGTATTTATACCTTTTTAATTTAATTATGGTTGTAACACACTTTCTGATTGGTTGAAAAAAATAATACTTTATATATATCGTATAAAGAACGTTGCCTAAGTCTCAGTACGGTCAACGTCAAAATCATCAATGCGCCTGAAGTTACGTTAGAATTTGTACAATTTAATGGCATTCTAAAATCAAACGACCGGATTTTCTCTACAATTTAAAGCAGAAAAATTATATTATAAGGAATGAACTCAATAGCTTCCCGATTTAAAGTTGTATAAATTGGGTTGGTATAGTTTACGCTTTTTTTGAAAACCACTTCGCGGTTTATAAAGCGTATGATACCATTTACAGGTGATGCTTTAATTAAATAGCAATCATCGATGCATTTTTGATATCTTGGGATGACCCCCTTTAAAAACCTTAATATTAAAATATTCGTTTTTCTTACATATAAGGTAGAAAATGATACTACTTATCACATATTTCAATTCGAGGAAAATGCCTGTTGTTGTATTTTTATAATCTGCTTCGAAGTTATTGTAATTTTAGCCAAAAAAATCCCCCCAACAACCCCGTCCCCTTAAAAAACCCCAACAACCCCGCCCCCTAAAAAAACCCCCCAAAACGAAAAACAAACCAAAAAAACCATGTCGGCCTCCTTGAGTATACCACATATTATTTTAAGGGTTTACCTTCCCTGGAGCACAGCATAGGTAAGCAATAAAACAAATAGCGCCAGAAGTGATCCTGCAAGCACTAGAAGAAGAAAAAAGATACGATAAATAGGGCCTGTTGCTTTATTAAGCGATCTGAAATAAATACTAAACCAAAAGCGATTCACAAAAAGCTGCAAAGTGGCCTGCATGAACCAGTCGTTCCGAGCAAAAGGTCAATTACGTACATCGAATGAGAAAATTGATGATACAATAGTTCTAGGGGGAAAAATACAAACTGCTTTTTTATTTGAATCATATTAACATAATATTGACAATTCTTTGCCTGGTGCATTTCATTAAGATTTTCGGTAGAATGTGCACAAATACTAATACACGTGCAATTAGGAAAAAAAGTACCGTATCGCATCGGGTCAGTTTGATGGCTAGCCGTTCCTTCTGATGTTTCATTGGATTGTTGCTCTAGAAATATTTCAGATACAAATACTAAATCTAAAAAAATATTAAAGGAGAAAGCAAACAACAGTAAAACCGAAACAGTAATCAGAAAATATTACAAACTTATGTTTTCTTACTAAAGACGTTGATAAATTGATAATTAACTTGATATACTATCAAACATTATATACGTTTAAATAAATAATTCAAGCTTTAGAAAAAAGTATCAATTTTATTTCATTGACAATGACCAGTGTGATGTTTTTTCCTTAATTGGATTTTATATATTTTGTTTTTATAACTTAATAATTTTTAAACTTATAAACAACCCATTGCCACTTTTGATAATCATGTCTGATGTAATTTTAGGTTTTAAATCTGTTCAATATCAAATAGGATCAAACCGTTTATATATCCGTTTCACATACCGTATCTTGTATTATTCTCAACACATTGAAGATTGCTGGTGTTCAGAAATGCAACGTTCTTTTGTAAAACAGTTGTTGGGGAAGCACACAATGCTGATGTCCTCTTAAAGAGATTAGGATTCACATTCAAGTACTCCACAAACCACTTTATTGCGCATGTACAGTGTAATTTGTTTCCGGCAAGGTATCTAAAAATGTAATCAATGACATGAAATGAAATGATTGTTTTATCAAGTCTATATTACTTGTATAGTAATATATACGAAAGCGTATTACTGCCACAGTTGCACTTCACGTTTTTTTTTTTATTTTCTACACTTTAATCTGCACTTTAAAGTGTACAATTTACACTTTAATCTGTAAAATTTACACTTTAATCTGTAAATGTTACACTTTAATCTGTCAAATTTACACATTAATCTGTAAAATTTACACTTTAATCTGTAAATTTTACACTTTAAAGTGTAAAATTCACACTTTATCCTGTAAAATTTGCACATATATACACATAGATTTGAGAGTTTTAATCATTTGCGATGATTTAATCGAAGCACTATGGACTGAAATTATTTAACTATTGAATATTTCAAACTAAGTCTTAAATACAGTGACATCATTAAATGTATGGACGAATCACATGTCATCTGGGTATAATAATTATCTTGAGTATCCGCTAACTTAAAAGGATTAATAAGAAAATGGGTCTTCATCGCCGGAAATATGAGTGATATTCCCCCCGTTCTTTGATGATTTTACAATCAGAATTACAAACTATGTTGATTTACTGTTCATTCAAAGAATAAACAATATATATCATTTTGTCTAAACCTCGATTGAGTATTAGATTTGTGTACGTACTACAAATACATAATTAAATAAAATTGTACTGCATACAATTGAATAAAATTGATGATTTGAACTTGTAAAAAGTTGACGTCTGATATACATTTAGCAGGCGTGAAGATGGTGTATTTGCTTAAATTTTAGCAAACAAATAGTAAAATCCCATAAAAATGGTTACAGATGACACTACATTTTATGTGGCGGCCGCCATATAATTATGTGGTGGCCACCACATCGTTCCTTCTGGGGTAAATTACTTAATTACCAGAACTCAAAATTGTCAGCAAAACTTTTTAATGTATTAAAGAATTTTAATAACCCATGGTGCGAAGCTATTAAGAAAATCTTAAATCAATGTGGATTGACATATATATGATATGAAAACACAATAAACATGCCCTGGTTAAAATCTAAAGTATACAATATTTTATCAGACCAATTAAAGAATCATGGTATAGTGAGATACAAAATTCTCCAAAAGGTTTAAATTATAGGATTTTTAAAAAAATCACTGGATTTTGACAAATATTTATTGATTTTGCCAACAAACCTATGTAAGAAATATTGTAAGTTTAGAACGGGTAATGCTAAATTACCTATTGAGACTGGGAGATGGTTAAATATTCCTAGAGAAAACAGAATTTATGAATTATGTGCTTGCAATGAAATTGGGGATGAATTTCACTATCTTTTCAAATGTACTGATGTACATGTATATATATCCAATTCAAGGGTTATATGTTTACCAACATTTTTCATTAAAAATCCAAATGTTGTAATATTTGAAACACTGTTCAATGTCACAAACATCAACCAACTTACCAATATTTGTAAACTATTAGATACTATATTTGAGAGAGTTAGCTCTCTTGGTTAACTTGAACCAATTATCTGTTATCCCTTCATCATGCATGTACCAATAATTTTCATTTATTATATTGTAGTTTTTACATGCTGTACATAAGTATTTTCTCTACACTGTAAATTCAGTTATGAGAATAAAGTTCATTGTCATTGCCAAATAAATGAGTGGCGGCCACCAGATAATTATATGACAGCCGCAACTTATTTATCTGGCGGCCGCCACATAGTTATATAGCGGTCGCCATATAAGCGGTGGCCGCCACCTTATTATTCAGCGGCCGTCAGATAATTAACTTTTGGCGGCCAAAAGTGTAAATTTTTACAGATTAAAGTGTGAATTTTACAGATTTAAGTGTGAATTTTACACTTTAAAGTGCTAATTTTGCAGATTAAAGTGTAGAAAATAAAAAAAATTAAATGTGCATATACGCCACTAATACACTTCCGTAGTTATATTATACTTGCTGAACTCTATTTGTATTTCTAAGTTGATACCAGCTTCTTTGTATGCATGAAATTGAAATACAGAATAAAATACACTTACATTCTATCAAGTTTCGGAAGTTTTTCAAATGCTCGTGGATGAATGACAGAGATTTGGTTGTTTTCTAAATATCTGCAATATATTCCACTTTTAATAATATTTGTTTTTACTTAATTGTTATTTGGTACAAATAAGAAAAATATTTAGAAATATGATTTTACTTGACTGCATAAAAGTTAAATCTAAATCAGCTAATAAAGCAGTAACACTCACATCTCGTATAAGGATTCTAGCTGTAGAAAAGTCAGCGGCAGCAACTCTCGGATGCTATTATTGCTCAAAACTCTAAAAACAAATACACTTTATACAATGGTAGAGTATTGAGTTGATTATTTGCATAGTTATAACTTTTGAGTCTAGTCAATAACCACAGAATTGTTATAGAAAACAAAAGGAATACAAAAAATAAAATACATAAATGCTTATGTCACGGTGTGAAATTCAGTCATTCGGAGTATTTTTAATTATTGTATATTTATATTCAGTGTATATTTCCCCTTATGTTTGCGTTAGAAGTCTGCGACGTTCAATTTTCTACGAATATACTTTGATAATCCATGCGCCATGTGCACAAATATAAACGTGTTCACGTCTTTTGAGTATATTTATTTTTGTAAGATTAAATGAAACGTTCAATCTTACATAACCAATTTGATATAATCTTTTGAAAAATAATCATTATATTATATCTACTCCTTCATAAAAAAGATTTTTCTCTACAAAGTTTCTGGTACTATACTTTTAGTTGCGGAAGCGAACTAAATAACATATTAATATGGCTGTTCCATGTATGTTTCATATCCCTGACTGAGAGCGTATATAATAGCTTTACAGCGACAATACACATATATTTCATAAAAATAGACATCAGTATGAATATATATATATATATGCACCGAATGCTAATTTTTGGATGTCGTCGGTCCTGTAACACACCAAGCGGTGCAGACAAATTATCATACCGCGCCAACGCGCTATATTCAATTTGTCTGCACCGCTTGGTGTGTTACAGGACCGACGACATCCAAAAATAAGCAGTCAATGCGAAAGTAAATCAACTTTTTCGGACTTTTTCTTAATTGCTATAAAAACTTTTTCCTATTTCGACAACTGTTTTAAAACATTCTAAATTCCACACTGCCTTAATCCCACCTGAAGCACAGTCAGAGGTGGAAAGTTAATCTTTTAAATTAACTTCTGTTTACGTTTATTGACACTTGAAAGTTTATCTTTCATCTTATTAATCCTTTTATGTACATGCTGCTAAAATGTCATGATTTGCTTAATAGCTGTTTGATAATTGATTTCCGTACATCTCTATATATTATGTTAATCCTTCATTGTGTTATTCCATTGTTCATTATATATACATGTAATTTTGAATTGTAAATTATGGTCATTTGGAATCAGACCTTCGGTACTGATGCATCTCAAACTCACGTACAAGTTTATTCCATGCAAATTCTAGATAAAAGTCTGAAACTAAAACGCGTGTTGGCTTGTTGGAGGTTTCTTGAGGCTGGGTCCAACAACAAGAGAATAATCTCAGGGTTGGACTGGTATTAATCCCGTACGGGAGAGAGCGTCCGATAATACTTACATATCCTCTAGCGCTGGCAGTAAGGAGAATGTTTCCGAATCAATATTCGAAATCTTGTTTTCAAACAGGTTCCTAAAATAAAAAAAATGCTGCCAGTTTCGTGCCTGCCTGTTAACTGATTACATTTACTATTTATCGTTTGGATACTTAATTTTCCGATATCAAATGTTTATCAAAATAAAACATGTGACAAATGTTATTTTAATAAAATCATTTTTTCATGAAATGAATATACATATAATTACGTATTTACAAAACTGCTGAATGAAGGTTTAACTTAATCCCCGAAAAGTGATGTCCGCAAATATAAATGAGCCAAAGTAATTCGTAAAAAGTGACATTATTTAATTTTATCGTGTTTTTTTTATGCCGTTTTGTTTTGTTTTTATAAAAAGAAAAAATGGTGACCATACAGACTAACTAGGCCTTTGAGTCCTTTTAAGGAATCTCGATGTAGGGCGGTGATTCTGTTACCATAGAGATAACTAAAAGAAAAAAAAACTCGTGTTCTCAATACATTGAATTATCTTGATCCTTTTCAAAGTTGATTTAAATATTTTAAGTAAAATGTGCTTTGAACCATGTTTCATTCTGAGTCGAATGATAGAAAATTGAGTTCACCACAATCCAAAATTTCAAGATTTCTTCTGGAGCAAACATTAACTTTAAAGGGAGTAATTAAATGCGCATCAAGTGACATTTCTTATTATTGCAACGTTTATTAATAATTAATTATGCATCTATGGAATATTCTATTGTTGAAACGTTAAGGATTAATGGATTAACACTTACATTTGCTTGGTTCCCGTGGGGAACTCTGACGGAATGGCGGCTATATGTCTGTTGCTACAGTCCACTCTGTCGTTATAACAAGAGCACTTTGTTGTCTTATTCAGACAAGGGTTTTCACCGGAAGTTAATCTAATTGCGACAAGAAAAACATAATATGTAAGCATGGTCTTTGCTCTGTCCATCTCCAATCGCAATATTATAATGATAAGTCTTTGAAAACTTTCATTGCAAAATTCCTTTAAGGAAGTTTTTTTTCGGATTTTTTTTCATCAATTGCGTGGTCAATTACAGATGTCCGGTTATCATGTGGGCCATGTTTTTATTTTTCTGAATGATACAAAAATGCCGTAACGATGGAATCCATTACTAAATGCAACTTCCCTGATAATGTTGAGATTACCTTTTTTCTAAGTGAAGAGTTATTTCCGTTTAATTGAAACGTTTTGAGCAGAAATGTAAAAAATCCCAACTAATTGTTATATTTCAACGATTGTTCGGAAATTGTACTTAACAGTCATGATATGATGACTAGCTGATACCAAAACATTTGATAATGTGCCAATGTAATAAATCTCCATATGCTAGTATATATTTTATGCGCCATTAATTCACATAAATGTTTCATGAACACGCTCACTGAAAATACATTATTCCTTTGACTTTAATTTTACCCTAAAGCTGTAAACCATATTTTGTGTTGTTTGTTGACCTCAAGTATACATATAAGTATGTATGTATGTATGTATGTATGTATGTAAAGGTTTTACATTTTCTCCAAAACAATTTGGCTAAATCAAACTTGACTTACACAAAACAATCTTGAAAGCTTTCAATTTCGTTCGAGTAGATAATTGAGCCCGCAATTGAGACGGCCAAATTTCTGTCCCTCATCAATCAGCAAACTCCGTTTATTTCAATGTTTTAATAAAGGAATAAGGAGAAATTCTTTGAATATTACGAGATGATAGTTTTTGTCGGGGTGTGATCAAACCCCATAATGCCGGATGAGCTTTATGATAGATTTTATCACAACACCCGACCATACATGTAGCTATCTCCTCGTAATATTCAAAGAATGACCTCTTTATTAATTAATAGTACTTACATTTTTGTATGTTTAAGGTAGTGCAAAACAGATAAGCAAATGTTTTCCTACGATTCAAATTTTCCGAAAATTTAATTTTAATTTTTTTTTTTTGGGGGGGGGGGGGGGAATTGAATTTGTAAATATTGAACATTTGAAAGAGATTTGATTTTTATCCACATAGCTTCAAACTTCTTTCAGTGGAGTGTAAAATGGAATAATTTGAAGAATTTTCTATGCTATTATTTATACAGGAAACCTATCTGCTACTTTAAGACAACGAAATGTTTTACGACTTTTCGAAAGCAATAGCGTCGTGATTGTTTGATTTTCTAATTTTGTCTCTCTTTTCTTCCATAAAGTGCTTCAATAAAGTTTAACTGTACCATTGGCATTCCCCCATTATTAACATATATCGAAATAGTGAAAATTTGACCGTTAATTATATATTAATTATAATTTAAAAATATATCACATAGGTGAAAAACGATAAAAATATCAGATGACGTCTGTCGTTACCTTTGTCGTTTTGATGTGACCTTGACATTAAATGATTTTTGCATAAAGCCGAAACACCTGTGATTATTGTGTCAAAATTTCAGGCCTTTACTATAAAAGAAACAGAAGTTACACATTCTTAAATAATAGAAAACTAAATTGCACAAAAATCAAATGAACACCATTCAAATATAGGTTTTGAAATTATCAAAATACCTTGATTTTTTCCGCTTCAAATAAATGATGTGTATGATTTATATGTTTTTCTTAAGATCTTAAGATTGAAATTAACTTTTACAAAATAGTAAGCCATTATTTTGTGCCTTTGAGAAAATATTTCAATTTATCACACGTTTAGCTCAATATACGGTCGATATCACTCATGTAATACATTTTTGATAAAACACTGTGTATTCTTACCCAACGTGACGTCATAATGAAACATTTTGTAGGTTTATGCGGTTGATTGATGTAGAATAAAAAAGTTAAAAAAAATAATTGAGTTGAAAAGTGTTGAGTTGTAAACGTGACGCATTTCATGCTGTTTTATTTGTTGTTACATGAATTGATAAATGAAATTTTTGTTTGCTAAACTTCAAGGACCTTTTTTCTATGCGTAAAGTTGTTGACGTCTTGTGGTAAATGTGTTGTGCGGCTCACAATGATGATTTATACAAAATAAGTGCTAAAACATGTTATAAAAAAAGATTCTCTCATGATTTGCGATGGTATATAATTTTTATCCCACGATTTGTATGCCAAGGCTAGGGGATAGAAAATTCGTTGGATAAAAATCATATACCATCGCAAATCATGAAAGATCCTATATTTATCAACTTCACGGGTGTTTCGTACAATCTTAGAATATGCCAACCCCGCTTTGTGCCCCACATTAATCTTCATATTTACCTAAATATCATAATGGGTGTTTGTTTGCAATCATACACACACTCTTACTGATAAGACGATTCAGCTGAATCTATTTTCTTTCGAAGCCAGGGTGGTTACATTCCGAGCGGACCATAGGTCATTTGTTTTTTGTATTTGCCATTTTATCGTAAAGATGAAGCGAGTATATGTGCAAAGTCTTGATTGTTGAGTAAAAATACTTAAGATTGCTGGACATCAATATATAAGTACAGGAACTACGTCATAAAATCATTTATTGTGGGTTCAAAAGTATAGTCACCTATAATTTTTCCTTACAAGAATTAAATATCAAATTATCAGGAATACCTGGCCATCTGATTGTTGACTTCAAAGGTAATGCAATAAACTTGCATAGTGTGTTCCACTTTCCGTATCAAATTGTATCAGTTTGTTTTTGTTTATTTTATAACTTAATAATGTCATCATTAATAACTTTATGGACCCGAGAGTAATGGCGTTCTCTGTGTACATCTTACGATCAAGCAGTATCAAGGAGCACGGGCCGTTAAGCGCGGTTTTATTGCCCGTGTCACATCAATTGTCATCCACACTGGTCGCTGACCACAGACAGGGGAAATGTTTGCGTTCGTGTCTCAACTCCTTCCTGGTCACTGTACCGTCTTGGTATGTTTGGCGGGGTTAATTCTTCACACCACCAGTAGAAGAAGATGACGACATACACGTTCAATAGTATATACACCCAAATACTGTGTTATTTCTTCAGCCACAGAATGTCCATAAATTGCCAATTTCCCCATAATGAGACATCCAGAGGCCGGTATGTTGTTAAAGTCACCTGAGCGTGAGGATACAAGTTATGTCGAGTCATGAACTCTGTGATTTTTACCCCTGAATCTTTTCCCTTGTGGAATATCCACTCCATGAAGACACCCCGAACGTCAATAGCGCTGAAGAATGCAGACGCACCCTGTAGAGCTTTCCACTCGAACCCCTCTATGTCCATCTTGATGAACGATTTCTTAAACATGTTGATGATAGGAAGTTGTAATAGATCGTCCATCATCACGGACGGGATGCTGGTATAGTGACCCCCCGTCACAGTCCGTCCTTTCTTCTTCTTGACGTCCGCCGCATCCACATCCACAAAGGTACCCCCATAGTTTTTATCGTCAACTCCAAGTTCTACGTATTTCCTATCGTTTGATAACGCATTCAACACTATAGTTATAGAGTTTTCGAAATTATTCTGCACTATAGAAGAACACACGTGTTCCACATTCATGTATAATGCGTCGACACACAAAACCTTTCTCCCGAGTTTAGCCATCGTTAGTGAATACACTCCAATATTGCACCCCACATCTATAAAGTTAACATCCGGGTCACTCTCTAGCAACGAGTACACTAGTTGTCTCTTGTTACCATCAAAATCTCCACCATTAACGATTTTTCTAGACACCCAAATGTCTTTACTGGGATCGTACACGGACATTTTTACAGGTCCGCCTGGGGTCTTTAGAACTGAGGGCGTGTCCACTTCTTGGTGGCTGCAGAGAGTGGTCTTTTGGCGCCAAGAAGTGAGATCATGTGACCATGGCGCCACTTTTGCTCTGATTTGCTGTTCTTTTTGTTGCTCAGAAAAGAAATTCTGACCGGTTGAATCCGGATGCTGCTGCTGTAGTTGGATCGTCTGCTGTTTGTTTACTTCCGGTTGCTGCTGTCCGGAGGTGTACAGAAGGACGACCACCAGTGCCATTACTGCTCCTGTAGCCAGCAGCTTTAGTGATGCCTTCGACATGTCTGTCTAAAGAAAATAAAAAATGAATCGTATTTAAATGTTTCAGTAACTTTTACAATACCTATCTTTCATAAAACTAAAGCGCACTAAACAAAGTATTATTGTAAAAAATAAATAAAGATTATGCTAAACCATCACGAATGAGTTTAAGTAAACACTTACCTCCCCATCTATCTATCTATCTATCTATCTATCTATCTATCTATCTATCTATCTATCTATCTATCTATCTATCTATCTATCTATCTTAGTTTTATTTATCTAAACCTAATGTATTAATTGCAGCAGCTTTATATAACAATCAGTACATGTGAAATTTATTGTTATTCATTTTGAATTTTCGATCTTAAAAAAGTATGTTTTATTAAGACTTATACATGCGCAGAAGTATGTAAATTTTTGCCAATATCATTTCCACCAAACCGTGAATCAAAAACAAAACGTGATCGCAACTGTAATGCAATAATTAATCTTAATCATCAGGAGGGACCTATCGTGCTTCGTTTTTGAATTGGAATGTTAAAGTGCCGGGGAAATGTACAGTTCATTAGTACACCTCAGAATTGACGAGCGCCGACAGGCCGTGAATTGCCCGAGCCGCCACCATACAGGATACGTACTGAATTGATTTTTGGAATTATAATAATCAAAGTAATAATATTTAATCAGAGCATAACTATCCAAATTGCAAGACTTCAAAGAATTTACATCAAATTTTGGATCAATTTCATCATAGTTATAAGAACCTCAAAGTCCCTCGGTTTTCTTGGTTATTTTCAATTTTGATTTGTGTACGTGTAAGTGTCCTGTCAATTCATTAGATATGTATTAAAAAATACACCAACACAATTTTAAAACTGACCTATGGAAATTAAAAATGACAGTAGCAAAATTATAATTTAAATTGTTCGTGTTGCAATTTACATAAGAAACATGTTTTGTCGTCCACAGAGTAATTTAAACAATTTATTTACAAGCTCAAATAGCATGAGTCAATATTTCGCTATAACCAAAAAATCGTTAATGACTGCGAATGTATACCCAAACAAGTTGAGGTACATATCATTGGAACAGAATTGATTTTTGAATATCGTTTGTCCAAAGAGTCAATATAACAGTTCTAAAGTTTACAATTCTTCCCTATTTGCGGCCACAACGTTAAATATCAATATTTTCAACAAATTATCTTACATATACTTTGTTTAATTTGAAAAGAAATCAATTAAAGTCATTAATATAAAAATTGTGCAAAAAGAAAAAACATATATGCACTCTATCAAGTTTTTACCTGCCGAGAACTGTTCCTATGGGAGCCGTGGTGTCACCTGAGCGTACACTTCTCTTTGTGTTGTTTCTGTCTGCAGTAATATGCCTGCTGGCTATACCGTACTTCACAGGTCATCCATGGAACAATATCAAACTGTTATTCATAATTCATGACAACTAGCCAAAGGTGGCAATCATGTATTTAATTGTCATTAAGCGTACGAGAAATTTGTACATAATTTTTTGACACCGTAAATCATTCTAAATGCAAGTAATTAGTGGTCATATTCCGACTGTCACAATTTGCAAAGAATATTTACTAGAAAGTCTGTACCGTGACTTACATGTACTTATACACTGTATCTCGGAAATGACCAGGCGGTTTCACAGGATGAATCTCTGCCATTCAGTCAACTGAATGTTAACTGAATGGTCTGGAAAAGGTAACATTTCAGTTACCTTTCAGTAATATTTCAGTAGACTGAATGGCAGAGATTCATCCTGTGTTTAACGAAGCGAGACTCGCTAAAGGGAGGAAACTCATATACCTCGTGTTTGTCAATCGGAAACAAACAGTGTGTTCTTGCACACAGTAAAGAAACAGACAGATTTGTACAGATTTGGGTAGCGCTGTTGGTCGAAGCGAGTAAACAAATTTCTCAGAATCATGAGCTTTCATTATTTACTGTACGAGTATCGCAAAAGCATTAAAATCTTATATTACTGTCCACGTAGTTCTGTGTTTTCGAAGTTTGGTTCTGGATGGTAAGCTAATTCAACGGAAAGACCATTGTATGAATGAACTCTTTCAAAAATTATGCAATGATAGAAAACAAATACTAGTATTATTGATGCAATTTTTCTTTTCCAAAAAAGTAAATTAACTCAATAATCCCCACAAATGATATCAGAAAAATTATATGAAGCAAACGGGGATTGTTGGTTATTTGGTGTCCGTGGTCTTTAGTGTTTGGTGCAGGCTTGTTTCTTTGCTTATTTATTCTTCAAGCCAAATGGCTTATTACATCATAGAACACATAATATAAAGTAAAACCTTGAAATACAAACTGCGTAATACAAAGGCAATGCAATAGAACATATTAACTATATCATCTTATGGTACACTTATAATTTAATAAACCATCAAAAAGTGTATTTATGTATGTCTCTGCTCTCTGTAAAAAAATCCCTAAATATACATAATTCCTTTAGATTCTCCATTGACATTAATTGCTCCAGTTTATACATGTTTGGTCTTTTCCAATAATACTTGTTAATATACAATTTCCTATATTCATAAGAAAAAGGACATTTCAAAATAAAATGGTACTCGTTTTCAACATTTTAGTGATAAAGATTACGTAGTCTAGATTCTCTAGACATTTGAGTAAATTTTCCCCTATCAGTCATTGATAAATGAGCATTTAGTCTATATTTTGTAATTAATTTAATGTACTTGGCTGCAATTGGTTTTATAAGGTATGATTGTAAGCACAACTTGTTTGTTAGATATCTATATGTGATAGTGGGTTGTCCCAAAGATAAACAAATCCACTTAAGGGTTCTTCATTTATTCAGATATAGGGATTAAAGGATTAAACCCTGTAATATAATTAATAGATATCAGCATAAAAATATTCATGTACAATCATACTCAAATATACATACAAGTAATACATCACTTCTCAGAGTTCACTTATCAATCTATTTATAAAGAAGGATAACTCTGGATGTAATACATGTTATACTTTCAAGGTAAATCAGAGTTACTGCCCTTGAACACAATTTACAAAAATATAGAAATATGCTCCATATTATATTTAATATAATATTTGATTAAATAAAAACATAAACTTTCAATGTACCTCCTTTCAGATTACATTATTGTAAGATACAAATTATAAATGTAAATAAAATATAACTTTGTCACGATCACCTGTTTATGGAACAAGGTTTCACATCATGCTTATAGCTGCTGAATATGGTACTGCTTAACTACAAGTAATATGGTTACAATAACTAACCTTTCACATATATTAGAAATGAAATATTATAGCTTAGATTCAAGACTATGAATTACTGGGATGTTTAATAAAATACATTCTATCATAAATAAGATATTATAACCTCAAAAAGTAGAATTAGCCAAATGTAACAAATACAGAAAATATCAAATAAGTATTTATCAAAGTTTAAGAATACCAAAAATAGTACACTTACTATAACTGAACTTCTTCCTAAATGTAAGGTTCAAATATTAAGTTATGTCTCTTGTTGAAAACATGTCTTTCTCAAATGAAGCCTAGCCTTGGTCTGTCACAAAGGCTACTCAGTTAAAGCGGGAAAAGTTATAAAAACATACTATTGGCTATAGTAAACCACCTGATCATGTGCACATGTATGAAAGTGACCATACAGGTTAAATGGCTTAAGGCTATAAAATATCAGAAGCCACTAGAATAAATAATTAAATAATAATTACTTGATAGGTGCATAAAAGACAGGGAGTTATAGGGATAGTCTGTTTCTAAATATGTGCATGTAAAATATAGGTGAAGTGTAGGATGATGATGATGAAGATGATGAAATGTGAATAATGCATGAATGTGTTTATCATCATAAAATGTACCCTATTACATATATAAAAAAGAATTTTGAGGATGATATGATATAAATATAAATATGTTTGTGTATTTTGTAGCATAAACCTTAAATGCAGTTTGGTAAAACAGAAATAATTCTTTTGTACTGTAACATTAACCCTTAACTACGTCCCAGTCAACCATATCATTGAATACTCTTACTATAAATTAGAGTTTATTGCATATGAATAAATCTAATCTTTTTTCTCTTTTAGTTTATGCTGATGTTACGGTTTCTAATCCTGACAGTTTATCTCTAACTAGGCATGGGTGTGAACAGCATGGTATTCAGAAAAGTTGCCTATGTGGAATATGTGCCTTCCAGCAGGCATGTTCACGAAGCTGTCTTAGGACTATGGTGTGCCCTAAATACATCTTAAAATATGTCTTAGTATTCATTCTATTGCTCAAAGCTCTCCTAAATTTAGGAACCGTCATAAGGCTGTACAATCTCCTTTTTATATTGGGACTGCTGTGAAGCTTTTCTTAACACCGGTAGAATAAAGCACTATTTTCTATAGTTCAAACCTCAAATCCCTAATCCGGGAGGAGAGGAGGAGGAGGGGGGGTTAGTCATTAATTCTATCATGAACGTTCATATTAACAAAATTATGTGGAAAGGGACCCGAACTCTCACGCCCTTCCCTATGCCTGCCTAGGAGCTGACAAATTAAGCTATTTCTTTTTCGCAAATACTTTCTCTATTTGACGAATGAAAATTATTCACTTATTTTTAATATCTACATTGTACACTAATAAGTTACATTCATTGTTTTCATTACTTTTTGGAAATAATTCAAATGCCCTTGGATATTATTATTTTCATTCTGAAAAATAATCTTTAAGAACGTTGTTTACTCAGGGTTTGAGTTCTCAAATTCGGATTGTAATAAACGTTAATGTCATGAATATAATTTGTTCTAAACAAAAAATATTAATAAAATTAATCATTATTGATATAGCATTCGATATTTTTTACTATATTATGGAATCCGGTTCAAACAAAATTGGACTTTTAGCAAAACAGAGGAAATTCGGACGAAATTTTACAGATTTTGTTTTTCACTGAAATAATTTTGGTAGTACTATAATCTTTAAAGTTAAGATTTTATTTGTTAGTCAACACAATTTTGCATATTTTCTGTTGGTTTTATCTAACTTAAGGTCATTGACATACTTTTTTGAAAGTGAAAAATAACTCTACCATGAAAGGTTTATAACACACAATAGAGGGTTTTTCATTATCATCAGTGGATGTTTTTCATTCTGAGTAAACGTAATCCTTAAAACAAATCGTAATGTTGAATAAACTTTATTTATGTATTTTCGAGATATATAATAACTTATTTATTTTTTTAATATGTTTGTGTTTTCTATATATTGCAGATTTGTTTTGTTTATGTTTTCTCTTTTTCTATTAGTTTTTTTTTTAAAGTACATTGTTATTGGACACTAACATATATTTAGGTAAATGTAAATATTTAAAAATGTTTACATTAAAATTACTGGTATTAGGACTATTGTGTTAACTATCGAGACGTACAATTATCTCTGGCAAAATGTTTAATGATATATCAGTACGAAAGTCTCTCAAATTCGATCTGAATGAATAAATGTGAAAAATAAGAATGGTTGTAGAAGGTTAGGATATCCTAACGAAAGATTTCCTAAGTTACCGTTGAGCTACATCTTAAGACGTGTCCTAAGTTGATCTTAGGATGTTCCTAACATTTTCCTAAGTCATATCTTAGAAACACACTTAGGTCATATCTTAGCGGAGTTTCGTGAACACGCCTGCTGGAGTGTACATGGGTGATATGTTGGAAAGGATAGGCATAGTAGGTATGTGAATAGCTGCATCAAATTTCAGACCTTGTGCCTTTTGATCTGAAATTGTCGTAGTTTGAAAAAATATAAAACATAGTTTCAGCTAAGGATTAGTGTTTTATTCTATTTTGAAGTATTTTATCATTT
Source organism: Magallana nippona (assembly GCA_033439105.1). NCBI lineage: Eukaryota > Metazoa > Mollusca > Bivalvia > Ostreida > Ostreidae > Magallana > Magallana nippona. The sequence goes on from CM065921.1 coordinate 3,535,507, forward strand.
GTAAAAGTTAAGAAACATCAAAGCTAGTAGTTGTTGAACAACAGAGTTACATGAATGTATTTACCGACCTCTGCATTAATTAAGACATTCTATTATATTCTGTACCAATTGTACACCATTAAACACTTTTAAATGTTTAAATCAACACTTTGTAAATCTATATCAATAATACATCGATTCCGACATTTTACATTTATCAAAAAGTACTAAAACTTATATAACTTGAATAAAACACAAAAGTGATTCATATACCAATCCATTGGTCAAAAAATTTGATATATTTTCTTTCAGAATTAAAGTAAATAGATTCAAGTTTAAAGCTTCGGTAAAAGTAATGTTTTCTAAAGAGGACAGATGCCATCATTCTTAAAAAAATGTCACAGTGTACATTTTTGTACATTTTCTTGATTGAAATAATTCATTACTGTGGAATCATTAAATTCGTTGGGCCAATTTTCGTGGATTGTAGATTTTTTGCTTATTTGAGGGGATATAATTTCGAGGATGCGTCGGTTTTCAGTTTCAGCAAGAAAAAAAGTCGTTCTTTTTTGTTTTCGTCGAGGATGTTACCGTTAATACATGTATAAGTAATATTCTTAATCACGAAAAAGGTTCAGTCCTGCATTCCGCCATATTTCAAGATAAGTCAACCCGTTGTATTTCGTACAATTTTACTTCAACCATTGCTTCCAATCAAACTCTACAAGACCTTAATATCGAACATCTGAAAGATAATCCTCCAACGTGTTCATGTTCTTCTTCACCCAACAACTATAGTCCTGCCGAACACGTCATTACTCTTGATGTTAATTTAGTTAACAACGAAGACCTAAGATCATTTATTATGAAAGGACCAAAATTTACGTAGCCTAGATCCTTCACATGGCGTCGTAATTTTATACACATTATGAATTCTGTTGAAGATTATGCCAAGGGATGGGCAAAATTTTAAAAAGAAGACCTTGATACCTAGTCAGAGTGAGTTAAAAGCATCAGATGTATCTTAAAATCTCGTATTATACGACTGAGAGGCCAAATGAAAACCATCTGTCCTTCTGTTTTCAATAAAGCAGAAGTGAGAAAAGAACTAGATAGATTGCACGATCGGTTTGTACTGGTCCCTGCTGATCAGGCAGGTAACAGCATTGTCTTTGTTTGTAAGGCACAATATATTAATTGCATTTTCAAAGAACTAGGTTTCAATTCTACATATGGTAATCCTACTTACACCCAAAGCAACCTTTCCAAGCAGGAAATACTTCAAAATCATAAATCGGTTTTGGATGTCTTTAATATCCCCAATAAACAAAATGAATTTGATTTACTTTATTTATACTGAATTCCAAAGCTTCACAAAAGTCCTTACAGAGATATACAGCAGGTTACAGAAAATGTTCTACAAAACCTCTTTCTTTACTTCTTACTAAAATTCTTGCAGTAGTGAAGGAGAAACTTCAAGAGTACTGTACAACAATATACTCCAGAAGCGATGTGAATCGATACTAAAAAACTTTAAAGAATTATTAGAAACTTTGAGGTCACAAAATCTTACCAAAATCAACAACATCAAAACGTACGATATTTTAACGCTTTATACAACCATTCCCCATGGCAAATTAAAATCTAGGCTTTTCGACATTATCGACAGTTGTTTCTTTAATAAAAATCGAACTTTTGTATTCACAAGAAGCAGAATTTATTCGAAAACGTGTACGTAAATAAAAAATAAATCACTCGCTGTGGCCTTCAACTCAACATTCAGGTATATCGACGACGTATTATCAATTAACAATTGTTACTTCCATACTTTCGTCGATTCGATATATCCCAGTGAATTTGAAATAAAAGATACCACATAATCTGCGTCATCTGTTTCGTATTAGGATATTTTACTGGAAATGGATATTGATGGTACATGTAACCTAACAACAAAACTTTATGATAAACATGATGACTTCAATATTTCTATAGTCAACATTCCTTACTTATGTAGCAATATACCTTCATCACCTGCATATGGTGTTTTTGTCTCTCAGTTAATTCTATACGCAAGGGCATGCTCTTCTTATGAACACTTTATAAGGCGAGGCAAGCTACTGATAAATAAGTTCATAAAACAGGACTATCAACAGTCTTGTTTGAAGTCATCTCTTCGTACGTTCTTTATGGTCGATACAACGACCTTGTCAGCAAATACTATCTTATGGGTCGCATGCTGACTGACGTTCTTCATACTAATTGTTAGACCATAATTAATCACCTAATTGTCTATGGACTTTTCCATTTTCCCGATTACGACAAAGAGCACATGGCGGGTGTGACCGGTCAGCTTAGGACGCTCACTCCTCCAAGGCACCTGATCTTACCTCTATCTTTTTAGAGGTCCGTGTTGCTCTGCTTTGAATTTGTGTTTCGTTTTATGGATTTTTGAGATGGTTGACAGTTTTTTATTGTTATTTTTCATGCTACTTCAAGAGGGAGGGCTACCCACAAATACCACGAAATTTGAGCCACCAGAAATTCTAAGGATTCACAGTATTTCCCTATAGTCTACAGAACAATATAACAATATAAATAATGTATTTTGGTTTACACTGTGTATTTATCAAGGCGACAAAGCAACCAATCAAACCTCCTTTACTTTGTAGTATGCACTGATATATGTTTATAATATGATACAAAATCAATGAAGTATACATAATTTATGCTTATTATTTCATTTAAAAAAAAAAAAGAAAAGAAAAACCCCAAAAAACAAGCACACGAGAAGGGTTCAATATTTCAAAATTATTACAATTTTCTCTAGGCATTCTTTTCTTTAAAATATTCCATCATATATCTTATATTGTCTCTTATTCTTCTTTTTAACTGGATTGTTTCAAACATTCGCAGCATTTCTGTTTGATCGCCTGGGTTTAAGAATAATATAATGAAAACAATGTGTACAGTTCTCTGCAAAATTCCAGTCCAACTGTTTTCAAGAAAGTACGATTTTACACCTTCATAAAAGAATAAAGGTAGGTAAAGCAAATGTTTCCCAATATTTACAGGCGTGTAGCATATTAAAATCAAGATATCATACAACACATGAATGACAATTTCGACTATTGATCTATAAATGCATTTAACAGGCATGAATATAATCAATGCTAGTATGTAAATGATTTCCCATATAGCCAGACATATGTCGCGACACGGAGGATACACTACACTGCGCAAAAATCCTGATGGACTTTGGAGGTCTACGAGAAGGAATATTATCACCAAAACAGTGGAAAACAATTTACTCTTCTCAGCGTAGTTCGGAAAATCTGTAAAGTAATAAATAAATTTCAAGATGATTAAATATCACATAGTAATATATGGACAATAAATACTGAAATATGAAAGCATAGTTGATGGCTCCATAAAGTCATTATCTTAGGATCGAAGGAGCTTGAATAGGAAGCAAGCATATACTTTTAATGAGTTTAATATATATCCAATGAAAACACGCTCTATGAGTCTGAGTATGTGCAGAAGCAGCTTGTTTGTGCCATTGAGTTACATTTTTGCATGAATATTACTCTTCGTCATAGATCCTCTACCATATCCACTGTACACTAGATAGTAAATGTTGTTCAATCAATAAAACAAGAGGTCCATGGGCCGCATATCGCTCACCTAAACAATATTTCTTGTCATTCTATTTCGAAATGGTTTATCATAAATTAAACTCTCAAAAAATATTGTTAAATCAGTTAAATTCTCATTTATTTTAACGTTTTACCATACATTAAACAATACATAAAAGGAAGTCTACTTTTTTGGGACATTATATCGTTAGATCTAAGATGCTTCAACTGACCAATCTTAATATCCTAGCATCAACGCATTATGGATAATAAAGTTCTAAAATGAACTATGAAAAATTATAAAAAGTGAAAGAGGTCACTGTGACCATCATATGGGGATATGAATATATGATGATGCTTACTTAGTAAAATAACTAAAGGTAGAATATTATTTCTTGAAAATAATATTCAATAATATTTACCCTATATCTTTCTGTGAGCTTTTAGTATTTTTGTAAAATTTGGTCAGAATCACCTTTTTCTTTAATCAGGATCGGCTCATATTTGATAAACTTTTTTTTCTACAATTTTGCATTTTCATTGATTTCAGCTTCTTTGTAAAATGTTATTGTTGATTGGTGCTTTATGTGATTAATTGTTATTCTTTTGATTTTATTCATAGATTAAAGAATATAACATTTTCAGAAACATTGTTTTATTTAAAAGACTTGAAAAACATATTTGGCATGTTTGTATTCATAATTATATTACACATTAAATGAGACAAAATTCTAAAATACCATATTTGCAGTCATAACAATTTTACACATTTCACAAAAAAGAAAGAAAATATTAATAAAACTAGACAGGATCTCGTTGCGAGCAACGAGGAGGTCTTCCGTCCGATTTTTAGAGTGTGAAATAAAACCTTGACTTTAATATTCGACAACAAAACCTGATCTAAAATGGGACACAGCCTTCATTCAGATGTTCAGAGGTTATTTAGTATCAATAGTAAGAGCTGGGGGTCAAAAGTTTGAGACCTCTATTGGCCCCTAATTTAAGGTGCAAGCCCCTTTCAAATTCAGGGTCTTTGGATTCTAAACACATCTTGCTCAACAAGTGTTTAGAAATTTGTTACTGTTCTTGGCATACATGTATATGGAAAAAAAAAACGTTTTAGGGGCCGACCCCTTATCTCCTTATCGGGACCATTTATTGAAATTTATATGGCTGAATGTTGTTCAGAACATCATTCTAACCATCTTCTTCTCTTTATTGCTTTTCAAAATATTTATTCTTTTTGAGATATAAGCGATAGAAGTTTCGGATTCCTGGCCCCTTTAAAACCCCTAATTACCTAATGCATGAGAATGTTTTTATTATGTATGGTTAAACAACTGTACGATGAACATTTTTGCCTATATAACATATTACAAAATATTTCTCAGTAAAGCGCTCTGGAAGCAAGAATTTAGAGCCCCTTTTGCCCCTAATTTGAGGGATCAGCCCTTTTTTCTTGATATCAAATGAAAGGTTTATTGATACTTAATACATTTTGTACAACATGTGTTTAAAAATTCGTTACCGTTCTTGAGCTAATTGGGAAAGAACGTTTAAGGGGCTGACCCCTTATCATCTTATGGGGGCCCTTTAACGAAATTTTAATGGTTGAATATGATTTAAAACATCATTCTAAGCATCCTCTTCTTTATGTTGCTTTTCAAAATATTTGTCCTTTTTGAGATATGAGTGATCACAAGTTTTGGACTTCTGGCCCCTTAAAAGCCCTTATTACGTAATGCGTGAGAAAGTTTTCATCATGTATGGTTAAATAACTGTACGATGAACATTTTTGTTTCTATAACATGTTACAAAATATTTACCAATAAAGTGCTATGGAAGAAAAAGGTAAGAGCCCTTTTGGCCCCTAATTTGAAGGACCAGCCCTTTTTTCTTGATTTCAAATGAAAGGTCTTTGGATATTAAACACATTTTGTTAAACAAGTGTTTAGAAATTGGTTACCGTTCTTGGGCAATTTGGGAAAGAAAGTTTTATGGGCCAACCCCTTCTGTCCTTATCGGGGCCAGTTAACTAAATTTTGATGGTTGATTATTGTTATAAACGTTATTTTAAGCATCTTCTTCTTGATATTCCTTTTCAAAATAATTATATTTTTTGAGTTAATATTGATAGAAGTTTTGGACTTCTGGCCCCTTAAAACCCCTAATTACGCAACACATGACAAAATCATTATGTTGATTAGGTACATTACTGCAAGATAAACATTTTTGCTTCTATGATGTATTGCAAAATATTCCTCAGTAGAGTGCTATGAATGAAAGACTTTAGATCCCTCTCAGCCCCTAATTTGGGGGGGGGGCAGCCCTTATTTCTTGATACCAAACAAACGCTCTTGTAAATATAAACTTTATTTGCATTACATGTCTTAACAAAATATTTTTAAGAAAAGAGATAAACAAAGAAAACCACGAAAAATCGAGACTTTTTTTATTCTCAATTTTCAGGTCCAGGCGAGCTTTAACGCCTTTTGAGCCAGACAAAAATGAATGCGTAATGACACATCTACAATCCCTTGTCTATAATCCCTGAAAGTTTGAACTTGCTATCTTGTATGGTTTAGGAGGAGTTTCCAGGACAAGCTGACCCTTTAAAAATCGCTTAAACGTCAAAAACTCTAAAACGGAAGTGACGTCATCAAAATAAAAAAATATGTATTAAGTTTGAATGAACACCTATCAGATCTGAAAGTTTCGTGAAAGTTGATTGAGCCATCTCTGAGAAATCGCCTGCACAAAAATGCGTAAGAAAAAAAAACAAGAATAACTAGACACGATCTCGTTGCGAGCAACGAGGAGGTCTTCCTTCCAATTTTAGAAGTTGATATACATGTATGACCTTTATTTTGCTATTTACCAGCTAAATGATTTGTAAAAAGAAAAAAAAAAAGATATCTTGATTCTGAACAGACAATTTTCTTCTATTTCTTTATCTTTTTTCCTTTTTTTTTTTTTTTTCAGCCCCTTTTTCTTGATATCAACTGAAAGATCTTATTATTTTAAACACATTTTGTTCATTAAGTGTTCAGAAATGTGTTACCGTTCTTGAGATATTTGGGAAAGATTGCTTTAGGGGCCGACCCTTTATCTCCCTGTAGGGTCCATTTGACGAAACTTTGATGGTAAAATTTTATTACGAACACTATTCTTAGCATCTTCTCTTATATAATGCTTTTCAAAATATTTCTCCTTTTTAAGATACAAATGATCAAAATATTGGAATTCTAGCCCCTCAAAACCCCTAATTATGTAACATATCCGAAAACTTTTAACATGCGTAGATAAAGAGCTAGCAGATTAACATTTTTGCTTCTATAACACATTACAAAATGTTTCTTATTAAAGAGATATAGATGAAAGACTTTAGACCCTTCTGGGCCCCTAATATGAGGGGTCAGCCCCTTTTGCTTGGTGTCAGTTGAAAGGTCTTGTTTATATAAACTTTTAATGTTCTACATATGTTAACAAAATATTTATGACAAGAAAGATATTCGTGATCAAATCTCAAATTTCCCAAAAAACTGTCAAAAAAGTTAACATCAACATTTTCAGGTTCAGGCGAGCTTCCAGGACAATGACTTCTAGTCAAATCTAAAACAAGCATGCAAATCTACCATAACCACTCTATCTTGCACATAAATTTCAAGTCTTTAACTATAACGGTTTTTGAGGAGATGCGTGGACAATATCATGTCCCAAAATACATGAAAAAGGGAGATAATTCAGAAGCGGAATTGAATTTTCAGACAAAAAGTTGTATGCAATGAGAGGTTCACCTAAGACATCATCCCTGTAAAAATCATGAAAATCGATGGAGAAATGGCTGAGAAATTAAGGGTGTCTACCAAGAAGAATAATTAAATAATATAGAAGAACTAGACACGATCTCGTTGCGAGCAACGAGGAGGTCTTCCTTCCAATTTTAGAAGTTGAGATACATGTATGACCTTTATTTTGCTATTTACCAGCTAAATGATTTGTAAAAAGAAAAAAAAAAGATCTCTTGATTCTGAACAGACAATTTTCTTCTATTTCTTTATCTTTTTTCCTTTTTTTTTTTCCTTTTTTTTTTTTTCAGCCCCTTTTTCTTGATATCAACTGAAAGATCTTATTATTTTAAACACATTTTGTTCATTAAGTGTTCAGAAATGTGTTACCGTTCTTGAGATATTTGGGAAAGATTGCTTTAGGGGCCGACCCTTTATCTCCCTGTAGGGTCCATTTGACGAAACTTTGATGGTTAAATTTTATTACGAACACTATTCTTAGCATCTTCTCTTATATAATGCTTTTCAAAATATTTCTCCTTTTTAAGATATAAATGATCAAAATATTGGACTTCTAGCCCCTCAAAACCCCTAATTATGTAACATATCCGAAAACTTTTAACATGCGTAGATAAAGAGCTAGAAGATTAACATTTTTGCTTCTATATCACATTACAAAATGTTTCTTATTAAAGAGATATAGATGAAAGACTTTAGACCCTTCTGGGCCCCTAATATGAGGGGTCAGCCCCTTTTGCGTGGTGTCAGTTGAAAGGTCTTGTTTATATAAACTTTTAATGTTCTAAATATGTTAACAAAATATTTATGACAAGAAAGATATTCGTGATCAAATCTCAAATTTCCCAAAAAACTGTCAAAAAAGTTAACATCAACATTTTCAGGTTCAGGCGAGCTTCCAGGACAATGACTTCTAGTCAAATCTAAAACAAGCATGCAAATCTACCATAACCACTCTATCTTGCACATAAATTTCAAGTCTTTAACTATAACGGTTTTTGAGGAGATGCGTGGACAATATCATGTCCCAAAATACATGAAAAAGGGAGATAATTCAGAAGCGGAATTGAATTTTCAGACAAAAAGTTGTATGCAATGAGAGGTTCACCTAAGACATCATCCCTGTAAAAATCATGAAAATCGATGGAGAAATGGCTGAGAAATTAAGGGTGTCTACCAAGAAGAATATTTAAATAATATAGAAGAATGAGAAACAGTAGAATAACAGTAAGGTCTTCCGCTGAAGACGGAAGACCTTAATGAGAAACAGTAGAAAAACAGTAAGGTCTTCCGCTGAAGACGGAAGACCTTAATAATAGGGAAAAAGAAACAAAGCAATAACAATAAGGTCTTCCGTTGGAAACGGAAGACCTTAATAATTGAAATTCAACATTTGTCTCTGTTTTGTGAAATGGTATTTCATTAAAAGATCCTTTATCAATCCATCAAATAAAATATGGGTGTGTTGAGACATTAGATGTTGCATTCTCACCTGTTTTACAAACAAAACTAAACATGTAAAGTCTATACAGTTCATCAATGATTCCTACTTTTCTTTCCGTAATCTTTTCTATCTTTTGTATCTTTGTCTTTCCTAACAGTGTGTTTGTGAATCAAAACTTCCTAAGAACTAGGATCCACACCTTTGAAGTTGTTTGAATTTAGCGATCTTTGATCCCGCTTCAGTGTTACTAGTTGATGTCGGAATCGAAATTCAAAATAACTAGTCGATAAATATATAACCAAATAATTAAACTATGATAAACTTATCACCAAAATTTCATTCTTTTTTATTTGGAGACCTCTTTAAATAAAAATAGTTTTAAAAATTTATAATGTACACTATCTTAGAATGCTTGCATAGTAATCTCACAAATTGTAGCATTGTAATTCTTTAAAGAAGATTATTAAGCATTTTCCCTATTTCAATGTTAAATTTTGAACCCCTGTTATAAAGTGCCTTTTCCTCCTAGCCATCTTTCCCCCAAAGATGGCTATGTAGCAGTTTTTCCCCCCGAGAAAATGACTATATAGTAGATCTTCCCCCACGGAAAGCCGGCTATATAGTGGTTTTCCTCCTTTTGAATTAGATGTTGATACTAAAAAACTCTAAAGAATTATTAGAAACTTTGAGGTCAGAAATTCTTACTAAAATCAATAGCATAAAAAAAGGATTTTTCAACGCTTTATACAACCATTCCCCATGACAAATTAAATTCTAGGCTTTTTCATATCATCGACAGTTGTTTCTTCAATAAAAATGGAAGTCGTAAAAATTCTTACATTGTTATTGGATATCTTAATAAATATTTTGTTAAAAACCATTCTGATTGCACACACAAGTACTCTGAAGTTAACATTAAAAAGATGCTTGAGTTTCTGATAGACAACATCAATGCAGTTTTTGGAAATCAAGTCTTCCAACAATCTGTTGGAATTCCCATGAGTACCAATTGTGACCCATTGTTAGCAGACCTATTTTTGTATTCTTATGAAGCAGAATTTATTCGAAAACGTGTACGTGAAAAAAAATAAATCACTCGCTGTGGCCTTCAACTCAACATTCAGGTATATCGACGACGTATTATCAATAAACAATTGTTATTTCCATACTTTCGTCGACTCGTTATATCCCAGTGAACTAGTGAAGTTTCGTATTTGGATATGTTACTGGAAATGGACATTGATGGTAACCTAACAACAAAACTTTATGATAAACGCAATGACTTCAATTTTTCTATAGTCAACATTCCTTACTTATGTAGCAATATACCTTCGTCACCTGCATATGGTGTTTTTGTCTCTCAGTTAATTCTATACGCAAGGGCATGCTCTTCCTATGAACACTTTATAAGGCGAGGCAAGTTACTGATAAACAAGTTCATAAAACAGGATTATCAACAGTCTTGTTTGAAGTCATGTTTTCGTACGTTCTCTATGGTCGATACAACGACCTTGTCAGAAAATACTATCTTCCATTGGGTCGCATGCTGACTGACGTTCTTCATACTAATCGTTAGACCATAATTAATCACCTAATTGTCTATGGACTTTTCCGTTTTCCCGATTACGACAAAGAAAACATGGCGGGTGTGACCGGTCAGCTTAGGACGTTCTATAGCCAAATTTCCTTACTTATGTAGCAATATACCTTCATCACCTGCATATGGTGTTTTTGTCTCTCAGTTAATTCGATACGCAAGGGCATGCTCTTCGTATGAACAGTTTCTAAGGCGAGGCAAGCTACTGACAAACAAGTTGATAAAACAGGACTATCTACAAGCTAGTTTGAAGTCATGTTTTCGTAAGTTCTATGGTCGATACAACGACCTTGTCAGCAAATACAATCATCCACTGGGTCGCATGCTGACTGACGTTCTTCATACTAATTGTTAGACCATAATTAATCACCTAATTGTCTACGGACTTTTCCGTTTTTCCCCGATTACGACAAAGAGCACACGGCGGATGTGACCGGTCAGCAGAGGATGCCCACTCCTCCTAGGCACCTGATCCTACCTCTATCTTTTTGGAGGTCAGTGTTGCTCTGCTTTGAATTTGTATTTCGTTTTATAGATTTTGAGATGATTGACGGTTTTTTATTGTCATTTTTTCATTTTATAGCCATAATATTCCCACGGAAAACCTATCATATAATAGATTTTCCCCCTGTTTTACATTCAGGTCATGTTTATGGCGGACCATTCGTGCCGATAGTTTGCAATATCTGAGATGATATTGATTATTCACAATTTAGGGTAATAAATGCATTTCTTAATACATAGTATAAAATACAAGTTTTTTTTCATCCCTGACATGAACAAAGGCACGCGTTTATCACATTCCTGTATCATCACCCTTTATTTCACCCTTTGTTACGATTTTTTGGAACACCTTTGCTCCTTTTATTCAGATTTCGAAATAACGCGGATATTTTTGTTTTTACGGTGTGGACTATGACGTAATAACATGGACATATATTTTTAGAGGACGTCACAATACGTTTGAGCGTCAACAATGTGCCGGTTTGAGATGGGAGAACTATGATAAAGCTAGATTTTCATATGAAAATATAAACGAGTTGTTTATCAAAAATATGATAAAAACAACAATACTTGGCAAAATCTGGATCACACTCGGATCAACTCTTAACTAATATCAGCTCCATGGCCTTCGGTCCTCTGGCTGATATTGGAGTCTCGGGTTGATATAGGGTGTGATACATATTTTGCCATGTATCATTTTCAATGTAATAATCTCTTTTCAAAGAAAACAACTAATAACTCTTGACTAAATTTTGCAAATGGATTAAAGAGTGGAAATTTATTACCCCCTTTGTCCCCAAAGGCTATTTATTTTAAGTTAATACCTTTAAAATTGACGATCTTAATGTAATCATTTACATGTACTAGAGTAAGTATCTTTACTTCTAAATAATTATCTAACGGGAGACTGTGGGCAATGATTTGATGAGAAGCTGATTTTTTTCACTTCGCTTGATGGGGTTCTAAATCAAATGAAATTTCATATTGTGAAATGTATTTCAAACTAGACAACGCATTACATTTCATATACTGAGGAAGGTATTTTGTTCATATTTTTTTCAACAAATAAAATTCTCAGATATATACCATCACTCGAAACTATATGTACATGTACTACAATGTATATAACAAGAAAATTCCCTTAAAAAACTATTCTAAAAGGTCCTTTATACGTGGAAGTTTCGTGGAAAACACAGAATTCTTTCCTTTAGAGAAGTTTAAATAATGTTTTAAATAGAGTATAAAGTTTCTTTAAATTCTATTGAACCATCTCCGAAAAACATTTGAACCTAAGCATTATATGTGTTTACTTATTTCATTTTACAAAATTAAAACGTAAAAAATTACAATTCGTCAATGTTAAGATAAGATTCAAGAGAAAGAGAGTTTAGTTATTTCGAAGATTGAACCCGGGTCACCTAATGAAAAACAATATATTAAGTCATCGTGACTGTCGCTGGGAAGCAAATGAGTGTATATCTAGTCAAATCATGTAATTTATCAGATAATTACCTAAATAGGTTCTATGTATGTCATGATACATATGATCAATTTTCACCATTGTCCATAAAGAATAATAAATCGGTAAAACGAAACTTCACCTGTATAGATGAATGGAGGTATATGAAAACTGAAGGTTAAAAACATTGATTTTAAATCCTTACTGGGTTTCCATAAATATGTTTTATAAAATTTGAACCAAAAAGTTAGGGAGAAACCCTACTATGGGAAAAAACTAGGATATAGCAGGTTTTCCGGGGGGGGGGGAGACTACTATGGGGGGGGGGGGGGGGGGAACTGCTATACAACACCCCTCTTTGGGCCCCAGTATTACTCAGTATTACTCCGGTGGTCACAGTTTTCACAATTTAGAATCTACACTATCTTAGGATACTTGCATAGTAATCTGACATGCTGTAGCAATATAGTTCTTTAGAAAATTTTTAACATTTTTCCTATATAATTTTATGTTAAACTTTGAACCACTCTTGGGGCCCCAGTGTTGGTCCGCAGGTCAATGTGTTGACAATTTAAAATATACATTATTCAAGGATGATTGCATAGTAATCTCATAAATTGTAGCATTGTAGTTCTTGAAAAGAAGATTTTTAAACATTTTCCCTTAATATTTCTATGTTAAACTTTGAACCCCTCTTGGGACCCCAGTATTAGTCCGGGGGTCACAAGTTTAACAATTTAGAATCTCCACTATATATACAAGCTTTGGTGTAAATATTGACATTTCTGGTGCAATGGTTTTTAAGAAGATTTTTCAAGGCATGCACCCTATTTTAACTGTTTCGCAATTATCTCCCTTTTAAAAATTATTTCAACAATTTAGAATCCTCTTTCCATAAGGATGCTTTGTATTAAGTTTGGTTAAATTTGGCCCAGTGGTTCTAAAGAAGAAGTCAAAAATTTGAAAAAGTTTACAGACAGACGGACGGACAGACAGACGGACGGACGACGGACAACAGGTGATCAGAAAAGGTCACTTGAACCTTCAGTTCAGGTGAGCTAACAAGATAATTCAGAATGTTAACCCCTAAAATCTTCTTCGTTTGTCCGTACGACAAAATGTCATCAATCTAAAGAGAATCCGCTTTGTAACACTATAGAACTTGAGAAATATTAAGATGCCAGGGTATATGTTTATAAATAAGAATTTCCGATGTGAAGATCAACTTAGACCGTACCATTTTCAATGGAAGGTGCGAGTTTGATAGGTTTGTATGATGCGATGTTTTCTCTGCATAATGGGCAAGTCCTGTTTCTCCATGCAGAAATACATTTATAACAGAAGATGTGTCTGCATGGTACGCAGAAGTGTGGATAGGAGGTTTCCTCGAAACAAATTGGGCAAGTAGACATGCCAATGATTGTATGTCTCAAATTTTCCCCTGCAATCCGCTGTAAATAAAGTTCAAATTGTAGACGTTATAATATGCAATATATTTACAAAAATAATGACTGTGACAATTTAATATACCAAAACAAAACCAAAAAGGCAAAACAATTCAAAACAAGAAAACCCAACAAAACACCCACCCACCCACCCCCCAAAAAAAAATGAAATTAAAGATTACGTTCAGCTTTTTTCTCTAATAAATATATGAAATTTTGCATGAATGTATAAATATGCTTTATTCCCGTTTCTTTTTCGACTTTCGTTGCATAATAAATTTCTAAATTAAAGTCATAGCTGTTAAACATTGCATCAAAAAGTATATTGTGATTATCAGATAGAAAGAACTTGATAGATAAGAAGAATAATTTAGAAAAAGGTTTTACTTACTTTTCAACGAACTAAAAATTAGCTTGTTGTGGCTAAATGGAAATAACTCTGTGAAGACTTCAGCTTAAAGAATTTGCTATAAGGAAACTAAAGTAAACAAAACGTGTATGAATTTTATCTTTAAAAATCTTTTCCTTTATTATATTTATTCATTTGTCTACTAAGCAAAAGGAAATGAATCTGATTACATAATCCTACCAGGCACATAAGGAAATAACTGTGTCCCTTTAACCGGTTTTTTAATCTAACATGTTTACTAGCGATTAGGTAACGGCTATCAAGAGAAGAATGTGCACCACTATGCAATTAAACTTACATGTTAAGTAAAGCAGATCAATAACTGAAATGGTTTGGGTAACTCTAAATAGATAGTGCATTACCTTGAAAATTGGGGTTTGATCCACAAAACACTAAGACGTTCAAATCAAATGTGGAGACATTCGTGTTTGTTATACAGTTAGCTCAGCATTCGTAGAAAATTTGTTGAAAATAAGTTGTCGTTTAAAATCAAACCTTTTTACATTTCCAAATAATTGTTTTAGACAAGTCAAGGGTGTTCTTTTTCTTTTAAGGAGTTGCAGGAGAAATACCAATTTTTAGCGTTCTATATTTGTAAATAATGTGATTTTATTATGGCAAATCTAGGTTGAATTGCGATGTTTCTTCAAGTTCAAAGTGATTTTATTATTACTTTTGTAAAATAAATTCTAAAATTGTACTTCCAACTGCGTATGAAAGATATTCTTCATTCAAACTATCACAAATTGAATTGCTTTCACGATATTTATTTAATATTTATACAACTATAGAACTGAAAATATAGAAAAGTTGTGTTCTTTATAAATCACCAACCACGGGCCAAATTCCTTAATAATAAGAGATTTATTAATCACCACTCATTTATGCTACCCAAATTTAAATGGGAATGTAACGACCGGGTTTCCAAGTCACACATTATTCATTTACTTTGTGCAATACTGTGTAAATAATACCTATGTTACTTACTGTGTATTTTGAAATCATGTACAATTCAAGTCATCCATAGAAAAAGTAAGAAATATTTGTAGTCTTGTACGATGCAGGCCGTTTAGCAACTTTAAAAACCTTAATAGAACTAGAATCAACATGTATTAAACTTCACGACATATTTTGCCGACATGTGTATTCCTTGATGTCATGCACAACATATGAAATATTGATATATTTCTTTAAACATTAAATGATAACGCAATTCGTGACGGTGTCATTTATAGTAAACGGTCCTTCGTTACAAAAATCATCTAAAAATAGACATGGTGTAAGAGAAACAACGAAGCATTTATACATAGATATAAAATTGAAATTAATGGTATTAATTTTTAAAGAAAATAACAGTATTTTTAATCAAATGCACGAAGTGTTTTGAATAAAAGACATATAGTATAGGGGCAAGTTTCTAGGAAAAGGCTCTACACGAAAAACGATCAAGGAAGACAACTGCTCTTAAAAATATAACAAGAATTAAGTGAGAAAAAAGTATAGCACTTGTTTTTCATTTCGAAATGAAGAAAAGAAAGTAAAACCAAAATAACATTGTCGTTCAAATATATCCTAGATTAATTGGAAACGTTATAGAGTTTGTCGAACTACATCACTTTTTAAAAAATAAATAAATAAATTACCTTTTTGGCACACACGACGTAGTTTGAACCGAAACTAGCTATAGAGCGTCCTCTTTATTTCGTTGTTAGGTAGAACACCTTAGGTGCTTTGTTGAAGAGGTTCTGCATGAGTTTTATTTTCGAAAAATAGTGGCATTTAAAGCATGATTTAAATGGTTTGATGCAATGCTTCGATTACATTGTGTCAACACATTCCAAACTTGCAATTAACAATATTTACAATTAACAATGTTTGCGCAATCCGCTGTTATTCCTGCATAACATCATTATGGGTCAAGAGGTCAAAGTAGCGCATGAATAATCTAGGTCACTACTTTTTCTATGTGCTCAAACTAACCGACTTGTGCTGAAACACACCTATTAGATATCGTAATGAAAACATAATTTAGGCATAAAAAAAACCTACCTGTATTTTGTTATACGAAGTTTTATTTATTCATTTTTTAAAAGAAAATAACATTAATTGGGGGGGGGGGGGGGATAAATGATCCATGTAAGATAGGCCTGTAAACAGAATAATGTTTATGGATCGACATCATAACAAGGCGTTCTTGAAAATTACAATCGTAATTTGTCAAACGAGTTGATTCAGTTAAAATTCATTTCTGAGTTTATTACAAGCCTGATCAAAATCGCGAACGCAATATCACAGACCTTTCGTGTTTTTTTTATAGTCCATTCACGGATCACGGTCAAATTTAACTCCTTGTGCTTTTCCTGTCCGTTTTGTTCCGTAAAAAGAACTTAGAAGTTAAAATTGCTTTTCTCTATAATGTCGGAGGAAAATCATTATGCTTTTGAATCTGATTCTGCGATAGTTTCCCCTGAAAATGCCTAAGTAGACTCTAACTCCACTTTCAATTACTTTGTTTTCCAATTTCCAACCGCTCTGCGACTTCAACAGAATTGGTACTATTTAGCCAAGCGTCAATCGGTTTATTTCAATTGTACAAGTGAATTTTCTTTTCTGTTTCACTTTATTTTCATAAAAAAAGTGTTGTCTTGTCAAAAGTAGTGTCATATTTATTTATCATAATAATCAAATACTTGCAATATTGTTGTACTATTTTTTGTTACGTCATCTTAATCGACGCGGCCTTCTAGGTCATCACAAAAAAGAAACTATGGAGCATTGCTCATGTCATAATTTGCAACAAATGTAAATATAAGAAATAAGGTATCATTTTTGGATGTATATCAAGATATAAATATGGGTTGGTCACGTGATCAATTTTTCCATAAAGCCCTTCGGGATTTATGGGATTTGATCACGTGACCAACCCGTATTTATATCCCGATATACATCCAAAAATGATACCTTATTTCTTAAATAAAAGTATTTTACCATAAATCGTCCAAAAAAAGGACAATTTCGTTTTTGTTTATAAATATATAGTTCTTGTTAATTTCTTATTTTTCTGGAAAGAAGCATATTCTTCAAAGGTTCTTTGTGGATGATAAAATAATCAATTTAAAGTGGGTTTTTTTTTTTGGACATGAAAAAAGGAAAACACCGTGTATAATATTCATGTTTTTATAATGCCGGTTTTAAAACCATGTTGAAGTATTGTTTTTGTTTAGAGAGAAGGAATCGGAGTCATAAAGGTTACGAACAAAACCCAGTAGAACGTATGAAGCGAACTTACAGCACTATATTTGATAGATTAAAAGTGTATTCGATTTTATAATAATGATATTTTTCAAAAATGGGTTAACTTATAACAAAAATGTAGAATGTTTTAAAAAAAAACAAAAGAATCTTAATTGTTTTAATTAAATATATATCAACCATTACTATTTCCATCATTTGTTGCTCTATCCAAAAATATTTGAATCCAATGCATTTAAGAATATGTAATACACGTAAGTATACAGCGCTATTAGGCACGTCTAGTTTATTCAAATGCTTTGTCTTTGCATGAGAGAGCGTGTTATTAAACGAGATCAAATCAGAGTTTGAGGGTTTTTTGTTTGTTTGCTTTAAATAATAATAATTTTATTAGTGAAATATGGAATTGTGTTTCTTTTCAAATATAATTACTTGAACAAATGTACACTTTGTCCACAACTTGGTCCATATGTCTCTAAGTGCACTGTTCATGTTCTGGAAACATTTGATTTTTTTCATTTCAAATATTTTTTGTTCAGAAAAGCAAATGATCTGCTACCGTTCTGTTGACAATTGTATCAATTGTCAATTTCTTCTTATTGTTGTTACAAATATAATTTGTTTGATAGGTATTGAATTTTCAAAGTTATCAAGTGTGGACCAACCAAAGTTTCAAATTAAACTGGAATTGATATCAAAATTACTTGGGAAACTATGATGCAACATTCACAATGAATTTTTTTATTTTGTTTTATTTTATTTTGAATTTTTTAAGCGAAATATATTAATGATAGTATTTATTAAACTGAACTTTTTTTTTACAACGATTGATAGACAAGTTCTTCAAATTATATAAATGTCTTTCGTTGGCACGGATGTTAGCGCGAGGGGGTCATTGATGTAGAAGGAAGTCGGAGTGCCCGGAAAAACCCACGTGTCCAAGCGAGCGACTACCATACCCTTTCACATACAACCACCATCGATCACGGGGATCGAACTCGGGTCGCAGCGGTGATAAGAGAGTGTATTGTCCACTGCACTACTTGGACACTTGGACACACGATAACAAACTGTCAAACATCTTTAAAAAATCCATAAAGCGAAACACAAATTCAAAGCAAGCAACACGGACCTCTAAAAGGATAGAGGTGGGATCAAGTGCCTAGGAGGAGTAAGAATCCCCTGCCGATCAGTCGCACCCGGTCTTGAAAACCGGAAGAAACCGTCGTCCGGTGTATAAATGGTATAATAATAGTCTGATATTGTCGGCAAACCCACTTTAGAGGAACAATGCAATGAATTTCGTAATTTTTCAAACGACGACATGTACAT
This sequence comes from Magallana nippona, assembly GCA_033439105.1. Lineage (NCBI taxonomy): Eukaryota > Metazoa > Mollusca > Bivalvia > Ostreida > Ostreidae > Magallana > Magallana nippona. The sequence continues at coordinate 3,554,369 of CM065921.1, forward strand.
GAAAGACAACATTAATCGTGAATGGCTTGTAATTATGCAGCTTGTGACTTTGATGTATTTCACACCAAATGATCCGCCGTAATAAATACATATAATTTGATAATACTTTTTAAAGCGACCCCCCCCCCCCCCATGATGCTAAAACTTGTGATATTGTGGGTATTGCTATAATATATCCTGACAGCCTTACACTTAACTCAAATTTTTAAGAAACACCTCAAATAATTACAAAGATCAAATGGGCAAAAGGATTGCTTTGAAGAGATACTTTTAGAACAGATAAATATTTTAAAGAATAAATTCAACATTGAAAGAATGAGGGTAAAAATAGAATTGAATTAAAACCAAAGACAATTCTTCGCTTAAAAGTCATGAATATCAAATAATCATTTAAGATATCAATTAACTTACTCTATTTTGTAAATGCTTAGACTAATCAAAGGTCTGTCGTAAACAGAAAGTAGACATTACAATGTGTTTTATTCGTAAGGAGGATCCCTTTGGGATTTCTTTGAAGAGGATTCACATTAGTTATATTATCAAAATTATTAATTGACTTCAAAAACATAATTTCAAATAATTCACTACATTGATTTTGATTTTGTTAACTCATACGCATTTCACATTGATAGACAGTAATAATATTTTGAAACGTAGAATTAAGATATCGAAAAAAAAAACCAAATTAAATTTTGAATTCAAAAAAAATATTGAAAAGCTGCGTGAGTTATCGATAAATAACAAATAAGACCAATCAAAAGGGTTTTGAACTTTTTTTTTAGCTCATCTGAGCCAAAGGAGCTTTTCCGATGAAAATGACCCGTTGTCTGTTGTTGTTGTCATCGTGATAAACTTTATGATGGTAAGCAATATACGAAAACTTTTTACCCCGATAATAATCATATATTTCCCAAGGGCGATGGCTGTTCCTAGAGGGAATAAGTATTTATGTCTCCCAAATGTTCATCCAATATTGTGTTTATCATACCAAATGACATATGATTACACAGAATGTGTTCAACGTTAAATGTAATTCAACACTTGCTTATTTCTCCTTTTTCAGTGTTTTACTTGATAATATGCATGCTTCCGACATATATTAATTAGAATAAAAGTAAATTCTTTTTTTGATCAGAGATGCTTTTTTAACAGAGATGCGTTTTTTTTTTATTTAATTATGTTCATATTTTAATAAATGTTAAGATATAAACATTATAAGTAAACCCTATTATTGATTTATTTATGTTTTTGTGTAACATGTGATGAACAGTGTGACATTTTGTAAAGGTTCCTGACACTCTCACTAAATCAATTTATTAAATCTTTTTCTTTTTGTTGCTATTATTACGTACTGCATATATTGATTAGATTTCAGACTTTTAAACTTCTGAATATATGTTGTCTCCAAATTTTGATTTGCAAGCCTTCTGTTGATCAGAAATATTTCGACATAATTATGTCAAGTAGAAGTCATGTATTTCTCTGCATAAGGCAAACATTTAAGTCTAATCATCATGTGCAAATGACAGTCTATACATCTGAATATAACTTAATTTAGATGCATTGCTTGGTACGTAACAGCTATCATCGTTTTCAGTTAAGATTGATTATATCTGTTTTATATTTATACATTCGTTAAGAAAACTAACATGTATGCAATGAATACATATGGATAATCCACTCATCGAACATCTTTCGAAAAAGTATTCATTACATGCAAAAAATAGACAACACAATATCAATAACAGTGTAGCGATTTTTCTTTATTCAACCAAACTGGTGAACTCAAGATTTGTGACTGTAAATCTGAAAAACAAAAGTTGAAACGACATTAATATATGATAATGTAAAATACTGAAACTATAAAATCTTATTCTTGGAAGATCGATAAAATGTGACCTAATTGCGTTCTGTAAATGCATTTGAACTTCTTATTCAGACTATAACCACTTGCATTTGTGATAAAAAAAAAAAACTATTGTTATACCAAATCTTGAAAGATAATTTTCTAAAAACATAAGTATTTCCAAACGAAGTTCAAATGGTTTTTAACAACTTGATAAGAGAAGCACCAAGTGGAACATTTTCTCTAGGCAATTGCTGTATTTTGAATCGTGTCGTAATAAATACACATAAAGAGACCTCACCAATTGAAACTCTTTAAAAACCGGTTTTACTCTAAATTTCGATCGCACAAAATAGTTAAATTGTAATCTTAGTAGATTGCGATTATTCTAGATATCTCCAGCGATAATTCGCTGGCAACTTTGGAAATGAATGTTTACCGTAAAAAAATAGCTATAAGATAATTGATTAGATAATTAGCAGGATACTTACAAAGTAAAACATGTATTGTGTATATGTTATATTGCTGTAGAATACCGTTTAACTGGATTTTTCTGCGGGGTGATATTTTTTGCAAAATTCAGAGGTAATCTCAATCGCAAAAAATACATTAAAACTGCGCGTAAAAACCCTTTTGAGTCCACTCTGTAGAGTCCAAACTTGTATATTACACTTGTTATTATAATAACTTTAAATGATTATGCTTGTAAGTCGTGTTTATGCCGTTTTCACGTGCTACATCCCCATAAAGTAGGTTATCTAAACACTCTAATCTCACAAATCTCTTTGAAATCTGCCGCTAGTGCTGGCAAAAATTAGTCACGCTTCACTGCACGTGGCTTTGGTACTTGTGAGGTGACATCGCTCTGTTTTGATATTCTTTAGAGTGTGAAAAATTGAATGGTGTTTTATATCATATGAAATCATTTCTTTTAAAAGAAATTGTTAATGTAATGTATATGGCTTATTGTGAGACTGCATGCCTCTACCATTTGTACTTTATTATAGTTGTGACATATCTTATTTAAATATTCATTTTATTCAAGCAAACTATACAAAATAAATTGAAGATAATCATGAAGTTTTATAGTATAATGGTTTATTTGATTTATATCTTTAAAGATGTTATTTAAAAAGAATAGTCTTATTAATGCTTTGTCGAATTCAGTCAAAAGCGGGAGTATCAGAAGTAAACAAAATGAGAGTACGTTAACCTATCGGAAGTGCATAGGTGGATCTTGCAATTTCTTCAAGCTAGTAACAGTTATTTTAGTCAATTATGTTACCTTTTTGATGCATCAAAAATTAAGCAGAATCCAATTAAAAGTCGGTGGGAAATCGCCAAAATTAAAATCTTAAAAAATTACATATACTTATTGTAGTAACAATTCGCAAAAAATTGTACCCCCATTAAGACCAGTATTTTTAATTAAAAGCAACTCTCCCTAGTTGATATTAGATGACTATAATAAAGAAGGGGGCGATATAGAGAGAAAGGGGATTAAGCAGCATAACCTGCTACATTTCTTTAATTCATAAGGGAGATTTAATTTGTTGCTGTTTTTAACAGGATCTTTACATTACCATAATTGTTTTAATAAAATTGAATTAGTGTTAATCAGTTGCAAATTTGGTTTAGTATCAGGTTGACAGGATACTGAAATATTTGAGAAATTATACTTTCAGCAGCAATAATTATTATCAAATTCAAAATTACGTTTCATCGAAACTTAAACTGCCAAAAACACCATTTAATTTATGTTCAATTTAGTAAAAAAAACCTTCAAAATTTAATTCGTTTACATCCAAATAGAGTAAAATATTTTTAAAAAATATATATCCCAAAATTTAGATAATGTATAAAACCACTAGTTACATTTATTCAACAATAATCATGATAGGATATGAATCAAAAGAATAAAAAAGTTAAAAGCAGTGATTTACCGTTTAAGTACAGTCGACACAGGTACACCTGAAATACGCAGTCCAAAAGTCACAGTACCCTGCTCTACATCGGATGGTTTGGCAATGGGCATTACATTGATCTTGGTCCCCAGGGCACCCATAACCGGCCATTGCCACTTCCACTTAAACATATATCAAAACAATTGAGTGTGGGAACGTAAAGATTTTGATTCAAGAAGTTATAAATTCAAAACGTGTTACGTAATGTTATATAAACTAAAAAGGTGCGTTTGTTATAGTGTGATTGTTAATTATGCAAACATTCAATAAAAACTACATACCCATAAGAAGGACTACCAAAGTCAAAAATATAAAAGTTTTCATCTTCTTAATGTTGGTCTATAAAAAAAGACATATATTACAATAAGTCAACTTATTCAATTAATCCTCTGGAAAAGGATAAATTGTCTGAAGATTCAATTAATCCCATAGAAAAGGATAAACTGTATAAAGTGGGGATTCAAAACATCAAACTAAATTTGGCTTACCTGTAATGAAAATAGTTCTTTCTTTACAAAAGACGAAACATGTCTCTTTATACGTTACCAACAGGATCCTATTGATAAGATCGTCTACTTTATCATCAGATAAAATACGATCTACGTCTTTACTTCAAAATATGATATCCTTGAGTGTGATATTTATGCAGGATGTTTATCAGTTGATTATGTATGCATCAAAATAAAAAAAAAACCTAAAAAACTATATACCTCATGAAAATGTTTTGCAATACCAAATATATCTATATGAAATGTTTCACAGTAGGAAATGTAACCTTTTATACTGCTTTTAATTATGGGTTAATGAACTTTTCGGCAACTGTATTAATCTTTTTAATTTCCAAAGTTTTCTAAATGTATATTTCATGCAAAAGCATGATAAAAGTCAAAACGATATATAACACATTTGAAGCGGGAAGTTTGATGGGTTTAACAACAAGAACAATTTTAAGCCCAAGGGAGTTTGGGTAGTCAGCAAATTAGCCATCACCTCATATTTTTTAAATATGATTTGTTAAGCTATAAACTTTTGTATAGTAAAAGACCTCTACATTTTAGCTTTTTAATTTGAGTATTTTCCTATATCTTATACACAGCTCTTCTTTAAAAGAAGAACAATATATTATAAAAATGAACACAAACATCCACCCCTCTTAATTACAATGTAATATGTAGTTCTAATCTGGTGAAAGAGCCCAGTAATATGTATCAATCAAAACTTCCCATGTACGAATTGCCAAAATGTTTTTGGGTGTAAGAGCTTGTGTTAAGCACAGCAACAACCGTAAATATTCATTAAACTGTTAGTTAATAAAAAAGTAGTAACTTCATTTATTAAAATTTACAATATTATCTTAACTTGTACAACATACACGGTAAAAATTGGAAATGAAAACAACCAAGAACTAATAATTGTTTGACCTTCATAAAAAAGGGCAGAGAGCTACCTTTTCTACATGTTTGTTATTCAGTCAAACACTTTTATATTATTAATTTCATCATTTACACATTAGGTGATTAAAAAGGGTAGATTCATCTTAAGATACACAGTACAAAATCATTGAAATGTTATTATTGTGACCGATGAAATTCGCTCTGAACGGTATTTTTTTTTCTAGCGTAATCATTTAATCGATACATAAAAATCCACGTAAATGTAACTGTACAACGAGGCGGATATGTCTGATTGTCCATATTGTTTTGTAATAATATAAGTTGCACTGCTACGTCGTAAATATATGCAAAAAAAAAAAAAAAAAAGACTAGGTCATATGATGGTAAGCAATAAATGAACATTGATTTCCTCGATAATAATCATATTCAACAAGGGCGATAATTTTGCTGGAGGAATAAATCTTAATACCTCACGAACATTCATGCATTACTGTGTTTCGTATACCAAATGACATATAATTATACAGAATTCGTCGTTAATTTCTTCTTTTATCATTAGTTCGAACCATATACAGTTAATTCAATTTAAATGTTATTTAATTCATAATGCATCTCACTCCTCGATATTGTTGTGTCAAGAATTTCTTGAGAAGTATATCATTAAAATATGTACAAAAAAAATACTAAAAATTCAAAGTAAAAGCGAGGTCATAAGAATGTTACAAAAAAAAAACAACAAAGATAAAGCTTAATCAGTAATTGACTTACAGTTTCGAGAGTTTACTCATAATTGGGATTTTAACACACTTTCTTTCTCTTTAAAAAAAAAACAACTCTTCAGTGCAAATTAAACACATCTAACCTAGATAGGCATGGTTACAATTCATTTATAGATAAAATTGTTTGCTAAAGGATGCATTTTTTGGCACTAAACGAGTAACAAATTGATCGACATCAACATAATTTTAAATGTTCGAAAAGATCTTTCACTAATGATAATAAATTCGGTTAATGTTAAAATAAAAAGTGGATTTCGCTAAAAGAGCAACTTTGGGTATCAACAGAAAGGTTTTATTTTCACATATAAATCAACATGTCGAACGATTTTATTGTATTTTCACATCCGATACCCTTCAATGAAGAGGATCCAAATGGGTTATATTATAAAAATCAATTATTGATTTTAAAAACATATTTTCAAATATTCTAAATCATTGCTATGAAAAAATGACAATAACAAACCGTCAACCATCTCAAAAACCCATAAAACGAAATACAAATTCAAAGCAGAGCAACATGGACCTCCAAAAAGATACAGGTAGGATCAGTTGCCTAGGAGGAGTGAGCATCCTCTGCTGACCGGTCACACTCGCCGTATGCTCTTTGTCGTAATCGGGAAAAAACGGAAAAGTCCGTAGACAATTAGGTGATAAATTATGGTTTAACAATTAGTATGAAAAACGTCAGTGAGCATGCGACCCAGTGGAAGAGTGTATTTGCTGACAGGGTCGTTGTATCGACCATAGATTGATTGTGTTAATTCAAAGTTAACGCAGTTCACATTGATAAACAGTAATGATATTTGAAACTTAGACTAAATCTTTAGAAAAAAAAAATGTATAAAGTTCCATTTGAATAACAAACGTGAAAAGCTGCGTAAGTTAAATACAGATAGGATCAATCAGAAAAGGAAATCGACTTTTTTAGCTCACCTGAGCCACAGGTTCAAGTGACTTTTTCGGATCATGATTTATACTTTGTTTGTTGTGTTGTCGCCGTTTTCGTGGTAAACTGTACACTGGGAAGCAATATTTGACATTTATCTACCCCATAATAATCATGTTTCCCGAGGTCAAAAGTTTTTCAAGGGGGAATTAATATTTATATCTCCCGAATATTCATACAATAATATCTTAATTTTTTGTGTATTATACCGAATGACAAATGATTTAACATAATATGTCGAGTTCTAAATGTAATTCAACACTTTTTATGTTCTCTTTGTTTCATTTAGTTTAACCCTATATTAGTAGTTGATTTAATTTCCTGATTAGAGTACAAACTAAACTTTAAATATTTTAGAATTAATCATTCGTTTGTTTACAGTGGTAGCAACGTTATTGTTGACAAACGACACGCACGATTCTGATACACGAACGATCACGCACGATACACGAACGATTACGCACGGTACACGGACGATCACTAACTTACTGAATTTTCACGATACACGAACGATAACGATAAAAAACGCAAACGAACGATTCTACACCATTAATCACGCAAAATCAAAATTAATTTTTACAATTAGAATTAAGAAAACGTTTTGCTCTAATTTGCATTACAATAAGCCTGTGTTTTATTGAAAAGCGGCATGTAAAGTACCCACGCACTGTTTTATTTTAATTTAATTTACGAGTAAACGATGTGATAGTATCCATACACCAATTAAATTGTTTTGACTCCAGAACGAGTATTAATTTGTATCATAAGTTTAAGTCAATTAGTGTAAAAGAAATGAAGATAATGCATAAACTACACGAAATTATTTAAATACGAGTTAATGTTTATGTAATTCGATTCCCTTACGTACAATTTAATTGTGCGAGATACAGGTAAATTTGTTACCTTGTTCCAAAGAATTTCGATTTTACACATCCCATATTTCCATAATATACGGTACATGTAGTACTTGATTGAATTCTTTCTATTCTAAATTTTAGAGTCTAAATAAATTTTAATTCTAATGAATATTTATACAATATAACAGAGAGGAATGCGTATCGTATTTTCATTTGAAGAAAACTTAGGGAATAATTGTTTAGTTTTGAACGGGGAGTGGGTAAGATTGACCGCTTTAATCTAACCTGTCTCTCTTGCTTGACGCTAATATTATTAAAATTATGTGTCAAGATATGATGGATACTTCGCCTTGATATAGACTGATTGCAAAAGCACGCAAAACTAACTCGGACGATCAAAGGATTAAATGAGCTGTTGAATTACTATTTAACGACGAAAAGAAGAATATTTTAAAAAGATTAGCGCTGACATGATACATGTATGTACTAATCAATTGTCAATATTCTTCAATAAAAAAGTTTTAAATTCACATTGCTGCGTTGTTTTAAAAACTACTCGTCATTAGTTTATAATAAAGACTGGCATTCCGTAAAAAATTTACAAAACGAAAAAACCGCACGATCACGCACGGTAAAAAACGCAAACCAATTTTTCTGATACACGCACGATCCCGCACGTTACACGAACGATCACCCACGGTACACGAACTATTTAACACGATTGGCATGTCAACAATAACGTTGTTACCACTGTACTTTTATTGTTCATTTTTGGGTCTTTTAAACCCATGCTATGAAAAAACACTAGGTTCACTCACCGGATCAATTGTCGTTTTTATTCGGCCTGTCACGTGACTGTTTTGTCCAATCTGATCACGTTTCATATACAATAACGATAATGAGGTATCATATTATTATTTGGTCGTTGACTTTAGTGAATCATTCATTGTGGTTGTCGGTGGGTGTATTATTCACCTGCTATATAAAATGGAGCTGTTTCATAAAGACAATATACTTTTTCATATATATCTAAACGCTTAATCCTAGCGGCTATTTCTTTAATGAAAAAAAAAATCTGAAAAGAATTTAAAGATAGCTAAGACAACATAAATAATCAGGATCATGAGGATACAGATTCAGTGTTAAACTTATATGGCTTGTTCCCATTTTGCACACATTTGAAAATCTAGTATAGAAAAAATGTGTAAAAAATAGGAATTTGTCCACGTAAGAAAATTTCCTAATTGCTTTATCAATGCTTACATTTTAATTCAATGTCTAGCTCCAAGCTAAATAACGCAAGGTAATTTTGTTATGTCAATATTTTATATGATGTAACCATTTTATGTCATAAGTAAAATTGATGCGTCACAAACTTTAGATGGTTATTTTTATATATTTAGTTCAATTTCAAACACATGCCGTTTTCCTGTACAATAGAATTGTGAATAAAAATTCACAAGCTAATGCTTGGTGTAATTCAGTAGCTGAATATAGCAAAAATACAGTATTATAAAAAAATGAATTCAAAGAAAACAATTAAGATATTCAAAATTTTGATAAAGTGCTCCACCTTGTTTGTGCGTCACAATGTCTCTTTAAGCTATCAACATTCTATTGCTTCCACTCTAAAAACCGATCATTTGTAATTAAAAAAACAACTTTGAAATTGGTGTACAATTGTAACGAATTTTTCGATAAACATTTTGAGATCAATAGCATGAAAATTAGGTCATTGACCAAGTATTTAGAAGTCAATAATAACACTCCAATAATATGATAGGATTACAATGTACAATTAGTAGTATTACGTTCTAATCGGTGGAATTATCCCTTCCATGAGTAACGTAATCCTTAGGCTTTGAAATTAAAGATTATAGGACAACAATATAACAGTTAAAATATAGCTAAATCAGTACTTGGCTTCCAGTTTAGAGAATTTACTTATAATTTGGATTTCTGAAACAAATTTTTTTATCACACGTGTTTTCTTGAAAATCACTTAAGAGCAAACATATTTATATTGGCTTTACACGTTAACAATTTATTAAGAGGGGTCGATATTTATGTCAATTTTTAGACTGTAATGATCTCCTTTAAAAGGAGAGCTCTATATAAGAGTATAGGAAAATGCCCAAGTTTAACAGGTAAAATTTTTGGACATTTTCTTGACTAAATAATAGTTTGTAGTTAAAGAGATCGTATCTTTAAATTTAAGGAAGATTTTATGGCTAATTTGTTGACCACCTCGCCTCCTTAAGAGATGATCATTTTTTTTTATTTGCTAAAAGATGCATTTTTGCCTTAACCGAGTTAAAAATCAACCGATATAAACATAAATAAATGTTTCCACTTAGATACGATCTTTCACTGATGATAATAAATTCGGTTAAAGGTAAAAAAGGATACGTTTAGCTCAAAGTGCATCTTTGAATATCGATAAACGACTTGTATTGTACATCCATCTGAATCTACATGCTCAGTTTTATCCCACTTCAATAAAAGTACGTGCTGATTATTGTGTTTGTTGAACCTTTTTGGTCTGAAATTTTAAAAAGATTTTTCGATGGCGAAGCGTTGATAAGAAATGGTTAACAGTAGAAAATTTCATTGAGAAAATAGTTTGACCAATTTTAAATTCCTTTTTTATCTCAGACAGACAGATTTGTTTTTGTAGTTTTTTTTTTTGAATTTTTATAGTCGACGTGATGACAGTGTTTGTTGACACAGATATGAATCAAAATGAAATACTTCATATATATTCATTCTGTAATAATAACACCTCTTATGCACCCCTGCGAATGTTATTGTCATTTAAAGTTAGACCACGTGATTTTATTTGACCCTTTCAGTTTCGCAGTAAAAATCCATATAGGTATTTGAATAAACTATCTGAACAGCGCTGAATAAATGCATCATTCAGTAAGCATACTTGAGCTGTATTTACACTTTTCTTGATAAATGTAAATATTTTTGAAAGAAATGCAAATTACTATTTCAAAACATTTTTTTTCATCACTTAAATTGACCAAGTTACTCTTAAAACTGTTATTTTTAGAGTAATGAAAGGTCTACTGCATGGTAGTTCATGACAAAGCAAACCATTTCCTTTTGTTTAAAGATGTCGATAAACACCTTTTTGAATAAATTACCAATGGAAATAAAAGCGTGTCCGTCGAAATGTTGCATAGTTATACTGCAGTTAAACTAATCGATACCTACTGATGACGGTTTGAACACCTTCAATTTAATTACTTTGTTTCTCCATAATAACAATTTTTCCTGCAGATTGCAAGAGATTTATAACTCTTTTAGCTGTTGGCCAGAGCTAGTTCAGATTGAAAGATCTTTACTTCTAGAAAACAAAAACAAAAAAGAAAGATTTTATAAACAGATTCATGATTAAACTGCTTTGATTGCTATTCAAAATATTCAATTCAGAGTAATTGTTGTTTGTATAAATGTATGTTTACCTTTCCAGTACACCCTGTGCATGTACATCTCCTCCACAGCGTCCAGAAATCACAGCTCCCCGCTGTACAACCAAAGGTCATGCAGTAACGATTACACTCATAGTCGTCATCTGGACAGCCAAATCCGGCAAAACCCACGTCTGCAGAAACTTTTGATAAGACAAACTATTTCATATCAAAAATTATTTTTTTTCTTTGAAAACCATAGATTATTATAGATAAACAACATGTTCATCCTAAACGTCAAACAAGATTTTATATTTTAAAGGGCAAAATTATTTTTTCTATCATATATCGTTGTTTGCACTTTGTCTTATATAAAGCACCAGTAAATTTACAAAGAGATAGTATAAAGATTTATATTTGATTTTTTTGTTTATTGAAAATAGCAAAATGAATACAAACCCATCAGAAGAACGGCCAATGTAAGAAGTACGAAAACTTTCATTTTGCTAAGCAACGTTTTCTAATCTAAACAAAAACAATTTAAAGTAATTCATGCCAAAAATATGCTCAAACAAACAAACTTATCATCGATATGAATGAAAAAAGTGCATCCTTGAATATTAATAGACGTTTTTTGTTTTACATCTAGATCAATGTGTCGCTCAGTTTTATCTCTCTTTCACTTCCATCATCCTTCATTGCAAATCAGTTTTTCCGTTGAACCATTGGTTTTAAAATTTGAAAAAAGCTGTTTTCAAATGTGAAGCTATCAAACGAAATAAAATACTCATGATATGAATTTTCAAAAAAGTCTGACGAAGGTTCGTTTCAAGTGTTTTCTGCAGCTTTGTGCAATGTGACAGAAAAATTATTTGATGTTACAACTTTTCTGTTGAAATGTATCGATATTTTATAAATGCGTGGTATAATTTTTTTCAAGTTTTGTCAAATCATAGCCCAGGGTGTGAATAAGGAGGCATTGCTTTTTTGTAATAAATTATTGATTAATTAATGGATATTTACCTTTAAAAAGAGGCAACATACTAAAACATACGAAAATGTATTAAATGCACAATGCTTGCAATGAAACAATGCATAATCTAGAAAAGTTTGGAAATAAAGTAGGTTAAGAAATTTGAAACAACAAAAAGCTACAAACCTTCATGGTCTGTATAACTTGCATATTTAAAGCGCTTCCTAGTTTTAAAAAGTACCAATTGTTTAGAAATGATCTAATCACTATCATTCTATACCTATACTAATTATATTGTTTGATGGATATACGTTAGTTCATGATAGATACATACATGTAACAAATCTTTGGGTAACTGAAAGGAATTAAAGTATATAAAAAATTAAAGTACATAAAGTTTATCTTACCTATGTATGAACAACTTGTGTGACACTGCTTGAAAGTACACTCCTACTTGCTCTTTTATATTGTGATGGACAGGATTTACAATGAAAAACGAGCCATATTGTTGTACTTCCGGAAGATGAATTGATCATTAATTATTTTATGCTGTATCTTCATTGATTGATTTTCATTAGTCACACAGTTCTTAGCTAATTGCCTATATACTTTGGAATCATTGGAATTCGTGGTGGCTCAATTTTTGTGGTATTGATGGTTAGCCCTCCCCACGAATTTACATCCTCAAAGGAAACAAATTTAGAAAGATTTTATTACTACACATGAAAACCGACCCATCCACGACATTTCATCCGAAAGACAAAGCACGAATAAGCAAAAATCCCATAATCCACGAAATTTGGCCCCATGAATTAAAATGATTCCACAATAATTTTATCCAGAAATGAAAGTCACCAAGTTTTGAACATCAAAATTTTATTAAGGTCTTCCGTTTCCAACGGAAGACCTTATAAAGATTGTAATGTTTTTTTATTAGGGTCTTCCGTCTTCAGCGGAAGACCCTACTATTATTCTATTGTTTCTTTTTCCCTATTATTAAGGTCTTCCGTTTCCAACGGAAGACCTTATTGTTATTCTTCGGATTCTTTTTCTTCTTCTTCTTCTTTTTTTTTCTTACCACTTTTTGTGCACGCGATATCTCAGAAATGGCTGGACCGATTTGCACGAAATTTTCAGATCTTACTAACTATGTTCTGAACCTTATCGGAAATAGTTTTGGTTGATGACGTCATTTCCGTTTTTGAGATATTGGCATTTTAAGGATTTTTAGGTGGTTGGTTTGTCCAAGAGTGTTCTCATAAACTACAAACGATATCGATTTTAAAATTTCAGGGATGAAAGACAAAAGATTGTTAATCTGAACAAAAGCATTCTTATTTGCCTAGCACAAGAAACCCTGGAGCTCAGTGGGGCTCAAAAATGGGATTGAAAAAGCGTCGTTATTTTGCGTGGTTTTCTTTGTTTCTCTCTTTTCTCAGAAATATTTTGTGAAAACATGTAGAGCAAATAAAGTTTATAATTTCAAGAGCTTTCGTTTGACATCAAGAAAAAGGGGCTGGCCCCTCAAATTAGGGGCCTAACTTTCTTGGAAGTCTTCGCAGGATAACTAAAAAACGGTTGGGATTTCAACATGGCTGTCGCTGAAAAAGTTGTTCAGTTTGATCTTATCAAAGTCGTTACAATAAAATTTTGTTCGGGTATTGCGTAATACGAGAGTAAAAAGCTTGACCTAATTGTTAACACGTACCTGTTTTCATGGGAAAAGTGCATGTTTTTGTCTGCATAACTGACACAAGTTACAACAGAAAGTGTAATAGCTTACCTATATGTTGCTTTAATTAATCATAACAAGTGAGTATCGATGTTTTTCTTACAGGTGATACGTGAGGATCATTAGTCACTTTTGTTTAGTTTTTGTAATGGACAATCATTCAAAACCGAGAAAGAGAAAGTACATAGTCGCGGACATACATACTTATTCTATTCAAGTGAAACACAGAACAACTCCTACAAAAAAATGTTTAAAATTTGTTTTAAAATCATTTTTAGAAGCCTGGGTTGTATGTGAAATCACGTACCAATTCCTCATCCGCGACCGAAGAGAATATATTGATCGGCTGCTAGCTAGCAGCCACCGGTTATCTAATACACAACATTCGCGTCTTGCATACATAAGTTTATTTATATAGCGGCTTACACAAAGAACTATGGTATGAAGATATATTAAGTGTAAATTAAGGAGAAAAGAGTAACCTCTTAACCCATAAATTTAATGTTAGCTCTGTTATTTGAAAAACGGGGTCTTTATGCGTATAACTGACATAAAGCTACCGTAGACAGTATACCAGCTTACATACGGAAAGAGTATAAACATTCTCATTCTCTTCTAGTGAAACACATTATGGATAAAAGAACTAATACTATGCAATACATTTGAGTCGCATTTAAAATCTAGCTGGATTCCGAGCTGTGTATGTGAACAATTACGTATCCGATCCCTTGGCCGCGGCCAAAGAAATAGGTCGCGGCTGGACTAGCGAGCGGTCTGCTGTTATCCAATACACAAGATTTGCGTTTTGCTGGGATGCACACATGGGTTTATTTATTTAGCTGCAAACACAAAGAATTCCGATTTTAACGATATTAAAGAGTAAACAAAAAAAATTATACCTTAACTTACGAGGTTATGATGTTTTAGTTTTGTAATTTAAAAACGATATATAGTATGACTGTCATTGAAAAAAGGTGTTCTATGTGATCTTGTCTATGTCATAAAATAAGTTTTATTGTTGGGAAAAAATTCCGTTATCAGACTGCAAGCATTTAAAACCCACCACGTTGGGTGTACATTTACGTAACACATCAATCGCACATGGCCGAAGAGATACCGCGCTAGTGGACAAGCGATTCGCTGTGGTCTAAGACACAAGCTTCTCGTGTTTCTACGTTATCACACGTACAGTTCATTGAATTGTTTTTATTTTCAATTATATTGGTTAAAGATGCAACAAACTTTTGATTTAGCATTGATTTAAATCACAGTGCGTAAAATTAAAAGAAACTGCCATCAAATGAATATAATACAACGTTTTACAGTCGTACGAGTTGAAAAATAAATTAGTCTATTTCTGACATTTTTGCTGCTGAGAATTTAATGCATTACACTTCCCACATCTAGGCGATATTCACAACATGATTATTCCAACACAAAAATCTTATGTATCTGTAACCTGTGATAATTCATTTGGCTAACAAAATATTAGGAGTCTTTATATGAGTTCTGAGAGAGAGAGAGAGAGAGAGAGAGAGAGAGAGCATGCATGAATTTAGCAGGGTATAGTAAGTAAAGTGAGTTAAAAACGCGTTCGAGATAAGGCAGTTTAAGTGTTACAATATTACATGCTTGCGGTAGGTGCAGGCACGATAAAACTTACCGATGCCCGCTAATACAGAAGGAATTGAAGGAATCAGTGATTATTTCTTTAATATACCAATGCATTTTTTTAACAAGTTTGATTTACATTCAGGCCGTAAAAGAATAGCGGTCACACGAACACTATTGGTTTAATCTCTTCTGAATGGTAGTCCGAATCATTAAAAAGCATACGCATTGCTGATTTTATTCTTTCATTTAATTAAATTACATTGTTTTGTTATTGATTATCAAAGAATATGTGAGTTTTAAAAACAGTTTATTAACATTCGGTAAGTAAACGTTTTGTTTAGATTCGGACAGTCAAAGAGCGAGTAGAGGACACATGATTATAAATACTACTTAGTAGATTACGGAGATTTTCAAATCGACCGGACTTCTGCATATGCGTTGCACGTACACTCGAATACTTGATACATATATATTTTAATAAAACGTCTGTATGGTGTATTATTATTTGCTGTCTGATCAGGACTGTTCTTCCCAAAAATAAGCGCACGGCGATCGCGTAATGAATGTTCTGTATATACATGCTTGTATATATTTTTTAAAAAATTTTAACGTTTAACTCAGCAAAATTGTAGAGGTCATGGAGTCAAAAAGCAAATCAAATTAATTTGCCAATTAGGCAATAGTAGTTATCCAATGCCTATGATTAATAACTTGAATAAATATGAATTTACAAGCCCCCCCCCCCCCCCCCTGTTAAGAGCGATTTCTCGGAAATGACTAAATTTTGTTAAACGGCCCTGATAAAAAGATGAAAGGATGGCCCCTAAAATTTCTTTCTCAAATATATCAAGAACGGTTTCAAATTTCAAACACTGGTTGAATAACATACAACTCATTTTGTGCAAATTCTATATGTATGAAATAGCAATTTTCTTGTAACTTAAATGATTTTTTAAAAATAATAACAGTATAATTTTTTCAATAATTACGCTTTGTGAAATCTAAAATTTTTTTAATTTATCACTAAAATTACTAATTTTAGACGGCCCATGCAGTAAGTATTGCTAACCGAGCCTTTCGTTCAACAGCACATTGATTGTGAAGATTCCAGCGTTGTTTACAACAAAAGGATAAAAAGACCACGAATTGTAACATATTTGACTGTAAAGGGTTTAAAAGAGATGGATACAAAACACAAGTGCGAATATATCTAGTAAAGATAAAAATGATTAATCTACATTTGTCATAAATACATCATTTTATCATAAGAATATTTTAACATTTAGATCCGCCGAAAAGTTTCATTTCCCTTCATTGTTTAATGCCTGATTTGAAATAACGTTTCGATGTCGTACCAAGTGGAGAAATTTTTTAAAGCTGCATGTTCCATTTTTCGGCCATTACAGTGTCAAATGTTATCATGCAAACCAAATGAATTATCTTAGAAAGTTATAGACTTTCGCCTATTTACACAGAATTGATTTTCTTTTAATGTTAGAAATATTCAAAGTAAATAAAAATAATTCTTGCGGGCGTACAAAAATACCCTAAAAATACATCATAGGAATGTTTAAAAAAGGTAACCGTTTGATTTCCTACCTCGAATGATTGGGTTTATTCAACCTGCATGCTATGCATCGATTGTAAACAACGTAAACTTCAGAATTATTAGTGAACAAATGTACACTGGTTTATTTTTTCAAATGGCCATGCTGTTTATTTTATTTGTTAAAATAGATCATATAAAAAAGGACAGATGTCAAAGTCGTAATACAATCATACTCGCTTCGACGTATGGGGCGAGTATAAACACGAGGCGAAATAACGCGAAACCCTTTTATGTCGTTTATTTTGTAAATAAATTTTGTACATTGTAAAACTTGTCTTATCTGGAGGAGTTTGGTTCTGAAAAATTAGGGTAGATTAGACAACATCCGGTTTGGAGGACATTGTTGCAAATTAATTTCAGTATTTAATGCAGTAGGTCTTGATCGTCTATTCTTGCAAAATTTTCAATTCTTCTGAAATATATTAGACCTAATCGATCGTGATTACGGTACCAATTTTCATTTTTTTTCTTGGAAAACAATTAGTCCATAAAGGAGTATATACAATGGTAATATTTTTTCAAAGTCATCGTAATTGATATTTTCAAGCATTCGATTAAACTGAAAAGTCCGACACAAGATAAGTGCATGACATTGGCCAACAGGTGGCTGATTACGTAATGGCGAGGTTGAATATTTATATAGATGAGAATTTAATAAAGAATGGAGCATTTTGACAGAATAAAATGTAACTCTGTAAATGTAGCCATACAACGGGGATAACATACGATATCGGTAGTCTTACTACCGCGGTATCCTAAATCACGGCCTGAAAAAAAATGGGATGAACTATAATCTCATTATCTAATTTTGGCAAAAAAAAAAATTCGTATTTATTTATAACAAGACTTAACGGTATATACTGAAATGAGTTACTAGTTTGGATCTTCTGTTGTTTAAACCAATAGCAACGACAGGAAAATTGCCGATCGATCGATAAGTGGCCGGATTACGGGAGATAACTCTCACTAATCATAAGCAGTCAATTTTTTACATCGCGGCCGGTTTACAGAATAGACAAGATCCGAATTGCACAACATTTTTTAAACATAAAATGCTAGGAAAATGCCATGGGACTGAATAATGTCGCCGGATTGGACAACATGCCGGAATGCACAGCATCCGGATTCAACAAGTTTTAATATGTACATCATTTTTTAATTGAAACAGAGACAATTTCAAATTTTAAATTTGATTTGATTTAAATATGATGAAACATTTTGAATTGCGGATCATCTTTAACACGCAATTTGCGAGCTTATTTTTTTGGCAGTAAAAAGATTCAAACTTTCAGTTTTTATGCACATGTTCAATTTTTTTATTGAACTGTTTTTAAAATAAGAGCCCAGAATGATCTAAAGTTATACAATATACATGTAATAATTTTAATATACTATGTTGTTAAGGATTTAAAGGACTAGAAGTCCAGAATTTTGATCATTCTTTTTTAAAAAAGAGAAATATTTGTGAAATTGTTGTACAAGTAAAGATGCTTAGAACTATGTACATTTAAATATACTATGTGTATAACAATAGACAACCCTCAAAATTTCGCTAAAAGGAGATAATCGACCCCAACGTTCTTTCCCAGATACATGTATCTCAATAATGGTAACTGATTTCTAAACACTTTTTGAACCAAATGCATTTAAAACAAAAATAAATTTAAATTTAAAAAATACATAACCAAGGTCTAGTCCTTTAAATTATGAGCCAATTGATTTGAAGACAATCATAGTTTTTAATTTCTGAATATTTTGTAACATGAATGATGTATTTAACAATGTACAGTCATCAAAATTGTTAGATGGCCCCGATAAAAAGTCGGCCCCAAACAAGTTCTTTCCCAGATATCTCAAAAACGGTCACTTTCTCAAGACTTGTGGAATAAAATTTGCATAAAATAAAAAAAAAGTCCTTTAATTTGATATCAAGAAAAATGGACAAGCGCCTAAATTAAAGGGCCAAAAGGGATCTAAAGCTATTCATCAATAGCTCTTACACTTCATACAGAAACGTCTCAGATCCTTTAAATGTAGCACCAACCACATTTCCATGTTTCGTTTTCGAATAGCAAAAGTCAAGGTCTTATCACATCCTGATGAGAATCGGACGGAAGACCTACTCGTTGCTCGCAACGAGATCGTGTCTAGTTATTATTCTTTTTTTTTCTTCCCATTTTTGTGCACGCCATTTCTCAGAAACGGCTCGACCGATCTCCATTAAATTTTCAGATGTGATAGATATTGGTCTGAACCTGATAGCAAATTTGTTACATTGATGACGTCACATCCGTTTTTGAGATATTGAGATTTTTCAATTTTTATATGGGTATTTTGTCTGCGGACGTTCTCTTAAAATATAAGAGATATTGAGCTCATAAATCTACGGTTGGTAGAAAAAAGATTGAAGTTTTGCATGGTTGTTGTTTTATATGTCTAGTACTAAAAGCGCAAAAGCTCGGTAGGGCTCGAAAAATGAGATATCAAAAGTATTGTGAATTTTCGTGCTTTTGTTTGTTTATCTCTTTTCTGGAAAATATTTTGTTAAAACATGTAATGCAATAAAAGTTCATATTTACAAGACCTTTCATTTGATACCAAGAAAAAGGGGCTGGCTCCTCAAATTAGGGACCTAGAGCACTCTAAAGACTTTTATCTATAACCCTTTACTGAGGGATTTTTTATAATAGATTATAAAAGCAAATATGTTTATCTTACAGTTATGTAGTGTAAAAGTATAATGATTTCCTCACGTGTTACGTAATTAGGGTTTTTTAGGGGTCGAAAGTCCAAAACTTTGATCAACTGTATCTCAAAAAGGAAAAATATTTTGAAATGCAGTATAGAAGAAGAGATGCTCAAAATAATGTACTTAACAATATGCAACCTTCAAAATTTTGTTCAGTGGCCCCAATAAGAGGATGAGGGACCGGCCCCTAAAATGTTCTTTCTCAGATATCTCAAGAACGGTAACGAATTTCTAAACACTTGTTAAACAAAATGTCTTAAAAATTAAATAACCTGTCATTTGATCTCAAGAAAAAGGGGCTGGCCCCTCAAATTAGGGACCCAGAGAGCTCTAAAGTCTTTTATCTATAACCCTTTACTGAGGGATTTTTTGTAATCAATTATTGAAGCAAATATGTTTATCTTACAGTTATTTAGCCTAACAATATAATGATTTTCTCTTGTGTTACGTAATTACGGGTTTTTAGGGGTCAAAAGCCCAAAACTTTGATCAACTGTATCTCAAAAAGGAAAAATATTTTGAAATGCAGTATAGAAGAAGAGATGCTCAAAATAATGTACTTAACAATATGCAACCTTCAAAATTTTGTTCAGCGGCCCCAATAAGGAGATAAGGGACCGGACCCTAAAACGTTCTTTCTCAGATATTTCAAGAACGGTAACGAATTTCTAAACACTTGTTGAACAAAATGTGTGTAGTTTAAAATGACCTTTCATTTAATACCAAGGACAAGGGGCTGGCCCCTCAAATTAGGGACCTAGAGAGCTCTAAAGTCTTTTATCTATAGCCCTTGACAAAAGGATATTTTGTAATAGGTTATAGAAGCAAATATATTAACTTACCGTTATGTAGCCAAACAATATAATGATTTTCTCATGTGTTACCTAATTACGGGTTTTTAGGGGTAAAATTCCAAAACTTTGATCACCTATATCTCAAAAAGGAAAAATATTTTGACAAGCAGTATAGAAGAAAAGATGCTCAAAATGTTCTACTAAATAGTATGCAACCATCAAATTTTGGTTAAACGGCCCTAATAAGGAGATAAGGGGACAACCCCTAAAGCAATCTTTTCCAAATATCTAAAGAACTGTACCAAATTTCTAAACACTTGTTGAAACAAAATGTGTTAAGAATTAAAGGACCTTTCATTTGATATGAAGTAAAGATGACTGGCCCCTTAAATTAGGGGTCAAGAGGGGTCTTAAGTTTTTCAACCAAAGCTCTTACACCTGAAACAAAATACTCTTAGATATCTAGAACGAATACCCCCTTTTCCTCT